>CM030369.1:213858953-214596533 GCA_003604175.2 Clonorchis sinensis
TGAAGATTGACCGTCATACGTCGGGTAGACCAGTATAGTCTGTCTCCTGATGCGTTTTACTGCAAAAACGGTTCTACAGACAGCATAACCCGTTTTGTAAAGGTTCCAGGTCGATGAATGTTGAGCGCGCATCTCAAAATGATCTGGTTTCCATCCTGAAAATCCAGCACCATACAACCTGCTAGTGCAGGCACTTTGAGGCGATGGAATCGCTAGAAGCTCTGCTAGTGTGCATGAAATAGCCGTCTTTGGAGTAAACTGAGGTTGCAAGACGAAGGGCACCTACCGTATGGTTGTGCTGTCGTCTGGAGATGGCCGTCCTAGAGGGGTCCCATGTATTCCGCGCAGAACCATTATTTCGAGAGAACTCCGGAGGGAATAGCTATTTTTTGGTAACCTTACTAACACGAAACGTGTCTCAGTGAAGCGTCTGGTAGGGGTCTCGCGCTTTCTACACTCTCTTATTTGGCGTTAACGTCTCCAAGGTATTCTGGTCGGTGCACGTAAACGAGCCCAGTACAGTATTTCCAGATATTCTGGCATTTCATGACAGAGCACCGCATCCATGACCGTCGTGAGGCGTAACAACAGGTGGCTATACTCGAACGCTTGTTTTTAAGCTTATCTCAGCCAGCTGCCATATGACCATTTGGAATTTGGGAACTTCCACTATGTATACCCGTCGTTGCCTTCTCCATCGATTGGCGATTTGTCTCTACCGGGAATGGGGCGTTTTGACGAGAGATACCGATAGACTTTACGTAGTTCGAGAGAGAGAGAAAGCTGAATTGTTTTAGTGTTGCACTAGCATCACTGTTAATAGTGCATTTTGATCTAATGCAACCAAAGCTGAAAGGGACTTGGGCGTAGTGTTCTACATACCTTGACCTTGATTTTTCACTCGGCATTATTTTTATGTGACCATTTGCTGTAGATAAAAGCCTCAGCAAGGGGGGGTCCAAGTCAGCCTGTTCGCAGTTCTCTATGTTCAAAGTAATACTGCCCTGCGTGGAACGTTTCCCTGGGTCACTAGACCGAAGTTCAGTATACTGTTCTGATACACCCGGGCACACTGCTGCATGACGCTTCCTTCGCAGTTACTGAATTTCATCCACTGTTTTCCACTTACTTGTAGTGTTATTGAGAGATTTTACCTATTCACCTGAGAGATGGCGAGATGGCTCAGTGGTTAGCTCGAATTTACTGACCGGAAGGTCCGTGGTTCGGACCCGACCTCTGCCTCTCGAGTTCCCCCGTCTAGGCTTGGGCAACCTTGTAGTATCCCAGCCCTCGTGCTTCCTTCGGGTGGCAAGGCAGTTAGGCACCGAAAGGGTGGTACAGCTGAACGATTATTATTTTTTATTTTATTCACATGATTATCATCCGTTTGTCACCAATGGCTGCACTACTTGTATTTGTGTGTGTAGTTTTCTTCACCAGTGGAATCATCCACATGGAATAAGCCCACACGGGGCCAAACTCCTTTGTGCCTTACTCGTTAGAGAAAAGCGCGTGTAGACCTCCCTCTTTCTAGACCTTTTCGAGTGGGGTTTTGTGGGAGTCCATTTCGGAGTTGCACCATCGGATAAACATTCTGTGTTGGTTAATTTGGGCTGTTTTAATTGCATTGATTTTCCTTCCGGGTTTAATTGCATAACTGAGGTAACTGGTGTGGTGTTTTCTGGACAAGAATATGCACCACAGCCCACCACTTGTCAAATTATTATCCGATGATGTGACTAACTGGACTGCTAATCGTCTTCACACTGGTCGCCCCGTTTTTGCCCTATATTACTCTTTACCATCTGGCTGAGCAATTGATGAATATGTTCATTCACGTAACTCTTTACTTGTCTTGTGTTTGGTTCACCATAGACCAGACTTCCTGGCTTTCGTTAACGATGGTTTCTATCTCAATCTACTGCGCGGTTTTTCCTTCCATATTCCTTCCGCAGGTGGTGCTGCAATCTTCAGACTACAACAAACTGTCCATCTGCGTTCTGGCTCTGACTGCATTGCTCTATCCGTTGCAATACATGTTTCCGATTATTCCCCTTCTTCCACCATGTATGCCGGATGCGGAACAGGTTGGTTCGTTTATATTGGTTTCTCTTGTCATGCCAGACTGAAAGGGTGCTTTCACCGACGGAAATTTGTGTAACTCCAAGAGAATTTGAGTCTTTTGTCATCATGTTCTTCACGTTAGTAACTTTCTCCACTAATCGGAGTTAAACAACTAGGCTGTTGAAGTGGATTGGTTTAGGGAAGAGCCATTTCGCGTACCGATACTGTCTCAAATGCGAGTCTCTGCACTCGAATGGCGCAAGTGTCTTCAGTCTACTGAAAAACTCCTTATCGGTTTGGGAATACTCTTTTCAGACCAGTTTACTATATTCAGTGTGGCATTTTGTTGTTCCAAACTTGGAAATAACAGTCATTTAAGTCATTCCTCGAGTTTCTCTTCGAGAGGAGTGATTCATAGGCTTTTTTACTGTCAGGGCGATTGTTGACCTAACCCGGTCGTTATCCTCTGCCGCTTCGAGTACGGCTTTGCGCGTGACCTTTGATCGATTGGAGAATACTCGATAAATCACGATGAACGACTCGGTCGGGTTCATTCGGTGGTCCGTATCGATCAGGTGGCTTGTCGTTCGATGCTCAGCTTTTCCGGTTGTAAAGCAGGACGGTGAATGCTCATCTATTCTCTGGGATAGAAGCCAAGTCGTAGGACGCAAGTGGTTTGCTGAAATCCTGCAAAAAAGAGAGTGGAATAACAATGAAGAATCATGGACTGGTAGTCCGTTTCAAGTTTGTATTAAACAGATGGCCAGTCATTCTTTTCAGCGTAACGTTCTTCAGAGAGGAGCCGTTGGTTTCTTAAGCTCTGTCGCTGGTAAACAACGACTGAACGCAGACAGATTTCTTGAGGACCGAGAGGTTGTTCCCACCAATTCTTTGATTGCGGATTTATCTGGGCATCCATTCTCGATCAATTTGTTGAATTGTCGTTCCGCTTTGGTCGGTTGTGAGCTGTATCATCACGATTGTTTGTGTTTTTGTTGTAACCCAAGAGATGTTCCAGACCGAGCCAGTTTTTTCTCATTGTTTTCAGGTAGGCGCTTATTCGATGCTTGGTTGTATCAGTGGTGGCATTTCGCTCACTGTTTTTAGGGGCTTCGTACGAATCATCAAGCACCTTGGTCTTTAATTGTCTTTTCTGCCTAGTATTACACTGTCTAGGGATTTTTTGACAGGTCAGATACACAAAACTCTTTGGTATCTGGAATCAATACCGGTCGTTGATTGACATTTATACGTTTGCGATCACAAACCCAGCCTAATTATGTTTTTTTTTCTCTCAATAATCTGCGAGTGTCCTAGTAGTCTTTTCCAGCGTCGTCCTTCCCGCTTATCCCCGAGTTTTTCCATCCTGTCTGCTTCAGCTTCTAATCGCCCCAACACCGTACATAATCGGTGTACCCACATCGTTCTACACAGCCCGAAAAGTCTTTCGAATGCCCAAAGATGTTTGGGTTGCGAACTTGGACACACAACAGGTACATTCATTACGTCGTCCGTTTTCGTCCGGCTATCCATGCTTTGTTTAAATTCCTGCTTTTGCTTGTTCCCAAAGCTCTGGAGCAATGTTTTTTTTAAATTTCTCCCCAGCTTTCTTACCCAGAAGTAATGGAAGTACTTCCCGATCTGCCGGAAGCCGAGTGCCACAATATAGTTCGACACCTGAACGATGTGAGTCTCCGTTCACCTAACTAACTATAAACGTCGATTGTTGCGGTTGGTTTGTCATCGGTTCGTAACTCTTACTCTTGTCTAAACAGATTTTGTCCGCGCTGAAGGTAGGCACTGAGTGATAGTTTGCGTTCTAATTTGGCTTTTCGCGATCGCCTGCAGTGTTTGCTGTTAACCATTCCTCATCGGCTTTTACCCTTCAACTTCGCTGTTTGGAGCTTTTTCTGCCGCATCGTTTGTGTTCCTTTCAAGCAATTCGGGGAAGCTATGCCAATCACAGTTTTGCAACAGCACTCACTTGGTGACCCATCCACAAGTTCCACACTGCATTTTCCGTCGGAATTGGACGTAGATCACTGAGGACTTTCAGTTTACCTTTTCCCGACTTGTCAGTGGGTGGTCTCAGTTAGTTTAACCAACGGCACCAAGAAAGGCTTTTCCCTGATTGATCTACAGTAGTATTCCGTACGGGACATCACTGTTTTCCCCAACTGGAGGTAATTCCCTCTTCCTGGGAAATTTCGTCTGAATTTATCTACAATATGAGTGGTAGAAGTGGCGCGAGCGCTCTACAGCAGGCTGTGCAACTCGGTTTTTTGATGATAATTACCCTCAGCGTCCGTAGCGCAGCTTTGTATAGACATCTGTTTGATCGTTGAGTGTTCTTTTACTCCTGGTTCGTCGAAGCACCTGGTTCCATCCTATGGAAGTGCGGACTTCCTTTGCTTCTAACTCGCGTGTTCACAGTAAGCAGTGTCTACTCGTTCACTGCACCGGTTCTTGCTTTCAATATAAGTGAGCAGGTAACTGTAATCCAGTTTATCGGGCAGCTTGCCCGGGGTAGTCGGAGTGTCCCTGGGTGTGTTCTCACATCCCTTGTCATTCATAATCATACTTGCTGTCTTCCAACTCGGCACAACACAATACGATGCAGTGGAAACTAGAAAAGACGCATTCTTGGATTTCAGCGGATTTAACTCAAGTTCCCAGGACGCCTGATGCTTTGATACATTTTTACCGTAGATTATATCGTACGGTGCGTTTGACATTCTTGCCCAAGATTTGGTCATGCTATGGATGGTCTCGCATCATTTACCAGCCCACAGCATTTATTTCTGAGCTTACTATCCAACCATGCTAACTGCAATTTTAATTTTTCGTGTGATTTTGTCCGTGCGCTGCTTCGTTACCAGTTGTCCATCTGGTCTGATGATCTATTCATTCCATCTTCGAATGCATCGTTAAGGGTTGAAGACAACATATCCCTCGCGAACTACACTCATTTGAACGCCAATTTGGATTCAACGGGGGAATCAACTGAATACCAGTTGAATCTCTCGTTTATGATATTCTTCAACTGAATGTGCTGCACAGAGAGCGCCTTATGTCTCGGTAGGTACCATTTTCGAGATATCACAGTGTTATTTCTTGAGGGAAACTACTCATAAGATTGCTGAAAACGTTTAGACAGCCCATGACGGTTGAGGGACTGCGCCTATCTGATGGGTTCGAAGAAGGGCGAGACCAATCATGGGCTTTCGGGACAGCCCATGACGGTCGAGGGACTGCGCCTATCTGATGGGTTCCAAGAGGGGCGAGACCAATCATGGGCCTTCGGAGAGTTTTCAACAAGATTATGGATAGTTTCTTTCAAGATAACACATATTTTTCATGCCTAGACGTCCCTCGGCGTACCATAACACACATGAACAGCCCGTACGGATCCAAAAGTTTGTCAGCATATCTAATAAAGATTCGATGCAGTTACAGTAGGTGTACAATTTATGAAAAATCCCTAGGGGTATGAACTTTTCGTGTGACTACGATTTAGTGGTACCTTGTTCAGCATCACACCCATGATGATAGTGATGAGTGGTGGCTTATATGGGAACATGTGGAACTTATCGGCTAGCACGAATGGCCACTTGATAGTTTGGTATCAACTTCGTTTGTCGCTTGCTTATTTGCCACGGCAGTGTTCTAACCTGCTGATAGCTGCGATTTTAATCCGCACCTGATTGCTTCGCGGTGTTTTTGCTTCGACTGACATTTTACAATAAGAATTTTCAAGAATACACCTGACGAGGGGTCAGTAAGGGAAAGGGGCTTTCTTCGGCTTTTGAAGATGACCTGGTTTTACAGTGGATCTCTCCATTGTGACTGTCCCACAGCGAGGTCTCCATTGTATACCTGTCAGAGGGGATTCTTTTTGTGACATGTTCTGTAGTTCTTTGATGGCTCAGCTGTAACACCCTTTCGGTGCCTTGCCGCCATGCCACCCAAAGAAAGCACGAGGGCTGGGATATTGCCAGGTTGCCCAAGCCTAGACAGGAGATGTGGAGATGCAGAGACCGGATTCGTAGTACAGACCTTCCGGTCAGTCGATTCGCGCTCTACCCACTGAGCAATCCCGCCCCGTTCTTTAGCTGGTGCTAATTCGCTTGCCACAAGTCAAACAATATTTGGGTGGCTAACACAGTCTAAATTTCGACAAGCGGATCGGTCATAACGGTGATTTCTGATTTGGGTGAACAATTGATCATTTACGAATGCATTGTACTAAGAGGAGAGCAAGTCTTTTCCGGTCTAACTTGGGCCATTTTCATTAGGGGGTGTGCGGCATCAAACAGAATCTCATCGTAACAGTGATTTCTTCGTACGATACGAGCGGCACGTTTGAATGAAATTCGGCCATGTTGTAACCAATGAATATTGCGACCCAAGTGTCCTGTACGGCAGTGTCGAGTTATTGGTTTTTTATACTCTGTCCAAATGGTATCTAGAATACCAGACAAATCCGAACGACCAACGCTGTCCTTGTTTTCGTTCTAATAACTATAACCTGCGCGATCTTTTTTTTCGGTGCAGACTGGTACATTTGTAAGTTCTGAATGCCTAATGATCCAACCGTTTATCTTTTTCATCCTAAACCTCCTGTTTCTTAGGCTATTCAAACGCTTCCATCGGTGAAAGACTCTCCTCCGTTAGAACTCATCCTGTCTGAGGTGAATCGTCTGATGAAAACCCATTCACTTGGGGGTCGTTTGGAGGATCGGTTCGAACTGCAAGAATTTTGCGTAATTGGAAGGCATATTTTCAGAGACCATCCTGGACGTAATCTTTTATATCTCCGTTTAAGTGCTATGAAACTGGTGTCGTGGTTTGGTCCATGAAGAGGTATCTCTACCTAGTTAAGCGTAGTCAGTTAGTTAAACGAAAGTAGTAGTAGTAGTTAGTTAAGCGTAGCTCAAGTTCTTTACCCATGTCCCTACAATGTTAACGAAACATGTTTTCACACGCAGTTCTCACACGGTTGCTGGTTTCTCCAGTCGCTTCTAGTTCATCTGTTTTCGTCAGTTCACTAAGAATGACGTGAATCCTTGCAACCTGTGATCCGTAGTGCCTGCCGTTTGTGTTAGCGCGTGAAGCGCCTTATCCGAGCATGCTGTGACACCCCTAGAGTCAACTCCTTTTCTCCGACTTCGTGGCAGATCCGAAGTAACATCCTGTTGTGAATTTTCATGTACTGTCATCACTCATCGCCTTTTCTGGACATTTTATCTTATTTGGTTCAATCGAGCTGTCACTCACAGACTGTACTTGAGAAAACAGTGAAAAAGAAACGCAGGACGCACTTGTCCCGAAACTTGATCGAGGCCAGATAGCTGGTCCGACCTGGGTTCTGAAAACTGGCTCGTACCACGCTAAACTTCCAGACCAATTGTAGTACGGTTTTTTTTGATTTTGTTCTTACGCTGACACTGCTAGTTACCTGCGAATTTGCATATTTACCTTCAACTCTAGGTACTTTTTCTGAACTCGAGGAACATTCTCGGTGGTCTTCCAGCTCATACACGTACACTGCGCCTTTATCCACGACCAGTGGTTGCATTCCAGTTCGACAGTTTCATGAAATCACGCCCTCAACCGTGTCTGTTTACCAGTATGCTGGCAAAAACACAGGTTTGTTTGCGCTCCGCTGCCCACTTTGTGATTTGCCTTTTTGAATTCACTTGTGAACGTCTCTTCGGTAGCTGCACCTATTAGAAACTGGTCAATTCAGGCTGTGCTACCCGTTTTCAAGTATCCTAGATAGCTCCTAGCTCCCACATTTTCAAATACTGGTTTAAAGGATTGTGAGCGGACGATTAGGAGTAGCCAACCTTCTTCTTACCATTGTTTTATTCAACGACCGCCTTTGTTCATTGGCCCTTAGCTACTTTTTCCGGAGAATAGTTTCCAGGTCGTGTACAATTGGGTCAAATCAGGACGACTCCGCACTGGCTGTAAACAATCTGACCTGATACGATCTGGGCGTCGCCTGCTTGCCCCATCTTAGCTGCTTCTAGGTGTGTCCTTAACGCTATGCACACCTGTGCCTAGCCGACTTTACTTGGTATGTTTCGCGTTCCCTTTTAGTTAGCCTTCCGGTTTTGACCACGATCAGATTGCCGTAAAGTTTATATCTCTTAAAAATAGTCACAAGTTAACGTGTAGCGCTGCAGTACCAGCTTATTCATCACTGCAGAGTCTTAAACACTGACTGAAGAGTAACTATCGAGGAGTAAACTATTGCTACCAACCGTATAACATCATTTGAGACACTGAGAGTGTGTAGCGAAACAGTCTTGCTGCTCGTGAACTTGCAAAATCCCGCAGGAATCGCTTCATACCTCATCCCACCTCTATCTTACTGGTGCCGTCCAAAGGCGTGCTAGCATTTTGATAGATGAGCATTCCAACGATTATGGACCAAGAATCTCAATTCCATAGGTGAATTTCGCATTGCTTTTTAATTGTCGTGCAACGACAACAATGAGGTTTAATAACCCTTGGGGGGCAGTGTGAGTGTATGTGCAAACCAGGCAGCAGTTCTTTGTTTTTTAAAGTTTCTGTCGCATCCGTTATAACCTAAAAAGCGCATAGTCCACGTTACGAAAGTAGGAAACTCAACGAAATGAGTATCCTTCAGTGTGAGACTGGTGCGCGTGGCTGAACGTACCACACGCACTTTTCAACATCCGCTTCCCTGGTATCATTGAACCCCTAGATTTCTTACAGGAGATCACACACACACAAACTCCTTCCCCTAGAGCTCTTTCTTCCCAATGAATCTCCGCATTTTGTTGCTTTCTATTCTCACACTAATTGATGTTAATAAAAAGCATGTCTGATAATACGCTTTGAAATACCAACTTTGCTCCCTAGGCTGTGGAATATTTTGCCGAAAGCTCTCTTTGCGCGATGAACGAGGCCTACCAACGTATCATCGCGGGTGAGTATGCTCCGGAGGTGATTGGAGACAAAGCCGAGTGGTTCTCCAGTCTACTTTCGCCGGTTCATTTTGATGTTTGGCCTGATCTGGTCGGTGCTGGTGGTAGCGATGTTAGATCTTCACGAACTAGTTTGTCTGCGGACTTCACAGGCAGCCCTCTGCTTTATGCCCTGGTCGCTGCGCGCTTGCACTTGGCAACTTCGGCGAATGTTCAAGACGGAACGGCTGAAGGTCACATTTCAAATCTCTTGGGGCAGCTTCCCACTTCTATATCGTTGCCGGACGAAGTCTCTGACTATCCAACTGGTGAGGTCCAGTTTTTTCATTTGTTTCCACTTTCCGCTATTTCTTAGCCCAAAATGTTATACACTGAACGGGAAAAATAAACAATGAAGAAACAACTGCAAGCGATGTGTGAAGGGGTCGGCTGGAAACGCCTAGAGTGATTATTCTCCCATCCGATCTTGTTGTCAGTTTCTATCCAGATTGCCTGAATGAGTGTTTGGAGGTGTAGCACCTCGGAATGATTGTAGTAAGCTAGTACTAAGTCCCTTCTCCGCCCACCTTTATTATTTTCTTCACAATAAGTCTTTCAAATAAACCATGGTTGTACGGCAGCGAAGCATTGGTGTTGAACGCTGATGTCATTCTGTCGATGATGATGATGATCTTCAGAGCCAGTGTTGACACTGGTGCCTCACTGTCATACAGCCACAGTGTTTATCTAACTATATCTGAAGCCTTAGAATGAAAAGAAGAGAAAAGAGTTGTCTAGGGAGGCGACCTGGTACTGGTCTATGTCAAGCATTCTGAGGTACATACACCTCCAAGTACCCAGCCATACAACCTGAAAGGAAATTGACGGAACAAACGCCACTGACATCGACCAGCCGCCGTTTCTTGAAATGTTTCTAGTCAAGTGCAGGAGTAGTCACGAGAACCCTATCCTAGAGAGTGTATCGCACCAACAATCCCCAAACTCTTCTTGGTCTGTTTCACACCCTTCTGCCAAGCCATACACCTCGTGGTTTGCGCCGTCGTAAAGTAGGCACGAAAAACAACACTCGTCTCGGTAGATAGTGTTTCGGCATGCCCGGCACATGACTGAGCCACCGCAGTTGATGGCGACTGATGCTTTCCACGTTTGAAGTACCGGATGCGCAACCAATTACCCGTTTTGTAATTACCTCATTACGAATTCGTTAACGCCATCCAACACCGGTAACGCTTCTGGTAAAAAAATCTGAAGACGCCTCACATCAGCTATCCGCACAGGCCACCTCCCGTGGGCATACAGCAAAACAACCCTTACCGTAGTCTAGCACACGCGACCCCTGAGACTCAGTGGTGTGCGGTTTTGACGCTTTAAGTGACATAAATTAGCAAACATGATTCTGGCCTTCATCAAACACACTTCCGTCAGAGCTAATACAACTACCCAGTGGTTCTCCTAGACTTGCAAGGGTATGTTCGGAAACTGCACGTTCTCAAGCATGATTTTGCTCTTAGAAGATGCAAGGCACATGCAGAAAGATGGTAGGACGGTCGGCAGTTTATTCAACAAGGCTTGTGCTCCGCCTTCGTCTTCAAAGATGAAGACAGCTGACTGATTTTTGTAGGGAAGCTTTTCGAGAGCTCACCATACACTCACGCCCAAAAGTATGTAAATATAGGGACCGGATCAGGTTCACAAACTTCGAGGGCATACCCTGTAGAACAAGTGTGGGCTCCAGATAGTTCAGTGGTTAAGGCGCCAGTTTACGGACCGCAAGGTCCGTGGTTCGAACTCGACCTCAGCATCTCGACTGCTCCTGTTCCTGTCTAGGCTTCGGCAACTTAACACTATGCCACCCCTCGTATCTCCTTTTATTGGCATGACAGCTAGGCACTGAAAGGATGCTACAACTTAACGATTATTATTAAGTGTGGTTAAGAACGCTGACCGATCGCAGAGTCGAACGCACCCTTGAAGTCAAGGAGCACCAAGAGTGTGGGTCTTCTGCACATATGGCATTGTTCTAACCCTTGATGGAGTGGGAAGACGTGGTCGGCGCAGCTTGTACCCCGTCAAAGTCTCGCTTGATACTCCCAGGGCAGTTGGTTTTTCCAAGGTGAACTGCAAGACAAATGGGGTGATATCAGCGTTATGTAGTAACAATACGACCTGGCTTAGAAGCAGGCGGAGTTAAAGGGTCGTCATGCGAGACGGTCATCATTCACTGACGCTCAAACCTAATCTGAGCGGCCCACATATTTCTTCTGCAGAAGCTTATTACCTTTGTTACGTGCCTTTTTTCACTACACGCTTCCAGAGAATACTCATGGTTTTAGTGACGGATACCCATAGCGATTTTGCGAACTACCGGAAACTGATGGCCGGAGCAATGGGCTTTTTGAACCCGTTGGACTAACGTTGACAGAGTTCATGAATCTCTGTGGAGACAGCTTCAGGTCCCTGTTACTTATTTGGACGTATCTCCAATATCAGATGACTCGACCCATGCTTCACCCAATCATTGGTTGTTTCTAACTATAGTATTCTTTGTCTTTGTGGAGGCCACTCTTGTCTCCCTAGAATATGTTATTCTACATATAGTAAACAGCACCACAATCATCGTTGCATGGTTATCCAACTGGTTCAGTTCAGTTTCTAAAACAGCCAGAAATACTTAATGTCATCACAAGAGGGAAACTGACTGACTCCTGCCACTTATCCAAATTCTAGTCGTTCTGCCATTTGTCTGTCATTAAGTTGCCGTTTACGTGCGTACCGCATTGCAAGCACTGATTTCTGTTCATTTGTTCCCAGATGAGAGTGCAAGCGACACCGAAACAGAACACAGTACGGCTTCCGTTACGTCGACGCTGAGCGACTTGGCTTCGGACTGTTTTGATAGTGGAATTGGTGGTAAGCATTCTTTTTCACTTTTATCCGTAGAAATGCTGCTGCTTGAAGTAAGGTCGCTAAAAGTATACCTATCAGCCATTACCTTACCAGCTCTGTATTCTTGTCATCCATTCATTCAACCCAACAACGCATAGTCAGTGTACCGTCATGACTGTTGTGTTCGTTCGTTCGTTCGTTCAGTTGTAACATTCTTTCGGTGCCTAACTGCCATGTCACCAGAAGGAAGCACGAAAGCTGGGATACTGCCAGGTTGCCCAAGCCTAGACAGGGGAAGTCGAGAGGCGTAGTTCGGGTTCGAATCACGGACCTTCCGGTCAGTAAATTCGCGCTCTTACTACTGAACCATCTCGCCCATTTGTGAATTCCTTGCTTGGTCACGTTGCATCAAGAGTCAGGAATAATGCAACGTGAAGAGTCGCCCGGTTTTTTACTTCCTCAATGTCGAAGCTTTCTCATGATGCCATTGTTGTAACTGATAATGTGTATCCAAAAAGCACCTATTCCACTCCAGGTTTGCTTCAGGAAAATGAAGGTTATATCAGCCACTCGTGTATGATTGATACTTCCAAGTGTGTTGACTAATCAGGACGCAAGTCAGTCAGTCCACTTTAGTTGACGGAGCGTACTGTCACCCTGAGTACGGAGAAACCGAATGTGGGCTCTCAAACTTTTGAGTAGCAGTAAAGAATTCCCCTGCTACCTTGAATACCATTCCAGATGGAACACGAGACTATTCTGTGTGCACGATGTTCAGTTAAAGATTATCATAGACGAGAGATGTCTCACGGACCTCAGGTTAATTTGCAAACAAGTGTTTATGCAACATGCACGTAATTTATTGTCCATGTAGAATGTAAGGTGGATGGAGTTTCGGGGACTAGGCCCAGCTAGTAAATCTCACGAAAAGTGAGACCTGAAGTGCGCTGTCCAAGCTTCTTATCAACCGTATGAGTATTGTATTGAACCGTAGCTACTATTTTTGGCTCAAACTGCCCATCACCGCTTGTCATCATAACGTCTGGCATTCTGAACACTTAACCGCATGGCTGTGGAGTGAATGGATCTCCTAGGCTAACCGCTTCAAGTCTCTCCCTTTGCCGGTTGGTTGCTCTGTGACTGTGATATTAGTGTTCCCAATACACACTCGTCAGATTTTGAAGGAACCAGGGGTTATACCAACTGATTATTTGGCGTAAAAAAAGCTGTAACACCCTTTCGGCGCCTAGCTGCCATGTCGCCCGAGGGCTGGGATACTGCCAGGTTGCCCAAGCCTAGACAGGGGAAGTCGAGAGGCAGAAGTGGGGTTCGAACCACGGACCTTCCGGTCAGTAACCACTTGGGCCATCTGGCGTAGAGGGTTCGGATAGGCTAAGGTGAACAGGTGCGATTGCTAGTGTGCACTTTGGTCTTCTGTTTCTTATGACTGTCACGTCTACTCCTCAGACAGATTGCTGCAGAAGAAATTGCCTTACTGTCTTACTGCCAATGTCTTCAACGAATTGACGGAGAAACACTTTATTCTTCCCATCCAATTTGTTTAGCAGAATTTCACCACAAATGCCAGCAGATCGACGCCGACCTAGACAGGACTCGAGATACTACAGACCTGACCGCACCTGGTCCAGATCAAAGCTCGCTGCTCACGGATCCTGTGACAGTGAGGCCAGGTGAACCGCTACCTGCAGCTCTCCGAGCGCATTTCAATCCTCCTTCACAACCAGCGCTTGGTTTATCAGACAATTCAGGTGCCTCGGACGAGGAGATTAATCTCAACGGTCATGACAAAGTCTCAAGCAATGAAAGTCCGGAGGCAGAGGACAATGAAAATAGCGTTTCGGTACGTGTTTTTTTCTCCATGAAACTCGTTGATAAACGCTAGTGTCTGTTGCTCAGTTGATCCCTACTTTCTCTGTTAGCTAGCGGATTTTCAGGCCGTTACTTGAATTTTCAACTTAGTGTCTCACTTGAAATCAGTAGTTCTGCGGCCAGTCTGTATCCCCTCTTGATCGCTCGCCTTGATCCATGGGCCAAGACTCGTGAAGACTATTAAATATGACCGCGCAGATTTAAAACACGCTGAGTAATCGTTTTCGAGAGAGCAAGAGAGAGAGAGAGCACACGTGAAAGGTCAGGTGAGTTATAGCTGAATAAACCTGGTTATCAAGACACAATTAAGGGCCAACCGTTACATCAGGCTGTGTTTAGGCTGTTTGTGCCACTGCCGATAGAAATGATGAGTCAGACGAAATGGCCTCGATGTGGTTACCATTAGCAGTGTTGTGGCAGCGTTGATTGAGCTGAGCTTTGCTGGTGGCCGCAACAGAATAGACGTTTGCTGACAATGTCATGATGGCACATCATCGAGTGGAATGAGCGGTTTTGTATGTTGTGGCAACAAAGGCCGAAACATCTGTTCAGTCTGTGCCTGTGACGCACGCATATGTGAGCTTTCTATATACAGTTTTGATGGATTGAGGTAAGTCGTGAAGTTGCAGCAGGTGAGATGTGTGAACGCAGAGTACCTGATAGTGAATGCCACAATAGTGGCAATCAGCGAGTGTAGACTCAATGGCTTCAGCGTTGGTCACTTGAGAGGGTACTGCATTATTTTTTAACGGATGAATTCACTACAGACCTCCAGGACAAAAATGTATGGACTTTGTAGGCTTGGTTAGGGTGTAACCATCTTTCCCCGTCCTATAGGGACTACTGTATCGGGTTTCCCCGCAAATTTTTCTGAGCTATGGATGGCTTTGCAATGAGAAGGGTAGTTGAATTGCTCGTTACGCAAACCTTTGGTGATTGGGTTTTAATGAAAAAATACCCAAGCTATGGTTGTAGAGAAATACACTAATATCTGTGTAGTAAGATTCATATATTCATGTGGTCCTACTCTCCCTTGGCTTAGGAGAGGACAGTTGATTCATTCCTGCGTGTTTCTTGCGAGCTATTTCTCAATAGGCGATGATATGCAGTTTACTGATCTTGTTTTCGTCTCTCTTCACTATGGGAGCACGTTAGGCGGTCGCAACTTGAATATCACGAGTACGCGGCACCTGTTCCGATGATCACGCGGCCATATATGTGGGTGGGGAGTTGGGCTAATTCAAGGCCACGGTGATTTCTCCTCCTGATTGTGTTTTCTTTCACGGCCTGATTGCTTACTTGGCACTGTCAATAGGATTTTCACGTGACTTTTGCTGGTTATTATATCCGTTTATCTGTCAACAGTTGGAGCATTTTCACGTAGATTACTACCCGTTCCATGATAACTTAATTTTGTAATGTTCGTATAGGGTTTCCGGGATCTCTTCAGTCCTAACTTGCTTTGTGGATGAGTATTTTCGCCTATGACTAAAGTCGTTTATTTCCGGTTCTTTCTTTTCGATAGACGCTCAATCCTCAATACGTATGTGTATGGCAGCCGTTGGTTTTGAATAGAACACGGATGCCACAACCTGAAGCCATCGGGCTTGTCCAGTCGAATTCCCAACAGTTTCAGCACACTGGGGCGGCCGAACGGAACTAGTGGTTTCTCTGATGGCTTTCCCTTAGTTCACTGATTAGCCTGCCTTACTGTTGATCAAGCTAAGCGATAAACTGCTTCGGTGTTAGTTTATTTGCTGGTATTCACTTTGACGACCCGTCCTTGGAAGCAGATGTTTTAGGGGCCAGCCTGACCGGATGTCTTATAGTCCCCGGTTACTTTACTAAAGAGTTCTGCTACTGGACCAGTCCATCTTAGGAGAGTGGAGATTATTCCCACCAATGGAAACAAAAACGCTAGGATTATGCGCTGGGTTTTGGCAGCAAAATGCACTTCGACGACAAACTCTGCCCGCAAGTAGAACAAATTGTTTCTTCCGGTATACACACGTTTCCCATGGTTTTGCTTTTACCTTCCCTTGTCGCAGTCAACAGTATCTGTGGAGGGTGATAGAGGATTAACCGGCAAGGACGGTTACTCGCGGCCAGGGGATATGTCAACCACTCAAACTTTGCGTACCCTTACCAGGCTTTCAGTGTCAATGTTCAGCGGTGGTTCATCCAGTCCAGACCACGATCCCGATCAGAGGAAACGAAGTGTCATATCAGATGGTCGTATCAATTGGGGCTCGCCATTCTTTGTCCTATTGGGAGAGCTGTTCAACATGAGTGAGTGCAATGTGATTCAACGTGAAATGACATTTCCTGGTCACTGGCTGGCAACTTGTGCTATATTTTTGTATTCATTTTACCCCCCGCATTCAATTTTTATATGGTCTATCTAATGCATATCAGTCGCGGTTGTTTGGTGTTTGGGACAGACTCAGTGTAGGACCGAACACCAATTGTATTCGGATTCCAGAATTCTGAACGACTTGTGAACAGACAAAGTTGAGCTAGCAGTTCTCAACATTTTCAGCATTTTATTTGCACTGGTTAAGGAATGAGGTCTGTGAACCTCTCTCGTCAGTTTACTTGGCATTTTGCTGATAATATGTCCATTTTTTTGCTATGAGAGGACTGTTTTATGGATAATTTATCCCTCCGGATTTGTCAACATGGCGAATGGAGTTCACTACAGTTTTGACTGGGTGTTCGTGGACAAATCTCGGGTATTGTTGTATCCACAAAGAAGTTCGTTTGTGCTCTGACTGACACGGTGATTTTAAACGTCACCATCCATTGCCTGTGACCCGGAGGGTTGCTGCCTATTCCGCTTATGATATCCTTGTCCATCTTCGTAGGCTTGTTTCAGTCCTCTTACACGCAGCGCACTCAAAAATGGAGGGTTATGTATATAACAGCACTATGAGACATTTTATCCCTGTGTGGAGTCCAGCTGGAAGTTTGTCGGTTGACAAATTGTCTGCTGTAATTGGTGCGTGTTCGACCGAATCGTGACTCTTTGTTAGGCCTAGCAATCAGTCATGTTTTACGACCTTTATTCGCATAATTGCAGTACCGGATGTAATCACACTCACTTCGCATTACGATCTCCATCTGTCTGGAAGGGACATTGTGCAAAAATAGCGCGAACAGATTTCCATAAATACTGATCACTGGACGTATTCTTTATTTTGCTTGCAGTCTGTTTTACGTTCATTCATTCTATGACAACTGAGTAACTGTCATATGGTCTGCCGGCTCATATCATGTCATCATTTTTAGCAGCAACATCAGTTTTGGCATTGATACCGTTTAATGATAACTAAAGCACACAACTGGAAAGAAGAGACAAGTGAATACGGAATGGGTCTGGTACCGGTCTACCGCTTTAAAGTGCCTCCAAACAGTCTTTGGGCTGTATGGGAAGGAACTGACAGCATGAACGTCAATCACATTGGTTAGACGCCATTCCTTGTAACTTTTCCATCCAAGCCCAGACAGTGGTCACGATGACTTCATCGTTGAAGGCGGACCACAACAACAAACACCCAAACTCTTCGTTATGTGTTATCATGTGTTCATACTAGTCCTCTCACAAAGCATTCAAAGAAATGTAACCTCCATATACGGACAGTTTTTCGGCTGATTTGTGCCAAACTATGCTGGTTGTTGGTGTTTGGCTTTTTTCAATAGCACTTGGCGAGATGACTGGAGCTTTGCCTGTCCACCGAATTCGGACATTTCTGTCCAGTTCATCTGCATTAACAGACTTTTTTCTAGCTCAACGGAGGCACGGAAATACAGGACAGTCCTCTGAGACTGTTGACTCTCCTTGATGGTGCACTGAGCGAGTGCAGTGAACTGTCAAGCGGTTCCAATCTAGAGGTGTCCTCGTCTTCAGCCGAAGCAATTTCGGGAATAAAAGAACTCAGAGCATCTTGGAAACAGTGAATTGTCCGTATTACGGTGATATTGCTGGTGTTTATGGGTTATTGACTATTTCTACAGTTGGACGAAAATTAGTGGTCACTCCAAACGTTGGACGAAACAGCCACATTTATCAAGCATGATGCGGTCTTCCCAGAGGAAGGGCAAATTAGGAAAAGTCGGACCCAAAAACCACACACTCCGGTCATCCAGCGGTTTACCGGGACCGCGGCGAATCCACTGGGTTCAAAGTATGACAAAAACGTACAGAGTTTGATGCGGCTCCAAACGCATCTGCTGTGCGCATTGGCATCACGAATGAGACAACTGTGCCTTACTTCACGGGGGACTTCCCTAAAAAAGCCGACTGCCCGCTGCCTTATGGATCACTCTTTGAAATCGATGCCTGAAGTTGGAGTACCTTTAACAAACTCTGCTCCTGGGCCTAATCAACCGGGAAGCGTCACTTGCCTTGGAATCTTTCGTCAACTGACACTCACTCCCCTTCATTCCACCCTTCAACAGGTCCGCTGAGCTGAACCCATATGCGGACCCTTGTGAACTTTCAGCACAAGCGATCACACCAAGCTACTTGGAGGCCACCAAACTCAAACGAGTCGTGGGCTCATTTGGATCATATAGCCGTCGGTGACCTATAGAGGGCCTCAGTTCAAGATCGTCCTTCCTTCTGTGGTACGCCACTTGGCTTCGTTGACAATGTTATCAGTTCGCCTGTGTGCCTAATTACACCCCCCGGAGGTGGGCGCCTCCTACCGTCAATCGCAACGGGTTTCAGTAGTACGTGTGGAGTGTGAAGTGCTGCCACAAGACAGGAGGATCATAATTGCAGGGCAGCCAATCGATGTGGTGGGTAAATTTATTTAGCTGGGCAGTTGTATTGGATCTAGTGGTTTGGCCAGAAACGACATCTCTTCTCGAATCGGGATGACCGAACTCCGACACCTATGGCGTGACTTCAGTTTGTCTGTTAAGGATGGAACATACACGGTGGTTGTGTGATTCATAATGTTTTGTGGATCAGAAAAGTGCCCTATACCCGCAGAGGATGCAGGAGAACTGTCGCACTTTGACCGTCGATGTCTCTGCAGTACTGGTCTTGTTTAATGGATTAGCATAATTGAGGTTACGCATTGAGTGGTTCTCCTGCGTCGAAGCTGTCTCTCTCAATGCATATGTGCCAAGTTTATCGTCTCTCCAGGCAAGTTAAATGATTTAAAACCCGCTAACTGATTACATCATCGCCTCCGACGCCTGGTAACATGTTTCTCGCTCTCCGATTTTTCGCTGACCGAAACTGTAGCAGTTGGAAGTATCGTACCCTACTTACATGGTTTGTAAGCTGATCAACGGAATTGGATATCAGGGCGTGAAACTAGTGTGGACAAACTTTTCCTTCTGACCCACTCTCCAATTCAAAGCTTGGTTTTTTAGCTACGTGAAAGTCGGTAACTCACGTGAATGGAGTATCTAAACAGTACCTGTATATTAACACTGGGTCATGAATCAGGTTTTGTACCTCTCCACCTGACGGTATTAATTAGCAAGATGTGATCTTATCTGTCCAATGACAAAGTGGTAACACTTATGAGGTCAACTAGTCGAAAGAGATGGTAGGAGGCTTGAAACGCAAGCGAAGTAGCACGTGTTCAAGATAGTTCTCATGCTACTACCTGACCCCAGCTCTTCTCCGATGGAACCAAACGTCGAATTATCGCCAATCGATTGGACATAAAGCTATGCTCCGTTGTGTGTATCTGCTCGCAACACGGAGCATAATCGCTAGATTCTTTTTAATGGTACGCTATGCAATCAAAAAGATCCAAGAATTCCTATTAGATTGCATCGCTTTTTGACTTGAATTGTAATTTGCCTTTTTTTTAATGACCTTTTGGCTAATTGGCCTTTACGGACTGTAGGTGTCGCGTGTTGTCATCTGTATGAAATTGTTCAAGTTCATCGCGTGACGACGGGGCTTTACTGTCAGGGTTTGACAGCAAGTCACTCAGGCTTTAGTCAACTAGTTGGGCATAACTCAGTTGTACATGGGATAAGTTTTTATATTCACCGATCACTCCACATCTCACCCTGCATCGTCTTGTGTACTTGGGTTGGTTGTACCTACTTCGTATACAGCCTCATATGACAGTAATGTTTGAAAGGGATGTTTTTTTCACGATCTGTTTAAGCTGAACCATCACGTCAGTGGCCTGTTATTATTCCTGCAAATGGTGGGGGAGGCTGAGTAGGCTGAGTACCAAAGAATCACACTTTCGTGGTTTATTCGGAATCGACGCTTCCTTCGCAGAGCGAGCAGTGGCTTTTTCAGCTATGCGCACATGTTTTCCACATAGACACTCGCATCTTGTAACCTAGTTTATTGCAACTGTGGGTCGAACCCACAGTGAAGGGCTGCAACTGAGGCTTACCGTTCGTTTTCCGTCACGAAGACATTGGGCCTTACCGTGGTGGGACGGTGCATGCGCCTCCGCGACCCATTGAGCTCTACTGGATGGTGTCCGTGCGGCACTCGCATAACTCTCATACCAAGTTGGTTAATGGTTGGTGGCCTGACGAACACAGTCTCCTTGTCCTCCAGGTTGAAGGTTGGAACATGTGTCGACTTGTCCTGTGAAAATGCTAATGTACTTGCATTTCCCGCCAAACACCGCTGCCTTACGGTGAGGCTTTCGAGCCAAAGGCTTTGGTTGAGTACCCTAATCGTCCTGCTGTCTAGGTGTGGTTGAACAACGGTGTCATGCAGTCCATGGTGATGATGCTGCTGCTGCTGAATCCATAACAGCGCTTTTTGTTCTAGTGCGTTGGATAGACTTTAAGCCAGGTTTTACCTGGGCTTCTGTGTTAGGAGAAGCTTCCGAGGCCTGTTGTTTAGCCTACTGATTTTTACGCTTTTGTGTGAATTTAATTTCCCACCTGGAAATTTTTGGCAATCATGACTTGTGATCGTTCGAAAGCACATTTCGATATTATCCCTAACCTGAAAACCTCCATTCGCCCGGGCAACAGTCCTCGGTGTCGACTAAGAGTGACATGTCGACATTGGG
Source organism: Clonorchis sinensis (assembly GCA_003604175.2). Lineage (NCBI taxonomy): Eukaryota > Metazoa > Platyhelminthes > Trematoda > Opisthorchiida > Opisthorchiidae > Clonorchis > Clonorchis sinensis. The sequence goes on from CM030369.1 coordinate 213,879,769, forward strand.
ACATTCTGTCCAATATCTGCGTGATTGACGTGAGTTTTGGAACCTACCAGTCCCTCTTTTTACACAGCTTTTCGATTTTCCTCAACTTCATACATTGGTTGTCCTGTGGTTTGATTTTTTTTGTTGAACAGCGATAACTGCATATGTTTGTGACAATTTATACTTGTCAGACCCCTTTCTCGGGGGATTTGTGCCATTGAACTCAGCACATTACTGCTTCAGCTGCTTGCCCAGAGTCGTTGCTTGGGCTGGGCACATTTCAAACTGAAGTACTGAGATCCTAGTGCTTGGGTTGTTCGTATGACCCCAGGTTACTATACGCTTATTACTCACAGTTGAAGCTTTGCTCGAACGAGTGAACTGTCTAACGGCTCAGATGTTTATCGTGACTGGTCCAGTAGTCGATGGACCAGCTGGTGTATGTGGCCATACCCGCCATACCACCCATTTGGTGGTATGTGGATTCGCCATCCAGCTAGTGCAGGATGCTGATAGCAAGCAGTACTTCTCAGGTTATTACTGCCTACTAGGACACCTAAGTAAGGCTGAGTTCATTGGTCCAGACATTTCGTTTGTTGAACTGCATTGCAGAACCGTGTCACCCGTTTTTTGGATTGAGTACAAGAGGTGGCTGTTTATCCTGTTACGGGTGGTATGTATCAACCACTTTTTGCCATATTAGTTCTCACCGGGTACTTAGCATACCTCTGAGCGGCTAATTCCGGAGGCATGACTGTCAGCTTGAAAAATGTTCCGAATACTCGCTGCCCACGCATGGCGATCAGTTGTCGGGTCTATCAGTGACTGCTGACGACATCCTCATCCTTGATATCTTACAGGTGCCAAGGTTCATTTGGTAACTTCAGCACCGTTACGGTGAAACGAATGCTGAAGACGTTGTAACCGCTTTCGATGGAACTGAGATAGGCGTGGTAGGTCGTGATAACGTTTCTGGATCTCATTACTGGGCACCCCTGGATGGTGAACTCCTGCCACAAGTCAGAAATACCACCGGTCGAAATCTTTGGGGTATTCTCTGCTCGTAGGCCATGTTCCGCAGGATCGGGCGGATACTTATGCTGATCGACTCGCTCAACTTCACTATTGAAAACAATCTCTTTTTGGTTAATTGGTGCTGCTTATAGGCGAGGGGAACACTTCGGATGCCAGAAATTAGTATATTTCAGAGACATTTATTTGATATGTTGGCACTTCTCTATTGCCTCATTCCTAACTACTTATGCCGAATAAAGTGGCACTCGAAAACTCAATGTACTTGTTGTGGAATATGCTTGGCGCCCTTGAGCAAAGCAAATGAACTGAGCAACTCTAAAGAGTATTCGAATGTGTAAGACGTTGCGTGCAATATGGGCCAACTTATTTCGCTCTTTATTCCACTTGAACCACGTGGAATGCACCTAAGCATTTCAGTTTAAGATGAATAGTAGACTAGCTTGAGCAGTTCTGATATTTGAAGAAGCAGCTTGCGTTTTCACAGTGTTCTTTGGCAGAGGGTTGCACTGCCCGTCGAGTTGAACGGATAATAAGCGAAAATCATGTGGTTTATCTTGAATTTCTGCCGAGCTTAATGGCTGAAAATTTGTCCTCAAATTGGGATTTTATGTTGCTGAGATGGAAATGGTGAGCATGAGTGAAGTATCCGAGGCATCCTCCTTTCAGGACCTAGTTTATTTCTACCGAAATCCCCCCAGTCATTCGAGAATTACGATTTCCTGCATTCTCCACACCCTTCTATGTGTAGCCTTCAAAACAATAGATATTGTTGCTCTTCACAACGACACTGTTTTTTTCAAGTAACATATCGTAATCTCGCTGCCGTTCATCGACTTCGACCACTCGCATTCTCTTATTTGGAATTAAGGATTTGCTTATCTCAGCCAAGAACCGTTGACCGCCCGGCAGAAGCGAGGACAAGGTTGCCCATAATCACCAGGCTTATGCAACCCATGAAACATCACTCCTCACGCAAAAATTCTCGTCTTGGGTTACTGGATCCCGTGATCTTCCGCAGCTATACGTTTGTATACACGTTAGTCCTGTGCTAGTCCCATCACGAGGCATACACCATTTGCCACAGTGTTACGACGATAACGATACTACTGGTGTCTACCGTAGCGATTTTGTCACGTGAAGAATTTGATAATGGGTTAACTATAGGTGGATGTACGTTTAACCGAGCCGTTCAGGTTGACCAAGTCGACCTCATCTATGGGCTTAATGATCGCACCCTAGAATTTCTGTTGTTCAGGGACGTTGATACAGGTTTTTTTCCTGCGAATGGAAAAAGGAATTTCGTTTAGATTCCGCTTCAGTGAGTCTGGGGCCACGCTGTGACTGCAGATTCAGTTCTTTCGAATCTTTTGGGGACTATCTGCGTCAGTTAAGGCACGAAGCTACTGGCGTAGTCCGATCCTAACTCTGGCTATTCGGTATATCCCGTCTTGTCTTTGGCAACCTGGTACTATCCCAGCCCTCATGTTTCCTTTGAGTTTTACGACAGCTGTGCCCCGAATGGATGCCACAGAGGACTGCCTGTTATTCATCAGTACTGTGTGGATGTGAGACGTGACCGAAGGACAGGGAGTTGCATTGTGCGAGTTCAAATCAGGAACCAGAGCCGCAAGTGTTGATCGGTTTTCCTTGTGTCAGCGGTTAGAGCACGAATTTACTGACCGGAAGGTCCTCTGCCTCTCGACATCCCCTGTCTAGGCTTGGGCAACCTGGCAGTATCCCAGCCCTCGTGCTTCCTTCTGGTGGCATGGCAGCTAGGCTCCGAAAGAATGCGACAGCTGAACGTGTCACTTAACCGATCAGAGTAAGGTGCATGAGTCAGGAGCTTCTGGACGCTTATGTTTCAGCTCTATAAATTCCGATAGTCGCTTTTGTGATATTCGGTATTTTACTTCTTGTTCTCCGTAATAGCTTCAGACTAATCTCTTAGCTAATGCTGAACAGAACCATGCAGATGGCCTATGTCTACATCGTGTGCTGGTGTTGAACCGTGAAATTTTTTTTACAGCTTCAACTAACTAGGAAGGCGTTCATTCAAGGACGCGTTTGAATAACATCCTGGTTATCTGGCCGGTGTAGCGAGCTCCACATAGTAAGCGAACTGCTGGACTGTTGTAGAGTTCGCCTGATGTTGACGTTTTGGGTTTTGTTTGAACGTAGCACCGCATTGTGAAAGTGAGTTGCAGACGGCCCGAATGGCGTTTGAACACCGTTCAGTGGTTTTCATATTCGGTTCTATATTGTTGGCAGGACATTGAATATAACCGTAGATATCATTAAAAGAAGTTGCAAAACTGATTGAAGCCATATGTATCGGCCATAGATATTGCAACGACACTTTCTAACCGGTTCTCGAACACCAAGAGAATGTCCCTCCTGCGGGGCGAAAATTCGTGGCTGTAACGAACTCTCGCTTTCTTAAATGACCGTACTTGTGGCAACCTACTATTTTGCGAGGTGCAGGCACTTTATTGTTTTCAAATCTCATCACTCCTAGTCGCGAAAGCTTCTATATTGCGACTAAATTCGCTCGGTTTTTTAAGTTGGCAGTGAGGACCTTCGCGATGATCCTAGTGACAATCTTCACTGGCCGATCGGATGTTCTTATCCAATCTAGGTAACTCAATGGTTAAGTCGTGATTTCACTGACAGGAAGATCCGCCGTCTGATCCCAGTCCATGCATCTCGACTACTCCTGTCTAGGTTTGGGCGACACTGTAGTATCTTAGTCCTCGTGCTTCCTCCGGGTGGCCTGTCAGCTATGCACCGAAAGAGTGTGACAGCTTTATCGATTATCCGCTTTCACGTATGGAAGCAGACCTACTTTCGGAGTAGTGACGAAGTGACAACGAATAGTTGGTTACAGGAGTTATTTTCTGCTTATTTTCAGACTCCTCGGAGGCGGAAAGTTTGCAAAGAAACGGCGAGGTTTCGAAGGAATACAAAAGACGGTAAGTTTGACCTCTATCACGTGCCGTAATCAGCTGTCTGCACTGGACCAAACTTCCGTTTCTCGTTCGTGTACACGTTTGAAACATTCTAACTCTAGATGTTAACTTTCTTCTGGCCAAACTGACCCCGTTGGTAGCATGGCCCCTCAGAAAACTTCACCTCAGATGTTTCCTTGCTGCTGTCACATCAACACATTGTGAACACAGCATCACAAAACTGATGTTTGCCTTCTCTTGCCTAATTGGGGTCCACTACTAGTCAATTAGCTAAACATGTGTAGCTGAGTAGAGCCTATCTGAAGTGGAACAATTTTTTTGCCGTATGCTTGTCTCGGCTTTGGCTTGAAATCGAGTTAACATGACAAGACAGTTCGTATCTGATCGCAACTCACGGGTTGGCGCGACGTGATAAAACTAGGTCGGGTGAAATCGATTGTGGTCCGTAGAATTGTTTTCGGTTCTATCCGGCTAGTCGAACAACAGTTTTGGCATGTTTTAATTGGTGCATATTGGGCTAGCCTGAAGAATTCGGGTAACGGAAACGGTTCATAATATGCGCTATATGAGTTAACTGACTTTTTTCAAGGATCGGTGTCTTGGAGGGTTTTCGCCTCGTCAAAATCCATCAACCTTGACACTGGCTATCTCTAAAATAATAAAAACCACATCAAATTATCCACAACAGTGTCATAGCAAAACCTTGAACTGAAACTCTCAAGCATGGTAGTACGCTTTCCTTTTGCAAAATTTACACAGGAATACACAAAGACCATCGTGAGGAAGGGCAATATTTGGCCTCCACTGGGAGTGTCGCCAACTCGTGGCTAACGGGAAACGCTGGCGATCCTTCCTGAGCTAGTGAACGCGCTGCTCACATGTGTTCAGGTTGACTAGTGGCTCCCACCCGGATTGTTTTTGTCAGAGTAAATCCAGGCTGCGCATCCCAGCGAGGTAAGACTGAGCAGTCAGAACATTACGAATTCATTTGGCCTAACCAATTGGAGTAAACTATGTTCCACTGGTGTATCCGAATATAATGCGTACTATATTAACGGGCCGGGAGGGGGTGTACGTAGTAGTTGGGCAGTTCACAATTTGTATCCGATGCCGTTGCTTGACTAGAAACATTCGACGCAAGTGTCCAGATGTGTTTCATCGTGATGAAACTTCTTGTTTTCTGCCGGCTTGAAACCTTCTGCAGTTGATTCGTAATGAGAAACTAAAGCCTCGTTTGATTTTCGGGTCTCAGTTTGGCCAGCATCTCTACGAATCCGGAACAAAATACTTCCGGTTGGCGTTCAGAATGAACGATGATCACTTATAACACATCCGGTCAAAAACATGTTTGTTGTTGATTTCTGATTAAAATAGTTTAGAATTCACAACCCTAGAATAGACTACATAGACTATTTCAGTTGTGTAAATTCTTACCTTTGTCTTTTTTACAGGTTGGAAGACGACCGTTATATACTTTCTGTCGCAAAATCAATAAGAGATGGCAGTCTTCCCGGTTTCTTCTCTAGAAATCGGGTTATCTCTATGATGGAGTCTGAGAATCATAGGAACTTGATTCTTTCTCGTCTGAACGAGCCAAATATGAGCGCGGCGTTAAACGATGTGACTCAGCAATATATTGACGATGTAGTAAGTTATATTTTCTTAAGGATTTGAAAAGCACCTTTATTGACGCTTTTTTCGCGTCGGGTTAAGGGGATTGCGTACCCCGGTTTTGTAGCATTCTTCGTCTAACTCAGTCCACCACTAGTCTAAGTAGATAATTCTGAAGTTTTTATTTTTTTCACTTCTGAGTAGCGTGTCATGCTTGGTGGAGCATTCACTGACGTTGAGTGCCTATCGCCTAAATCTTACGGCACTGCGTTTGAAAGTAGCTGAATTCGTTTGTCGTTGCCTCTGCCTAATAGCTGCCACTGTTGAGACGCTTGCTACAACATAGTCCTGGAGTCCACACCCCCTCACGGCATTGTGAGTCTGACTTTCGAGTGAAGGTCAAGTACCTCAACCAAACCCCTTTTGTTGGCCGGGGCAATCGAAAAGTATCACCCGCCTCAGTTTCCTCTCCATAAATTTCTTTCTTCAACTATTTCCAATTTGATCATTAGTTTCAGCTAGATCATTTTCCTCTCAGTTGTTTGATCCACATTCTTGATTCGTTCAGGTATTCATCAAAGTCAACAATCGAAAAAAATCGAAATCGTTCAGGTGTAACACCCTTTCAGTGCCTAACTTCCATGCCACCCGAAGGAAGCACGAGGACATGGATACTGCCAGGTTGCCCAAGCCTAGACAGGGGAAGTCGAGGGGCAAAGGTTGCGTTTGAACCACGGACCTTCTGGTCAGTAAATTCGCGCTCTAACCACTAAGCCATCTCAAGTTCAAAGTCAATAGTACCACACTTTCATAGATTGACAAAACGATTTCCGCACACAAGTTCTCAACGTGCCTAATCTGTCGACAAGTCTCCTACGTTCAGACCCTGTTTCTAAATTTGGTGTGTACTGTCTTGATGCCGCGTTAAAGATCGGTGTGGACTTGGGACAGTCCACTAGTGGTTTCGTCCTACTTGGGGCTCATCAGATCGATCTGAAAACCGACAAACCTAATTTCCTACTGAAAACCAAATGGTGCGTATTCCGCTGTAAACATTCGTTTGCAAATTAATTTCATGTTGACGAGGGACTTAGCTTAAGTCCGCCTGAATGTCGCTTATAATATCCCTCAACTGATTGTGCTTCATTTGAAACGATACTGAATATGTTGAACCGCATTTTGGTGCTACCAATAAGGTTGATGATTACTCCTCACAGCCCACATCCGCTTTTGGTCTTCTTACGGCTCATCAGGCTCATCAGTAACTTGTTTTATAAACACTCGCACAATATTCCTGATGCAGTGGCTCGTGGTAGTTGTTGCACTCAGACCCGATACTCAACACGATTTGCTTGATCGGATTCTCGTAAGTAGTCACCCCTGCCCTATTCAACAATTTAGTCCATCTGTGGTCACTCTTATTTGTCCTGGTGCTTATTTGCATCAGCGTATGCTCCGATTGACACGAGTTCGAACGCTGAAAGGGATGTTTTATCACAATCTATTTAAGCTGGACTGGTATTATGGTCAATGGACTGGTATTATCCCCGCAAGTGGTAGGGGATCTAAAGTTGTTAGGCTGAGTACCAAAGAACCACAATTTTGTGGTTTATTCGGAATCGATGCTTGCTTCGCAGAGCGAGCAGCGGCTTTTTCAGCTATGCACACAAGTTTTCCACGTAGGCACTCGCATCTTGTAACCTAGTTTATTGCAACTGTGGGTCGAACCCACTGGTGAGGAGCTGCAACTGAGCGTTACCGTTCGTTTTCTGTCACGAAGAGACTGGGCCTTACGGTGCTGTGACGGTGCATGTGCCTGCGTGACCCATTGAACTCTACTGGATGGTGTCCGTGCGACACTCGCAGAACTCTTATACCAAGTTGGTCAATGGTTGGAGGCCTGACGAACAAGTCTCCTTGTCCTTCAGCTTGCTGTTTGGGACGTGTGTAGCGACTTGTCCTGTAAAAACGGTAAAGTATTTGTATTTCCCGCCAAATATCGCTGCTTTGTTGCAGGCTGTTGAGCCAAAGGCTTCGTTTGGGTGTCCTAACTGTCCTCCTGTTTAGGTGTGGACGCCCTGGCAGTATCGCAGCCCACGTGCAACCATGAACGGCACACATACAACTAAATTGATGTCACATCGGCCGGAACGTGGTGTCATCAGCCGGGTCGCTTTACTCGCCGCCTATAGCAGGGCGAGTAATGGAATTATGCTACTGCTGACGCCTCCCTTCGTCCTCTTTCACATACTTTCTCTTCCCCTCTCTCCATCCCATTAGTAACTATTATCTTGTAGGCTCAGCACTTAGGTTTACTGACTCCGTTCGTCCTACATCCGTTTTGAAAGCAAATCTGCGCGTCATCCGGCGCCGACGTCCGCAGACAGCTCGAGATCAGTATTCAAGCCAACGCTCAGTCTGTCTGAATGTTTTCAATTTTTGCACTCTGGAACAATCAGAATAACAAGCTGCTCTTACTCAAACACTGGATTCGCTTGAGGTTGATGTTTACTGTGTATCAGAAACAAGAATTCAAGTTGCAAACATAGTGGTTGAGCTAACCGCCCCATCGCTCTTCACTCGTTTCCAGCCGCGCATCTCTGGCTATCTAGAGGCTGCCGCAGCAGGATATGCAGGGTTAGGAATCGTCCCAAGTCACCTAGCGGAAGGATCCTTGCCTGACTGGATTGGAATCGGTACTTACGGACAATGGGTACGGTTTCGTAAGCTGTGTGCTGTCGACAGGCTGTTTTTTGTGCACTACTAACTTGCGAAGCGGACGAATTCGTCTGGCCACGTGATATCTTCCAACTGTGCACCGGTCACGAACTCAAATTGATCACATTGCCATCAGTTACGGATGGCGCGGATCAATAACTGACTGCCGGTCATTTTGGAACACATTTGTGGATTCCGACCACGCGCTCGTTCGGAGTTGCGTCTCTCTTCGTTTTCCAGGGTTACATAAGGTGTGGGCAAATCGTTGGCAACTGAGAGACTGGCAGAGCCGGATGTTAGACAAATTTACCAGAATCGTCTTCTAGAGTCTCTTCCAAAGGTCTCACCATCAGATGCGAACTCATACTGGGACGAGATCGTCACCTCTTTGCATAGTGCTGGGAATTTTGCCTGTGGCATGGCGCTACCAGGCTCATTCAAGTACTAGATATCAGGTTGAACAGTGCACTTTCTAAATCTCGGAAGAATATTCCAGGCCGTCCTGAGCTTACCTTGACCGGACGAGTTATTAGACGTCAGGGGAAACTGAGCGTGTGCGCTGACCGCGAAATCTGATGGAAACGGAAAGCTAAGGAAATAGAGAGGGCCAAGACAGCCGGGGAGTTCCCTAACATTATTTCAGTTGGTTCGTGCGACCGGTTTCCTGTGAGCCAAAAATGAGGGATCACAATTGGGCGACCATTTTGAATAAAGAACGCCTCGACTGATGGGTCGAATACTTGGAACAACAGTCATCGTGGCCACCAGCTGCAGTTCATCTGAAGCCCACAGTTGATGTAGAACTCTGGACGATGAATGTGGAGACCCCTACGGCCTTGGAGGTTTATGACTGCATGTCCTTTCAAGCGTCCCCAAGCTTATGCTCCGGATGACTTCCCACCCGGATTGTTCAAAGGCGGAGGTAAAGTCCTCAGTCAGCGGTTGTCTTATTTGTTTGGCTGCATTTGGGAAAGGAGACTGTCCCAGACACCTGGGGAGGGTCGTTGATAGTGTCCGTTTTCAAAAACGGTGCTCGTAATGAGTGTAGTAACCACAGAGGGACCAGCTTGACCTCGGTATTAACGAGACCGTTAAGTCATTTATGGTTCGTCGCCTGGTGTTGGCTGATGAAGCACTGTCTCGAGAGAAGCAGCCGGGATTCCAGGCTGGTAGGGGTTGCGTTGACCAAATCTTCACACTAGAACAACGCCCTACGTACAAATAACCCACAATTTTAGTATTCCTGGATTTCCAAGACGCATTCGGCTCGGTTGACCGCAGACGACATCGTTCTGATGTTCGATGGGGAGGAGAAGGTTCAGTTGCTTTTGGATGAACTGACCAACGTCACTTGGCACCCACAAAGTGTAAGGTTATGCTCGTGGACATGCAGTCACTGAACACGCCAATTCCAATCCAGGGAGACATTCGAAGTTGTGGAAGTTGTATTAGTTCTGTTTGTAGTGTGACAGATGAGGCCAATGCACTAATCTGCAGGGTTCGGGTCGCATTTGTTGATTTGAAACACCTATGGCGTCAAAGTGGTATATCTCTGAATCTCAAGGGACGTGTATTAGTCTACAGTGGGGGCTAGTTTCTTCCACGCCTGTGGGATTTGGCCTGTTCAAGCAGCGGAATTGAGACATCTTCAGGTGTTCGACAATCGTTGTTTCAGAACCATAGCTTGTGTGGTTTGGTGTCGGCGTATCCGTGACAAGGCAGTTAGAAAGCGAGTTTTTAGTTGTGCACCGGAGACTTCCGCTTAAGAGTGCATCCGTTACCAGAAGCTGCTTTGGTTTGGCCATGCATTGCATATGCGGAAACATCGTTTGCTGAAGAGAGTGCTATTTTCCTTGCCCAACCCAGAGTGGAGGAAGCAGAGAGGTTTCCAACCCTTGAGCCGGAGAGGTGTATAAGAGAGTTTGCGAAACGTTTTTGTGCTGTCGGTGTTACTCGCCTTCCGGGATGGGGACCGCGTGATCCCCACTGCGCTTGGTTGGGTACGCTGCAAGATATGCCTGTGAACCGATGTCAGTGCTGTTCTTACTGGTATTTTCTGTCCAGATTGCCTGAATGAGTGTCTCTAGGGATTTAGGCACCTCGGAACTACTGTAGTATATTAGCACCAAGTCCCTTCCCTCTCCACTTTTATTCTCTTCTTCACAGTAAGGCAGCGAAGCACGAGTGCTAACAACGGGTTATGCTATCAGATAAAGCCGTTATCTTCTCAGTTCTGTCTACTATTACACATTAAAATTATAAAGTGCCCCTGCAAAACTAATGGGGATCAGACCGAAGCCTGATTTTTGCGGAGAAACCAATCGATGCAGCTGACCAGTCGACTTGACTAATTCTGTGGCGTCACTGGGGCCTACCTCATTTGCATAGGGTACCATGTCTGAGGTTTTGGGGGACTTTGCGAAACGGTTTCAAGTCCCTGTTGACCTATCTAAAGTAGTTCTTGTGTGGACCAGAATTAATAACGGAAAAAAGGCTTTCCTCTCATCTACCGTCTTCGAGTGCACCCTCATTATATGCCAAAGCACATCACAATCACAGTGTCCACTTTTGAAGGGAGGGTATTCTGATATATCTGCGTTTAATCCGGGAGATACTCAGTAGTGTTGTTTATCCGTGGCCGAGACAGGCTACTGTAAATGAAATACATTTCTCTTGAAATCCAAATGACTAAGACCATGGAAATTTGTTCGGAGGTCCGCATCGCTTAAATTGTCGTCAAATCTCCTGGTATCACCCAACCATCGATCCCCACTGCGTCAGTATTTCTCACATTTTCACTACAGTCTCCGGAGCATTAAGCTCTCTTATCTCAACTTTTTGATTATTTTGCCTTCACAGCCTCTTGAAACCTGGAATCAATACAAAGCCCTCGTTTGGATTTTGCAACAAATAGCATTTGGTTTGGAAATGAGTTTGCGCTCGGACATATTCATTCCGACTCCGTCCAATGCCCACTTAGAATCCAGCATTCAACGATCTTCCAGGTCGACCGTACCACCGGTCCAGCCAAACAACGGTGGATTGGCGTCCGCGTTCACTCTTCTTGAGTTGGCGCACACCCATTTTTTTCCGCTCCCTATACGACAAGATCGTGGCACGCGCGGATTCATGACCCCCGGTCCTGACTCGAACTCCACACTTTCGCGAAACTCCCTTTCTTCGGCAACCCTATCTGCGATCTCTGACCTCCGTTCTGTATGTTGCCTCTATGTTACTCCAGTTTAGTTTCTCGGTGGTTTTAGGATGCCTCTATATGTTCAATGGCGTTTCAGGCAAGTCTTACTGGTCAGCCGACTAAATTTCAAGGCTTGCTGACCTCCTACGATTGTCGTTTCAGGCAATCAATTGTCAAACCTGGCTCATTCTCCCAGGTCTACCGATCCGAAAACTACATTACTCATGTTCACACTTATTTTCTTCTAATGAATGGGCCATGCGTGTGACGCTGATCGTTTGCACCATGCAGCGAGTAGTTTGTTTTCAAAATCGATGAGCAAACGTTTTTGTGCTCTCCTACTGTTGAGCTCAGTGGAACTGAACAGCTATTCAGATAACTTCGTCTGGTAATGGATCATACATTGCGCCGGTTAGATCGTTTTCTCTCTCGCGTCACTCGACTCAATATAGAGCTACAATGGCAGATTCGGACAGTCCAGGATCTTGTAGCAAATCGTCAATTACTTTGGCACAAACTTTGATATTAAGATTGAAACACTCACGATGCGACCAATCCTAAACTCGTTGCTGGAGGCGACGTCGTCGTCAATCCCCGACTCACCTCGCATCCTTTGCCTCACCACCAATAGAAACATGCCCCTACGGGATTTACCCGTAGGGTTGCTGGCTTTACCACATAGCTTCCCCCATTCAGTTTGTTTGGTATTTGTTAAAACTAGTGCCACCGCATCTAAGTCGTTTACGGTTGACCTTGATAACGAGTATACTTGTGTTTCATTTAATGTTCCCGATTTAGGTAGTTCACCGTGTTTGGTTTAATGAGACCGGCTCTTGTTTGAAAGTTTGCGTTAGTTGACGCTTCTACTCGAAGCTGCTGTATGTCATACTGGTATTTTTCGTTTTGTGCATATCTCCGTCTCTTCAGCCAGCTATTGAATTCGTTCGCACGCGTTTCATTTCAGCCTCCGCCGTCCGAAAATAACGATACGTCAGGTGAGTTCGACCGCTCGCATGATTGGTAATGATCTATTTTTTCTGAAACTGATCTTGAAGGAACAGCAGGTCGTCGTGACGATGGTTTTCACAACAGGGCGGATTTTTGTACTCGTATTTGTTTTCGCCCCATCCATCACAACATAGTTAATCTTGGGTTGTTCATGCAGGCAGTGCACAGGATTTCATTGTGCAAAAAGAATGTGCCTTGTACAAAAATAACTGTCTCCCAGTTCGAATGAAGTTGACCTTTCTAATTTTGTCAATTAATAGCAATCTGGAATACTGACACTATCCAATCCGGATTTCAGTATACTCTTTCTGTATCGATCAAATCTAGACAGCTAATTAAACACATTCTGTGGCCTTGTTCAGAGTACATCCACATATGTGAACTTCGATTAGCAAGAAATCTATTTCCTGCTTACCTCATGGATATTGACACTTAGTTATTTCTAAAAGGAATCTGTCGCTGTGGGATCCCTTTTCTGTAACCAGTACTCCATCGTCTACCCTTCTGTGACCGATCGATCGCATTAAACGGATTACTGGACGGCCGTCACCAGTAGTCCACACTGGCTTCAACACTTTACTGGTCCACTCCCCAGGATTACCTGTCGTTCGGTAGGCTCTACGATAACCCACGCCCTATCGGTTAACTTTCTGTTTTTTGACTGAGTAAGCGGAAATTGAACGTCCTAATTTTAGTAAGCAGAGGCCCTCCGCAGATATCCATAGCTTACGGTTTGAGTATCCACAAACTTTGGCTCCTGCACCTTGGACAGCAAACTGAGTCCATCCCGTGCCATGAAAACCATCAAGGGGCATTCAGCTGGGCTCATGTGGCTAACACACGCAGATCCCCGGATAACACTATGTTGCTCACTCCCGGAGCACGTTGAAGTGGGTCATGTGGTTGAACGTAGAAATCTGTAAGCGGTTCCCCGCTACCAAGGTAACAAAAGACGATTCACATGGCACACTATATGCTGCTATCCATCCCAGGAAAGCGGCTTCGGCGCATTCGCTGAGAGCTATTAAGAAATCGGAAGCCTGAGGCGCGTGGTTAACCTGGGATCGAATAAGCGGGCTGCTGGCAGGCGACCGGAACCCACAGTGCGATATTCCGTAGACAGGATCAAAGTAATCTGTTGTGCAGTCTGTTGGAATGCACGAGCCGTATGCAATGTTCTGTCAACCTTGTTAAGGCGCGGAATGTGCGCTTCCGCTCCTCACTTTGGTGGACTCCTGTGATGTTGAAACCCGTAACAAAATTTCCCTTTAAGGCATTTTTGGACAAACACAGAAGCCTTACGGCCTCATGGAAACAGCAGATTTTCTCGCTGGAAAACTCACTGGCGATCCATATGAGCACGGACCCATCTCGACCGTCCCATTCGGTTCCCAGAATTCATCACGGGATCAAACCGGGCCGTAAGAATCCAGCTTACATGGGCTCAAGACACCAACACGCGATGCGAAAACCTTCAGTCCACTCTGGAGAGATTTTCTCTACAATGCCGTTAGGACCACACTCGTCCGGTGAAAGATTCGGCGCCGCTACCCAGGCGTTCTTTCCAGAGACAGTTGATACCCACGAAAAGTTGGAAGTGCCAGTACAGCCCATCCAGATATTGAGACCCTGGTAAGGGTGATATTGAACCCACACGAAGACAGTTCCATGGAAGGTTCCTGATGGATTCAGGGTTTTCTTTTCCGGTCAAGACGACACAATGGGTCGGCGAATTGAGCCCAGGTTGAAACGAAAGCTGCTACTTGCTCTGCCGCATTAATTCAGCAGTGTTTTTGGGTACACCTAGTGCCACGGGTTTTCAGCCGTATTCCTACGCAATTCATTGGTCCAGCGTTTATTCCACATGAGCAACCGATTCAGATCATTTTCGCTAGACCCTTTTTGATATCTCACTTATTTTGCCCAGCTTCTTTGGATGTGTATGTTCCCCCGTGTAATCATTACTCCTTGCCGTTCTCCTACCAAAAAAGCTTCCTTCATCTACGCTAAGCGTCCTGTAACTCCCAACGGTAAAATTACTGAGGCCGCAACGTTATCCCCTCAGACCACAAGTTTGCGGTTCCCCTCGGTGTTTGGTAATCAACCTGACAGCCGGGCGATAGATGTGTTTTACGCCTTCAAACTTAGTGTTCGCGCCTCCACCTTACGGTTACACAAAGCAGCGTCCGAAATTTATGCATCAATTACTGCACCCTCTTCATCTACATCCAACCTTCACGGACCTGTGACAACGATTCCCATCGTACTCAGCTCAAAGGAGGACGGTTGGACTGAAAAGTCTCCTTCTTGGCATTCTGTCATTCACTCTGCTTTTCGGAACCCAGGCAACAGGAAGGTGATACAAAGGAGCTCGCGGAAGATATGCACAAAACCGGATGAGTTCCAAAGCAGCCCTCGAGTGAAGATCCATAAATGCAAATCTGCTTCGCACCCAGCTACGCCAGTTCTTTCAAAGCATTTACTCCGTAGTACGCTGAAGCTTGACTTGTGTTAATACGCGAACACTGTCTAATGTAACCGTATACGTTAATGCCAGATTGTCCGCATGCAACTCCTTGCGTCCTTCGTCCCGTTTATTTGTGCTCTCGTGCAATGTCATTTCCGGAAACCTTGTAGTAAATTCACCTTGACACGTGCGAGATGTTGCTAATGTTCTGTCCAATCGGTTTGTTGTCGTTACGACTCCAACTCTGACATGTTGTGCATCGTTTTTGCGTTTCGGACATCAGCTATATCCCTCGCTGATGAAATTTCCTCAACTTATTTCAGGTGTCAATTCACCTTCTCCAGAAAGTATTCAATCGGATATGATATCGGACGGCTCTGGGTCTCATTTTGGCCTATCATCCGCTACTATTGATCATTACCAACGTTCTACGCCCGTTCTACTCGGGTTACCCCAACAAAGGGGTCCAGATTCAAGCAAGCATTCTCCCGCATTGAAATCGCCCATGTTGCTTCTTCCCAACATCGAAAAACTAAGAAGTACATCGTCCAGCAGTGCCTCTCTGAGCCACACAGAAGCGATCAAACGTCAGGATACCAGCATCTCTGATGGTCTCGTACTGACCCCGAAGAGTGTCCGCACACGTGGATATAGGTTAGTGCTCTCAGTCGGTGGGGGATTTTCCCTTTTGGTCTAACCTTCTCGGTCTTTCGATCCTGTTGCTCCTGAGCAGTCCTAGGCTACTTTTTGTCAGAGGAATTGCACCCAAGTTTGCGACATACTCCACCCATCAAGTGAACCACTGCTCCTCTCTCACTGTACCTCGGGTTTTCGGGTAATTGTTTCATAGGACATTATGTTTCAGTCCGTTTTTTACCAGTAACTTTTCAAACCACGTTTCCTACCAGTGGGATTGTTTATGTTGGCACGGGAGAATGAAAGGGTCTTACAAAAACTTCATCTTTTTTGGGTTCATTTGCAGACACTGGTTTTCCCTATTCCATTCACTAGAACAAAGAAAGCAGCAATGTTTACAGGGATTTCTAACTAACACGATGTTTCTCGTTTAGTTTTGATTAGAATCTCCTCTCGGTTCACTGAACGCAGAAGATTTGATTTCAGATAATCTGACAAGAGAGAAATGTCGTGATCTGCTGGACCCAAACATTTCTCAACAAGCATATAACCAGCGCGGGTCAGCAGCAGCACCAGTCGGTCTCACGTACTCAAGGGTCATCGATAGCACGAGGTGTAATGGGGACAGGCCACCTGCGTTACCCTACCAACTCATTCTTGATCCTGTTACGTACCTCAAGCATTCAGTGAAGCTGCACATTGGTCAGAAACACTCTTCTTCCATGGAACGGAACACACCCTCTCCGTAACCGCCTATTATGCAGTCTGTCGTTTTCTCCTGTTGGCTGTTGCCGTACACCTGGCTTGTAAATAGTGCATGTTCTGTTTGCACAACTAGCGAAAGTGAATGAAGTATTTTCCTCTCGTGAGCACCAATATGACTCTTAGTCTTAGAGATGTAAATTAACTCAGTTTTAGAGTGGCGTTCGGAACAGCTTGAAACGGTGATGACCCATGACCAAGCGTTTAGCTCGCTTACTCCAAGCTGGTACTTGTTTTTGGATGAACGAACAACGCGTGATCCAAACCCCAATCGCGACACGTTGGCCGTATTCGGACGTACCCGGAAGCTTGGATGCTACCATCTCGAATGACAAACCTTGTTTGGCCATTTTTCGTCAATGTAGCTTGTCCGACCACTCCAGATGCCAAAAATTGTCTTAATGGGGTTTTCAACCGTTAAGGTTAATGTAGTGGAGGTGCATCGCAAGAGATTAATCTAAATCCTTCGTCCCTAAGTTTAGAAACAATAGAGCGGTTCGTCGTCTTTTAATCGCCGTGGTCTCGCCCACTCTGTTCGTCTATTACACAGCTGTTCCTAATCTCATTTAAACTCTCAGTTGTAACGATGTGAAGTGAGTAAATTCATTTTCGTTGTCCTAGTTTAACTTCAAGTTTTACGCGAAACCTAGCCAGCGTCTTGTTTTGAAAACAGACTATTATCCTGTTCATCTCAATGACCTTGATCCGTTTTTCATCCCCAACTCTCCGTTTGGGGAATCTGCGATTCTAACTTGTGGACTCGACGACAAACCTCGAACTGCGCATGTGCGTTTCAGATCATCTTGAGTAATGACCAGGTGTTGACAGTATGATAGTCCAACCCGGAGTACACAGCTGTTGTGCCTGTCACTAGGGGCACTTCGTTCCAACAAACTATCGTCCTCTTCGGTGCCTGCCACTTGAATACAATAAACGAACAGTCCATTCGAGTTTCGTGTTCACACCTTGTTACTTTTCAAATGAGTGTGTAACTCCGCATGTGCTCTAGTACAACATGCAACTGATGGAAATTCCTGGACTAGGCCAAGCTGAGTGGGTGTTGTCTAAGAGTTTTAATCAACCTTATGCACAATGGCACTCCAATTAAGATTTATGGCAGGATGCGATGAAATTAGTCACGTCAACATTGAATAGATGAAATCGAGAGATATTTGTGCGTCCGCAAGGTGCACGTGCTCTGGACCAAATGACTGAATGTCGCCTTGGCTAGCTAGAACGAAAAATAGAAGCAAATATGCGCTTATGTACTCTAGCACCGAGACAAAGTGCTAAATCGTAAGAGCACACATTTCAACTGTCACACGCTAGAAAATGCCTGTTTTTTGAAAGCAGTGACCGACCAAATAGAACCATATCCATAAAAGTCGATAGCGTAACAAAATCTGACGTAATCGTACGAAATGTTGGAAAATGCGAGTGCTTTTGGTCATCCAGACCGATGGCGAAGTCCATTTCCATTGTGGGTATTGTTTCTCGGGTATAATTTCTCCCATCTTTGAGCTAAAGATTCGCTTTCCTAGGATGTGAGGAAACTCTAGAAAGATGCGATATGATTATCGTAGGCAGTGAAGTAGGCTCATGCACGCGGTGGGTAGATTTGATGTTTACAAATATTCGGAGACTTGCCCAAGACATTTCTTTCTGTACGAATTTTTGCCGTAACTTCACGTGTCTCTCAACCGTTATTCGTCTTGGTCTAGGAAAACATTTCAGCTTATCCCCCCACATGTTTTACTTGGCACCGTCGGCCGTATAGCAATGATGACGGCACATCATTTCGATACGCTTCAGTTTCAGTATATGTGCTCAAGTGTTGATTGTTCCAGACTCGTTCTTCGAGACCGTTTTGACCGGCCTTTGCAATTGATGCGTTCAGTTCATTCACAAATGTCAGGTCTGTGGACAGTGTATTACTATGAAACCAGAAATCCATGTGACATGCTATCTCATAGCCATTTAACTGAATAATTTTTGAGTGCCCGGTGCGGGTTGATGAAGGACAAACGTTTTGGAACTTTTTCTAATGAAGCCAAACCAGACGCCGCTGAAGTGAACACCGTAGTCAGGCATTGTAACTTATCTTCAGAGATCGTCCCCTAGCCTCTGCGTTAGAGCTTCGCATATATATATATATATATATATATATATATGTCTCAGTAAAAAATAACTTACACTATACATCGTTTCTCCTTTTTTCATTTACCTTAATTCGCACTTGTACTATAAAATTTTTATGCTTCGTGGGTTGTCTCAGTTTGATCGATTACAGAACTTTAACATTTCTTCCCATCTCAGGTACATCCGCTCCCGTTTAGTTCAAATGGAAACGTCCAATAGTCAGTCCACCAACGCTTTATCTGTTCATCGTCATTCGTTAGCTGAATCGGATATGAAGGATTTGCTACACCAATCCAACCTGCAAACACAACGGACGAGAAAGCCTCGGACGGGACGCACCTACGTGTTCGAGGATTTGGTGAATGAGAGCGGTCGACGAAACAAGTTGTGGGACGATATGCAGTTTTGGGAAGATGCCTTTTTAGATGCCGTGGCACAGGAGCGTGATATCTTGGGTAGGTGGAGTTCTCGTATTCAGTGTCTCCGTAAATATCACTGTCAGTTTTCGATTTCGACCAGACCGGGGGATTATCGTGTTGTGCCAGTTTGCAGTTTCGGCTGGTGACCCGCTGGGCATCTCTGCATGTTCAGTACAATACGTGGTTGCACCGGTGCCTTACTCGTTAGTGCTGGAGATGTAACTTCGACAGAAGGGAAGTGGTTGAAGGGCACAGGGGAATCCGCAACATGGCGCAGTAATGTCCGTTATCCGTTATTGTTCCTCCTTGTTGGTCACTGAAGTACTGAGCAGTCGATCAGCAGTGTGGTCTAATCTAAACCATTTGTGATGATAAAGCTAGGTTGCTTTGTTTTCGTGACTGGTTGAACACGGGATAGCTTGTTACTTGTGTATGAAAAACCCCTCACTTTTTGCCACTAGGTCTAATCGTTCACTTTCTTTAGTCTAAAAAGTTTCGGACAAGCACTGACAAACTTGTTAAAAACCACATTTTTGATGTAGCTTCCACACATAACTACTATGGGAGTCCATTGGGTGGTAGGGCAGATATAGACAGGAGTATGTGAGAGCACATGTTTGGACAAACCTTCGTGGTTTATAGTTTGTTCTTGGTCTCTTTGTCAGACCCAGCCAGATGGATTCGGACTTTGGTTGTACGAACCCCCTGAAATGAGCAGCGTGCTCAGTAGACTCACCACGGGTCGTATCACAATCCAAAACAGTTTCGAACTTCCACACTAAACAATTTTGTATTTTCGTCTAAATTCTCACCAGGTTTGGTGGACCAGAAGAATCGCGGAACCAGCCAAAAGTGCTTCGTTTATAGGGTTAACTCTCTGGAGAAGGATAAAGCTAGACAGTAGTCGTTCAGCTGTAACACCCTTCTGGTACCTAGCTTGCACGTCACCCTAAGGAATTACGAGGTCTGAAATACTGCCAGGTTGACCAATCCTGGACAGGAGCAGTCTAGATGCTGAGGACCTTTGTACCTTAGGCAATGAGCCAACTCTAGCCCTCTATAGCTGGATAGGCATAGCAATATTTTCGACTTAATCAGCCGGAGAATGAAACCCGTCTTTCAGAGAGTTCTGTATTCCAGCTACGAGTTCGATCAATATAGCAAAGTGATAAGTGGAGCGTCGCACGTTTACTGCCTAGTAAACTCCTCCGGTTCTACTACGTGTGATGGTTCCAGCCAGTTTTCGGCTGCGGTGTATTGGTTAAACACGCCGTCTCTTCGAATAACTTTTGTTCGGCTTGCTAACAAATCCTGTTGGTGTATCTATTCTACATGTTGCTAAGGCTCCAGGCGTGTCCCGAATCAATGAGAACTAGCACTTTAGTACTTTGGATCAGTCGATGTGGAATGGATTCGCCACCCAAGTGCATCAATATTTGGAGCTCTGTCGCGTTTCTGCAGGGCATAAGTGTTGTATTCTCTATCTTCACTTCGGTCATGCCGATCATGCCATATTCTCTGCTTCGACTGTGGCGATAGGATGATACGATCACACGTGGCTGCTTGTCAGAACGCGCATCGTGTGAACTCCATGCTGAATGCCACTCGGCATTCCGCCTTACCACCTGAGTTCCACAGGAGTGTTGTTGGTTGAATGTATGGTGGCGGCAATTAATGCCTAGACTGGACTTTGTGTATGCGGGATTGTGTTCAGGTGTGCATGTGCTAGATGGGCTGAGTTTCTATAGATACCGACTTAAATGTGTATTTTCATCCTGATAACTACATATTTAGTGCGCTGGGCCAAACTGTCAAGTGTCCGGGCACCTGGTGCTCATTATAGTTGCAATGTACATTCATACGGTTGAATATGTCTGAGGAATTCCAATCCTCACAACTTTGTTTTGAAGAGGGTTCAATAATATTTCTAGTTTTTTGTTGTTAGTGAACCTGATGTGAACGTCTCTAGAACTGTACTGTTATACGGTGCGTATACACATTACGCACATGAGGGATACCCTGATCATAACATCAGACGGTCTACTCGGATGCGGGACGCTCCTGGCTCACAAGAGCAACTGTTGTCTTGGACAGACTTCTTTTCCCAAATGCAAGCAAACAGATAAGACAAGCGTTGACATAGGACTTCACCCTCATCTTTGAACAATGCGGGTGGGAGGTAATCTCGATCAGCAGCTCCGTGGCGCTTGAGAGAACATATGCAGCCATAATCCTCTGTGGCCATAGGTGGTTCCACGTTCACCGTCCAGGGTTTTATGTCAGTTGTGGGCTTCAGATGAGTGGCAGCTGGTGATCACGAGAATTGCTGTTCGAAGTATTGGGCCTAACGGTTGAGACCTTATTTATTCAAGATGGTCACTCCATTCCAATCCTTGATGGTTTCGCTCACAGGTGGTTTTCGGGGACCGGTCGAACGGATCAACTGAAATAATCTTCGGGCATTACCGGATTTCTGGGCCTCTTCCATTTCTTTGGATTTCTGTGTCCACCATACTTTACGGTCGGCTCGCACGCTCACTTTCAAGTGACGTCTGATAATTCCTCGGAGCGGGTTATTTCCGGGACCAGCTGGGATATTTCTCTGAGATCTAAGCAGTGCCACCGTTCGGTCCGATACCCAGTGCTTGAGTGCACCTGGTGGTGCCGTGCCACAGACAGATTTCCACCACTATGCAAAGAGGTGGCAATCTCGTCCCAGTACGAGTTCATATCTGATGGTGGAGCATTTGGAAAACTCTAGAAGACGATTCTGATAATTTCATGCAACATCCAACAGCGATTTGTCCGCACCTTACGTGGTCCTGGAAAACGTAGGTGGAAGAGATTCCGGACGAGCGCGTTGTAGGAATTCACAAATGTGTTCCAAAACGACCGGCAGTCAGTTATTGATCCACGCCATCGGTAACTGATGGCAACGTGATGGATTTGAGTTTGTGGCCGATATGCCGTTGGAGGACACCGTGTGGCCAGACGACTTCGGCTATTTCAGAAGTTAGTACTGCATAAAAACAGTCCGTGATCAGCACACAGCTGAAGCAATCGTTCCCCATTGTCCGTACGTACTGAGTCCAATCCATGTCGACCTCCTAATTGAGTCTCAGATACGCTAAGCCTTCCCACTTGTGCATTCAAATCTCCAGCAACCACCACGATGTCTGAGCTTTTAGCTCGCTGCAGCAGGGCATTCAGGGCGTCATAAAACTTGTCTTTGACGGTGTCGGAGCTACAGTCAGTTGGGGCGTACGCAGACACGATAAACAAACATCGATCAACATCACGCTTGTGAGACTCCTTCACAGACGTTGCCAGACGAACCGCACAGAGGCGACTGTCAACAGGTATCCAGTCAAGCAAGGATACTTCCGCCCGGTGACTTAGGACGATACCAACCCCTGCACATCCCGCCGCAGCAGCGTCTGGATCACCAGAGGTGCGCAGCCGGAAGCGAGTGGAGACTGACGGGGCGGTTAGCTCAACTACTGTGCTTGCATCTTGAATTCTCGTCTCTGAGACACAGCATACATCAATGCCATGCGAGTCCAGTGTGAGCGCAGGAGCATCTTGTTGTCCTGCCCGCTTCAGAGTGCGGATATTGAATGCGGCCAGATAGATTGGGTGTCGAGGCTTGCAGATTGATTTGGAGATACCTGAGGATGTCGGCGCCATGTGACGCGAAGATTCTGCACGCAATACCGATGCAAGACGAACGGAGTCATCAGTGCCGAGTGCTGGGTCTACAAGGAGAGAGTTGATAATGGGGTAGGGAGGGGGGAAGAAAAAGTATGTGCAAGATAAAGAAGGGAGGCGTCAGCAGTAGCCTGTTTTCGATTGACCGCCCTGCTGTTTAAAGCGAGTAAGGCGAGCGGCTGATAGCACCATGCGACGGCCGATATGGCGTTAGTTTATTTGTATATGTGCATTTCATGGTTGTACAAGGGTTGGGAGTACTGCCAGGCGCCCACATTTAGACAGGAGGACGATTAGGGCCATCAGCCAAAGCTCAAAAGCCTAACCTCAAGACAGCGGTGTTTGGCGGGAAATGCAAATGCGTTACCATTTCTGCGCAACAAGTCACCACATGTTCCAACCCCCAACGTGGAGTGCCAGGAGACCAGGAGTGTTAGAGTAACCATTGACCAACCTGGTACGAGAGATTGTGAGTGTCGCGGGGACACCCCCCCCCAGTATAGCTCAATGGGTCACCGAGGCACACATACCGCCACAACCACGATATGGTCCAGTCTCTTCGTGACGGGCCGCAGTGAATATTGTGGCAAGAATATTAGAATGGGAGGTTTTCAAACGGAATTTCATGACTTTTGACCATGCTTTCATACGTTTTATCATTGCGTCTATTTTGGGCTGTTTGTATGACTTTAGGTCTGGTTTCTCTGGTGATATTGTCATTCGGTTCGCTCGGTAGCCCTGATTCCGGACATCATCATATTACAATAATTACTTTATTTCACTTAACAGGTATGGACTTCCGTCCAACAGAATTGCTAACCAGATACAACCTGGCCAACCCATTGAAGAAGAAGCATTTGGAGCTTGCGGAGGATCGGCTTCTAGCTGGTTTGATGCACAACCTCATCTCGTTTATGGTAATGCTCGAAGTCAGTCTGCCCGATATTAGAAAGAAAGTCCGCCGTCTGCTTGCGAAAAGCCATATGGGCTTGCACTACTCACAAGAAATCAGTCACCTGCTCGATGTTTTGGAGTACCTTGTAAGCTGGCTATTTGTTGTCGTTTCTGATGGCGACGCGCGATAATGCATTTTTTTGTAAAGTAGAGCCACTGATTGGATTGAAGCTCTCACAATTTTCGTATGGAAAGACTGCTTAGTGTCTCGGTTTTCCTCTGTTGTTCGTGTATTAAATTCGACACGTTGAACTCAGATATAGTGTTCAATACGTCATTTTCTCGCTTATCATGGCAGCACAAACTCGCTTTCAGAAAAAACCGCAAACTGCTGTTGGCTCTGTCCATAGGAATAGTTTGGATGTAATCTTTATCGCGATAAGTCAACCACTTACAATGTTAGTCTGACATCGATGGGACTAACCTATTGCTCAAATCTGTTTTGTGAATGTGCCAGGTCCTGCAAATATATTTTCGGAATGATGAACTGAGGTCGGTCATCCTCACATTGAGATGACAACCTCGTTCTATGCGTTCTTCGAGTTTGGTGAACGGCTTTCAAACGTTTCCTCACTCTTTGAAGAGACACAATCGGTGTGCGCACTCTGTGCAGCGCCATTCGGTCTTACGTAAGCACACGTTACTGCCAACACCACACTGCGGTCCAGCCCTGTTAGAGGTTCGGCTTCACAGCGTTTCATTCATGCATCCCATGTACAAAAAATGTCCCAATTCTGTAGACCGTTATGTTGATAACACTGCAAGATATGACTGCCAACCGATGTGAGTGGCGTTCTTCTTGTCCGTTCCTATCCAGATTGCCCGAATGAGTGCCTGGTGGTGTAGGCACCTCGGAATGATTGTAGTAAGCTAGCACTAAGTCCACCCTCATTCGCCTTTATTCTTTTCTTCATCATAAGGTCTTACAATAAATCATGGTTGCATGGTAATGAACCATCCGTGTTGAACACTGATGTCATGCTATCGATGATGATGATCATGTTGATAACCTGATGACTCGCGGGATTGTCATCTTCGATGTGGAGCGGCCGAACCATAAGTTAGAGTCGTATGCAGCCCCCTGCCGCATCTAACGAGTCTCCCTGTAATGACACGAACATGCAGTCACAAGTGTTAGACTACTCGTCACTTTGTTAAGCGGTCACTACCCTAGAAGGACCGAATTTTCGTGGCTTTTCAGAAATCGCATCGCCGAGAAAATACTGCACATATTGCATATTTGCATATACATGTATTCCATGTGTACTATGTATACAGTGCATACTATACACTCGTATATACTGCTGTGTACATTGCGTATACTAATTGCCCACTGGTATCACATTTCGGTTGATCTTTTCTCAACCAGGTTATGATTTAGTTATTCCTGTCTACCTATGTTACTTTTGAAATACTGTCCTACGTCGATCTTGTCGTAGCTAGAGTTGGTGTTTACATCTTTCAACGATCTGTGATGCAGGTGGGCATAGAGCATTTTCTGTTTACTGACAGTGGCCTACTCGTTTCCGCCGGTTCAACTTGGACAGGTACTTTCTGTGGTCCTATTGTTCCAGCCTGAGGGATGAAACCACGGTCACTGCTTACATGGCGTCTGCTATTTTTTTTTAATCTCCTCTAAAACACGTGATACACGTCTATCCAACTTCTTCGCTGTTTCCGTTTTCTGTTGACCAGTCTTGGAATTGAGCGTACGTCGTTCCCCTGCTATTCTTTTTCTCTCTAGGCCGGGAACGATATTGATTTGAAAACAATTCAAAGCAGAACAATCCCTCTGCGTTCCTATGAGGTCCGTTGGGGTACAGATGACGAGGGTGAGCTGGCGTTTATAGAGGTAAGTCATTGTTTTCAATAACTATACTGGTGTACCAAACCCCCAGTGTAACCATTCTCAACTGTGTTCCTCATATCCATATAACTTTCTGACTTCTCTGTACGAGGTTGACAGTGTGTCTCTATTGTTAAATGCTACTGCTAACTACAGAGTATTCGCGTCCAGTAGCAGCACACGTGTATGGTGACGAGTCATTGAGTTTAGAGCTGTTGATTCATCGATTTGAAAATAGTCCATCTGGGTCTGTCCTGCTTCGCCGGTCTAGTTTCTTAACTGCGCACCGGTGATAAATCGTATGTGTGCGCATGTACCTTGGTCGTCAAACCTTCAAGCGTAGCTTAAGTGTTCAAGCGCAAGTATGGTTTTACTATTTACCTCCGGTACTTGTTCATGACGCTGTTCGTACCTGCAAAAGGTGGTTTTATCTCTCGTATGTAACAAGAAATCATGAGATGCGCTCAACAGTGTGGGCCTAGTTTGTTTGATCAAAATTGTGAGAGCAGTCACTGAATGAATGCTGCGTTGCGTGGTTGGTAATCCAGCTAGTCAGTCAAGGCAGTCAGACAGGAAGGTCACGGGCAATAAAATGCTCTTACTCGTCAAACGGGGCTCATGATTGTTCGGCTTAATCCAACAGACACCGCTCTATCGTGTTAACATTTATCGGTATAGGGGGTACACTACTGTCCGAAAATAACAATACCACTTGGCTTTTCCTGAACGTACGTCCATAGATAACGTGCGTATCGGTTCACGTCGCGCTGGTAACCGGGGGGTGAGGTGATTGATTCTCTTCCCCAATCATCACGATAGCATAGAAGTCTGTTCTGTGAAACGTTTATTGCACATAAACCATGCTTGACCAGACTCCGCCCCAGTGTGATGATCCCCAACTGCAGACGATTGTTAGGTTGGCTTTGGCTGGCGCGCAAAAAAAGACCAAGAAGCCAATGATACAGCCAGATTTCACTTGGTTTGGAACCGTGACTTTAACCAAAGCTAATCCACATTCTGTTGAATGGCGTTTGATTTCAGGACTGTCCAATATGGCAGCACTGGGGAATTTGTGTGCATTAGCCTACCGCAGACAATGTTTTGCACATGTTCATGAATCTAAGCACACCAGTCAACCAATTCAGAAGAAAAATGCAAACTTAGTTTAAGGGGAAAGTCTCACGGTACCCCCCCCACTCCTCAGTTAGTGATGTTTCCCAAAAAGTTAGACTTCTAGATAGCATATCACATTTACTGACCGCTGTGCGAGAATTATATTTCAACTAGACGAACATGAATCATACATAGACATACGTAGTGTTGTGGAATATAGGTAGCTCGGGTGCGCTGATTGATTGTTGGTCTGTTCGCCGAGCTTGGCAGTTGGATTGCAAACGTTTCATCACCAGTCGAGGTGACATCGTCAGTGCCACTCAACCCCGCACTGACGATGTCACCTCAATTGATGATGAAACGTTTGCAATCCAACTGCCAAGCTCGGCGAACAGACCAACAATCACTAGACATACGTAGCAGGTTTTTTGAAGTTAGCTGTTCGATTTGGGAGTGCTCCAGCCGTCACGAGAGCTAGGAATTCGATCGAATGTCCCGAATAGGAATTTATCTGTAGGCCATATATGTATTAGCTATGGAAAGAGGCGCTGTGTCATTTTTACTCATAAATGCTAATGAATCGGCCGGATACTTCCGATGACCAAATTATTCTTTGATGGTACTCAACACCCAGACAGTCGGTGTTTTTCCAGTCTAGTTACTAAGTAAACTGTGTTCAGTTTCGATCTTTTACTCTCTATGGATCACATCTTCGGCCGGCATTTTCAAAATATGCACTAAACCATTCGATTTAAAGTATGGATTCGTTTTATCCCCATAGCTAAGTCAAAAGCCTCGGGATGTGATCGGGAACGAAGTTTTTTTTAGTTCTGCGGCTGATGGTCTCTAACTTGCAGCTACAATATTTGCAGTTTGTCTCGCATAATAATCGGGTCCCATAGCAATATTGGATCTGTATTACCGACATGTATCGGAGGGTTTTCTGGAGAAGAAACTCATCCACATTAGACGGACTGGTTTCGTTCGATAGTCTGCACTCGTTAGAGGACCGTCGTCGCGTGACAGCCTTTCCATTCCAAGAGGTTTGTTTGTCAGCCGCTGTTTCTCAGGGGTGAGGACCCAATTTAACAGCGACCAATAGATGGCGTAGCCAGTGGCGCATCCGAGTAATCGCCTATCCATTTCTCACTCCGTCCACCGTCACTGTATTTGCCAGCCCATTTCCTATCTTGCCTGCATACCCTATTGCCATCCTCACGATTCTCTGTGTACGAAGTTGTAGCACTTCGCCTATGTTTAATTACTAGGGAAGCGTACAGAGCTGTTAGACAGTGCTAAGCTGATCGCTTTTCCGTCCAGTCGTCTTTCAGCTAGGCTTAATGTCAGACTCACAAACTTTTTCATCCATTTTGACCTGTAGGTGTGTGACGATTGCCTGCTACTGCGAAGCCTCTCTGGTGCCATACTGGATCGATGGTGGTACGATCAGTTGATCAATATAACCCATCGTCCGCACACTCATATCCTCGGTATCTCGATCCGCATGAACGGACAGTCGCACTTGAACCTGTTCTACTCAAAACGGGTGAGTAGGTGTACAGTTTGGTTTGGCTGTCGCATGATCCCCACACCAATTATAGATTGTAAATTATTTTCCAATGGGTCTCCATAAATAACCTTTGTCTATATGCAGTTGATGAGGGAGGGAAAAAGGTGATATGCGGGCACGTATGGTGATATGCTTTTTTTTACCTCAATATGTGCGTTGGCGTAGCCAGCACATTTTATCCTAATTCGTAGTATGATCGATTTCAGTTATGAGCACGATTTTTCCGTTATTGATCACTTGGTTGCTCCACGTGGTTTTTGGGCAAATTCACACTGTAGGCGCTCTCTCTATTGTCGTTACGATCACCTGTCAACAGGGCACCCAAGTAAAATAGACCAAGTTGAACACATCTCCTTCGTTCCAGAGATAGCTGCACCTGTTTGAGAGATCCATTCCGTTAACTTACCCACTCTTGGGAGCCGAGATGGCCCAAGTGGTTAGAGCGCGAATTTACTAACCGGAAGGTCCGTGGTTTGAACCCAACCTCCGCCTCTCGACTTCCCCTGTCTAGGCTTGGGGAACCCGACAGTATCCCAGCCCTCGGGTGGCATGACAGTTAGGCACCGAAAGGGCGCTACAGCTGAACGACTTACCTACTCTAGGGTCACAGATTGAATATCGCATTCAAATGTTTATTCGTTGTCTCTTACCCACAGTGCATCAAAACTCTCATTCATTAGGACTCAGAAATCGGCAGCGTTACCATTAGCGTACAAGTTCCTTGCTTGCTTCTGACGCTCCCTTTTTAGATTGCGTTTGTCGTGAGCAATTACACAATTACACACCCTTTTCAATGTGTCACCCTTCCTTGTTTTATTGTATACTTTAGTGTCAACAACTGTACCATGAGATTCAACGCGCAGTGGAGCTAGCTTCACTTCAGACTCATCGTGGACCACTTGGTGAGTTCGCTTCCTCACTTTTTTCTGTGGCTCACTCTACTAACTGACTCATGTGTTGTTAATTTTCCCGCAACTCTTTGGATAAGGTTTCATGCCTTCCTCTGTTATTAGAAGTGATTGGTCGAACCGCCTTATTTGGTTGTTTGCGCTAGGAACTTTCTACGCTTACCCGGGTAACCACGATGCAGTAATGCACTGCGGTTGCAATCGGCGTTTGCAATAGGAGCATATCAGAATCTGCTGTATTTACACTCTGTTTAAGGACTAAAGTCCATGAATGTAATTTACTTCACAATGAAGAACTCCGGAACTCTGTGAAGCCCTCGGACTTTTCGATGGGATTTCTTATTACCTTTGCATGTTTTATAATCGTTCTGCCTCAGCTGTATTCAGGAACGTTTTTGAAAACCACCAGCTCAGAACTATTGTGTGTGCGCTACTCTATAGATAGGCCGTTCACACTTCACACGCTACAATCTGTGTGAATTTTGTGAAAACTGCCCACCAAGACACTGGGAATACACACATCAGAAGTGTCTTCTTGAAAAGGGATGTCAAAGAATACATGCTGGAAAACAGAATTTCCTTTCCTGCCTGTTTTCCCTTTGAAATGATGGTGCGAGATAATCCGAGGAAACGAAGAAAACGGAGTTATTGGTTAGTGAGCTAAACCGCATGAGCGCTGCGCAGTAGTTCCCACTTTCCGAACATGAACCACTGCGAGATAACAGTTACGGAAATTATTGGACCTAGGACACAAAATACTTAATTTCTGATGCATTTGCAAATGGGTTGGATAAATCAACAAGGTTTCGAAAACCTTCATCAGAGCGCGCAGTACTTTTCGACCATTCATTCTCGTGCTTATTACAAAAGCATCATGTCAAACATGTAACAAGTAAGGCCAGAAGAAACAGTCATGAACTAGTTGGTTACTTAGGTGCAGCCGACTGACAGTGCTCAGCGGCTATTTCTTCCAATGTCTCCAGCGAAGCGCAGGAGGGATCACGAGGACCCCATCCAGGAGGGTGTATCGTACCAAAACCCCCAAAACGTTTCCTAATTTCTTTCACACCCTGCTGCCAAGTCATAAGTTGTCCACCCCGCGGTTTGCACCATTGTGAATTAGGCACGGAGAAACAACACTGGTCTCGGTAGACGGTGTTTCGGCATGCGTAGCATATGGCCGGGCCACTGCAGTTGACTGTGCTGGATATTTTCTGCGATTGAAGTACCTGCTGCACAACGAAATACCCGTTTTCTAATCACCTTGTTACGAAATCGTTGACGCCATCTGACGCTAACAACGCTTTTGAAGACGCTTCACATCATCTGTCCGTATGACCTATTTTTCGCAACCATATAACAAAACAGATCTTACTATGACCTGGTACACGCGACCCTTGAGATCCAGCAGTGTGCGGTTTAGACGCCACAAGTGACGCAAATTAGCAAAAATGATTAGAATATTTGCACTTTGAAGGTGTGAGACATTCCGAAATATGGTTTGTCGGTGATCAGTATGTTCAACAGGGCTTTTGCTTCGCCTTGATCTTCAAAGATGAGGGCGATGTCGTCCGCGTATTCCCGATTGACAGGGTTCTCACAGGGTACCGTATGAATATCGGGGTTTCGAAGACCTTCTACCGTTCACCCCCATTATTTAATCAGCGATGAAGTTGAACGGGAATGGAGAGAGTGGACATCCTTGTCGGACACCACTTTTGGGGGAACCTTTTGGAACGCTCACTGTACACTCTCACACGTCCCACATCTATGTGGATATAGGGACCAAAGTATGTTCACAAACTTCTGAGGCACACCCTGTTGTTCAAGTGTGATTAAAGGCGCTGACCGATCGCAGCGTCGAACGCACCCTGTAAGTCAAGGAACACCAAAATTGTGTTGTTTGTACGTGTGGGGATGATGCTCTAACACCTGACGGAGTGTGAAGATGTGGTCGACGCAGCCTCGACCCAGTCGAAATCCTACTTGACGCTCACGCCTCAAGGCTTGTGTGGCACCGTAAGACGGCGAAAAATCAGTGACGCCAGAAACCTTGTCACAACAGCGGTCAAGCTAGCACCTCTGTGGTTACTGCATTCAGAGCGAGTGCTTTTTTAAAAAAAATGCATTGTATTATCGATTCACCCATCGTCTGGGGCGGTTTCTTTCTCCCAGATAGACCTAAGCAGGCTAGACAGAGAAACCCACCACCATCCTTGAGCATATCGGGTGGAGTTTCGTCAGCCTCAGGAGCGCGATGACGCTTGAATAGGTACACTCGGATGCTTCTGCGGCTTAGTTGCTGCATATTCACTGTCCAACTTTCTGTTGAAGACCGGTACTCCGGATTGGAGGTAGCAGGTGGCCAACTGAATCGTTTCTCGAAGTGTTATACCCAGCAGTCCTAATCTTCTGCTTTCCTGGATATCAGGGAGTCATTCTGGTCGCTGATAGTTCCTCTGTCAAAAGGCTTCCATTGTTTGGATGAGTTTGGATGGGTTGTACCGCAAACGGAAGTTCCGGCTCTGTGTAGCACTGTGGATATCTGTTCCAAGTTGGCGGTAATACCCTGCATCCTACCGTCCGACATGCTTCAGAATAACCGATTCTGATAGGTCCGATTGATTTCTGGGTCCACTAGCTTCTCAATGACTAAGCGAGGTGTGTGTGTTTTACGTAGACCTGAAAAGCTCAATGAGAGGCAGCAGCGTGTAAATGCATGGTCACAGTCCACACTGGTTTTCCAGAAGGCACGGGAGGCAATGATCGACCCTCGCCACCGATTCAGGGCTGGTTCTTTGGTGGGAACCACGTTGTCAAGCTATTTTCGCTGTTTTGGAAATTGGTACTGCGAATGAACAGTCTGTGATCGGCACACATGTAGAGCAAGCGATCTCCGTTGTCCGTGCGTCTCGTGTCCAATCCAAGACGACCACCCAATCAGGCCTCAGCAGAGCTTAGTCTACCTACCTGGGCGTTCATGCCACCAGCAACCATAACGATATCTGAGCTTTTAGCCCGCTGTAGAAGGGCACCTAGAGCGTCATGGAAACTGTCCTGGATTGATTCAGAGAGCTACAGTCAATTGGGGCGTAAGCAGACACAACAAACAAGATGCGATGGACCTCACTTCCTCTAGATTCTGTCACAGAGGCGACTCTCAACGGGTATCCTCTCAGGTAGAGACGCTTCCGCTCGTTCGCTCAATACAATACTCACTACAGCATATCCAACTGCAGCGGCCTCTGCATCATCAGAGGTGTCCATCCGGAATCTGGAAGACAGCGAGGGGTCAATCAGTTCAATCACACAGTACTTGCGTCCTGTATCCGTGTTTGTGACAGACAGCACGTATCAATGCAGACGGTATCTAGCGTCTAAGCTCGAGCCCGCTGTCCTCCTGCTGGTTTTAGAGTGCTTAGATTAAAGATAGCTTAGTAAACTGGTTTTCAGGGTTTTAAAACAGACTTCGAAGGGTTGTAACTGAACTCGGATGTACGGTTGTTGCAGCTGAGTTTGATGCACGGCGAGTAAAACGGTCAGTCCTAGTGCTGGGTTACTGCCCAGACCCAGAGAGAAGACTATTAGGTTGCTAGACCAAAGTCTTTGACTCAAAAGCCTAACCGCAAGGCAGCGATGTTTGGTGGGGGATGCAAGAGGATTGACACTTTTTTTGTAGAATAAGTCTCCATACATGTTCTAACCCCCAACGTCGAGGGCCAGGAGACTCTGTCGGTCTGACTTCTAACCATTGATCAACCTAGTATGAGAGCCCTGCGAGTGTCGCACGGGCATCCTTCGATATTGCTCAGTGGGTCTCAGAGGTGCATAAACGGTCACACGGTGGTAAGGTTAAGTCTCTTACTGGCGGCCTGAACAACCACAGATTTCCACGAGGAATGTAATGTTAACGAAATCATGAGATTGTGGTTTGTTAACCCCCTGCAATCGCTAGTTAACAGTGCGTGGCCTTTGGGAGCAGAACGGCTTTTGCGGCACTCACACGTATCGTAGTTTCTTAGCTTTATGGGTTGTTCAATCCACTATTTTGGTTGTCATGGCCGCGAAGATATAAAACACAGTTTGTGAGGAGGTTTATTTGATTTCCTTGACTTTCCTACAAGTTGTGTCTTCAGCGCCATCATTCGGCTGGTTCGATTTTCCAGTAGAGTCCACAGTGAGGATTTTGTGCCAGATTTGTACAAGACTTATTGTATCTGGACACGCCATCTTCATTTCCCAAACCTACTTTTCTGGAGGCCATTCATAGGTTGAAAGTTGTCGGTTGTAGCATCTGCATTTGCGAGCGGTGACGGGATAGAAGTAAATGACCTTCCAAGGGCAGCTGGATTTTCGGTACACCTCTGGTTGCCATCCTGCCGAAGTGTATGGTACGTAGGATTCTTGCTCTTGGAGATGAACAACAGTTGCTTTGGAAAGTCTGGTACATGAAGTGTTATCCGTCCATTAACCTGATGGAGGCGGACGTGATTTTTGTTGTTGTGACTAGTTGGTGTCCATGTTAAATCATGATGTCAATTTGAGGATAGGTTTTCTGAGTGGTTTTCTTTGGAAATCGAAATACCATCAAACATCAATGAGAAATGACCAAATCTGTTTAGCTTATCAACTAACTTAGAAATTCGCTTTTTTTCGGTGAATTTTGAAAAGAAAAAAAACACTCGCGGTGCACTGGAGATATATTAAGAGACAAGCTTAATTTAAGTGCACCGTAGGGCATTTCGTAAGATTCCGCCCACGATTTCCATCAACTTGGCCAACTGAATTTGGATCACACGAAACCCTATCTCGAAGGAAGTCCACTTCCGAAAAAGGCTGAAATGATCCTCTCCCGTAGTTGCCTCAGTTGGGGTGAGGGGATTTCTGTATGTGATATTTGTATCGAACGAGTAGTCACCTTTGAATTCATTTCGATATTTCTATAGCAAATGAGGTGCGATTTCGTGACTCCGTTTTTTGACGATTTCTCTCTTCAGTTCAACCAGCAGAATGTTGATCGTGACCAGTCATTTTTTCTCAGTTTGGTAGAGTCTCTCCTCTCTCTCTCTGATTGTCACTCATCTAACACCCCCTTTGTATGATGGGGACAGCCCACAAATCACATTGTGCAACCATATATGATTCCTCCCAAACTGTTTTATGGCATTGTGGTTGACCCAATGGGGCCATAGCCTCACCCCGTTCTAATTGCTAACCTATGTTTATTGCACAGTATACGCTCCGTTGGAATCATATAACATTCGGATACGAGTCTTTTTTGTATTCGCTTGATTCA
Organism: Clonorchis sinensis; assembly: GCA_003604175.2. Lineage (NCBI taxonomy): Eukaryota > Metazoa > Platyhelminthes > Trematoda > Opisthorchiida > Opisthorchiidae > Clonorchis > Clonorchis sinensis. The sequence goes on from CM030369.1 coordinate 213,914,100, forward strand.
GTTTGGAGGGGCGTGTGGACAAGATGTCTAGGCTTCGAACACTAATAAGACAGTTTAGATTTGTCAAACTGTTCGATTTCCCATCGTGTTCAGCTGGAATGAATAGCCGACATTGTGTTGTCAGATTTATTTCTTCGGTTGACTTGATTGTTTACGCTGGAAATGTCGGGCGACTGCGGATATGGCGCTTCGGGGCCTGATGTATAGCCTAGCCGATGAAATATATATTCATAGAATCATATAATTTCTAGGTCTGAAATTGAGTGAGGCTATTCGTTGACTTCCAGTCTCGTTCAGGCTCTCAGGCTCTGAAATTTTCGTAGATGAGTCAATACTATCGTTCATTCGGATGCACGGTGGTGTCGTGTTGGATGATAGGGGACCAGTTGGTACATCTTCTTTATAATCGACTTCATATGGTCAACTGGATTTCGATTGACCATCATGCATACCGACGCGGTTTTTCAGAGTAAACTAACAAATTCAAGTTCTGATTACAATTGATGACAAGTTCGATCTCGCATCTTTCTGCTCCGTTTTTGTTGGCTTCACCTCTACCATTTATCCTAATCGATGTTTCTCTGATTGTGGAATGGTGATACCATGTTTGAACTTCAACATGACACCCGTTTTATCGTGTTACTCACTCGCGTTTTTCTCTCTCTCTAGAGTCTCTACTCAGCCAATCACAGTTTGTATGTAACCTCACTTTAACCTCACTGTGTTTCCCTCCTTGATTTCCTGTCTAGCTTTGCGTGTGAATCCAAGTAAATGCTGTTTTAAACCTATCACGGGTGTCTTTTTTGGGCCCAACATCCGGTGTCTATGTTTCGTTGTCTGGTTAAAACATGTTTCGGAGGGTAAATTATTTCGCCTTGTTTTGCAGTTTCATCCTCGGAGGTCTTGGGTCGGATGCGTTTTCAATGAGAGAGGTCTCTTTTCTCCTCTAATGGTGCACCACCTCCGTTTCACTTTATCATCCCCATACTAAGCTTGAAGATTCAGTTTATCTCCCTAGTTTACAACACCCGATGGGTTTTATTTTCGAGGTTCTGCGCATTGTTCATCTGTGCTTCGGAAGAAATTCTACATCACAATTTGAGTTTTGTCGAACATCAGCGCATCATCTTCTGAACTGTATCATTCTCCCTAGAGAGTGTGTATTCTTTTTTTAGTGTGGAACCATTCCGTAACACCTTTTGTACTGCTGTGAAGGTCACTAGGGAATTAAACTGATATCTCGCTTCCATGGACTATGATCCAATGAGACCCTGAAATAGTTTGCTACAACACCGAGGTGACATTGGATTTATACTATACCCACAATAAACAAATTTTGTGAGGTTTTGTGGCGAGGTCAAACAAATTTGAGTCTTTTCCCGGGCGAAAACTGTCACGTGGCAAGCGACTGTAATCAGTACGTGTTGTATGTGAGGAATCTTGGAACGATTAACGCCTATCATGTGTCCGCTCAAGGCCAACACTACTGGATTAGGTCTTGATTAGGTATGAAAACCTTTTGTTTCGTGTATGTATCAACTGCTTCATTTTTTTTACACCTGTGTACAACATTCACGAAATAATTACTACTTGGTGCTTACAGAAGCATACCCAGTAATTTGGTAAAGCCGAATGTCAACCGCTCTCGCACGTATGATGTGTACCTCGGCAACAGTAGCCCAAACATAGTTGAGGATGTTGTATTTTAATTGGCAGCATGAACGATGTTATCAACCCATCTGATGTCTTTCTAAAACCTTGTACACTTTTGAAAAACAAGGATTCGGCCCAGGTAAAATTAAAAAAATAGAAAAATTCGGCTATGACACCCTTTCGGCGCCAAGTTGCCATGCTACCCGAAAGAAGCAGGTGCTGTCAGGTTGTCCAAGTCTAGACAGGAGAAGTCGAGGTGCAGAGATTGGATTCGAATCACAGACCTTTCAGTGAGTAACTTGAAGCCCCAACGGCTAAGCCATCTTGAGCTCGACTCAGGTGAATTACTGGTTACTTGATTCATGTTTCTCATGTTTAGTTCTCTCGCCCAGCCGACTCAATGTTGTCGATTCCTCTCAGGTTAGGCTGCCCACGCAATTTTCCCATCCATTCAGTCGCCCGTGGTGTGTTTCATTATTTGGTTACAGAAATCCTACTCCAGTTTGTTCTCTGCTATTTTCGTGTCGGTGAATTTTTTGTTTGCTTTGCTTTCTGAACCTATTTTATTCTGCTCTACTTCACCGGTTTTTATAGTTACTGATTTAGGTGGTGAGCTGAACGTGGTATGCATGGAAAGTCAGCGTCCAGGAACTATCAAACTATTTCCTGATGGTTTCTTCCTCAAATTTGGCAACCAGAAAGTAAGTTGATGATGAATTCGAGTGTTTAGTACTTTTTACTTGTTTTCCTTCACTTTGGTAGTGCTACCCTCTAGGAGCTCTTACTCAATTTCAAGAGTCAACATCCAATAATGCTCTTTTCTACGGCAAATGTCTTCATATTAGCATGTTATCGGTGTTCTTTGCCCGACAGTGGTAATGGTGGATAGATTGGAGGATGTTTCCATCTAGAATTCGTCGTAGTCCCGAAGATCACGGCTCGGTCGTTGACCCCTTCGGATTTGGGGTTTTCCCACTGAGTGTTGAAAACTATGCAGGAATACACCTGTTTTTTCGGTGGGGTCCCACTGTGTGGCGGTGACGGCGCACAGAGTGGGATTACACCAAACACAGTATCATAAGACGATGGAGTCAGAGTCACTGGATGGAAAATAGTTTGACAATGTTTTCTTAATTAATGTAGGACAACAAGAGGATTATATCCACTAGGGATCTTTCAATCTCATGGCGAAAACATCCATATTTGGACCACTTGCACACGAGACATTTCTCTTAGTAAACCTTTTTCTCCTTATCTCACTAACCCATACTGCTTAAATCAAAACGAAGAAATCTATTTTGTCGACCTCCGCAACGGAATCTCGAGGGAGTCTGCATGCTGTTGATTATACGGAAGCTCCATCGAATCTCCAGTCTCAGGAATCCGAAAATGCACATGAGCACACATGAAATTCCTTCTCAGATTAGCTGTTCGGGGTACAGCGTATTGGTCTTATCGCGTCGTCTATAACCTACAGTACTCCATTTGGCCCTGTTTTAAATTTTCGTCGAATGACACGAATATGACATCTTGCACTGGTCTTACTCTATCTTCTCAGAGCGCATTTATTGGGTCACCGAAATTCCATCCGTACAATGATCAACCGATTACCTAGGGTTTCCATTTGGATCGATATTCACATGATGGCGATGACATAAATCATGTGGTATGAATATGTATATTTCTCCCGGATTAGGATGATGGCGTCCCATTGGTGAACATAGCATTGTCCTCTATTCAGTAACTTTTCTTTCCTTTTACATGATTTCCTGTGTAATCTGCAGCGCATCTACCCTTCAATTTCCAAGCATCTTTTTTCCTGTACGAGGATCCACATTCTTTGAAAGATGGATAGCTATTTCGCACACCATTTTCTACAAGCACACAATCCGCCGCCACTTTTTTTTAGCTGTCATTTAAACATACGGGTTTTGTCGTACTGTCAGAGGATTGTTGAAGAGGCTTCCCTGCTCTGCACGCAACAATATGATTTACCGTGCCGTTTCATAACATCCAAGGCACAAAAGCCTAATGTCCACCTATCCATTTCGCCCGTTTGTTCACCTTCTGTCTACGCAATCATCTTCGGGGAACGTATAAATATATGGATAATCGCCAGACAGGGCTTTATCTCGATAGACGATAAATCACAGAACTAGTGACACAACCAAATCACCGCGGCTTCTCGTGCCAAATGTATTTTTCTAATCATTCACTCATGCATACTTTTGGACCAATCCATAATATCACTCTATGAGTAACTCAGAGGGAGAATAATTTCACAAGATGTGTGAAACTTTTATCTGAGATTTTGTCCACCGAGGAGCCAGTCAGTAAGTGAACACGTGATATGGTTGGAGGATGAACGGCACCATATAAGTGTCTAAGTGAGAGCTAGTCACACTGCTGATCAGCCTCTCGTGGCCAAACGATTGAGTGTTCAACCACCGACCGGAAGGTCGCGGGTTTTGTGAAGTGCCCGCTGTTGATGACTCCCAACAGGGTTGGAACAGCTGTACAATATTTCTCGGCTTTCCACAATGGGTTGACTCCACTCACAGGACGAAGTGCCAATTGATAATCAATAACAATTGTGGTTCTGTGGCATCACCGATCAGAGATCGGAATATAACCCAGGGTTTGAACTCAAGAGGATCGGGAAAATGCAACCTCGCCACAACTAGCACACACAACTTTTGAGACTGAATAAAGTATCTTGAATTATGCAACAGACAGTGTGGATTGGTCAGCATGAATTTGGAATTCCGGATCCATCTGCCGCATCGTGGTCGGCAACGCTACAGTGTCCCAAATAAGTATGCCAATTATAACACAATTAACTTTCTGTATCAAATGCAAGGTACCTAATCATATACTAACCTCTGGAGCGTTATTTTTGCAATGACACATCTTCTTTTTTAAAAAGGCGTTGCTCTTTCATCGTTTTCGAAAATGCCTAGTCTTTCTTCATGTGTTTCAGTTCTTAGGCATTTTGACCATAACGATTTGAGCAGGAAGTCTTCTTGTTATCAATTGACTTGAAGATTTTACCAACATTGGAGACAATTACTCCTGGATAGCTCTTATGCAAGCTCTAGTTTTATGGACACAAAAGAGCTAGTTATATTCGGATACTCAGCGCAAACTTGTCCTGAAGAATGGACCAGTCGAGAGATGTGGACAACCTCCTAATGAAGAAATACGAATATTGTAGATGACTTACATTTGTCGTCGTTATAACACGCAATAGAATGTAGAGATGTTCCAAAAAGGTCGCGGACTTGTAAGAAACCTGCGTGTCCTGTTGCAGTCCCGGTGCGGAAATTATGCCAAATATGTTGGTACAACAGGGATCGATCTACTACTATCTTTTCGTTCTTCACGAGCTCTTTTTTTGCAAGCCATCCGCCACAATTGATTTAGACAGCCTCGCTCTTCAAAACAAAGCTAAATGTGTTAGACGAGCATCGATCGAGCACGTATCATACTCAAGACCACGATGAGTCCCTTTGTGTGCAGGTCTGGGCCACAGTCCGTGATAAGTTTCGCACTAATTTGTCTTCAGTGAACGTGGCGTCATCACTCGCCTAACCTGTGTTCTCAAAGTTTGTGCTTGCAACCATCCGGGCCTTTATTGGTAGTATCTAATATACTGTTGTTTATTGGTCTCTATTCTCCTTTTAGAAATTCATCAGTATCCCAAATATCAAACGCTGCAGCGCACCCCAACCTGACCTATTTGTACTGGATTACTTTGGTGAGTTATTGTTATTTTCTTTATTTTTACGCTTACTGAAATAAAAGTTAGTAGTCTAGTGGACTAAATGGGATTAATCAGTTCAGTTTTCAAACTAGATCGAATTGTCCCGGGAGTGTTATGAAGATGTGTCGGGGTGTATTAAGGCAACTTTCGAAGCGTCCGGTTAGGTCCGGGTACTTTTAGGGTGCAGCCCTCCTCAATCCGAGTCGCCTGCCCAGTCAGATGTATGCATTGTATGGATATGCAGACGCACACATCTAAGATTCGAGTTTCAGTGCACACTAAGTTGCAGAGATGTGGTGCTTGGGCCGAGACTACAGGATACTCAGACGTCAAAGGTTAATTCACCACATTTGGTTTGCGACTGCCATACCCATGTTCAACTACTCGTGGATTTGACATTGCGTTCAGTCAATTTTCAGACCGCTCACCGGAGTATGGATCGCCCAACCGAAAAACGGATACTTCAGTCCGAAATATTTTAAACTTCTTATCTGCCTACGGAAGTAGAATTGCGATTGTGCCCGTTTTTGTGGTATGTCACATCCGTCGTAAGTGTATCCTTCGAACTGCACGTCAAACTGGGCTCAGCAGACTGCCTACCATTGTTTTGGGCGTAAAAGTGATACTCAAGAGCGTGATGCACACCAGATAGACTGTTCTGTACATTTTTCTTTCCAAGCATAAGGACGGGACAAGAAATGATCTTTTCCGAATCGCATAAGTCAACCAGACAGAATTATCTGCAACAGCCGAACCAGCTGTTTCGCTAAGTGACCGGCTCCCTCCGTTCAGTCACTCCTAGCTAGCCATTGACGAAGTTTTCGATCGATGATTTCTGTTTGGCGTTCGCAGGCGGGACTGGCTTCCCTTTTTGTCTAACGCCTTGACTGTGACGTTCAGATTAATGCGTATTATCTTACTGTCCACTCAATTCACACCAGAGCGCTGATCAAACCAAGGCAACAATGAGAGTCAGCTCTTGTTTTCACCTAGTTTCTCCTATATATGCGTGAGTCCGGAGGCCCGCTAAGCGACCAAGGTTCTCACATTCCACAGAGGCATACATGGTGTTGCACGCACGCGTTCTGGTCCGTAATATCCCATATACATATGATAAATGCGCTAAGCAGACAGTTTCAAACTCGAACTAATGGGCATTCAAATAACTCCCGGGTCGCTTTCGAAGCAGTCCTGGTGTAACGGTGGATACTACTGATGAGGCTTGTGAGTAGTACGTCTTCTCGTAAATCCGCTCTGCGTCTCTTGAAAAGTGAGATCTGTTAGGGAATTGACGGAGTCTCTTTGTAGCATTTGCCTGGATTTGAGTAACAGTCAGTGAATATCCAGAAAAGTTCAGGAAGACGCGTTCAAGGAGAAGGTGGATATTCAGTTTTGTAAACGAGATGCATATGAGAGTTTTGCTCACCTGTTCAATAGTCTGTAACTTTTAAGTTGGTGTTCTCAAATAGACAACTCCGCAGCGAAAGCCTTCTTCCTTTCACTGGGACATTCCTGGGTAAATGTGAACGGGCGGGGGAGTTTTAACCAAACAAGTCGTAGGCTGCTGGGTTTCTTCTATCCTGTGCTTGTGTGTCTCTCAAACTGGCCTGGAGAATTTTTCTCTCTTCTATCCTCCTGTTTATACAGATCGGAAGAAGCAATGTTTGTGTTCCAACAAATTTCAAACAGACATGGTACGTTCTGCAAAGCTGAATCACCTTATATCAACCATTGAGTCTAGCGAAGTTTACCAAATTGATTTTCATCCAAGAGGCTGTATGAAGGGGGCCACTTCCATTTTAAACGGATGTGGAGTAGTTTTCACAAGTCCTGGTCAAAGCTGTGCCTCTTTGAGTACAGTCTCGTGGACATTTATCTTTTAATGTGGAAACAGGGAATCATCACCCTCATGTTTATGCCTAGTATCAGTGAATCCAACCACATATTGGCGTGCATCTTTCTAGCCAGTGAAACCCAAGATTACAGTAGCCGACAAAATCATGGATTACTTTGATTACCCCTGACTCCAGAAGAACACGCATTCGACGGAAAATGTTCGTGCACATACAGCGTTCGGCAGTCAGGCTTCACGCGACCAAAACTTTGGTTGTGCGAACAGGAAAAGGTGTAACGCACTTAGATTTCTCAAAAGCTTTGGATCCCGTGGACGACCGCATTTTCATGTCGAAGAGTCTGGTAAGCGGTATGTGCCGGTCGTTGTCAACACGGTCCGCGAACTTGTGGAAGAGCTCCAGAGGTGTTGGTTCAACAAACTTGTCAAGATCACTTCAATTCGGATGCCATCCTAGACCATTTTTACAGTTCGGTATCTACCTGACCTCCGCATGCACCGCAAAATATCTACTGTTTGCCGACGACGTTAAAATGTGGAGGGTAATTTCCTCCGGTGAACAGTAGTGTTTTACATACAGATATCAGTAGCGTGGATAGTTGGTCAATGAGGAATATTTTTCATCTCTAACACGTTCAAGCGTAAAATGTTACCGATACCTCGCCACAAAACTTACACGTTCTCTGGAAAATCGTTTTTTTCATAACGCTTCTTCAAAATGTGCGATCAGGACGTTCTAACAACGATTTGGTTTATTTAGTCCGTCATAGTAAAGCGCTTACTTGATATTGTTCGCTGGGCGTGTGATACATCTGAGCCGGCAATCCCCCCCTGGCGTCGTCCTAGAAGTTTGGCAATCCGGCCCGAAAGCTTGGCCAGACAACACTCGACTTTCCCCAAATAATGGCGACCAATCTGGTGAGGGGTATTACAAATCTGGCCTACACAGAAAGGATAAACATAGTTGGTGGACTTCCTGATTCATTTCGGCGACTCCGGGGAGACCCATCGGATCTTGAACAAGCAGGACCATCCTTGCCGTGGTATCCTCCTACACCTAGCCAATCAGTTTCGTAGATTGAGCTGTCGAGAAAATCTGCCAAGCATGTTGAACTTTGAGCAACCCTTTTGTCGCGATAGGTTTATCTTCGCCACTTCACTCGTTTAGGAAGCAACTTAAGACTTAAGCACCCACCACATGGGTTGAAGCAATGGTCTCATTGACATTCTAGTACTATGTTTTCTGCCACTCCTTCTCTCCGCTTTTTACTGGCTATTATGAGAACTTTTAACAGTATGCTTAAGTGCCTGTTTTTTATTGAAGTGCCATTGAAATCAACGGCTCTTGTGCATTGAGTGAGCCGCCCGTGTACTTGCAACTGAGCGATGTCTGACCGCTGGTATCACATTGTTCTGACGTGTAAATTGGTACGCGATTACCACACGTTTCTTTGCCTGTAATATAGGCCCTGCCAATCCTCAGTCTTTGGCACAGACTACTGACCGTTGCCATAACTCGACGGCATTTGCATGAGTTGAACCAGACGGCACCTGTTCATTCTCAGCAGAAATCCTCATACAGGTAGATTACTATCCAGTGTTGTGACTGGCGACGTTGTGTCTGTCTCTCTGTTTGTCTGATCGAAACTGATCTTTCATATATGATTCTCACCATCTGAAAATGTCTCCTTCACATTACAGGCGCCGCACCTGCTCTATTACTTTCACATTATGATAACCAATGTGTCCGCTTCAATGCCACCCACACCACGAGGAATGCGCTCGCGGAATATGTCGTCTTTGACCCTCACACCGTCAGGCAGTTTTCTCAAACATCCCCTTGTTTCATCTACCCGTCGCTACTAACATCCGGACACGTACCCTTCGCTGCTCTATGTAAAACCCCTCCTCATACATGGTCTTTTTCATGCATCCTGGCATCTGTGATACGAAACAGCTTTTTTCCTGTGGACAAAAAACTTCGTAGGTCATCTGTTCTTTGTGCACCTAGTGGGTTTATTCCGCTCTTTGGCGGAAAAGTGATGTGTTTATGCGAGGGAGGATGAATTGAACTTTGTCCTTCCTATCAGTGATTGAGAACTAGCCGCGAAGTTTATATTTATTCATCTCAGATTCCCTCATTCCCCCCCCCGGAAACTCTGTGCCCCCGCACATGTACTAATATTCAGACATAGTTCTGTTTGTTGTCAGTCATTGCATTGGTCCGTTCTTTGGTTGAAACATTTCCTGTGATCTTTTTCGTTTTTGTAAATCGTACGGTATTTAACATCTGTTCTCCTTGCTTCAGGTCCGATACCCAATTCAAATTGTCACGCACGCATACACCCTTCCTGTCACGAACCAACATTCTAACATGTTACATTCCGAATGTACTTTGGCCTGATTCCACACTATGTTCATGCATGTGATTGAGTGACTGTGGTCGCGTTAGCTTTCCTAAACTCGTCAGCATTCCGTGGTTCTCTGCTTCCATGACATTCAAGGAAATCAGAGTTGATTTTTTCACTACAAGAATTCTTTGTTGCATTCGAAAATGGATCGTGTACCTGTTTTTTCTCTTTTTCTGGGTTGGCTTTATTCTGCATTATTTTTACTTTACTGGCTCACATGACTTTTCCAAATTCGGTTTGGTTTTGAGGTTGCATAGCTGTTCGAACCAGTGTCTTTTGGAATATACAGTTGCGTTATTTCTTAATGACTGTGGCAGGCACTCCTACACTGTCCAAGTCTTTGTATTAGAAAATGTATATGGGTATTGAACAGCTCAGCTCCTGCTGGGGTTCGAGCGTGGGTGGAATCCATATTCCTAGTCTTTGCAAGATTCAAACGCTTGATAATCCTTCGACGCTAGTCAACAAAGGCATGTTTGAATCGCACCTTTCCAGGAAAACCCAAAGGAAAATACCCTTCAGTTCACCTCTGAAAAGTTGCAGGTGGTTGCGAGATTTACAGAATTCACGTTCACACCAGTCTGGTTTGAGTGGAAACCAATAACCTCGCTGAAATGTGATAATTCAGCTGCACCCAGCACACGTTGGTGGGATAGTGACAACACGCTCGCCCCATGTGCCTGACGATCGGAGTTCAAACACTGTACGGCCGAGAATATGCACGGCTGATGAGTTCTCCTAGGGGCAAAACTCGATTCCGGTGCTTCCACCTTTTATTGGTAATATAAATTGGTAAACGGTATGTTTAATCCGTTGGTAACCCGGGACACAGAGTCTTAAGTATTTTTCATCATGATATACTTCAGTGCAACTCGCGATACCCCTCATTATTTAGCCTTCAATGGCCCATTTATTTGCTGAAAAGCTTACAATGTTAAGGGTGATAATGCACTTTTGGGCATCAGGAGGTCACTTATCAGTACAAGCTTTCTTCGGCACGACCAAATATATCGGCTCACACCTAATGTGTAAGACAAATTTTAGCACAGTTTTTGAGATAATTGAGGTCTCTTTGCATCCACGTTAAATGCGATGCTCCTCTGACGAGCGCTCATCCTTATGGCCGGCTAGAAAGTTACTCCGGAGAGTTTACGGCTTCAGGCTTCAGGAAAGAAAATAACCAAGTTCCTGCTGTTGATTCGTTGAATGACTATGCATTTGACCCCCTAAGTAAGGGGAGCTCTAGGAACGATGCAAAATGCACAACGCTTTTGCTCTACATCCTCGCTTGATAGGTCATGAATTGCAGGAAAGCATACTGTTCACTTTTCAGTCTTATGAATCGGTTTGGTCTGATGTTGGGTTCGCTGTGGGGCACTGACTTGTCCTCATTCTGTAATTCAAAGCCGAGGTTCTCCTAAGCCACACTTAGAATTCTCATCAGCTGCTGGTCGGGCCTTGCTAGGTGCCGGAATTCTAAAGAACCCCGCACATTTAAAGCAGTCCCAAACAAAACTGACAAAAATTCAGTGTCAAGGCGCACCGTATAAGCTTCAAACGGATCCAAAGTAACGGGGGTCCTCAAAACAGTTGCCCTCAACAGAGTATTTAGTGTTGTACTTAGAAGGACACTTCGGTACCTAGGATATCGCCCCGACTGTTAGATTAGGTGACTTCAGTGAGGCGACTTCGGTTGGGTAGTATTGTTAGTAATCTGGTTGTAAAGTAATCAGGTTGATTATCAGAAGGTGACAGGCACTAACAAATGTTTGTTTTACCAGAATGATGATGATTACAAAAGTTATGTACACTGGATAAAAATAAATACAATGCGAGAAAGGAATAAGCCAAAAAGTGACCTATCAATAAAGGACAAGTGATGAAAGTCCCTGAGTGAAGTCCCGGACCCGCGACGTGTTTTCTCTGCAGTATAGCTTCTACACGTGTTCCTTAGTTGTCCGTGGAGACTTGTGGAACTCGGTTGAATTCCTGTCCTATGCGCGCGAGTGTGTGGTTTTGGGCCGAGTTGCGTGCCTATTTATTGTGTGCAGTGTGAAGAGAGGGGTGTCCACTCGTGTTTGCTAATTACACGAACATGAATACAACTTGACCTGATGTGGTTGAAGTTCGTAAGCCTGGCGCGTGACGCGGAGGGTAGCAGCGCAAACAAAAATGCATGGGGAATTTTAGTGTACAGGTTGTCGGCTGGGGTTTCAAGTGGGACAGGAACTGTTATCTGATTTGAGTGTTTGTAACGCGTGGTCTAGTGAGTGACCGCTACGTGTCCCAAACGAGAGACTCGCTTAAATAGCACGTCAACAGCGTCCTAATTCGCAAAAGAGCTTCGGACTATATACGTAATGCGCTACCCATAAGGTTGCTGAAAATTCTTCGACTATGTTTGGTGTTCAATGACAGAAAAAAACAGTGGAAACTCCGAAACTCGTCTACAGCTCCAAGCAGGACGGAATCGGCAGTCGGCTGTTGAGACATTTTCGTCAGCGTCATCTCGGGTTAACTGGTTCCACAGAAAGAGAACTCTAGTTGCAAAATATTCCAGCTGAAGCTTATTTGTGCATTACGTTTTCAAATAATACCCTACAGGGGTTCCAACCGTGGGCAGATATTTCGTACCTCACCGCTTTTTTTTACGAAGACGCTGAAAGCGTCCGAAATTTGTGTTTCTGCTACACATTTGATTCCAAATTAAGTCAGCCTTCCAGTCCTGTGAATCTTTCCCCAGTAAGTTTCCAGTATCATTATAGAAAATTCCATAACAATGGACAAGTGAGCAAAAGTTCTACACATCGTATGGCACAAACCATCGTATTGCTTTCGAAAAACTAGGGCATTTGCAGATGATGCTGTCTTCTTGATTTATTACAGTTTTAAGGAACTGTGAATAAACTTGATGAACCTTGGCGAAAATAAAAATGTGTCACCGGGGGCAAATGCATTCTCTTCACGCGAGTGCTGGGGCGCGTTGCTTTCAATAAAATTTAGCTGTCCAATTATGGCAATTAATACTGCTTCACCAAGTCCTCTGGGTATTTAGTTTTTTTAGTAACCGACATTAGTATGAGTGCTATTTGCTAAAGCCATTTGGAGGGATTTTGGTTTATAGTTTCTGTCTTGAAGGGTGCCTCACCTTTCTGTGTCTACAACCTAGTAACTACTTATATCAGTAAGTAGCATTTCATGTTTGCATCGCAGTGCCCTGAGATGAGTAATCAAAAGAGTAGTATTTGTATAGGTGACTGCTACATGTAGGAGGACAACCCTTCTCAAGAGTTATTCATTTTGGTTGACAGTCCACCACGTGGAATTCACGAAAGGATAGGGTTTACTTAGATGATTGCGTAAAGCGCAGTAAATGAAGTTCTGATCGGACATGATCAAAATGACTGATCTGCGTTTAGGTCTATCATGTTGACCCGAAAAAAGTTCTGTATGCTATACCACTTTCATATAACATTTGAACCCTTACTTGTCCTGGTGTACACTCCTGGCAAGGCTCTTGGACATAAATGAATGAGGAAGATCTTCTCTTCCGTTCTCTGCTTCCGATGCAGTGGGACTGTAGCTCATCTTGCAGTGATTCAAATACTCGATAATATATTCAGGCTGCTGCCTGATAGATCCAATGTCTGCCTGAAGTAAACAGTGGAGTTACTCAAGATCAGACTTTGACTGCTGGTGGGATATGGTACTGTTCAATTCGTATTGAATCTAGTGAAACCGTCATGCTCACAAGCTTGATACAAGGTTTGTTAACCAGTTTTTAACCAAATTATCGGATAAGGAGAAAGGTTTCAAGCCACCCGATTCGAGTTATTATTAACTGCGACCTTATTCGCATCATGCTGTTGCATGTGTTGAAGCCTGTGTTCCACCGCACTGACGAACTGCGGTCATCGGACGTTACAATGAACACAAATTTGCTTGTGTCATCAACAGGCGGTTGTGTCGAAATGTCATTACTTGGCAAGCCGAGCAACTTCCGGGCAAAATTTTCAATCCGGGAACTATCGGTTACTCTTAGTGGAGGATTTGAACTTTAAGATTCGTCCCATTTCCGAATGAAAAACATTTATAAGAGAATTCTTCTCCAGCGAACCGGCCCTATAAATAAAAGTCTCTGGCCTAGTTCTCGTTCCAAAGTTTCTTATTAGTGGCACAATGTAGGTACTCAAACTTTTGTTCAGGTGCAGTGTGGAATCTTTGGGACATCCGTCGAAGTAAAAATCTCCAAGTTCACCTTGAAATCCACTGTTTGTATACCCTCCCGAATGTGTTCCCGCACGAGTGAAAATCTTGAAAAATACTGCAAATTCTGCTTCATTACTTGTTTCTCTAACAAGAGACTGCCCAGTATGGGATTTGGATTGGATAATTGAGGAAACATCGTCCTTCCGCTTCAGAGCATTTGTCTTTCTGTCATTTGAAAACGGTTTGTATTGCTTGCGATAGAGACGGATGGAGCCTTACAACCAACAAAATTCTATTGGCTGAAATCGTTGGCGGCTATTGAGCATTGGTCAGAAAACGCATAAAAGCACATGAGCCAACTGCTTCTGGTAAAGCTGGATCCTCCGTCTATTTTGTAAGTTTATACACTGAGCAGATTGCATTTGTTTTCCCCCATGACCATTTTAACTCGCCGAATGTCTCGGGTTTATGGGTTTGAAATGCTTTCATTTTCCGAAAAAATCCGTAACGCTCTGAATGAACTAGGATAGATGCATTACATCAAAAGGACGAACCAATGAAAATATTGTCGGCAAACCGTTAGCTATTGACTTGTCAGGTAGGAACTATTCCTGTCCTTCTAGGAGGAAATTGTGGGTTTGTATTTGAGGTATAGAAGTCCAAGATGATTGTACGCGAAATTACAGCATCTATGAAATGGGATGGTAGAAGCTGTTGGTGTAACTGTGAACAGAAGAATATCATACTGCTGTCAACTTTCGTATCCGGGATAATTCCTTTTGGCGGCCTACCCCGCCGGATAACTAAATTGGCTACATCTGGTGAGGTGAGCGCTATGCGGGAGCTCTGAAGTTATGCAAAGGGGATTTTATTGATTTAGTATCTCAGGGACTTGGATCAGACTACTGCAAATTCACGTTATTGTCCAGAGTATCTTCATTCTTCCTGCAAGGGTCAAGTACCCGTGACTGGCCGGGTTTCTAGCAGTTTCTTAACCTGAAGTTCATACTTGTTTTTAGGTCGGGACTTCTGGAGAACTTCTACATCAGATTTGCGCCAGAGTTCCAATAAGAAGTCTAAGATAGTTACTCTTTTTAGCAGACCCTTTTTCCATATAGTATGGATTAGAGATTCTCTCTTGAAAAATCGGGTCGCATCTCGGAAAGAGCTGATTGTACGGGGAGAATGTGTGAGTTTTAGATTGAGGTTACGACAACACTTTACCGGGCGAAAAGTAACCCATTTTAATTTACTATGCTTGGAAAAATACATTGCCAATCTCTCTCCGAACAACTAAGTTATTTTCCGGAGTGACAGTTTTCTTCCAAGAATTACGTTCCTGAAGACTCACGATGTGATTTTCAAGTGAACAGGAGGACCTAACTGGGTAATTAAAATACCAATTAGCTGAGAGCCTTCCAGACCCATGTGATGAGCTTCATCCTAACCCAGGTGACCCTGAAGTATACCGAATCCCCCCTGATATCTTAACCTTTTGACGGACTAAACTGACGTTCCATCCCGCTACCGATTGCGTGAAGATTCAGTGGGTATGTGTGGTGGTTCACTCTTGTCAAACACGTATAAGTTTAGACAGTACATACAGGCCCATTTCCCGAATTCCTCGTCGTAATGTCTGACTTTCAGCATTTTCTTGTAATTTGACGCAAAATCGTTCTTCATTTCCGATGTGAAAGTTCTGGTTGGTTGTGCTTTTACCCTTGAAAATTGACCAGTACCTTTCGATTCCTAGCAATGGAGGACTGTGTAGTCCACATTGAAATAAGTGAGTATCACTCACCTTCTCAGCTGTGAATGTACGTTGCGAATGCAACGATGCAATGCAACCTCTTGCTCGCGGTGGAGATAACTCCTTTCGCACAGACTCTGAGATCAACTGGCAGTTTTTTTAGGATCTGAGTTGTGCAATTAGGATAGCCGAATGTCTCGGGTTTATGGGTTTGAAATGCTTTCATTTTCCGAAAAAATCCGTAACGCTCTGAATGAACTAGGATAGATGCATTACATCAAAAGGACGAACCAATGAAAATATTGTCGGCAAACCGTTAGCTATTGACTTGTCAGGTAGGAACTATTCCTGTCCTTCTAGGAGGAAATTGTGGGTTTGTATTTGAGGTATAGAAGTCCAAGATGATTGTACGCGAAATTACAGCATCTATGAAATGGGATGGTAGAAGCTGTTGGTGTAACTGTGAACAGAAGAATATCATACTGCTGTCAACTTTCGTATCCGGGATAATTCCTTTTGGCGGCCTACCCCGCCGGATAACTAAATTGGCTACATCTGGTGAGGTGAGCGCTATGCGGGAGCTCTGAAGTTATGCAAAGGGGATTTTATTGATTTAGTATCTCAGGGACTTGGATCAGACTACTGCAAATTCACGTTATTGTCCAGAGTATCTTCATTCTTCCTGCAAGGGTCAAGTACCCGTGACTGGCCGGGTTTCTAGCAGTTTCTTAACCTGAAGTTCATACTTGTTTTTAGGTCGGGACTTCTGGAGAACTTCTACATCAGATTTGCGCCAGAGTTCCAATAAGAAGTCTAAGATAGTTACTCTTTTTAGCAGACCCTTTTTCCATATAGTATGGATTAGAGATTCTCTCTTGAAAAATCGGGTCGCATCTCGGAAAGAGCTGATTGTACGGGGAGAATGTGTGAGTTTTAGATTGAGGTTACGACAACACTTTACCGGGCGAAAAGTAACCCATTTTAATTTACTATGCTTGGAAAAATACATTGCCAATCTCTCTCCGAACAACTAAGTTATTTTCCGGAGTGACAGTTTTCTTCCAAGATTTACGTTCCTGGAGACTCACGATGATTTTCAAGTGAACAGGAAGACCTAACCGGGTAATTAAAATACCAAGTATCCGAGAGTCTTCCAGACCAATGTGATGAGCTTTATTCTGAACAAATTGACCTTGAAGTATACCGACTCCCTCCTGATATCTTAACTTTTTGACGGAGTAAGCTTACGTTACATCCCGCTACCGAATGCGTGAAGATTCAGTAGGTATGTGCGGTTGTTCACACTGTCAAACACGTTTAAATTCAGACAGGGCATACAGGTCTATTTCTCAACTTTGTCGTCGTAATCTCTGACTTTCACCATTTTCATGTAATTTGCTGACGCAAAAGTGTTCTTCATGTCCTATGTGAAAGTTCTGGTCGGCCAGTACGTTTCATTTCCTAGCAATGAAGGACTGTGTAATCTACTGTGAGATAAGTGAGCAGCACTCATCTTCCTAGCTATGAATGCACGTTGCGAATGCAACAATGCAATGCAACCTCTTGCTTGCAGTGGGGATAACTCCTTTCGCACAGACTGTGAGATCAACTGGCAGTTTGTTTAGGATCTGAGTTGTGCAATTAGGATAGCACAAACCCATTTTCAACACAGAAGCGAATGTTCAGTCTTGAGGTCCTCTGTATCCTTGGATATCTTCGTCCGGCAAGTTGATAAATTTGGAGACGATGGGTTACCTTTTATTAGACGTAACCTGTCAGCAGAGAACCTCGCAGTTCATGGGGACTGAATCCGACATTTTATTGAAATAAGTGCCCATAGTCTACTTCGATTTCGCTAGAAATCTAATCACGTGATAACACTCAGAATTTTCACTGTCCTCATCAAACTTATGATGATGACCAAGCGAGAGCACGTGAAGAAATATCACGCAGTGTCTAGTATCCGTCCATAAAACCTTTAATATACATTCAGCAATAAACATTCGAGTTTTACGGTGAATGAAAAGCAGACGCTGATTCAGTCAGTTCATTCGAACACGTTGGAACCAGACTAGCTACGTTTGTTTCGCATTCGTGTGTTCGAACGTATGAGATCTTTTCTGGGCATCTGCAGTTTTCCTCTGTGTTCTGCAATCTTTCACCTTTCAACTATTACGAAATACACATTGTACATTCTGTGAGTGTGGGCGCTATATTTAGTTCACTCGTATGATTCCGGAAGTTTTGTTTACCAAAACTTATGACCGAATTTTTCATCCCCGGCGGATGAGAAGCTAATTTGGTCGCTCAGATATAACTAGGATTTCAGGTAGTAGGACTGAAGCACACTTTGAATGGTTGTAAAATATGCTGTGTCTGCATCTGTTTGTCACTTGTATCAACCTCCGGCCTAGTGGGACTCTCAATTCACTCGCTCATTGACTGATCACGATCCGCTGTCAGCCGCAAGTAGTAATGTGCGTAAACTTCCATCATGACACCACTGCCATTTTCAGATTTGTCCGTCCGTTTGTGATACGCATGAGCCAATTTGCATCGGTGTGAATGGTAGAACAACCAAAATAAAACATTTCAACATTGTGATTCGCCTTGAAAACACAGTGAATTGGAAGCAAATTAGTTCGCAAATTCATCTAGGTCTAGGTGCATTTCGGCAAGCGGCGACTTTTGAAATATGTAAAAAGAATGAAATATACAATACTGAGTGGCGTTTATAAACCAGTTTACCGATAATATCTTGAAACCAGTAGCGATCAATCTCAAATTGCTTTCTGCTGAAAATGATTAGGCTCTAAAGAATCCCGACAAAAAACCTCTGAATTTGTGTAGCTATATAGCGGCTAATTGTATAGTTAAAGAGTAATCGTGATCGATTGTTGACTTTTGATGTGCGATAATAACAAAATACCAAATACTGAATGTATATCAAATGTCATCGGAGTACGTTTCAATTGATCTGATTTGGTTTACTGTGTTTGTTTTGACTGAAAATACAGCAACAACTCCGGTCAGTAATAATGTATTCGTTGTCTGCTTTTTCGTATAAACATCGGAAAAATAAGCACAGTTACAAAGTTTTTTTTGGAGTGATGAAAAGACACAGAAAATTTGGCGAAATATCAAGGAGTTAGGATTATAATACTTAGATATTTCTGGCACTGAAATCTAGTGATCCCCAGAAATGGAATTTGATTTGAAAGCGAGAGAGGAAAACCGGCAACACCCAGCGCATGTAGGGTCCCCTGGCTAAGATTTCCTCCGGTTTATCGGACTTTCCGTGGGAACTCGAGGTAATTTTCTTGGATAGACGCGCTGATTTTCGGCAATTGGCCTAGTCTGCAGAGTGATTGCGATACTGTGGCAGAATGACCAGTCTACCGCCTATTGAGCCATGACCACTGATGAACCAAGGATTTCTCTATGGAGATAGGTTGTGATCAGTACTGCGTAGTGTCTTTACATTACACGTGCAATCGGAATACGGGTAATATTGCTCCGGGCTGTTAACTCTGGTTCATATTTCCGCTTTTTGATAATGGCACGACTTTTGGCAAATCTGCTTGCGTTCCAGTAACTTTTCAAAAGAGGGCTTTCTGAATACAGTCCAGAATTTGAGGGAATCCAAGATATCGCTCTTCTGTGGAATCCTTGGGTGATGATTCTATCTTTGAAAATGACTCATTTTTTGATACCCACTAAAATTGGTCTCCGCTGGATGTGTGCGGAAATTTTTCAGCTACTTGACAAATTCATAAGGTAACCGGAGATTACTTGTACAGCCACCACGAATCGATATCATGAGAGCTGAGCATTTCAACCGAAAGATTTGTATTATTGTAAACAACCAAATGACGCCGTTTTCGAGGCCACATAATTGGGTTTGGCAAACTCAGATGCTGTATTGTGTCTGGCGAACAAACCAGCTGGTGCACACCACCACCGATTGACTTCCCTATTTATCTGACATTTTCAACGGTTCTTATCCATACCTCAACATTTTCTTGCTCTGAATGTTAACTCACTGCTTGTATCTTTCAGTGAACTTTGAGCCTCTTCGCTTCAACGATGATCTGGCAGTCGCTGCTATGCCCCACTACTTGTATCTTTCAGTGAACTTTGATCCTCTTCGCTCCAACGATGATCTGGCAGTCGCTGCTATGCCTCATTTTATATCTTTCCCAGTGTTCTGTCAGATGCTTTCCACCCAATTCGCCGTTACGTAAGTTAAATCTGTTTCTCGTTTTCCAAGCTAGTCACTAGTTTGTCATACGATTACCCGCCTCTGATGCGACACAGAGATGGCTCATTGTTGAGAACGCTACTATTATTTTATTGAAATTTGATTCATCATCATCATCATCATCATCATCATCATCATCATCATCATCATCATCATCATCATCATCATCATCATCATCATCATCATCATCATCATCATCATCATCATCATCATCATCATCATCATCATCATCATCATCATCATCATCATCATCATCATCATCATCATCATCATCATCATCATCATCATCATCATCATCATCATCATCATCATCATCATCATCATCATCATCATCATCATCATCATCATCATCATCATCATCATCATCATCATCATCATCATCATCATCATCATCATCATCATCATCATCATCATCATCATCATCATCATCATCATCATCATCATCATCATCATCATCATCATCATCATCATCATCATCATCATCATCATCATCATCATCATCATCATCATCATCATCATCATCATCATCATCATCATCATCATCATCATCATCATCATCATCATCATCATCATCATCATCATCATCATCATCATCATCATCATCATCATCATCATCATCATCATCATCATCATCATCATCATCATCATCATCATCATCATCATCATCATCATCATCATCATCATCATCATCATCATCATCATCATCATCATCATCATCATCATCATCATCATCATCATCATCATCATCATCATCATCATCATCATCATCATCATCATCATCATCATCATCATCATCATCATCATCATCATCATCATCATCATCATCATCATCATCATCATCATCATCATCATCATCATCATCATCATCATCATCATCATCATCATCATCATCATCATCATCATCATCATCATCATCATCATCATCATCATCATCATCATCATCATCATCATCATCATCATCATCATCATCATCATCATCATCATCATCATCATCATCATCATCATCATCATCATCATCATCATCATCATCATCATCATCATCATCATCATCATCATCATCATCATCATCATCATCATCATCATCATCATCATCATCATCATCATCATCATCATCATCATCATCATCATCATCATCATCATCATCATCATCATCATCATCATCATCATCATCATCATCATCATCATCATCATCATCATCATCATCATCATCATCATCATCATCATCATCATCATCATCATCATCATCATCATCATCATCATCATCATCATCATCATCATCATCATCATCATCATCATCATCATCATCATCATCATCATCATCATCATCATCATCATCATCATCATCATCATCATCATCATCATCATCATCATCATCATCATCATCATCATCATCATCATCATCATCATCATCATCATCATCATCATCATCATCATCATCATCATCATCATCATCATCATCATCATCATCATCATCATCATCATCATCATCATCATCATCATCATCATCATCATCATCATCATCATCATCATCATCATCATCATCATCATCATCATCATCATCATCATCATCATCATCATCATCATCATCATCATCATCATCATCATCATCATCATCATCATCATCATCATCATCATCATCATCATCATCATCATCATCATCATCATCATCATCATCATCATCATCATCATCATCATCATCATCATCATCATCATCATCATCATCATCATCATCATCATCATCATCATCATCATCATCATCATCATCATCATCATCATCATCATCATCATCATCATCATCATCATCATCATCATCATCATCATCATCATCATCATCATCATCATCATCATCATCATCATCATCATCATCATCATCATCATCATCATCATCATCATCATCATCATCATCATCATCATCATCATCATCATCATCATCATCATCATCATCATCATCATCATCATCATCATCATCATCATCATCATCATCATCATCATCATCATCATCATCATCATCATCATCATCATCATCATCATCATCATCATCATCATCATCATCATCATCATCATCATCATCATCATCATCATCATCATCATCATCATCATCATCATCATCATCATCATCATCATCATCATCATCATCATCATCATCATCATCATCATCATCATCATCATCATCATCATCATCATCATCATCATCATCATCATCATCATCATCATCATCATCATCATCATCATCATCATCATCATCATCATCATCATCATCATCATCATCATCATCATCATCATCATCATCATCATCATCATCATCATCATCATCATCATCATCATCATCATCATCATCATCATCATCATCATCATCATCATCATCATCATCATCATCATCATCATCATCATCATCATCATCATCATCATCATCATCATCATCATCATCATCATCATCATCATCATCATCATCATCATCATCATCATCATCATCATCATCATCATCATCATCATCATCATCATCATCATCATCATCATCATCATCATCATCATCATCATCATCATCATCATCATCATCATCATCATCATCATCATCATCATCATCATCATCATCATCATCATCATCATCATCATCATCATCATCATCATCATCATCATCATCATCATCATCATCATCATCATCATCATCATCATCATCATCATCATCATCATCATCATCATCATCATCATCATCATCATCATCATCATCATCATCATCATCATCATCATCATCATCATCATCATCATCATCATCATCATCATCATCATCATCATCATCATCATCATCATCATCATCATCATCATCATCATCATCATCATCATCATCATCATCATCATCATCATCATCATCATCATCATCATCATCATCATCATCATCATCATCATCATCATCATCATCATCATCATCATCATCATCATCATCATCATCATCATCATCATCATCATCATCATCATCATCATCATCATCATCATCATCATCATCGTTGACATCAACATCAGTCGTGGACACTGGTGTTTCATTGCCGTCAAAACCATCTCATTTTATATGAAATAGAAAGGAAAAACAGGATATGGATAGGAAACTAGAGCTATCCAACTCCGAGATGCCTACACTTTTGACACTCAATCAGGCCATCTGGATAGAATTTGACAGCATGAACGCCACTCACGGCTAGCCGCTATATTGCTCAGTGTCTTCATTCAAGCACAGGGAGGGTCACGTGGACCCTTCAAGCACAGGGGGGTCACGTGGACCCCATCCTGGATGATCAACAGCATCAACAGCATACAAACGTTCCATGTCCATTTCAGTCCACGTCTACGTTTTCACCGCTTCCAACAAGGCACAGAAAACAAATCGATGTGCATAACATGGTTCAGTCACCTGAGATTGACCAACAGCATCAACAGCACACAAACGTTCCATGTCCATTTCAGTCCACCTCTAGGTTTTCACCGCTTCCAATAAGGCACAGAAAACATATCGGTGTGCATAACATGGTTCAGTCACCTGAGATTGAATTCTGGATGCCGGATGCATTCTTTGATAGGAGGACCCTCTGCCTCAACAAAAAAACGTCTCGTGATTTATCATTGCGGACTATCAGGTTTCAAACGATTACAGCTATAGTACTGAGACGTGGCTGGTCAAAGACAGGAAGTTTAATCAGTGTTTATCCCTTACTTACTATCTAAATGGATTTACAAGCTCCAACTGTTACCCCCACCTTTTCTGTTCTGGTGTACGCAGTCCACCTTCATCGTCGTTGTACCTTAAGCTTCGTTTGATTTAACTGCGGTAGTGGTTGCAAAGACCCAAGCAAGAGTCTGGACAATCGAACCTATCGTATTAAATCATGGAAGTTTTGCTCCAAACAGCAAGAACGGTATGTTTGCTCGTAAGAACTACGGATGGATCAACCGGTACGAATGGGCTTAGCGATGTGATTTCAATGAGTCTGTCGTTTTAAAACGACGGTGTTATCAGTTACTGGTTTCAGGCAAAGACGATACTACCTTCATGGGCACTTTGACCTGTGTACGACTAGTAATTTGGTGTTTTATTCCCCTCGCGATAATAGTTTATACCATTACGAACAAGTGTGTTGCTATAATCGCCTTCTGTTTCCATTCCGGCTGGGGAAGAAACGAACCCTCCGGAAGCCTACTGGAGACAGACCCCGGCTTCAAAAATGGCGGATTTATACGTCAGCGTTGCATTTTGGGCTTAGATACGATGCAAGACGCATGTCACTTGATGTTATTAGGTTCCGGGCTCTTAACCGTGAAAGATATACTAAACATAGAAGCGCATGACAACGAGGCTGCACGGACAAAAAAACAACACAGTGTCATTTGATTACAACCTTCAATTCCTTCCTGCAGTCCACTTTTTGAAAATTGATATAGAACGACCATTATTGCCATCATTCCGGATTTAAAACGACAGTTTATGAACGCTGTTTAGTCAAATCTTCGTTACAGTGAACAATAAAAATCTGTAGCCCAGACGAGACAGAAGGGAAAGAAAAGTTCTTGATAAGGCCCCTGTTTTCCCTTGGCTACCTAGAGCGCCTCAGTGAGAGAAACATTGTTAGTGTTTTTATAGGAAGACTAGTCATAAATGTGCGGCACACTTCTTCACAGCACACGACTGGTTTTTCCTTCAATGAGGCTCATCAGCCGTTTGCGGCCTCCGAATTTCCGTCTGCCTTACATTCTATTTGAACCTAAATTTTGATGCCAGTTTTTCTCAAGAATGAAACCGTTCATCTATTCCTGTCGTTCAGAGCTAGCAACCTGGATAAAGACTTATATAATGGGTCTCTAAATTTGGGTATGCAATGTAGAATCAACGATGATGGCTAACTGTCTAATGCACGTTACAGAAGGGATGAGTTTTACAGAGCAAGAGTATTTCGATTGCTCTATCTGATACCCATATAATGTATAAGTACTTTCGCAGTTACTGAAACACTTCCATTGTCAGACCATGCTGGTCTTTGTCACATTAGTGCTTACACGATAGGAAGTCCTCGTACAAATGACACAGCTAACCCAATAAATTCAAAGATCAGCTAGTGACCAGCTTTTTTCGATAGCTTGGTGTCTTATGCAACTGAGGCATTAGTCGTTTAGAGGCGTTGCATTTTGTCAGCAGTTACTAAACGTATAGCAACAAATTCAATCTATTATTCAGGCATTGCGTGTTTGCATTCTCAAGTCATTATGAAGGAAAGTTACTGAAGCAGTTCGTCTGGCTTTTGTTGTCCGACTTACGGGATACTGTACGTTCGTTGTAATGCTCTTCATCCTCAGTCTTATTGCTGATAAGGTTTCATGCACTGTGCACGCATTGCATTTCAGGAGACAGAGATGACGCAAGATGTCACAAGAATCTTGGCGAATCGGTGCTTCAAATGTTGGACTATTCAATCCCTTCTAATGCGCTTGCTTCGTGTTTTTTCTCCGTCTGTTTTAAGCTATATGCCATTAACAAGTCGCCGGATACATGTCATGTGTGGGTGACACGTATTAAGTGAGAGCCGAAAGAAGGACAATGTTATCTATGTACTCAGTGCGTGAATCAGGTTTCAGTCTTCCAGGATGACCACGCAAGACGAGGACAGCTTTTATGTCCTCCTACAAGTGCGATTAAAATTATTGCTTCTCTCCAACGTAGCGCTTCTGCATAAGTCATTGAAAAGAGGGAAATATAAGTCGGGAACATACCTCTGGACTGATGAGCACAAAGCATTCACCGATTTCTCTGCTGACCGACGGTTGTTGGAGTTTATGACTCTATTCCCTAGATTTGCGTCTTACCAGCGAATATGTCAATGTCCGTTTATAGCTAACCCTTACAAAAGTTTTGCCTTTTTCCTCCCGGTAAGACTTAAGTTGAACATGTGTTCACAACACATCGATGATTCAGTTTTTCTATCCAGTACGTGATTTTGAATGATCCTGACAATGCCTGATACATTATATTTGTGTCTATTAATGGAACAGGTTCCAGTGTGATTCCGGCCAGACAAACATTATGGAACGGTCTTCATTCGTTTGATTTATTGAAACGAAGTGGATACAATCTAGGTAAGTCCGACTAGAGTTTTCTAACAACAGTTTTTGCGAGCTAACTGACAAGTGCCTTGGAATTCGCGGATAGTCTAGCATGGCTATGAATTCACTCGCATTGATAATCAATGAACTTTGTAATGCACCCATCACAAGATGGTAGACATTGTCTTGATCAATCTAAACATAAGGGACAGCATTACTCTTTTCTGAGTGTTACCTTTATAGTATCTCCTTTGTAAGCATGTGTTTCCGGCAATTGTGCTTTTCAAGCTGTCTGGAATGTAACATTTTGTTGTCTCACTACAGTACAGTGTAACAGAACGGAACTTGTGAGCAAAATATTTGGCCCCTACGGCACACGTGACTGGTCAAAGTTGGCTTTTCGTAAAACCAGTACACAATTATTAACGCAATATAAGTTGTCTATTGTGAGATTAAATGAGTTGGCCTTTATTCCTGATGGAGCATTTCATTCCTTCTCTAAAATGACTGAGTGGTAAAGCAAATATTTCAGGACAACTGTTAAGATGAAAGGCAGATCCTGTTGTCACCAAAAGTTTCCAAAAACGTTAACCGGTTCCTCTTCTGGTAGGTTATGAATCTGCGTTAACCTGACAGCACCCTAAATGGGTTTGATTTTCGACTTTAAAATGCTTTTAGTTGGAAGCTACAAGTCATTAGGTCAATGATTATCAACGAATAAACTCCGAATAGTGCAGTTCAAATGTATTATTACTTTCATGCAGGACACAGGTGACAACCATTCCAGGGCAATGCGTCTGTGAGAAACCGAGCTATTTTGTAACACAGTGAAACGAGAAAGCAAGATGAAGCCTGGGCCCTTCATTGAAACCATACTTTGCTCAGTTGGAACAAACAAACAAAACACCTTGCGAACGTTTGGTCGACTACTGATGCAAAAAAGACAAATTTCAAGACCACTCGCTTGCTCAAAATGTGACAGTCACGTGTGAATCTGACGCCAACTGTTCGCTCATTTGGTTGGTGTTTTTAAGCCCTGACGACATGGCGGATTCTGACGAGCCGTTTTTTCGAATGTGGTAGGCAAGTATTACGTGAACTGTCAAAACGTCCACGCAGGACCGCTGTGCGTGCATCGTTGAGCCTTTGTGATTTTGCTGACCCTGGTCAAACAAGACATTTTGATTTTCCATCAAGGCCTAAAGAGCAATACTTGAGTGTTTCTCCAGTTTTTGAAACTGTGAAGGATTTCAGGGCGTAAAGTCTGTGTGTTTTCAGCGCTGCAAAGTGCACTTCTAAATGTCTGGTCTTCTCTCTTATGTGGGTAATATTGCGATCCCAACAACATAGGAATTTTAGCCACTTGGATCAATGAGTGTTTATGGCCGATCGAGTGTCTTTTCGGTGAAGGACAGCGGATAGCTGCTCCCCAATTATTGCCTTCGTGCCCCTGCAAACTTCGCAAAAAGCAATACGTTGTTCTACCTAGCATATCAAGGAAAGCAGCCTTGACGCATGCTGTGATTTCTACATATTTTGACTGAATTTGAAGATTGTTCATTAGGTGATAAAATTCCTTTGCTTGGTGGTACAAATGTTGAGTATGCTGTAACACCAGTTTTTGTGCCCTGTTCTGCTCCACACAGTTTACTAAAACATCTAGAGAGGCAAATAGGCACACACTTCCCATAATGTTTTGTTGTTTTATTCATCTTCCACGGCAATATCTTCCAGGGATTCGATGTTTTGCATTCATTTGTGATTGGTGCAATGGACCCCGGCGAAAATCAAATGCAACAGTGACGGATTGAGTCGCCAATCCTTGGAGCATACCCTGCTCACCACTCGTCTCGGCATTTTCACGAAGGGCATCGGTTGTTGTAAAACTCATAACACTAAATGCAGTAATTCATTCACTTCAAACAGACATCGATTGTTGTAAAACTCATAACAATAAATGCAGTAATTCATTCACTTCAAACAGAAGAGGGTACATGCATTTGAGGTTTACCAAGTTTATCCCGAAGACTCCGGCTAACAATTTGCAATTCCGATTTTCAGTTGCTCACAGAGAAATGAATGTGTCCACTTCAGCTAAACAGATGGTATATTGTGATGCCAAACTGGATCTAATCGGTTTAACAGCTTGGCATTTATTTCGCTGTTTCGGGATGGTTGATCTCTATTTGGACTCTTCGGTCGATTTGGCGGTTGCAAAACAGAACCTACGTAGAGTATAGCAACAAGATCGAAGCTTGCTTCACAGCAGTGCACTGGTTGCGCTTTATGCAACCTCAAAGATAACCTCTGCTACAAAGCAAACAAAAGAAAGCCTTGTCTTGTATATAACCCAGCCACAAAGCGATCAAGTCTATTTACCACACCAGTGTCCTGAGCGCGTGCCAGTAATTTTTTTGCATTCAGCTACTCCGACGCTTAATATATATATGTTTTCCTTCCATTTACAGACGGCATGGATCCGGACGAATTTTATGAAAAAATCCTGCCAAAAAATGAGTTCATTGGTTAGGTCAGATTTTCATTCCGTGTTACTCCTATGCTTCTACACAAAATGAAGTATCGAATATAAGCAACCACTTATGTATTATTTTATCAGTACACAGATGCCTGTCTCCTGTACTACTGGTTGCGTAACAACAGTAAAAACATCTTTAGTTTATTGATAAGTGAGTAGGTGTCAGGTTCCAAGAAGTTCATTTGACTTTGCTTGTGGGTGACAGTCCCGTGACACGTGGCTGTGTAGGGATGCACTATAAGTTCTTCAACACGTGAAGTTCGTCATATCATATAGGTGGTCTTAGCTGGCCAAAGGAGACTCAACATTTTTGTGCAAAGTGTTCAATAACTCAGAGGGAGTGCACTTGCCGATTGTTTCGACTGGTGTGGCTCCGTAACAAGATACGAGTGGATTGCCGTTCCTCCCTGAAATCAGGCAAGTTAATCCTGTAGTTCGTACAGATTAATGTGGTGGCGAACGTTTCTGTCACGGAGAGTGAAAACGCTTCATCACCAATCGAGGTGACATGGTCAACCCCGCACTGATGATGTCACCTCGATTGGTGATGAAACGTTTGCAATCCAACTACCAAGCTCGGCGAACAGACCAACAATCAATCAGCGAACCCGAGCTACCTATATTCCACAACATTCCCCATGTACATCAAGCCATCCACAGGGCCCAGAATCACAAGCCGACTAATGAACCATTGTCTTTCGAAATTGCAGTCTCAGAACTTAGGACTTACTTCAGTTCTAGCAAACTGTTCAGTACCCATGACTCATCCTTCGTGATCGCATTGTCCGTTGACGAAAATGGCACGGAATTACTGAGCCAGGCAACACCGGTTCTGAGCATTTGTCAACTCTTGACTTGCGTCAAGAGTTCAGCTAAATCGTTCAAAGTGACTCTTACAGCTCAGTCGCCATATACGCAATGAAATTGTCATTCAAGCGTTCATAGTAGGACAGTAGGTGAACAAACACCTCAAGAAAACAAAAGTACTGCCACTGGGCGACCTTTCTTTGTTAACTCCTAGACGTGCACTGAAACAATACCCTCATCTTACAATGAAGCGTGTAGTTTCATTATTATTATTATTATTCGGGTCTATAAGTAGTACTTGTCGCCTGGATTTATAATATCGTGACATGAGACGGTCTCTAACGGAGGTACGACCAGTGAGTGGTGTGCAGAACGTTTTCCATAATAGTTTTTGTCGTAAGATCCGTCAAGGGTGAGAAACCGCCGTAGATGAATGCAATGCACACAGTGCAGGCAACTGAAAGCAGATGGAACGTATTGTTTGTGCTCTAGTTGTTACGCAATTAAGTTGATTATCAGAAGGTAACAAACAATAACAAATGTCTCTCTTACTAGAATGTGATGAGCACAATAATTAGGTGCACTCGCTAAAAATAGATATAGTGCGAAAAGTGGAATAAGCCAAAAAGTGACTTATCGTTTGAGGATACTTGTTGAGAGTTCCTGAGTGAAGATCCGGACGCGGGACGTGTCTTCTCTGCAATATAGCTGCTACACGTGTTTCGTAGTTGCGCGTTGGAGACCTGCGGAGCTCTGTTGACTTCCTGTCCTGTGCGCGCGATTGTGTGTGTTGAGCATATTTGTATGCCTATTTATTGTGTGAAGTGTGAAGATAGGGGTGTCCCTTCGTGTTTGATGCTTGCACGAACATGAATACAACTTACCTGATGTGTTGAAGTTCATAAGCCTGGTGAGTTACGCAAGTGGTAGCCGCGTAAACAAAAATGGACGAGAATTTGTAGTGTACAAGTTGTCGGCTAAGGTTGCAAGTGGGACAGGAATTGTCACGTGGTTTGAGTGTTTGTGACGCGTGATCTGATGAGTGACCTCTACAGTCATCGAGGTTCTCCAGACAGTTCGGTGAAACCATTCCTATAATTGCTAGGTCTAAGCTACCATTTAGGCTGTACCAACCATGAGGAATACTGCTGGTAACACAGCTTGCTGGGCCTACGAAAAATAACATGAATTAGAAAAACTCCCAACGGTACGAGCCAATGTCCTGTATGGTACAGACCTGCATTCGACAAACATACTCAAACATACATCTAAAATCCAACTGAATCTCTCGTTTGTGAGATTCTTCAATTGAATATGTTGCACAACGGCCGCCTCATTCTTCAGTTGGTACGACACTGGAGACATTGGGGTATATTTTCATGAGGGAAACTATTCACAATTTTGCTGAAAACTATTGGGCGACAATTTGTTCTCAAAGTGACAACCAAAGCGGAGCACATTCAGTGTGTTGGAGTAATAAGATAGCACTGAAACGAATACTTTTCGAATACCTGCGCAATTCTCGCTTAATGAAGGTCTATAAAAGAAAGTTCGGTTAAAATGTGTGCAATCTAGTAGGAAGTGCGCGCTTATCGGGAACTGGTGGGTTTGGACACCGGCTGTTTTTTGATTGCGATGAATGCCATTGAGGACGACTAACAGCTTGAGACTTCAAAGCTTCATCAGGTTTTGGCTATCCGTCTCCAAATTGTAGCATACAAACCACTGGCTACACCAGTTTCCCTTTGCTGGAAGAAAACCTCGGCCTGGGCAAAGGCCAAACAAACTAACGAATGCCAACAATGCTACGAGGTTTTAGCTAAAGGCAGGCAAACAGTTGATCAGAAAGCCCTTACAACCACTATACGTAGGATTTTTCCGAGTGATATCTGGAAAAGACAAGTCTCATCATTGATCGTGACGGCCGCAAAGAAACAGTTAGCATCGATCAGCTGAAGGTGGCTTGCGTGCGCATACAACCAACTCTAGATGATGAACCCTGCTTTCCTCGAATGTGAAAGTCATGAATATGTCATGAGCGTTGAACGACAATATCTTTGGAAAACTAAATCAGGTGTACAGGTTTACTTACCAACCTCATCTACCGTTTGAGGGAGAGGGTATGGCAGGCTGGATTGTGATATGTGAATGGTTTGTCAAGTTTCTTTTTATCGAAAGGACGCTTTAACGACTTTCTGCATTGTACTATACAATTGAGTTGAATTCAAGAATTCGTGCTGAAGAAATCGGGTGTACTTGAACCTGTATTTTAAAGCAACTGTTGTGTGTTGATTGATTAACAGGGAAATCTCCATCGTAAACCAACCACTTGGCTAAACTGACGCTATTCTTCAAGACCGCCTTAATGTTTATCCAGACTATCAAAGACCGTCTAGTTTCGTATTCTCCCTTTTTTTGGGTTTGCTGTTTCATGCTGGTTATGCCAGTGGAAAATACATCGGTTACCAGAAGAAAAAATGTGCACACTTATTCCAAATCAGCATAGATTTGGGAATAGACCGACGATTTTTAGCACAGTCAGCCGGCAACTCATTACTGCCAATCTGCAAGTCATCAGAGCGGATTTCCGATGCGTTTTAAATGAAGTAATGTCTGTCTGTTGAATTTTTTGCTGAGCGCCTGTAACCAATCCCGCCTCAAGTAAACTAATAGAGATCGAAGGGAGAAATCTGAAAAATTCTTGAGGTGAGTGAAAAATGAGAACACGTGCATTTCATGAGTTGAGTACAGGATGTCTAAACTAGGCCGGTTTAGATTGATAGTCTTCATATCAGTAGACATGACATCTGCTCCTAATTTTCATATGGCTACCACCTCATTGGCGGTTCCCAACGGTTTTGCTCTCCACGTCTGTTAGTTCATTCTGCTGCTGAAGGGATAATATAGAATAGCGGCAATAGTCCTTCTACAACGTTTTTATTCAATTTGGTTTAAGGTTCGATAAAAAACACGAAATGT
This sequence comes from Clonorchis sinensis, assembly GCA_003604175.2. Classification (NCBI taxonomy): domain Eukaryota; kingdom Metazoa; phylum Platyhelminthes; class Trematoda; order Opisthorchiida; family Opisthorchiidae; genus Clonorchis; species Clonorchis sinensis. The sequence continues at coordinate 213,946,402 of CM030369.1, forward strand.
ATCTTCACTCATAAAGACTGGTATTCTGTTCACACTTACGACAACCTCTCCGGAGCTTGTTGAAATCAAGTGAAGGAAATTGAAATTCGAAGACGGTTAGCTGGATTATGCTTGCTCTCAAAATGCACGGAAGTGAGTGAATTTAAGATGCCTGTCTAACTGTTAATTTTCTTCTGGGTTTACGAGCAAAATGTTTTGCATTAATAGCAATATGATTACTTAATCATGAACGTTTGTCGTGGCCAGCGGTATTTATTAGACTATGAGAAAGAAGAGTGCTTATGTGTTACCGCGCAGAATGATAAACTGACTGGAAAGTGAACGAAAAGATGGGAGAGTAAGCTGCTGGAATGAACATTGCAAATACATTGAAAGTTCTTCAAACATATCAGTGTACGAGCCCAGACTGTATGCTGACATATGATATGATGATATGATATGATATACTTAGTCAATATAGGATGTAATTTGCATTCTTGTTTGACTATTGAAATACGGTCGATGGAGGAAATCGTGTACTCTGATCAGCAAACATCCGTGAAATAGTTCTGGAACTATGAGAACACACATTATCTAGCAGTATCTAGAAGTATTCTACGACTGTTTGGCACAATACACTTCCCAGAAACAAATGGGGAAAACTTATTGAGAGAATCACCCCCGTGATTACCAGCCAACTCTTGGTTGCCCAATGCAATATGGCTTTAGGAAAGCAGCAGCGTGTTTTGATTTGCAATGCACCTCATGAAAGTCGATATTTTCTCACTGGTGGTTATGAGGGCGAATAGCAACCAAAAGGTATATTTTTCACACACGGAGTATGAGACACTGGGGTATCAGTAGGGATCAACAACGTGTCGTACCACGAGTGCAGTGCTGTCCATCTCTGGTGTGAACTCATCAGGACAGGTGCATAACTGTTCAGACAAGAGTGGTCTGAATGAAGGTCACTGAACTACGCAACTGTAGTCAGACTCCAAAAGAATTTTCCCCCTGGAGGGAACTAACATAATACGCGTATTATTGTGACCGGCTACCAAATGTTTTTGCGCCTAGATGTGTGAACTTTGAAACCCGAATCAAGCAATAGACTATGAATTTTTATCCCAGGTGATTACAGCGGCATTTATTGGAAGGTCTTAGAAGCTACGAATGAGAAGCCGTAACACCAGGCTGTTCATTAAAATTGCCTTGTCAACACGTTTTCAGGTGACTAAACCGCACAACAGGATTCCGGTAGGTTTTAGGATCTGAAGCCCACGATTGTAATTTTTAATTGTTCATTGAGCGGGATCTGCTCAAGATGGAACGCGATGGAAAGCGTGTTGACTGCCACAATAAACCATCACCGAGAGGAAAAGAAACAAGGACAGTCTTTGAGACGCCACTGAGTCTCAAAACGTACTTCATAGATATACGAAAACAGTCCAATTTAGGTTCAAGTAGAACATAAGGTTGACGGAAACTCGGGGACTGCGCCTACCTGATGAGCCCAAAAGAGGGCGAAACCGGTCGTGGGCTGTCGAAGAATTTTCAGCAACCTTATGAGTAATGCATTACGTATATACATGTATCGCGATATCTCGAATATCGTAGCAACTGGAACATGAGGGGGCCTGGTGCAGCACATTCAGTTGCCTGAAAACATCACAAACGGGAGATTCAGCTGGGTTCCAGGTGAGTCTCTCGCAAAAACCAAATTGATATGCAAATGAGTGTATTTCTCGAGTACTTCATAGATGTTTCCACCAGATTGTAGTTTTCTCAAGGCCTTCAAGTAATAGATACTGTGCTCGGGATGGCTCAGTGGCTGAGGCGTGAGATTACTGACCGGAAGGCTCATGCTTCCAACCCGTCCAGCGTATCTTAACTGGTCCTGTTTGGGCTTGGAAAATCTGGCGGAATCTAAGCGTTCTTGCTTCTTTCAGGTGCTACGGAAGCTAGGTGCCCAACGAGTGGTACGGCTGAATAAAGAGCTACAATTAACAGACAAGGGTGATTACAGATAGTTTTGTCACTTCTATACCAACCATTATTTGGTATTTTCTGTCTTCGGGTAGGCTCCTTGCTGTTGCTATGTATCCGTGTCGTGCTGTTTCAGAAAAGAGCTGTTTTTCGCAAGAGCTTTTAACCCCCGCACTTGGTTATCTTGGTACAGATCAGCTGAATAGTGTGAGCTCATGGTTAAACTCATATCTTCAGATTAGATTGTCAAATGACAGGAGGAGGATGACGTTGATAGTTCCTGCAAAAAACCTTTTTCCATCCAAAAAATCTGGAACGGTTAAGTAGCTATTGAGAGGAGTAAGCACTTACCGTTTCATCAGAAGATTCATTCAAGTGCAATTTTCTAGTCGGTTGTACAACAAACAGTTAAGCAGAAAAATGCATGAGGTTGTTAGCAGAAAACACACCGTTTTAGGTTGTGTAGCCTAAAGACCCCCACTACTCCACTTCTTGGAGGCAATGTCTGCAATAAGGGGTGGAATAGAGAGGCAATCCAGTCTAATGTTTTCTTCCCTCCTAATGGCTTCTCGAGGAAAGTATTACTGTAATCTAACTGCCAAGCAATTTCAATTTTTTGAAGATGTTTTTTATGTTATGTTTAGTAACAAGAGTGTGTCAGTGTACTGACGAACATTTCGGCGTTCGTTGTTGCGTTATATTTCCAAAATACTCATTGTCCCAAGTTAGTTTCTGTCAAACGTTGGCAAATCGTATAAATATTCTGAATCTTCAAAAAGCAACGGACTAATCCTAGCAGTCCGTTGAAAGCATATCATAGACAGGTAAGTGGTACCTGCCTGAATAGTATACATGTTTTTATTCAACATCAACCACATTTTGTTTCCAGAGACTAGCACTTGTTTTGCAAACATGTCGAATTCATCGGCGCCTGAAAGCTTGTACCAAAATGGGCCCTTATATCGAGCAAAACGTCTATCGATATCGTTACAGTGGAGGTGAATGCAGGTGGGGAATGCTGATTATGCACCTTTGACAAAGTCATGTGACCTGCAGAATTTGCATACACAACTCCCGCATTCATAACCCCTTGACAGTGACACTCAAAAGGTTAAATGAAGTGGCAAAAAATATCTACCAGGCAACGTTCAGTCGAAACAAAGGAAATGAAAACAACAAAATCGGATAACCACAGTGGTTTTCAGACTCATTTTGACTGGCTCTCATCCGAAAACGACCAGTTTTGCATAGTCCTCAAAGTAGCAGCAAGAGTAAAAACAGCATGAATCAATGGACATCTGCCCTGTCGAAACCCTTAAACCTAACTCGGATGAATTATTGCCTTAGACCGAATTTCAGCAGCATCTTGTGGCAACACAAAGCGTCTATGTTATAACTGTATTATTGGTGGTTCCAAAAAGTCGGATCCTTCGTGGCCTGAACTGAAATCTAGGCAACTGTTCATTCATTGTATTTGTCATCCACTCTCTGGTCCTAACTCGCGTACCTCGAAACTCACAAAACAACCATGAATCATACAAACCCACCTGTTTACCACTGTGATAGTCTCCTCACTAACTTATCGGGCTACCAGCCTAGGGATCATACCTTCATGTAATCATCATAGAATGGAAGACACTGTCAAAAATGAGTCCTACAATCAGCTGACCAGTGCACTCGCATTCAAAACAGATCCCGCAGCTGTCACCTGGGTTAAACTTGACAAATGCAGTTATATGAACGTTTGTTATGTTTGTCCAAACAAAGTGAGTTGTTCGGACAGGTCTGTTTATTATTGGATTTTACAGAATGATGGACAACGAATAATTTCTATGTGCCCAAGGGATGCTGATAAGTAAATACTGGTCACTTCCAGGAAGACATCTGGGGTCTTTGTCGCGAACTAACAGACACCGAATTCGCTCCGTGGTTTTAAACGAAGGATTCCAGTTTTCTGCCCGAATGGTACCAAGGAATCTTATGCACACAGCAGCTAAAAAAAGAAATCGCTTATATTGCGTCGTTTTCCAAAAGATGCAGTTTTCGTCATCGTCGATAAGAAACTTGTGATTGGTTCCAATTTTTGAGATTACTGCGTTTAGTCGGGGTTCTACGCTGTCTTGAACTGTAATGCAATCGGCAGAAAACTTTGAAGCCGAACTATTGAACGTTATCGAATTCCAACTGGGTGGATGTACTTAGACATGGTGAGTGAAGGCAAGGACAAAGCGTCATACATAATCTATACTCTCAGACATTTGTTAACAACCGTTTATCGACCTACGCAATTCGAGTTTTGGGAGAATCAATTCCGGTTTGAATTCATTCAGATCCCACTTTAAATTTCTACTCAAACCTTTGAACTTTGACCCGAGGAGCCTATTTATGACATCTACATGACAATGAGGGACCAAAGTGAGCACGGATTAAATAAGCTCATTGGTAATTGGTAATTTCAGTTACATTCTGAAGGCTACCTTCAACTTGAATACTAAGCCGGTACTCAAGACAATGGCAGTATCAGGAAGGTCAGATTCCTGAAAGCAACTACTGAATGCCCGAAATCTACTGAGACCCTCAACTTTGTAGATGTTGACCAGACGGACAACGCCCGCTCAATATACAGCGCCTCACAGCCTTCTACCAAAGCCGGACAGTGCGAGACAGCTTCGGAACGAGGTCAGACAACCCCCGCAGTATGCAGCGAGTCGCAGCCTATACCAAGACCAGACCGAGTGCGTCAGCATTGGACCAAGTTAGACAGTGTCCCACCAATGACTAGCTTGAGTTGTATTCTCGCACTTGCACGTACTCACGCCCCGCACTCGCTTGTTCGGAATATAGCGGTTGTGTTCCCTTCTCTGAGTCTTTTTTTCCGGCACTAGGCACTGGAGCGGGTCAGCAATCAGACACAGCAGATAGCGAATCAGCAGACATAACAGGCAGAAAGGTTGAAAGCGACAGGATACCTAGTACGGCCCTTCTAATATTCCCCAGGGTCTTTGACACCACGACCTAATGAACACCAAGCATGGCGCAGATATGCTACCCAACAGATATGAGAGAAAGAAGCAGAAAAATACTGCGGCAGTATATCGTGGATTGTAGTTTAACATAACAGAGCAGCTACGTAAACGGCAAAAAATACATCAAATGGCAAACTGGTGAATGTAAAGTGAACAGAACCCACATTAAAATGGACAAATCGGATTATTCGAAACTAGTCTGTGAAAAGCAAGGAAACGAAAAGGATGATGCGTAAAAATTATCGCGTAAAATGGGCCTAGAATGATTCTTGAAATGGCAGTGACATTTTAATCTTTTTGCTGCATGTGTATGGGAACATATAGATGAGTAATGCAAGTACGCTTTGGAGAAAACCAACTATTATAATTACAGAAAAATCCGTTTAGGAAAGGCAGTTTGTAATAAATCAAAATGTTGTCTGCGGCTCACGACAAGAGGTTGATTCTCTTGGAAAGCAAAATTAATTAGCTACGGCAAAGCATCCAGAATTGCGGTGGACGGACCCTGTAGATGAAGGTAAAGTAATTTGTATCGCCAGAAAAACTGGTAAAAACATATCTGATTTACAGGTTTATTCATCATTGGGAGATCAAAAAAGTATACTACATAGTGGCAGCGGTTGGCTCGTAAAACTTTTGTGAACCGATGATAGATACTTTTCATTACAAGCCTACTCTGATTTCAGGTTAGGCTCTGGTGGCGTATAATGAGCATTTAGTTTGCGCATATTGAAGTTACTGATGCTCCTGTTGAGCGGCACTTGTAATACTCCTGTCCGATTCATATCTTTATATCTGGGATATTATAGTCCCACTTACAGCTGAATATTTTTCCACAAAAATGTTTGTCATACCAGATCCTGGATCTATCTATATTTTTCATCTGACTGTATTGCCCGACACAAGTAACTTCGGTTGACTTTGTGGAAACAGGACCACGAGAAGCAAACTGGACAGTTGTTCCTTTCCGCTTAAATTGTTTCACGTAGGACGTCATACGGGCTTATTTATATTAATGTAATGGGAATGAAGGAAATACGATGACCGAGATTGCGCAGGCTTAGGAGAGAGCAATCAGGAAGCCAGAGTTGGGTGCAACACCACGGATCTTCCGGTCAGCTACGCGCCCTGAAAACTGGAATTAATTAAGAGAGACAATTAATCTAAACATTATTTACCGATTCAACTCAGTACAAATAAACTCACAGCTTTACACGTTTTACAAAATTTATATGAAGAATAAAATGGTGGCGAGAATTTACAATGGTCTGTTTTAGTTCATTCGTTCCAAGTTTTTGCAATTAAAACAATTTTCTAGGCATAAAAATCCTTTAAGCCAATGACCTGGGAATTGTACTTACTCGGCGAGTTATGTATTTTACTAGTTTACAGTTGTAAAGAGCTGCTATGTATTCATCTTTTTCTCTCAAATGGTTTCGTTACTCCACATAAACAACAATAAAAACGATCCGATTTTCTTGCATCCACGGTTTGTTTCTTGTGCACGGCAACTCAAAGATGAAACATGAACGCTAAAGTCGAGTGGATGCCCACGCGATTTCTGAGGTCTTAAGCGCTATATGTATAAATTATGCGAAAGGTGGTCGGATTTGTGTTCGATCGTGACCCGTAGGACTACACTGAAGGATTTGGGTCCATCAGGAAATCTAGCAACTGGCAGACAGAATACAGGTGGTGGGTATTTGTAGTGCCGATTGTCGTATTATGAGGCGATATGGCGGTAAAGTCTTAAAATTTGCTCCGGTATGTACAGTCTGGTGTCTTCGCCAGACACTGATATCACTTCCACGGGAGGGAATACGGGTAAGAATAGGGCGGCCACCAAATTTGTTCACCTTAACCGCAGAATTATTGGCTACCACGTTCAAGTTTTCAGTGACGTATGTTCAGTAATATATTCAAAAATTAAAGAAATCTAGGGATAAAACCACTGCCTCGTGTTTATTGTGGCGTCATACCTTCATGTGCAAGACAAGTATTCATTTCAGGTCCGCAAATTTGACCACATTCAGTTCCGGTATCGGGAAACAGGGAATATACCAGGATCTCTGAGTACTCGTACCTATCAGCATCATGGTGGATGAATTACCGTCATTATGGTGGTTGAAAAATTCAAACACGTTTGTTTCTGAAGGTGATAGTACCCGCGGTTTTGACTTCGAGGCAGTCGAATGAACTCCTTGTATGAATCTTCTGTCACTTAAAACTAGAAGGGTTTTCATACTCGGGGAGGAAATGCGAGACCAGCTTAATCACGTGGTAGCAGCTGTTGTACTGACGTGCATTCGGAACTTGGGGTACTCAAAATATATCTATGGTTATATGAAATCATCGACCTAATTTAGACTTTTGGTATGTGTTTGATTGGTTAATTAGGTGAGTTGCAAACTTCCATTTTTACGGACAATCTCAAGTGGCATATTTTTTTAAAGAAAGGACGAAAAATGTGTTTATTTTCATGAATTTATGGCCGTCAGATTTAGCGGTATTCGCAAAAATGTTGAAATCCTCCGTTCATTACTGAAGATCTTACTTACGGTTCAGGGTTCGGGGGTAACGCGCTAACTGCTGTCTTCCAATAGATAGAGAATTTGTAGGGACCGATTGAAAGAAACAGACTTTTGTGAAATAACTTGTAAACGTCAAGTTTCTGTTCATTCTGTCATTCTGGAAGGAGACATGGGGTTATACCCCAATGCTGCCATCATATGTGAACGAACTAGGTGTTTTGCTTCCATGTTCCATAACAAACGCCGCACTTGGCAAACCCGGTCAGTAGCCATCATTCTATCCTACTGCTCCATCAGATGGGCGGACCTTACAGTGATGAGTTGTTAACTGTGAGGAGATTTCTTTCTTCTTTCCTCTTTCAATTTATCGTGCCATCGCGTTCCAAAAACAGTAAACGAATCGAAATTTAAAATTTTTAATTAGCTACTATAACCAAAAAAGTAGTACATAATGAATGCAATGGATATTTGATACCAAACGTTGACGGCATTCTTCAGCTGATAAGAAGTCCCACTTCACTGTTATCCTAGGAGCCCACGATAAGGCTGGTATGCAGGATGCGAAAGCGCCACAACATCACCCTAAGTTTAAATTGCGCGCGCTTTCTCTGAAGCGATATTTTCGTTGAATCTAGGTAAGTTGTTTACTTTTTTGGACAAGTGCTTAAATAAAAGAGCGCTGTTCCAGTTTAGCATTAAAGCTATTAGTTCTTAGTTGTTCCTGAATGTTTCAGACAACGTTCACAAATACAAACCTATAGTACAGAGTGAATAAGCCATAGGCAACAAAATATGCCAGCTTGAAGGAATAGATGCTCTCCTCACTTCCCGCATCCCGTGAAATTGGGAACTATGAAGCTATGTTCCACTTAATAAATTAAGATGAGCACTACCGATATAATCATTTCTCATACAAGAGAATTCTGTTAAAACGACGAAAAATGGCAGTTTCTGGGCTTATGATAATTTCTGTTCTAAAGTAGGTTGTTTCACTCATTTTCAGCTTCGTTAGGGTAAACTATTCCGTACAGCGTGCCTCGCGCAAAATAATACTTCAGCAAAATCATGTTCAGCTGGTGAAGTAGGATGTCTCCCAATTTCGGTCGCCCAATGAAGTTGGATCAGAAGCGATTCCATCGTGTGCCTTCTCTTCTTGGGGTTCATCAGGTGGGGGTTAACTTCGAGATTCCGTCGAAAGTATGTTCTACTTGAACTCAGATTGGACTGATTACAACAAGTATACCCACTTTCAAATCAATTTGGTTTTCACGGGAGACTCAACTAAGGCTCTCGCTTATAATAATCCTCAACTGAATGTGCTGCACAAAGGCTGCGGGATGTTTCAACGCGTATTATATTCGAGATATCGCGGCCTATTTTATGAGTTGTTTCCTTTATGAAAATGCACAGCGATATCTCGTATATCATACTGACTGAAACGTTAGGCGGCCTTCTTGCAGCACGTTCAGTTGAGAAATATCATAACCCAGAGATTAAGTGGATTCTCTCATGAAAACCCGATTGGATTGAAAATGTATGATGTAAATAGTTGTTTCGCATGGGATGTATATCTATGATCCCATACACATGCTCACGGGATCCACAGTATTAAGTTCCTGTTTTTAACGCCATATCACGCACCTGTTTTTATGAGTGATTGCGCTCAGCTTATTCCCAGACAGGTAACTTAGACAGATAACGAGTGTCTCAGAAATCATCTCTTCCCCTAAGCAGATTAACGGGATCAACAAAATAGTCTGCTGAGCGTTCACATTCCTAGAAAGTCTGTTCACTGATACACAATTCTCCCGTTTTCAAGCGGCAACATTCCATGTGATAGAAAATTCCCCATCCTGAGGCTGTAAATACTAAATGGTGATCCCCTCAACGATGGTTTGCGTACAGTGAAAAACCAATGTTATAGTACTGACAAAAGAGTTTGTGGCCGAATGAAACAGGTTGGGTTTTAGAACCACTTTGATGTTTTCGATCTAAGCTACATGTAGGAAAATGTTGATGACAAAGGACAGTTCATGTCCGAAACAAGGGAATCATACTTTTTGGAGGATTTTTGATGTATGCTGCCTTTGATCATTCATACATCATAGTTGAAAGCAGGATACTGGGGAATTTGATCCCTAGGAGTATGATTTCCAGTTCAACTGATTCAAGCCTTGTGCAGTAATAACGGAGTGCTTTTTATCACAAGTAATTCGTAGAGGTGCTCAGTTGGCCATTACCCGGCGAAGAATGGATACCCGGGATAATTATGCCTTGTATTACATAGTCCTGTATTTTCATGATTTCGTTTTACCTGTGAAAATCAGTCGTTTGCCTGGCACGTTTGACATGCTTTCCTGGGATTATCTTAACTCTGCTAAGCCAGTTTTGTTCTTCAGATAAGTGCCAGCATTTTCTGTCTTACTTATCCATACAAACAGCAGGTCTTGGGCAGGGCGAAATATACAGGGGCGCGATATATTTTTATGAAAGAAGAGCTATCTATAACGGAAACAATCGATGGATTCAATCTTGATCACCATCCACACGGAGACAAAACTGTAACACGACAGGAAGCTGAGTAAAGGACCGCGTAAAAATTGGGAAGATTCCAGGATAAAACTGCTTGTGAAGCAATACCAAGGGATGGCGATGATATAGGATGCCAGACCGCTTTTGCTGACTGTATTGGACAATTCAGGAAGCAAACGGAATCTCTAATTCTCTACCTAGATTTCACTGCCTAAGTGGACGTTGTTGTATTACCAGGTACATTCAACTCGAGCACAATCCATTCTCAGGCGCAGCTGCAAACGGACACGGTACATTGCCAGCGTACCATCACAATCCATTCTCAGGCGCACCTGAAAACGGACACGGTACATTGCCAGCGTACCAAGTAAAATCAAGTCCAAGAACGTCTTACTGCAGAAGAGAGCTTCAGTGGAACAGCGCCAAGTCACAAATAATCTGAGTGCATAAAATACGGTGTATAGGACCAGGTATCTAAGATAAAAGAGTGCATGCAACTTTCATAAAGCACCTCTTCATTAGTTATCGATCACAATGACAGCCACAGAACAACAGAGGTGACATTCATTTCAGATGGGATTTAGTTCCCAATGCAATAAAACTCACTGTTTTCAGAGATGCCAGCTATTCGTGCGGTTGTTCACAATCACAGCTGCTTACAAACAGTTTTTTTGTTTTAATAATTGCTTCCGAAATATTGCTTTGTGTGTGGACAGCGAGGGCCCTTGTGTGTACAGTCACTAGGCTGCGAAGTGGAAGGCAGTGTTTATGGTTGGTGCTGAACATCTTGTTCGCCTTTCGAATCGATCGCTCGCACAATACATGGTTTAAGTTTGATCAGTGCATCCATTCTTCCTCGAAAAATCATAACACTGGGAGAGCCAAGTGCTCCACACTTCTCAAGAAGTGTTGAATTATTAGAAACACACCAGAAGCCTAGTGCTTTGAGGTCTGGAAGTACGTAACAGATGATGTGCGCGAGGTATGAAGACGCCCACTGGTTAGAACAAATACAGAGAATATGCCATAATGACGCATGTCTGTTGATGAGACCGTCACGGTGAATACCCGTGAGGATCCTCAATTCCTGTCACGTTATTTATTGAAATTAGTTATAAGCTACTCAGCCACGCCCAAATAAACTGCAGGAACGAAGCAGTTTTATTAGGAACGTACGTTCTAATATAATCTTGACAGCCGCATTTCCAGAAAGTCGGCAAATAAAGAGTTATCGAGTTTTACTGTATCGTATCGCACGCCTCTAGCCAGTTTTTCAGCGGATGATTGTCCAAAAATTCCGCCGTAAATAAATCCTAATAGAAGCCATTGATCAATTCAAGACTGCTGACGTTGCGGAGCAGAATATCTTCACTGACTATGATATCAGACACCGAACGTGACAGTAAATACAGCTCAGCGGAAATGCACACTGCGTCAAAGGTGTTTATTGCATGGGAAAATTAGCTACGTAGAATGTTAGAACCTATCTCATAATGGTTCTATTGGATAGACGTTTCACCGGAGGAAACTTAATTAGCATCTGTAAGCAACAAACACGTTCCACCAGGCATGGAGCCTGTGGGAGAAAGATTGTAGCAATTAAGACATTTATTCCTACGAACAAATCTGGGCGGCAAAACTCAAATTATACTGTCTAAAGCACTGGACATCTTATTAGTGATTTATCAAGGATGGTGTTTCGTTTCGTTCAAAAGGCGCACAACTACGTTTCGACAAACTAAGCGTTTAGTAATCGGTGTGGGATGTAATTCAGTTTGTTGAAGTGTGTACATTTTATACTCGGAACAAAGCAGCCACAATCCGCAATGACCCTTCTGGCTATATAGGACATTTGATTGGTGGACAGATGGCCTATGCTCCATTAAGCCAACTCGGGGACTCGATATCCACACAAAGAATCTGGTAAGCGCCCATATTCGACTGAACCGACGTTGTATTCTTCTAACAATGTGTCATTAGAATCATGCACTTAGTTTACCATGCACCCAGTTTACTTGTAATCACAGCCCTTTTTTGTTCATATTCCGTAGGGTTCATTTCATTCATGAGGTAAAAGTGCCAGGAAGTCGGAGATAAAGCCTAACTGATGACTACGAAAGAGGGTAAATCTAGCAATGTGCATTTAAAGCTTTTTCGTTCAAACTCTCTATAGTGTTTATACGTAATGCACTACTCATAAGGTTGCTGAAAATTCTTCGACAGCCCATGACCGGTTTCGCCCTTCTTGGGGTTCATCAGGTAGGCACAGTCCCCAAATTTCCGTCAAGCTTATGTTCTACTTGAACATGGGGCGGCCTAGTGCAGCACATTCAGTTGCCTGGAAACATCACAAAGGAGAGATTCAGCTGGGTTCTAGGTGAGTCGCAAAACCAAAATTGATTTGCAAATGAGTGTATTCATCCATATAGTGTTATTTGATTTGTAAGATCCAGCTGGCTTCATTTAACTCAGTCAAACTTCCCGGCCCACTGAAGCTTTCCATGCTGCCAACTGCAAACAAATCGGACTCGGTGTTTTCATCGAATGTCCTATGAATTTCGGGACCAGCGGAATGCAGTTTTCTTTGTTTGGTTAGTCAAGTTTCGCTGTATGTGGCTAGAAAGGGAATATTTCGCTTTATTCTCGTGCGCCTGCGTGTCTCTCAAGAATGCAGCCTTTATTCTTGTCTATCTATCACTGTAATTTCTAAGTAAGGCTCCATTCAACCTCATTGTTGTTTATTTAGTAGTAGTATTTGAAAATTACCAAATAAAAAAAAACGTCAAGGGTAGCGGTTACTATATTATAAACAAAAGTGAACCCAAGGCTCTATGATAACTGGTATGATTAGCATTTGCTTAGAGTAACCTCGACTCAAATACACTGGAACTTTAGAGGGGTCATCAAGCGCAATGTTTTGACTAAAACATAGATAATCGCACTTGCGTGACCTTGGTGCGTGGGCGAAAACTCTAATCAGACACCACAAATACAACAATAATAAGGAAAAGCATCTACCGTGAACTGCTTGGGAAAATCGGTGAAGAGATTTCCGTCAATAAGTCTTAATGAGTGAAGGCAAAGTTACGTGTGTGTAGATGAAGCGATGCATGTTTATGCGTATACACCACGATGACTGACAGGATCAAAGGGTTTTGCTTTCCCCTCATTCCGGTGCAAAAATAATTCGCTTGGAAAAGCGTCTCGAGTAACTTGTACTAAACAAAAACGTGATGGAAATCCTGCTGAAAAATACACAGCTACTCTGTCATTGAACCATCCAAAATTTCAATCATCAGGGGTGTTTTTATAAATGTTGAATAACCCAACAACCGAATCGTTTGTGATTTATCTTATACGGATGTATGCTGGTTTGATTTTGAATGTGGGGGTGGATTCAGGAAGGCCTAGTGGTCAGACCGACCAGAATAAGTGACACAATTTACACATTAATAGTGGAAACGTGTCAAAAATTCACTATTATGACTTATTATATGCAAACATTCGATCTTATAACCAATTGATCGCTTTCCCAGCAGTTGCTTTTGCCGTATTTTTTCCAACATAAAACATTAGTAAAACTAGCGGAACCGACCATAAATGACTTCGATGCAGATGGCGTTCAGATGTTTTGCCACCTGCCTCACTCTCCCGTTAAATGTGGCATACATCGCCGGAATATAGGAATAAAAACTGCTGAATAAATTCAGTCCGCGCTACTGTTTGCTTGATCGTAATTCCCACGATACACTGTTCATTTCTTCTCCAATTTTCAGGATGTTCTGGCCTATGCGTAAGTTTCACGCGACTTATTTCGATATTTGGATGAAAATATATATGGAAAGTTGCCAAAATGTACTGATTCTTAGGGCTAAAAGCCCCCGAGAATCTTCAGATATCTTGCCATTGATATTTTTGCGTGGATTTATAATGCTATGCTGTCCTTGAGAAAGACGCGTTTTTTAAAGGCAATCTCGTGCAGCGCTTGATCAGACCAAGTGCTCTCAAAACTACATTGGCCAAAACGCGTGTCTAACGCGGTTGAGTTCCTTTCACCATCTGCGCCATACAACTCACATGGGTTCACCTAGTGGAGCAATCTGAACTCCAGGTAACTCAGTAGCTAGAGTGTAAACTTGGTGTCTGAAAGGTCCGTGATTCAAACCATGCTCCTATCTAAGCTCTGGCATTCAGGCGGTATGTCAGTCCCATTCGTTCTTCGGGTAGCTGCTGGATATCGGAAAACTGTTGCAGTTGAATGATTGGTTTATTTTTATTTTATCAGGAAAAATGATGGCCATCATAGATGGCGAGACGTCGAACACATTTACTGAATGCATCCGCAGTGCGGTCATCAATATTTTCACTGAGGGGAAAGAAAATTTGGGATGCTCCCATAAATATCTGTCTATGGCATTCCCTTGAAATGCATCTTTGTGTCCATGGTTCGTTTATTTCTATTTTTAGCAGTTTTAGCTCTGGAAAGTTTCGTAACTATTCATCTTCAACATTGCGAGATTTGTACCCGTTTTAACGAGGATGCCTACAATGAGTTGATTGATCTTTGTCTGAATAGTAAACGCAATCTTTTGCATTGCGAAATAGTTGAGGAAAAACTATCTTTTACGGCTAGCTGACAGACCTGGTCTCTTATTCAAGGCGCCCAAATGAAGAAGGAGCTCTTTGTTGTAAAACAGATAACACTGCGCTCAAATACTTCAGCTTTCCTTAAAAATAATTTTCTGACCGTCGTGAAACTTGCTGAAATCGTGGTGCAAATGTATGGGAAAAACAGGATTCTCAAAAGTCTGCAAACTGGATATCACTCGGCCATTCAACCATTACCGAACATATTGTGGGCCTGAATTGCGACGTTATCCTGTCACACAGTGACAAACGTAGAGCCTCATCCTTTTGCATATTAAGTTTTTAGATGGCTAAATGAAACATAGAAGTAATCAATGTTTGGGGAATTTGACATTCGGGACACCAAATTTCATCCACCAGTATCAGTAACACCCGATGTGACACATTAGTTGATGTGTTAGTAAAAAGTTTCGGGATTTAAAATAGTTTCATGTGTTCAACCGCTTGATTTGAGCATGCTGCCTCTCTCTTACCTCTCTTCCACCATCCATCCAACAATAATGCATTACATGAATGACAATAACTGACTTCATTTGATCACTTTACAAATTTCGAAATGACGGAGTTCCATTCTGCACTTTTCTGAGGAAAACTCTCCTGTCCTTCGGATGATCTACGTGCGCAGTGGCGTGATCAGATTTTGTTTTCGAGTTCATCGGATTGTCGTAGGACCCCTCAGCGAAAACAGGCTAACAAAAGTCGTGAACGACTCCCAATGGGGATGTTCCATTAGGGTGTCCTAGACCAGAAAAACAAGACTAAGGATCGGTTTCAACATGAAGACAATCCCCCTAACCAATCTTTTGTAAATGTTAGCCATCCCCACTAACCAGCAAACAGGAAATTTAGACCGACACCCAGCACGGATCAAGTCGATTAGTCATAAGAAGTCTCACCGTTTGGTTCCCTGACTGCCTTAAAACCCGATCAACCTGGTTAATTACTCACTTGGTTTGACGATATTCTGGTGTTAAAAGCGAAACATTGCCCAACAATAAATCCACCGACTGTTAACTGACGCAACAGGAAATGTTCCAAACTGTTTTGTGAATGCGTATTCAGATTTCAAGTGGCCAGAGGATTAGCGGCATCCCTCACTTGGTGGAGTAACTAAACCGACGAGTGTTCCCTGACATAACCCTCAGCTTGGTCAGCCGAGATCAGAGGATGGGCAAACAGGCATGCAAGTTGCAATCATCCTTAGGTCTTTAGTGACTTAATGATAATTTTGATGTCGACTCAATGATTTGTATCACTGGTTTTATTTTACAAGTTTGAAGATGAAGCACGATCCAAGTCCTGGTTCTATGTATGGTCGAACTAACATTCCTGCTAGCGTTGTATCCAATCTATTAGTTTTCTGATCCATCATTCTGGTGATTGCCTTCCACTTACACTTTGTTGTTTGACCGCGCCTGTTTAATCAGTGACAATGATGAATACTGATGACTTACGTCTATTTAGGGACATCCATAAGTAGCACTCTGACGGCATTGGCAAAAAGAGATACACACAAATCTCAGTCAGCTTCTCTGCTTCTCAAGACGAGATGGGCGAGATGGTTCAATGGGTAGAGCGCGAATTTACTGATCTGAAGGTCCGTGGTTCGATCTCTGCATTTCGGTTTCCTCTGTCTAGGCTTGGGCACCCTGGCAGTATCGCAGCCCTCGTGCTCCATTCTGGTGGCATGGCAGTTAGGCACCGAAAGGGTGTTACAGCTGAATGATGATGATGATTCACAAGACCACTTGTTATCAAACCAATGCCGTCAGCAAGGAAGGACAGTTGAAATTCCCAGGAACCCTCACAGCTCCTAATTAGTGAAAGCCGGCATTTGTGTGCTTAGTCGATTAAATGACTATGTCTTAGCTTGATCACAGGAGTTTTCACCAGGTAAAGACAAGTGAAACGAAGCTACCTGTGACAATGTATGGACCAACTTGTAGCCAATTTAGGGTAATAAAATTCATAAAGCGGTAAGGAACATAATAAATAGTCCATTCTATTTCTCTGAAATTCCAGTCGTATACTAATCTAATTGAAATAAGCAATTGCAGCACTTTTGGGATTCTATAGTCGTATACTAATCTGATTGAGATAAGCAATTGCAGCACTTTTGGGATTCTACGTCAAGGAACTTAGAAAACATGTTTTACTGTCGAATCTGAAAGAAATGTACGCGGGTTAATATAGGTCAGGCAGATGACTACCTAAGAGAAGTATCCCGAATTCGGAAGCCAAGCTACAGCAGGCAAAAAGCGGACCAATCATACATGAAATATTGCTTAACAATCCAGGGATCCTAACATGTAGTGCGTGACAGTCAACCGCTGAAAACGTATCATGAAAACGTATCATAGGTCTGATGTTTTGAGTATGCGTTTTGAAATATATCTTGCTCACATTTTGAGCGTGCGGAATGTTGTAAGCACTCTTCTACTTTCCTGGACGACTAAAATAGTCAATATCAATTAAATTCACCAATATTACTTTCCGAGCTCAAAATTGAGAAAATGATGAGGCGACCCTCAGGGCCTAACAGCTGCACTTGAACGCAGGCCTCTTACAGAAATGTGAATCGCTTTCACCCAACGACGATGTATTTCACCAGTTTGTCTCAGTAGAGTAATCGTATCGGAACACCGGACAAAATTCTGCTTCTAATGTGTCTAACAAAACCTCTAAATTGGAAAAAAAATCTGTTTTTTCACGATGTAACTATTTACGGATATTGAAAAATAGTATCCTTGAGCAAAATGCTTTTTCCATTACGTTTGGTCGGGTAGAATCAGGGGCGTCACCGCCCTTATTCATGCAGAATCCCCGATTGCTCGACAACCGACGGCCAGTAAAAGCTAATGTGATAGATTCAAACAGCACTGGGTCCATCAAAACTCAACGTCGCTGAAAGCTCTAATATTTATAGCCTAAAACTTCTATGCATAGCCACAAACGATACTCAACTATAATCATTCAAATAATAAACCTTATTGATGGACACTGTTGGCCCTCCACCTACGCAAAGCATGACGCAATTCCAACTCAGCGCTCACACACGACAGCGCAAGATAAGGCATCAGTCTGAATGCCTGAATGCAAACCTGAACAATCTGGGTAAAAGGTTACCATATGGCCACATTCTGCACCACGCACGCAAGCATCTAAAAATTTTTGAACGGATAAACAGCAAATCTTCATATATACATTTTCTAGCGAATAGATTAGAAGTGGAATTATGCTGAATGGTGAACTAAAACAGTGACGGATAAATGGGGTAAAGTTCTGTTACAAGTATGAGGGGATTCTAAAATTTTCAACTGAGTTTTTTTCCTTAAAGCGGTCAGTCTTCACTGAAAAGGCGAAAATTGCTCAACAACTCCATCATCTCAGTTGGTTATCATCGGCTTTTGAAAATCCTTCAAAAGTTTCGCACACTATCAGAAGATCGGAAAGAAAATTAGTTTACATAAGGAACAGAACTTTCGTCGTTACTCAGGGAACCAGTAAAAGGTAGCTACCTGATGTGGATTTCGTGATTGAGTGCTGACTAGTTCTGTCTACGTGCAAGCTAATCACAACGACGATCGGTAGTTTGTGGCCTAATGTTTACTTGTTCAACTAATAGACGGGAGGTTGCATGTTCAAAACACCCTGGTAATTTGTGACATGCGCAGTGCTGATAATTCCGCATAAGAATGAAACAGCTGTACTTTAATTCTCAGCTTCCCGGCATAGGATTTGTTCACTTACAGGACGAAATTTTCATTGAAAAATATGCCACTCAGTGGCATTTATGGTCAGGTTGTAAGTTTTATTAATTTTAAATTATTTTCTCTTCCTAAATAATATCTGAATTTGGGTTTATTAAAAGTGGTAAGTATACGGTCTTCAGAAACATCATACCATCAAGTACAAAACTATACGTATAACTAGAGTTCTCAACATATAAGAAGAAAATCGACAAGCCAGCTGGTTTACATTTTCAGATGATACATGGACTACCTCTAGTGACCAAAACGGTTCAAAAACAATCAAAATTTAGGGAGATTAAGGGGGATAAGGCAACTGGGTCTGACGAAGAACGCGTGATAATTCTATTCCAGCCTTTGTGTGCTGATTATGAACTAAGCCTTTCAAGCACTAGGTCTCTAGCAGTTTGTTGTTTCACGGAGCGGAATTCTTTCTCCCTTGGTTGAATTGTCAAGGCTTTTTGAATCATATCTACATGGCTATGGCAAGTCTCCTGGGAAACTGTGCTCAGCAGATGTGGCACTCTAGATCCCCTGTCCTCGGGTTGTAAAATCTCTGTGTGCCTGTATGTGTTTCCCCTCAAGCTTATACGTTGACAGACCCAACATTTAGTAACAACCAATAACACAACATTCGAGAACGCACGGATATCTCATGACATATGGGTTCTGTCCAAATCACAGGGCGCTTGGCATAAAGTAGCTTGTATTTTCATTAAGTTGCGGGGAGTGCTTCTGTAATTTTGAAGAGGAAGACCTCATACAATAGCGCTGTTTCAATTCACTTCCAAAGATCTCTTCGCGCGTCATCGCGTGTGCTGAAAGTGGACCTAGAGTGTCTAGTAAAGCCTGATTTTTTAATTGGAATTTTTCACCTATCGCTATTTTGTAAAAAAGTCCAGGTTTTTGATAATCTTCGATGCAGTTTTCCTTTCTAAAGACGAGAGTAGTGGCTAACCAAGATGTGCCCCACGTGGGCGGAACCTCCCGTCAAAATCCACGGAAATTTGCTTTCAGTTCGCTCTCTTTTAAGCAACCCTTCTCTAGCCCTAGGATAATTATCCCGTTGAGTCCATACCAACGGGAAGAAGCAGTTGTCTCGATTGTCGCTCTCACTTGAGCTCATTGGAGGTACACAGCTTTGGACCTGGCGGGCTGTAAAATCCGGCCATCAGACATCCAGTGCAAGTTGGACGCAACTGAATAATCACGTATTAACATGACAGCGGCAGACTAACATTCCAGGACACTGGTTTTTGATGCCAACGAACGGCATCTTTGAGATCCAGTTAGCGCTGTGGTCAGCGGTGTAGCGCCTTTAGGATTGGAGAAATACAAATTCTCAAAACAGATCACAAAAACAGTCATTTATAACGGGTCCAGAAACATAGGGCTCATTATTTTAACGACTGTTACAAACAGAAACTCTGAGCTGTACACTCACTTACTTGTAGATTTAGCCGCAATCGAGATTTTTTCATGAGACTAACTGTTAATTGGTGAGCCGCTTTCAGAATAAATAAAAGATTAATAATCCTGACATTGTGCTGAAAGATGTGAGGATAAGGAAATAGAATTCGATTTTCAAAACTACCAGTTACAAAGCCGTAACTGCGTGGGCGGGAATTATTGCAGTAGAGGAGGTACCGGTATACGGAGGAAAGCTCTTTGCGACAAAGTCGTTTTTTACCGAGCACTAAATAAGCAGTTACAAACTTCTGAACATGCAGGAAAGCCTCTCATATGCACGCGTCTTCTTGAATTTTCATAGGTATTCATTGACCATCACGCAATTGTAAACGAACATTACAAAGCAGTTCCACATTCTGGTCATAAAAACTTCACCTTCCATTAGACGCAGGGCGAAGCTTCGAGAGAATCATAAACTACTCGCATGACTCATCAGTAGTATCCGCCGTTACACCGGTACCGCAGAATGAAATGCACCTATGCTCTCTTGACGAATAATACCAGCAATATCTGATAGGAAGATTTGGAACGTACCGAACTCTCCCGTGTTCATCTATCTATCATCTTGAACACTGTTTTACTACTGTTGTAGTTGTTTACCTGCAGTGTTCAAAACGTTCTCAACAATGCATTACCACAACACGCCTTCACTTTTCCTTATTACAAATAGATGCAGTAACACACACAGCTTGAGCATCACGTGACAAATGCGAATAAGCTGGTTGATTACACACTCAAATGTATGCCATGCATTCGTATGAAGGGTTTAGTTTTACTAGTTGGAAGCTGCAGAATTGAGGAAACTCACCGGGTTCTGATTTGGATGCAGAAGAATGAATATATATGGACACAAAAACGAAGAAGCAAGTTGTTAAACACAGATTACATATCAAAGAAAAATTCTACGAATTCGATCATTTTTCGCGCACCTTGTGAAGAAGACGCAGTTGGCTCGGGAATCAAATTTTTTGCGTGTGATGACTTCATGTTAAAGATCAGTGGGCCGAATATAGACAGTTTTCCAAATGAAAGGAGAAGTGTGGCTAATTTATTATTGAAATTAATGCAACTATGATAGCATTAGACTTCGACAGTGATTTTTAAGAATTGCGAAATCAAAGTAATTATCGGGGTTTATCCATTTATGTTCAATTGATGAAAGATGACAGAATTCTTACCAGCTTTTTTCAAAAGCTAGGCTAAACAAAATATGCTTCTATTGTCTGAAGAATAACTTAGAGCAACCGAAACTGGCAGTCTCAACAATTCTCTGTTGATTAGCTTACTAGCAGGTTAACGGTCACAAAAAAGTTTGGATCCTTTTGGAATTTTCAGGTTGAATAACACCTCCAAAGGAGCTATGAGAGAGGAAAACAACTTAGGCTCATATTAGTTGACTCACTGCATTCTTAATGGCATTGGACAGACGGAATGCTTGACAATAAGTTCAAATGTCAGGTTGAAAACAGTGGTAAAATGCTAGAAGTGAGAACATGTCGAACTTGAGGTAGTGAATGCAATTTCTTAGGTCTTAAGTATTCAGTGTGATCAACCAGAATACTGCGTAAAAATCTGCAGGTGTGCATTTATTTGTCTGAATCGTTTATAAGTAAAACTCTCTGTTATGTAAATGGTACTGTTTTAGATGAATTCTAAAAAAGAACTCTGGCTGGGCCTGTATTTTGTTTGGTGGTTCTCATGATCGGGCAACAAACAAAATACTGAACTCAGCATAGTTTCGTGTGTTGTTAATCCGAAAAAAAAACATTTGCCTGCTGACTAAAGCTACTGATAAGGATAATGATCGTTACCCAGAAAGTTGAAAGTGAATAAACACCATCGCAGGAGTCAAATTCCGGACAATTCCCCATTGCATACTTAATGCTGTTCTAAGAATATCGTTTCGCGATTAGCAAAAGGCCAAATAAATGGAAATATATAATCTGTTTTAGCAAATTGCAGTTGTTGTGATGTATTTTAAGTCACCGGTGGAAGCTGAATATGCAAACAGATCTTTTTCTTCTCCTATAGAACGTACGACCTCTTATCACCTGTGGTGCAGATTTTAACAAGCACATCTGGTTCGGTCTGAGTTGTGATGTTGCAATATGTGGGTGTCTTTATGCAAGTGAGAAACTTTGGTCGAAACGAGGCTCTGGCATTTTCAACATCTTTAACTCAGAACATTTATTCGAAAAAAGTGGAACCAATACGGCACAAGCTATCGCGTTTCGAAGTCTCCAAATAAATCACTCACAGTAAATGAGTGTTAATTCAGGCTTGTTCAGACCGTTCTGGTGTAAAATTATTAACAAACTTGTCTGACGTGCTCGAGATCCGGAATTCAGATCATAGCAAGTGTGACAATAGGTGTTCTAACAAGAGCCTGAAAACTTCCGATGACATAAAGCTCACGTTTACAAAGTGTGGATTTAGTGGGACCTGTAAAGCAAATTTTTACGCAAATCCTGCTGAATGCATCTTCAGCAGCGCACTTCTCCGCAGATGGCGCATTGAAAAAAATTACCAAAGTTTTTCTTGTGCACAAAGGACGTCTTTTTGCAGAGAAACAGGTCAACCAAAATACTTGGACCGTGCAATTTCCTCCAACTAAGGGTTTTGCTTTACAATAATAGACTTTTTACGTTGCCTGAATGACCGATGTCCTCTCGAGGACTCGGTTACATGAAATGGCCCGCAAAACTAATTCAGAAAGACTGAATGTTTGCGCTGAGGGAGGAAGTGAGCAACAGTGAAACGAATGCATCACTGATTATAAGCAAAGTTATTTAAAAAACACTAACTTATCAGAAAAATGAATAATAAACTCGACTTGAAATACAGGGTGAGGACAACACGGGGCTGTGGGATGAATTAATTTCTACTGCAATATGTGTAAAAAGGAATGAAATGAAAAGCAAGGTCTAGTTGCATCGTCATTGTGGGGTTAAATTGTGATAGCCCGATTAGTAAAACCACGGTTTTGACAAGGTCGTTGTTTGTGAGCGCAAAATAAAGGCGTGAATCGATAAACAATACTGTCCGCAGGACTGTTAGTCTTTGCAAAATGACCGGAGCAAAGTTCAACTCTGAGTCCCATTTTGGCTAGATGCTGGTGATCGAGGAATTGATTTTCGAATCCTTCTATGTTAGTTCATAATAAATCGGTAGGGTTTCATTTAAATGGATTCTCTTTGATCTGCATTTCTAGCCTCCAACCAGTGCTATCCATGTACGTGTTCCCGCAACTTCGGGTGAGCTGGCAAATGCAATGACTGGTTGGTTAATTTGAGGTTGAAGTTTTGGTCAATAACGATTGTTTAGCTCTTTGCGAATGCCCTAGCGGTCAGCCTCGCTGCCAAGTTTGAGGTTTGTTTACAGAAAACAAAAGTATGGTGAATGAACTTCGGCACTGAAATTTGCCCACCCCTTTAGTACACCTTCCGAGGTGCTCTTCAATAAAACGGCAACTTAGTTTATTGGCCAACGATTCTAAGATCCGATGATGAAAACAGCATTTGTAGGGAATTTTTGCGTTCAAAACGTTTTTGCTACATCCCAGACTGTGGTTGTGACTGGCGTTTTGTTCATTAATGTGTGCTATTTATGCAATGAATGTGATATTTTGCGACAAGCTCATGAGTGTTTGGATTAATTGTGTTAATTAGATAACATCGTTTAGTCATTTGAAATATCAGAAGCCACTATCCCCTCCATCGTCTTGGATACAGTCGCAACTATGATTAAAAACGCTCCACTCTACAACGAGAAGACTTCTTAGGAGATAAAAATTACGTTATACTGCTTTTTGCGCACCACGTACTGGTGCGAACGTCACCAATCCGACAAACTGAGTTTAGCGATTTCTCCGCTTACTCCTATTAAAGATGACAAGTATGCTTTATTATTTAGATGCATTGTTGTTTTTCTTCCTGTATCTCATCCAAGGCGTACAGCTGCAAAACAATATGCCTTTTTTATTTCGCAGAACTGGAAGTAGAACAAATCCCAGCGAATTTGTTACACACCAGTTTGAAGCAGACACGCGCTGTTTATTGTTGTTTAATATGGGGCATTTACACAGTCTACAGCTTAGTAATCCAGTGGGTCACTTGCGCTTTCAATGCCATTCGCGCAAACCCAGTGGCACATCAGCCGTTAGAATCTATATGTAAATGCAATGTACCGTCTAGAGTTGAGCCACGCGACAGTCTTAAATGCATCGAATTATTGTTTAACTCCCTAGTACAACCGAGCAGATTAGCTTTGATTTCCCCTCCCATTTAAGAGTGAGAGTGGGCCGGTTTTAGGAGCAATTTCTTTTGAGAAATTGGTGGGGACGTTACCCGAATGATGCGAGTTTGGCAGCACGAACTAATACAGTATCTCCCGTTATCGCAGCGTCTACAGCATTTCGGAAGATTCAAGGATTTTCAGCGACTCTCAAATAAAACCTAATCATCCTGATTTTTTTGGAAAATGTCTGCTTAGTTGCTCTGTTCTTCAGCTCCAGGCAACTTGTAGTATGTGTTCACAGGCCGCATGATCCAATTAAGTCAGATTTACACTGGATTAGAGTAGTAACTGGAATTTGACAGCTTATTTCTAGTGTAATGAATAAGTTTATAGCAATTCTGGGTACATCAAACGTTGACTGATAAGATTAGACTTTTAGTAATGAGGAGATCAAACCTAAAACAAAAGGTATTACCGTTTGCATGCACAAATTGTGAGTTGCGTTTGGATTGTGTTCCTTCCAGATCAATAGGAGTTCAAGGATTCATATGTTAGCGCAAGACTCGATATTCCGAGCTTTTCAATAAATCGAGTTTTTCAAATACTTGTGTGTCTTACTTGTGTTATCTCAACCGTTAAAGGAATTACTGATCAGAATAGGTGCACGTTTTTCAACTTGTCTGGGGTTATACACGCATGTGGCTATTCGTCACCTGCGCATTCGAGAAGTCGAACATTTCTGTGGATTACGTCGAAAAAAACAGGAAACTGTCTACAGGCATCTCTTTCTTCTCACAAGTGAACCAGTAGTCTTTCGGATTGCAAGCAAAAAGTGTCCGTGCACAGGAACGTGCACTCTGTTGTTAGAAAACATTAAATATCCTCAATTTTTCAGTGCACAGATCCGGTTCAAGCAAACTGTGGGAAGACATCTGAGTGCGGACAAATTACGCCTCAGAGTTTGCATCAAAGAGTGTATCTGATATGTGGTACAAACTGATCTGGATTTAAGCCGAAGCCGATGTGTGTGATGATCGCCTAATGAATGACGAAGAAAGCCCAGAAGAGATCACTTCCTAGTCTCAACATCATGGAAATGAGCAAGGTTTTCGTGGTAAGGGACTAACTGATGTCAATTCGCACTTTCGCACCCCTGCTTCCGCAAACTCCCAATTTCTGCTGGAACAGGTCTTGAACCATCCAAAGATATCTGTTAATTATTTCCTTTTTACGAAACGACGCCTTGCATTCTGTACTTGCTTTCAACTGTTGCCTGTATGTCTAACTGAGGTTTAAAATTGTTAAAGCGGTTTGCATAACTTGAAAGTCAGCTTGACGTCAGAGCTTATTAATTTTGAATTCTTGAGATGGATTATTTCTAGATGGATGGATTAGCCAGTACCTAGGTGTTTCGCCAATTTTCTAGTTGTAGAAAGCAAATTGATTTGAGGTGGCATGATGCAGCAGTCTTTGAGGTAGTGTTTCGCCCATTTTCTAGTTGTAGAAAGCAAATCGATTAGAGGTGGCATGATGCAGCAGTCTTTGAGGTGGTCTGATGAGCTGGTGGATTACCTCGGTTTGGCGATTTGCTTTCCTCAGTTGGCCATGTTCACGCTATATTCGGTAACTGGTTTTATTACCCCAGAAGGCAAGGGAGTATGCCTATTGATAATTCTGCGTCACTGTAGTGTGAGTCACCGAGGATCCCATGCATCACACCACTCGGTTTAGTGCAAATCGTCTGTAGCCACCTTCCTACTGTTCGCAGGTGTCCTCCGGGTTAACCACAGTTTAACCATTCACTGCTTGTGTCCATCATTTTGGCGAATGCGACACAACTGCGCACTGCCGAGGTTACCTCGCTTGGTGATGAAACGTTTGCAAGCAAACTATCAAGCTCGGCGGTCAGATCAACAGCCACCTGACCACCGCTAATGTCTCCCTGGATTGGATACGCCTGAACATTCGTTTGAATATTCTTTGGCAATCATATCGGAAATCACATCGTGTGTCATCATCTGACGGTTGACTGATATCTTCGGAACAAATGCCAATATCCTACTCGGTGCTAACTAAGACACATCAGATAAACTCTGCTCACCTCACTTTGAGAGCATAGCAGGGTGTGGAGTAAGAGGAACTAAAACATTCAAACTTATCGTATTCAATCTTCGGCGATCTCTGTAAGAATAGTCTACTCGAAGCTCTGGTACGTGTGCCGCACTCAATTAGGTAACAACTTACCACCGTATGATTATTAGTGCTTTCTGTGTGGGTGATGACCGGTCAGTATGCGGGAATTAGACGACTCATACATGCAAAATACAAAGCAGTCACGAATAACTTTACCAGCCTACAAATGATCAGAAAAGGGGGAGCACCCAAATGAAGGATGGCTGACTTTTGTTTAATTCAAGCATTTGGGTAACTTGGTCTTTTTACGGAATAGAACTGTGACCATTCTGGTATGCCCAACCTATGAATAGGAGCCACCACGGTGAAAGGGGGCTTCTGGCCTAATCTGGAGAGAAAGACGCTTTTTGATCACACTGCGAAATGCCCAACAGTGGTGTTACAGACTGTGTGAAAACTGGCCGAATGATTCCAGGATTGGAATATTCACGTAATTTGTTCTTGTGATGGTTTCTCGGCGTTTATAATGGTAAGGGAACCCATGCAGAATGTAACCACATTCAACTGGAAGTCACTCAGTGCCCCAAAGAACATATTTTAACGTCCTTCAAACTTTGTTTTTTTTGTGCTGCCTTTGTTTTTCGAATATCCTTACCCCACTCACTTAAGAGTTTGCCTCAGTACAAGTGGGGCCCTGCTCTAAAACTGACTAATATGATTGTCTGCAGCACTTTCAGACAGTTCAGAATATGTGAACTTCAATTAATTATTGCAAACCGCTGGGACCTCAGAGTTTAAAACCAGCGTAAATCTTTTTCGGGATCAGACAAAAGGGGTCGAGATTCTCTTATCCCCATGAATAAGCGTTTTTTCTCATACCAATTAGAATTTTTCTATTTATACAGGTTTGGACGGCTTCATAAACGAATTAACTCATGCGTAGGCCAATGGGAAAATTATCCAAAGCAACTTCCTGATTTCTTAATTAACACGAAGTTTAAGAAACGGAGTGAATCCATGTTATCCAAGTTGACGGTTACCTTGTCCGCGAACCCTTGAGAGAAAATTAACCATAGTGAAAAGCGCGACACAATTATTCTCTTATTAGGAGCAAACAGACACGCTTTTTCTGAGAAACAAAGCTACAAAACGATGCTGATTCTCACCATAACTACCTTACCGCAGTTAACAACAATTGTGAACCGGTGTAATGTAAATGTCGATGTGATGTAAATGGAAATCTGAAAGAAAAATCCCAGCATTCTGCAATGAAACTATATGGCTACCATTGTCTACCAAATATTTTGCATTTAAGTGCTAAATTTGTATCGGTTATCATCAACATCGCCAAAATTTCGAAATCCCGTGGCGTCCGTGGTTGCGCCTTGAAGGTCGTTGTTCTCAAACCGGTGAATTCTAAGGTCTAATTACATGCAGAACTTTGTTCGACCGGTGAATACTATTCCCCCATTTGGATTCACATGGCCTATCCATCCATCTGGTGTTTTACTTTCCCCTACATCTGTTCAATCAATTATTTGTGGTTCGCATGTGGGTGAATTTTGTATGCAAAGCAGCGTTGCATCACGTGACGCTTCTAAATTGTTTTAATTATCATTGTCTCCATATACAAATCAGATAGTGGAAGACTTGACTTTCGAAAAGCTGTGCGATCACCCTACTAATCACGGTTACGTCAGTGCGTAAAATATCACAAGGGGTCTCCATGTCTGAGGTGGAGAATAGGAAGCTGTCAACCATCCTTGAAGTCACTTCCAGTGTGTATGACATCTCAAAGTAATCGAGAACAGAAAAAACGCAATGAAAACAGCGAACGGTGCATCAGACAGCGGCATATGATGCCAGTAATTTGCTCGAAGCATCGTTACTGATTCCCCTGGTTCTAGTCGTGTCCTTCCAAATGCATTTGTCTCCTTCTTTCTGCTTGTGTTTCTAACTCTACTTCTGTCAGCGATGTGTAAATCGACGTCTTCAACTGGCAGAAGAGTTCCACTGCTAACCTTACGACCACTACTACTAAGGTCCATTAAGTTCTTCGTGAAAGCCAGTTGGAACCACTGATTGCCCGTACCTACCTTGCTCTCGTCCTTTTTGTAGGAGTTGGAAAGTGCGCCTGAGTGTTGTTGGGTTTGTCTTAATAACTCCCTGCAGCGGCCGATTGACCCAAGCATGCAAGAGGGATTATCTAGCTGTCCGCGACTTCGAAAAAACCAGTAGAGTAGTATGTTCACAGAAGGGTAAACAGTGAGCGAAAAACAGCTTGTGCTGGCGAATTATGTGAGATTCTAGGTCGCGTGGAGTTTTAGACAATGTGAACTCTCCCTATGTATTTCTTCCTGGCCTCTTCTGGGAACCCCTTCCATGCTTGGGGAGAGTTTGGCTGAAACACGCAGATCCGGGTATGTTTGCTTGGCTAAACCTAATCGCTCTCGCTTCCCAGAACAGCACATGCTTTCTCGTGATATATGTCTACTTGGTTTTTTGAGCCGTATCTATTCTGTCCGGGTCAGTTTTGTGTCGCTCGCTCAAATCTACGTGCGAACCTTCCATAAGTGATAACCTCGGATGCGGATGTGTGCGGATTAATCCAACGTTGCTCCAGATTTGGTTGCAACTAACCTCCATGATACTTGTTCGGGATCGATATAACTGCACAGGTGTTAGAATACCACTGCTTTTGGTAGTACCACGAAGTCCATGCATTTTAGAAGGATTTTTGTGGATCACATCAATCCACGGGAGGTGTCCTTACGTCGGGTAGCGAGTGTGCTGTCACTGACGCCCAAATCCATTATCTCACTGAGTTATTTGGTATTAGTGAGCTGTAAGGTGACCCGGTTTTCTTGACAGTGTTCCTTAGGTTTTCACGATACTCACAACCGTACATTATTACTGTGACCGTGAGTTCAACCGCGCGTCAAGCAGGCCGCTAATCCATGTTTTTTATTTCTCCGTGACTTAGTTCACGGTGGTGGTATGTCTACTGGGTTCTCAGTAACCGGTTTGCGAGACCCAATACATACCGATGTCTGCGAAGCTCTTTCTCAATGTTTGTACATTGCACTGAGTCCGGTGAGCTCGTACAGTTCAGAAATTGGGGGGAGCATGGTCCGTGATCGAGCTCCAACCTTGGTTTCTCCTCATGCCTCCTTGATGGTGGATGGCAGATATACAAAGAAAGTGTGTCACAACTGACCGAAAATCGCAAACTGGTTGTGCGTGTGCAGTATTACACCTGATGAAATTTGCTTGTACATAAATACACGTAAGCCGCATTTCCAATCCCCCAACTCCTTGTATGTTTGAATCATTTAAAACTGAGCCGCTGGGGATTTTATAAAACGAGAAAGTGAGAAATAACAGTAATCATTGACTGCATTAAATGTTGTTGAACTTTTGTGCTTTGCCTTTTGGGCTTTGTTTCATGAGGATTCGGACTTCTTGACTTCGGGGGAGTCTATATACGTCCAATTTTTACATCAAAGAACCAGTCGCGGAGTTGTTCAAACTATATAATTATGACCAACAACGTCTTTTTATGTCGGTAATTACTTCAGTAGGCGGCTTATGCTGGTACGCTTCACTCAAGCTACGCGAGTAGAACAATCATCAAAGCAAAAGTAACGTCTCAAACCACAATTTTGCTCCGAAAGAATTTCTAAGGAGTTTGGAATTCTTATTCACGTGATCTTATTGAAAATTTACTTGACAAACAGTCAAGGACAATACTAAACACTTGAGTTTGAATAAAATTTGTTAACTGCTCCCCAGGAAGGTAGGTTTTGTACTGGTATATATATACATATATATATATATATACAAGACTGAACGGGAAATAGTTTATCACAGCCATCCCATAAAACACTGCATAGCTAATTACGATTCCCTTTTTCCTACATGGTTTAGTATTTTTTAGCGATTAGTAATTTGAATTCAAGAACAACATAAGGTTGGCGGAAACTCGGGGACTACGTCTACCTGATGAGCCCCAAAAAAGGCGAGACCGGTCGTTGGCTGTCGAAGAATTTTCAGCAACCTTATGAGTAGTGCGTTACGAATATACATGCATCGCGATATCTCTGAAATGTCGTAGCAACTAAAACACGAGCCGGCCTGGTGCAGCACATTCAGTTACCTGGAAACATCACAAATGAGAGATTCAGCTGGGTTCTAAGTGATTCTCTTGCAAAGCCAAATTTGTTTGCAAATGAGTGTATTTCGCTAACATGATGCGTCGTTTTTGAAACCAGTTATATGGCTTATACATGCAGAGAAAAACAATTTTGTTGAACCGGAGAAATTCCAAGGATGCGTAACATTTTTATACCATAACTACTAAGAAATATAAAAGTCTCCGTTTCAGACACTGCCACTTTTAAGCAGAAGGTAATTTAGGGCGAACAAAGCTTAATGGTTTATCACCCCAAAAAACAAATGTTGTGATTTTACTAGTTTAAAGGTACAAATATACAATTTTCTGTTCTATGCGCTACTGTCTACTTTATAAGGTACAACAGGTTGTTGAAATGTGGTTCGTGACTTCTGACGCCCTGTTTGAAACTATTCGTATAAATTTCCTCCTGAACAAGACAATCAAAAAAGGACATAAATAGTAAGTTATGTTATCTGTTCCCATCCAAAATTATACTAGCTACTTAATACATACCAAACATAATTTCAGTAGCCTGTTATTTTCCTAAGAATACGCTGTCAAGAACCTGGTATCATTATTTCAGCTGAGATCACACAGTGATTGATGGGGCTAGTCGAATATACTGCGGGGAGTTTCTCGACAGTCAATTGCCTCGTTTGAGTTACTGTATTCGCAGATGTATTGTTTCCCAGCAAAAAAACAACTAGCCGTTCTTATGTTCACGGATACAAAGCAAGGTAGCCTCTTCCGGCCACTGGCTCATTTTTTCAAAGCTCGAGAGGCAAAGAATATCAAACACTCTGGAGGGGTACTTCTATGCTACTATCGCTAGTTTACACCCCAAACATTCGTACTTAACGGTGCAAAGTTCTTCGCTGGATATTATATAGCCGTTGTCACATTTAACGCCTTAAAGACTGCTAAGCTATCCTATGCAGGTTTTGCTATTCTTCTTCGAAAACACAAAACAATGGGTAAATTCAGCTTTCACGTACATCAAGGCAAAGATTCGTAGGTGGACGTGAAAGATTGCGTATTAAACCAATCTGCTGCGTACAGAGTAAGCATATATTATATCGTTGGTTATATTACCTACACAAGAAATATTCGTGAAAATGAAATAAACTGCTCCTGGCCCGATCTTATTTGCAGGTAAGAATGCTTTGTTCGGACCTCTTCAGCATTTACGAAGTCCTTGTGGTGCGCCAGTGTAAATCATCCATCATCGTACTAATCAGTAAACCGGACACATAACTGCATGCCTATTACTAGCATACTTGACTTTTCATAGTAAATTCAAACTGAACAACTAAAAAATTCAATTAATTAAATTAAATTAAAATTAAAATCGAACAACTTAAACTGAACAATTTAAATTGAAAAAAACCATTGCAGTCAGCTTACAAGAATCAACTTTATTTTTCGTACCCTGAGCATATGTGAATCCAGGCAGAAAAATTCACGGTTATCTGAGTGTTGCTTCAGAAAGATAAGTGTACCATCAAACAAAAAACAAGGTTACGTTTGTTTCCTCACAGCGCTGTAATGTGTGATATACTTTCACCGTTGATCAATTTCAAAATTTCATGCCTTTCGTCAACCCCTAAAAATGACAAAAGCGAGTTCACTTGTAAGTCCTCTTTATCACAGATTCCGAAAGGGCTACATACCGTGTATAAGAAATCAGTCATTGTCAGAGTCAGTGAAAAAATAAGGGAACACACTACTTTAAAATTTTGGAAAGCGGCTCGGCTGATCACTAATTCTGCTTTTGACTTCAAGTTACAGTCCCAACAAAAAAGAAAATCCAACAGTGTCCCGGGAATTTGAAGTTAAAGTTGAATAACGAAGGGCTGAATTGCCCTGCAAGTAAGTGACCACTGTTTTTATCCAAGTTTAAAGGTACCTCTTAAAGGGGGTGAGGATGGTTAAACTCCAAGCTATCAGTTTTGATAAATTTTTATTCCACTTGACTGTTTTCACACAGACGTCTACAAAGAGGTTATTTGCTGTAAATTATAGGCAATATGATGACACTTAAACAAAGCGGCGACTTCAAATACACTGAAGAGTCAGCGAATTCGATGCACCCTTTGGGTGTGGAAGAGTACCCACAGGGCGTTTTAACCCGTTTTCAGCTAGAAGCTCTCCTGGCGTAAAGCATTTAAAAGTTTGAAGACATGTAACCTCCTCATTCTGTATACCCTCTATCTTTCAGCTGTAACATTCACTCGTCGCCTAACTGCCATGCCACCCGAAGGAAGCTCAGGGGCTGGGATACCGCCAGGTTGTCCAAGCTTAGACAGGAAAAGTCGAGATGCAGAGGTCGGGTTTGCACCACGGACCTTCAGGTCGGTGAATTGAAATAATAACCGCTTCCGAAGACTATGGTCACAAACTGTGTGGTGGGGATAAATGCCCAAACCCTCTTCGTCATACGTCGGTCGTCAAATGCTGTGGTGATCGAAACCACGGTGTGCAAGTACTCATTGAACTGGTGAATAACTGAACTGAGCGAAACTCCTCTCTGATAGCATCGTAACCACAGATTTTATCCATGTATTCATATCATAATGAACCAAATATTAGCTGCAGTTTGGATGGCAGCTGGATTGCTTTTGGCGCGGAGTTCATGTGTAGTTTATGTGGAGATCAACCATGAAAATCCCGACAAGTGATCGTCTCGGAAAAAAACCGGAATTTTTTGGATAAGTGTAGCTACTGTCGGGGTGTTCTATTCTCTTGTATGTGATCACAACCCTCAGAGCGGAACTGTAGCGTGACTAGTGGTAGTTTTTCTGAAATCTTTCGTAAAGTGGAAGGATGACGGAAAGACATGAATCACTTGACTGCTGTCTCATTCTGATTGAAGACGATGAGCAAAACCCGTCTTACAAAACCCGCGTCACGTGGATACGAGAATTAGTTGGGTTTTCTTAGCTGTCGCTGAACCCATGACATCTGATGCTTACATTTTAGTGTGGAATCGGTTGAACGACCCTGCAATTAATTCGTATTTATGAAATAGTGTTAGGTTGGAAGCAACGGAGTATTTGACAAATCACCATTGACAGCAACACCGCATGGAAACATCGGTGGTTCACTGCCGCACAACCATGTCAGCGTATTTCAATAAAGTCCTATAATCGGAAAAAAGGAAGAAATGGGACAGGGAGTGGGACGAAGTGCCACCCCACCACAAACGTGTGAACTACCTACACCTTCAGCACTCAGGCAACAAAAGCGTGATCGCTACTGACACCGGTCAGCCAATAAAATGCGCTCAATTAAACGCTTGAAGTCACGACTATCAACTAAAGGTAGGATGACCGGTATCTTTGAATGCATTCCATAAAATTGTGATGAAATTTCAGTGTAATGATAGGTCGAGTAATCAGATAACGTGCCTTTTGTTTGTGATTTCCTAACCACGATCCAATGCCACATTCAGTGCATTCAGTGCATTCAGTGATTTTGATTGTCATCCTTGACCACTGAAATATTTTTCACGAATATCTGAATCTTGAAGTTGTTCACCATTGCTAAATCAACTCTTTTGATTTAGTTTCAAATGAGCTCGATTCCCATTCCAGTTCTTATTTAACTTGTAGGTAAGTGTGAGTCTCGACTGAATCTCCAAGTGCTTCAGTTATCCAGCCTGAGAGGCGTTCATGATTGTGGGATGCCACACTGAGGTACGTAGCCCGCAGGCTGTTATTACGTTTATTCTTATCATAGGGAAACTTTCATGAAGATACGACTTTTTTCGACCTAAGTGTGGAGTTAAATTCTACATCAGAGGACGCTGGACCGAAAATCGGCTTGTGTGAATAATGCTGAATGTGGATTTTTTCGGTCATCCACTCCTCCCACACGTGATCTATACGATCTGAGTGACCGTGACTAACTTAGTGTTTAACCGGTCGGATAGACATGACAACCATTCTCGGGTCCACGGTCCGTTTTGCTGAATAACGGACAAGGAATGAGTTTGAAAACCTCATCTGACTTACCAGAGCACGTCAACGCCGTTCAGATGGATACTGAGCCTCACTGTCGCGCCCAAACTTCACTATACCCGTCGTAGCTGCACTTGGTCAAGACAGAGTGTATCAGCTTTGCTCTGACTATTTTCTCATGGTATATATGGACATGGCATAGTAGACAAGAACTATTTGGGGGGCATATTCGAGAAAACACTGGAAATCATTTACCGCGGCTTCTAACTGTCTGAATGAGGGATATTTGGTAGTTTTGTCCAATTGGGCAAGCATACCGGGTTGAAGACACAAATAGGAGTTTCAACATCTCGTGCGGGATTTTTCATGCTTCTGCCAGTTATAAGTAGTACACAAACATTGGTCGCGCTATACGCAGAAATGAGGCTTTTTTCGCCTAAATAGTGGACGACTGTGTTGCAAGGAATTTTGCAGCCAAACTATCCGATAGTGAGCAAAATTGTCTCGCTGTTCGAAGAGGCTTGTTATAAGTCTCCGTTCTTGATGTAGACAATAGTAACTACAAGACAGTCATATTTCCTGAGAGAACGTTTACACATTAAATTCTCAGAAATTTTCAGGCCTGTTTAACATAAAATTAAACATGTTACATAATGGCCGCAAGCTAAAACTTGATCAAAGTTTTTCACTCTGGCTGCACATGAACGTATATACATATATCATATATATCATATCATTACATATATATATATAGGTATTGTGCGAATGGAGTGAATCTAGCCTAATCAGCCTGATGTCCTTCACCTAACCATCATCAGTGTTCAACACCGACGCTTTGCTGATGCACAACCTTTATCTTTTTGAAAGCCTTATTGTGAAGAAAAGGACAAATGTGGATGGAAAGGGAACTTGGTGCTAGCTTACTACAATCAGTCCGAGGTGCCTACACCTCCAGACACTCATTCAGGCAATATGGATAGAGACTGAGAACAAGATCGCCACTGACATTGACTAACAGCCATAGCTTGTAGCGTTTCCAACCAGGCGCAGTGACGATCACGCGGTCCCCATCCTCGAGGACGAACAGCACTGACAACACCCAAACGTTTCGTAATCTCATTCTTACCCCTCTACAAAGTCAGGGGTTGGCCACCTTCTTCTAGTATACTAACCCAAGTAGAAACAAAGAATGCAGGTGAATTTTTGGTAGAGCTGCAACCTCATGTAATCATCTGCAAGGACGGGATAACGTTAGAACCACAAAGCTCAAAACTGCACACAAAAAACCTGCAGAAAACAAGTAGGTAATTTACAATCTAGGGGATTGCAAAATCTGACGAGAATATACATCTAACCAACCTAAGTGAATAACACAGGACGACGTAACAAGGAAAGATGTACAGGAAAACGCGAAGATCGCCTAATATAACAGTGAAACCTATATAAAAAATGCGAAAAGCATTCAGTAAATCAAAGTCAAGAAAATCAAATTGCAGCGCAATACAAACTAAGAACGGACCAGTAAAGTCAAACAAAGTAATCTACCACATAAAGGAATCATCCTGGTGATCAAACCAACCTAAGGAGGCCTGAGCAAATCGCAATCCAGATATGAACCAGTAAGAAAGGAGCACTTTTCAACAAGCTATAAGTAGATATAAAGACACGCAGACGCAGCTAGAGAAGGCTGTATGAACACAGGGGAACTGTAGATTTGTTAGGCGAATCCGGCGATTAGTTTGGTAGTGTTTCCTCACAAATCAAGCTGGCATCATTTCTTAGTGTTTGGATGAGTAATTCTTCCCTACTTGTTTGAGTTCAAACAGTTTTCAAAAGCTGCCTGATAGTAGTTATTCTAATTTTCTGACAGGGTCGCACTTCCCAGAGTCCCTTGGCCCGTTTCAATTTGTGTTATGCTATGGTTTGCATTCCTCGAATTCAGCAAGTGCATTTAGTGTTACTTCTGTCCGACGGCGTTTCCCCTGTTTTGACTGGTCGGCTTCCTATTTCTCACCGAGCTCAGGCAGTTGGAGAGTGGGGACAGAGCACCCACTAAACCGCACACTCACAAAGTGCCCAGGAATTGTTTACATGCTCAGCGAAAAGATAGGCAACCGCCCGATCAACAGCTAATCAAAATACTGCCGGCTTCTAATATCTCCGTACTTCTACGAATCACAATTCGAATCAGCATGGCTCTTTTTCAGGTGCATATTATCCATTGTTTGAGGTCATCGACAGTGATATTCAGTGGAATCAGCCCACCAATATTCTTAAGTTTTGCCATGTACCCTATTTGCCCTATGTGTGAAGCGCCACCGTGTTTCCTGTTCACATTGGTCAATATGTTGAGTTTTTCAAGATCTGACGGTGACAAACTACTTGTCATTTGCAAAATATAAATCGACCGGTTCATGTCAGAAGGATAAATAACTCGTGGATAAATTAAATTCCCTACTCTTAAAAAATCAAATTACTTCGCATTCTTGGACATTTTCAACAAATCGTGGGACAAGTAAACATGGAACCAAGATATCACAAATTGAAGGAGCATTTTATTCGGTCTAGGGTGCGTAAATACCTAAATGTTTTCCGCATCTTCTATATTACGGACAAGCACCTTACCATTTACATTCGTTCCATTCCAGCATTACAGCCAACCGTAAAGAATTTCTGATGGTTACGTAAACCGGAGTTACTTAAGTTGCGCAAGTGGTTAGCCTGTAACATACATTTGCGTGTACATGTCGCTGTCACAGTGACAACAGTTTTTGTTTTGACACTCCAGATACTGGATTTTACAGACTTAAATAGAAGTATTATATTGTGGACCGACATAACCAAGCCTGAGCTTTTAGACAGGTTATTATCGGCGCACGTACGAAACATGAGTAAGGCACACGTACTCTATGCAAGGTAATCGATAAGGATCCCGGATATCGATTCTCATAAACAGTGGCCCGTTATATCTTAATTCCGGGTGCATTGCATAGATTCGTCGTATGGTTATTGTCAAATGCCACGTTACGTCGAAACATTGAAGGTCCAATACCATTGGCTACCTGCACCTTCAGCTGGGAGACGTACCGATTCATCTGATGCGTGGATACAAGGACCAGATATTTGAGTGCGCCATAAGAGAAGCATGATGCAATCAACATGCATCTGTCTGTTTAGAACTGCGTGAATTTCATACCTGTTCCACAACACCATAGTTTTTTTCGTTTAGAGCTGTGGCCAAATTAGACTTGATTTATTAGCAATCGAGGTAAGCGTATTACCGTTCCCTGGCTTTCAGCGTTTTTAATCTGTGCCTTAACTAACAGAGTTTGAGCAGAAGACAAGACGCTCCATTTGATTATGGATATGTTGATTTCGCTAAGTTGTTTATTTTCTTTTTAATCAAAGAGGATTACAAGATTTGGTGATTGATATTGGCCAAATTCTACATCATCTAACGTTCCTTCTTTCCTTACGCATTTCGAAGGTTTCACTGTTTTAATAGTAAGCTATTTCTTATTTTAAATCCAAGTGACAAATAGGTGTCATTTTCTGATTGCCACTCTGATTGGAATATCCAAAAATCTCTGTCCATGTATTGGACTGTAGTGAAAAACCTGAATACCAGATCACTTGTATATTGCATCCTAACAAACCGGGAATCTTCAAACCAGTCTACTTGATGGTGGAATTCTCGGAGTGCACTTTCTTCTCTGAGTGTGGTAT
Organism: Clonorchis sinensis; assembly: GCA_003604175.2. Taxonomy (NCBI): domain Eukaryota; kingdom Metazoa; phylum Platyhelminthes; class Trematoda; order Opisthorchiida; family Opisthorchiidae; genus Clonorchis; species Clonorchis sinensis. Next base: position 213,984,550 of record CM030369.1, read on the forward strand.
TCACTTTGCATTTTGCGTATTTCCCTGGATTCCGCCGTTCGCTGTCTGGGTAGGTGTATTTGTCCGACTGCTCACTATATGAGCCCCAATATGGGATCAAGTCATGATGCACTCTAGTGCAAAAAGTTGAAACACCACTTATTCGATCTAACTTTGGTCTGAGAACACTAGTGGCGGTAGTACTCATGTGGGAGTGGAAATTTGCGTAGGAACAACGGGTTTGCACAGCTGGGGCGGCTTGTTAACCTGGTCACAACCTTGTGATGACGCTGGCCTAAACATACACTGCAAATGGTTTGAACCGACTCATCAAACACTACTAATGAACGTGCGGATTCGTCCGTCCGATAAAAGTTCTTTAGTCACTTCATAACAGTCATTCATTGCAATTCTCCGAAAAAACTGAGAAGTTTTTAAACTTATTAGTCATCAATGTTTGAATATTGGCATTTGGATGCACTAATTGTTAGTGGAGCAAGTGGCTGTTGATTTGTTCACCGAATTTGCAACTGACTTGAAAACGTTTCGTTACCTTTACAGGCGACATCATCAGTGCATGATTGACGCAAGAATAAACCTTCAGGTGAAAGCTTCCGGATGCTGTTTTCAAAATATAAAAGCGCAGAAGAAAGTAACTATTTACTCGATCACGCTCCATTGATGTTTCGTCGAACGGTGTGCAAGCCGGCTGTTAGAATCGGCGAACAAATCAGCAGCCCCGTGATAAACTGCCAATTATTATTGGCCAGACATCCAAATCATTTGTACGCATTCTCCATGTACACAATATAGAGTTTAAATTGAACTGAACCCACTGTTCTAAAAGAGCTTTGCCCCTGTCATTTCAATTTCCGACTTTTCCATTTTGGGAGCTTTTTCATCTCTTCTTGATGGTTTATTCATGTAAGTCAAGGACGCTATTATTTCCCTTCTCGTAACATACACTTCAGTATCGTTTGAGCGCCTGTTTGCACGTATCACAGGGCGTTCAGGGAGGTCAGTTTATTCAACTGACACTTTTCTCGCATGGTTTCACATTTTGGTCCAGTACAGAGATCTGGTCAGCACCTGCATGAAGCCTATCTCGCTAACGCCATGGGTAACGCTGCTTGTGATTAACCACACTTCAGATGCCTATGAAATTTCCTGTGTTACGTGGCAAGTGAATGTGATTTCAAACTAAATTGTTGGGACGAAGCAGAATCAGTCATGTGTTGGTCAGACTCCTAACCTCGGATGGAGGAAAAAGGAGCCTGAGCATCTGAGCTGACCATCTTGCACCCTGTTACTTTGCTGATTGAGGTGAGAAAAACACTATCATTTGCCAAAGAGAGGGCTATTTTCCATGCCCGATTCGGAGTGGCGGAAGCAGAGGGTTGGTCAACCCTGTCTCTTGTTGGGCGAAGCAAGTCGGTTTAACTCAGTCCAAAGGCATCAGGATGCTCGGGTCCAGTTGGGAGGAGTCACTATGGAGATAGCGATGGAAGAAACTGCCGGGAATTATGAGGGTAGACTTCAGTTGAACACGTTTGTTTTGCCAATTAACTCATCGCTATTCTGGGTCCAGGGGACTGCGCGAATTGTTCACGTAACACCACCCAAACATCCTGGCTAGTATTTGTTACGAAAAATATCGGAGCATAAAGGCAAAAATACCACCACGAACATTCAAAATAATCGCATTTACAACTACTAGGATGTTTAAGCCCCCTTTTTGAATGCCGTTTTTCCAAGCATCAAGAATGCTTTTCAATTCAATCAAATCATGCATACGAAAGTACACCGCAATATATTTGAGTGCAAATGCAGTGCAGTGTAGTTAGTTCTACAGATCCGCAGTTTCCGGTATGCACCATTCGCGTCTATCTGATGAACTCCAAGAAAGCTGAAAGCAATCTGGAGCTGTCCAGGAGTTTTCAAAATCCTTATATGTGGTACGTTTTGCCGAGGTATGCACCACAAAATTCATGTTACTTTTCGAAAAAACACAACAAAACAAACAACTACCAAAAGAATATTTCTTGATGACGTTTTGTCATTTATTGCAAAGTGATTGCGATTTAATTCTTCTGAGACTGACTCTTGTAAAAAAAAGGCCGCAGAAAAGATTTATTCATCCCCAGTTAGTTCGGGTGTGTTCACACAGCCCGCAAGCCGTACATATGTGCTTATTTTAAAGTTGCTGATAAACTGGGTAAGTAACTAATCAGACAAAAACCGGATTAATTGATATACCTTGCTAAGTAATGTGACCGCGATACTCTTTGTCTTGAGATCTTTCCTTGGATTGATCACCAGAGCTCGTGGTCATCTTTCTTGAGCTCCAACTACATTTGTTGAACGGGTGTAAGTGGCTTACAGGTAGCTTATTTACTCATGACGTACTACTTACTTGAGAAAGAAAAATTAATGACACCGCTAGGCGCTTCTGTGCCCTCATTGATCCCGATCAAACAATATTTGCAAGCAGTCGGTGAGGTGGATTTCCAGATGGACCTATCGGTAAAGCATTGCGTTACATAGTCTTCCGGCACTCTGTCCAGCGAATTCATCACACACCCCATCCAGAGCTTACAAATTTCTCACTTTTATCGTCTTATGGAATTGATAAATCATACATATATAACTGATGAGATAATTTTCTTCATCAATTCACCAGCTTCAGGTAGAAGACAGCCAATTAGAGTCTTTCCGGTTTTCCATTGCCATTTTAATTCGTGGTTGATTAAAAGGCCGTTGGTCTGTTGGCCCAAACTGTCCGTTTCGTCCCAAGCCGAGGAGACATTGTCAGTGCGCGGTTGAGCGAGGTAGCCACACTTAATAAATCACTGAGTTGACTTTACGTGAATGACTTCACATTTAGATTACAAATTCAGTTTTACCATTCATACGACGTTCTGTCGCCTGACACCCAAATCCCGTTGGTCAGAAAGGCAATCAAATGTGGTGGCAAGTGTTTGTGTTGTTCTCAGATGTACAGTGCGAACTGATACGTTATTTATTTGCCTCCACTTGATGTGTCCCGATAAAAAGAACAACTTCTACCAAATGGCTATTTCCTGATGATGTGTCATTTACTGCAAAGTGACTGCGATTTATATCTTCTCAGATTGACTCTTGTAAAAAAAGGCCGCAGAAAAGATTTATTCATCCCCAGTTAGTTCGGGTGTGTTCACACAGCCCGCATCGCAAGTTGTACATACGTGCTTATTTCAAAATGGCTCATGAACTGGATAAATAACTAATCTGACTAAAACCGGATGAATTGATATACTTGTAAATAATGTGGCCGCAATGCTCTTTATCTTGAGATCGTTCCCTGGGTTGATCACCAAACATTCGTTTTCAGTCCTCCTGAGAAGTCGCAAACTATACTCGGTGAGGAACTTGCTCGGTCGAAATTCGGAGCCCACTACTTGGTGATGACTCTCTCGTCTGCGTACTCATTTTTACTAGGTATGCTGCTCAACACAGCATCAGATTTCTGTAATATACTTTCTCGAATTCTGCATTTTCCATAATATTATCGAATAAAAGTCAGAATATAGGAAGAAATTGGGCTCACATGTTGCATAGAGAGCTCGTGGTCATATTTCTTGAGCAACAGCTGCATTTTGTTGAGTGGGCTTAAGCGGCTTACAAGTAGCTTATTTACTCATGACGTACTACTTACTTGAACACCACAGCTTTTAGATGAACTATAGCTTGAAGAGATGGAGTAGAATGATGAATGGGATTATATGCTTTCGTATGAGTGTTTTGGCAAATGAGTCGATTTGGATACCATATCAGGTTGGCACCAAGACTTAGTGAAACACGTAGTGGCAAGTGGTTTGGCGCTATGACGGCTATGACTGGTGAGGATACATTAAGTGAAAGCTACTCAGACATATTCACTAACGGGCGTTATAAGTTTTCTTAGCAGAACTGAGGAATGATTTGGGATAAGATAACTGATAATACCCTTGAATGGTAGACACAAACTTCATTGGGTCGATAGTTGGCAAATCCAAGTTTGCTTAAATTCTCTAAAGCAGCAGTTTCTCAACAAAATATTCCGCGTCTTGACGCAGCAAACGAGTGTGAGGACGAGGGTAGGATAGAGTGAACATGATTTCCTAATGTGAAGAACTTTTAGTACAACAGATTGAACTGTTTTAGACAAGCAAATTTATTTAAGTGCGGTTTGTGGTGGTTTGTGGTCGTTTACGTCTGCTGTCCTCATGTAAAACTAGACATCTTGTGCCCTTTAAAATACGGCTAACTTTCAGGGACTTGAAACACAAGTCCAAACCCATAGTGGATTGCAAATCGACTGTTAATGTCCAGGCCACAGAGTGGTGTAAAATCTCCTCAGAAGTCAAAGTTACTCACTTTGAGCGCTTCAATCAAGAAGATAGTTAGACGTATGTTTGAGAGTAAAAACTAAGGTAAATAAATGTATAAATAAAAGCAAAATAAATGAGGAAATTAATCCTAAATCTAAATGAAATAGATAAAAAATAAATATATAATATAATACAATATAAATAGAATATAAATATGAATAATAAATAATAATACTAATAAATAAATGAAGTAAGCTTATCTATACGTGAGGGGCAGTTGTGCACAGGTAAACAGGCAAAATATGCGATGCTTACTTCCTTCTCATTCACCATGATACTGCTCCAAACCACAGAATAAACAATCCACAAATAAGCTTCCAGTTTCAGTCGTGAATTCCCGTTATTGTTTGGAAATGAATAACATAAAACTCTAACTGCTTACAGAAACTTGAAGTAAAGTCGACGCATGTAGCCAATATGCGCGCAACATAGCCCAATACATTCCTGGCTGGTCAGCTCAAATCAATTACCTCATAATAATTGGAACCGGAACAAGAATATTCATTTTGCCTGAGACAAACTTGAACGAACTTATTTGTCACTTTGTCTAGGCAATAATTACGAGCAAAAAGCACACTTATTTTCTAAAAAGCATCCGCTTCCGACAGGTATCAGGTTGTCTCGTCTTTCCGCTGCGATAACAACAAAATGCTTTGATAAAACTTTACGAAAGTGAGTATAAATCTCATCGTGCTGGCCAGCACTGTTGGCGAAGTAAGACCTAAGCCGCTCGTTGAGTGACATATTCTCATCTTCATAAATATTGTGGCCAACGTGATCGACTAGTTGGTGTTTAGTAGCTCCATGTTTATTATTCTGGCACCTGTTCGATTGGTTAGCACCTTATCTCCTGCATACATCTTCATCGATAAGGCAACCGAACCGCGAAGAAGGCAGATTTTATGGACTGGTTTCCTATTCATATTCCTATCTGACGAACCAACATTCACAGAGTAATACAAAAAACCGCGGATTATTGAATAGCAAGTTCCGAATAGGAAATTAACGTAGCAGCGCGTGGATTAGATTACATCACATCATATACCATCTTTTTCTTCTACCTCCCCCAACCTAATGGTCAAAACCCGATTTAACTTTCTGGGCATTTTCAAAAGTGGAACTTCTGAGAACATGATATGGTTGCAGTCTGCGGTCAATCACGCACAACTGAATAAAGTGACACAACAGTCTGGATAAAATGAGGAAAGAAACAAACAAAGTTTTCTGGGTTTAAGTTGTTAAGGGCAAAATTTACGGCACATAAATCAAACGTAATTTATATATGGATACATAAATATATATATATATATATAACCGTAGTTCACCACCATGCTCATTGTCATCATTATATATACATAGATGCGGGGTTGGGTGAACATTGACGATGTTTCCTCGACTGGTGACGAAATGTTCCCACGTTAGTTGCCAAGCTCGGTGACTAGGTCAACAGCCATTCGAAGACAGATCGGTAAGCAAAACTGGGTGGCCACTATTCCAATTAAAACATTCCAACCGGCGAATAACCCATTAAATTCTTAGTTTGTTTCCAGGCGGACAATACAATTTTTTGGATCATGTTCTTCTCCTAGGCTCAGCTGTGCCCTGGTAACTCGTTCGGAGCAGTGAAAGCCGTGTTGTCCTCTGACCCACCTATTCTCGTTATCGCTTGACCTGAACTCGCAACCTCAGAACGCGACATCAACGCGACATCTAGCCTGCGTTTCTCATCGCTAAGTGACCCACCCATGACGTGTTCCTCCACTTCTCGTTTTCTCTCATCGGTCAGTCTGGAACATCTAGATCATAGATACTATTTGCTCGTGCTATGCGTTGACTATAGTCACATACTGCATAAGTGCTCCATGTTTTTGTCGGTTTCTGTCTTCTTGATCCGTTTCGGTGATTCCGTTAAGTACTCTATATACGAAAGTTAATAGAAGGAGCCTGTGTCAGCAATAAACGTGTTCCGATTCACTTAATCCGGCTAGAGGTTACCGGAAGTTTAGTGACAATTTAAAAGTTTCAACTGATTAGCTGTCTTGTGGGAGTGTGTTGCTAACTTTTACTTGAAGTTAGACCCCTTCCCCGATAATCAGATACCCTTCTGTTGTTGATTTCCAACTGAGATTTCGTCCCGTCCAGTCTATGCTAAAAAACCGAGAAGCTCTGAACAACTGTTTCATCTCTATTGGGAATCGTCAGCAGTGCGTTTCTCAAATAATTCCAGGAAGTTTTGAACCTGCAACCGTCAGGCTAGCAATCTGAACACTTGACCGTTCGGTCAGGACCGGCTGAACAGAGGTGTGTTCAACTCACGCAACTTCAGGTTAGTCATATCGTGAGGATATTTTCTGTCTGCGCGATTGTCACATTTTATCCAGAAATGTGCAAGCGAACTCACAAGAACCCAGTTGAACAAAATGCTAGCTTGTTATGAATACGAAAAAATTACCTCGGCCAGCTAGGTGCAATTAGCCTACTACAGATTCCATATCCAGGCGGTATTGCATCAACAATAAAGGCCTGTTGAGTTTGAGGAGAGAGAATCTCGTACAGTTTTGATATGGCGTTTTATCTCATATAAATGAAGCCTCCTTCTTGATTGTTGGTTTGTTCGCCGAGCTTGGCAGTTGGATTGCAAACGTTTCATCACCAATTGAGGTGACATCATTAGTGCGGGGTTGAGTGGGTCACTCAACCTCAACCCACTCAACCCCGCACTGATGATGTCACCTCGATTGGTGATGAAACGTCTGCCAAGCTCGGCGAACAGACCAACAATCAATCAGCACACGCGAGCTACCTATATTCCACAACATTGCCGACAAACCTCCATCTTCTTGGCTTTGGAGTATGTTTGTTGTCTGCAAAGACAAACCGACAGGGTTTTATGAGCTGAGTTTGAACTTTTCCTGATCTGGCATTTCTCACCTGCATTTCTCACCTGGTGTCTGTGATGCATTTTTAACAGCAGCTGTCTTATTTTTAGACCAATATTTAACTAAATGTTTGCAACTCTGCACAGTGCCCCCATCGCTCGTGCATCCGCGAATGATGGAGACTTAAAGCTACCTTGGATCGAGTTAATTGGATGTGTGGACTGTGTAAAGCTAGGGGGCATTGCTTTAACCGATGATTAGTACATGACTTGTGCAGCTCCAGCAGTGTATTCATTCAATAGCCGTAAACTTGTCTGTTTTTCAAAGGGACTGTTGACCAATGTTTCTGTACTGACGAAAAAATAATACTCCTACAGTTTGGCTACTGGTGAGTCGCTGCGAAATTGTCAGCTCTCTGAAGCATTTTCAACTGCTCCAACATGCGATAACCCTTCAGCAAATAATGAAACAAACAATTCTTAGGAAAATTCCTTTAGAATATAAAACGACTTTGCTTTCTACTGTGTATTTCTGTGTCGTGATGCTTTTTCATTCGCTCCGATCCACTGAATATAAGCGTTAAAGCAGGAGTTTGACCGCCTTATATATATACCTTATTGTCGCCGATTTCTAACTACAAATGCAGCCACCAGACTGCACAAAAATACCCATATATATGTACATATATATATATATAAGCATTGGAAACAAAAACACCCCTAGATGCGTCCATGTTGATGTAGGCATGATTCGAATTTTCTTTCCCGTAATGAATTAGCACATTGCAACAACATCCAGATACATTTTGTCATGTGAAAATAACCATCTTTGAAGAAAGTAAATATATCTGGTAGTTAAATCACAGATACGATAGTCTGAGTATAAAATTTTCAACATCTTTACCACAACAAAATCACAGTAGTACATGACGTTTTCGATTGTATTCGAAGATTACACGTAAACTTTCTCGAATCACTTCTCTCATTTCGTCCACATCCAAGGCACAAATCACATTGATACTGATGTGACTTCCTTTCGCATCCTGCTTGCGCTTTAGCGCCAGAAATCGTTCCTTCATGCTTTCTACAAAGGTTGCCAAAGTTTCTGCGCCAATTTGTTTTTCCAAGCGTTAGGGAAGAAAAAAGTAAACATAAATATGAAATAAGTTACCGGTTTGTTTTCGAGTATTTCACCCATACATCGATATCGAAAAAGAAAGAGTTGTGTTAGCTAGGACCTGGAGCATGATTGACTGCATAACAGCATGTCAAACAACCACTCAACCGAATATATTTAATTTCTCAAAGCAAAGCATGCGTGATAGTGGCACCAACTACCTTCGTGTATTCCTCAATTTTAGAAAAACGGGTGCTAGATCCAATTGCAAAAGTGATAAGGTGACAACATCAGTGCTCAGCTGTTTGGTTCAACAGTTTTTTGTTTGTCTGATTCACCGATCGGAAGGACATAGTCTTAACACAAGCAAGGTAAATTTGCCTCATCACAGTGCTGAGTAGGTGATGTTACGACTTGAGATTAGTTTGTATTATTTAATGCAGTCCTAATAGTCGAGTTGAAGGTAGAACCACTTTAGGCCGTTTTATGGCTGCACCGAACCAAAATGACCTTAGTTTTTGCACTAACAGTAGACGTTTTTTAGCCAGCTAACATCTACGAAACTTTTTCAACCGTTCATTGAGGGCTTTTCCCGATCCTGAGGCCAACAATTACAAAGTAACATTGTGGAGTCCGGCTGAAATGAAATGGCTGCCAAAGAGACCACCTCACCTTCCTGTTCATGGTTTGGACTGTCAGTAGAGAAGTTTTCTCTGATCAAATCCAGTTTGTTCAAGAACACTACAAACTCCTTCTTGAGCATATGTGGAGAACACATTAGCGTCTCAAACAATTCAACGGACGTTTCAAGTTCACCCTGAAATGGAAGTTGGGGAACACTCAAACAAAAGTTACCAAAGTGCGTTTGTGGAATAAGTGGTATAGTAAGTATAGAGGTATAGAGGTATAGTAATACTATCCATTTTCACAGCTGTTTATTGTGTGCATTTCGTAGGACTAACGTGGGATGTGAAGAAGATAACATGTTTGTGACATCGTTGTAAATTCCTGGTTATCCTCTTGATACTGTGCTGACCGATGTATATATATATATATAACCCTAGACAAGATCAGGAATGACACTGTCAGACTGACATCGTTAAACCGGGCGTATTGTATCAGGTGCAACGGGTACCTTCGGATTACAAAACCACAGCTTGCAATGATATACTTTGAAGTTGCGAACACCAAAAGTGGCATTTTGACATGGCAGTTCTATTGACCACTATTCAGTATCGGCGAAAGGATATAGGTTTTGATGGTGAAATCACGTCATTTTGCCTCAATATATCACACAATTTCCACGTGATAATTTTACCAGGCGCACAACTATTCACTTAATTTTGGAGCTACACACACTCAGTTTACCATATGTCTCACGATTTCTGAGTCAGATTAAGGTGATTAATGTGGGCTGAGCAATTCATTATCCTTAGGAGAAAGCAGCAAAAGACCTGAATGCGACACTCGTTTGCAAATCAATTTGGTTTTCAAGGGAGACTCACGTGAATCTCTCGTTTATGATGTTTTTCAACTAAATATGCTGCACGCAGGCCGTCTCCTGTTTAAGTTGGTACGATATTCGAGACATCGCAATATATTTTTATGAAGGAAACTGCTAACAAGGTTGCTCAAAACTCTTCGACAGTCCACCACCGGTTTCGCCTCTCATGAGGCTCACCAGGTAGGCGCAGTCCCCGAGTTTCCGTCAACCTTATGTTCCACTTGAACCCAAATTGGACCGATTGCGACAAAAACACTTATTTGGATATCATTTTGGTTTTCACGGGAGCCCCAAGAAGGGCGAATCCGGTCGTGGGCTGTCGAAGAGTTTTCAGCAACCTTGTGAGTAGTTTCCTTCACGGAAAAGACGTGAAAAAAGGGGCAAATTACAGCGCTGAGCCTGACCTAGTTCAAAACTTGCGACACAAGGATACAAGCGGGGATAAAAATCTATCATTTCAAAATTAACTGACTGAATCCTGGGGTAGTTGCATTTCGATTGACCACACTGCTTTGTCCACCGATGCTTCTTCCCCAAAAATTTCCGTATTTCTATGTTGCGTGCTAGTGACGTGTCTCATTCACAAGAGCTAAGTAGTTCAATACTTGTTGGGCTTGTGAAGCTCCATCGAAAGCTGCTGATATCTCCGTTATGCATGTCGAAACATGATGGAATGTGCCAGTTTATATGCACCAGTATTCTCTAACGCCTAGCCTTGAGAGTTACACAAAAAATACTGTGAAGTTGGTGTGCTTTCATAAAGCTTAGGATATTATTTTTCTCATGCAACCCATGGGAAGCAGTAATGAAACACTTTGGCACACAACATCATGTGTTGAAAAATACTTAGCCTCGGCGACATACACTCACTTGCAAACCAATTTGGTTATGCAGGAGTCTCACCTGGAACCAAGCAGACTCTCTCGTTTATGATTTTTTAAGCAATTTCAGTTCAACTAGAACATAAGGCTGAAAGAAACTCTGGGACTGCGGCTCCTTGATGAGCCCCAAGACGGGCGAAACCGTTCGTGGGCTGTCGAAGAGTTTTCAGCAACCTTGTGAGTAGTTTCCTTCACGGAAAAGACGTGAAAAAAGGGGCAAATTACAGCGCTGAGCCTGACCTAGTTCAAAACTTGCGACACAAGGATACAAGCGGGGATAAAAATCTATCATTTCAAAATTAACTGACTGAATCCTGGGGTAGTTGCATTTCGATTGACCACACTGCTTTGTCCACCGATGCTTCTTCCCCAAAAATTTCCGTATTTCTATGTTGCGTGCTAGTGACGTGTCTCATTCACAAGAGCTAAGTAGTTCAATACTTGTTGGGCTTGTGAAGCTCCATCGAAAGCTGCTGATATCTCCGTTATGCATGTCGAAACATGATGGAATGTGCCAGTTTATATGCACCAGTATTCTCTAACGCCTAGCCTTGAGAGTTACACAAAAAATACTGTGAAGTTGGTGTGCTTTCATAAAGCTTAGGATATTATTTTTCTCATGCAACCCATGGGAAGCAGTAATGAAACACTTTGGCACACAACATCATGTGTTGAAAAATACTTAGCCTCGGCGACATAAACTCACTTGCAAACCAATTTGGTTATCACGGGAGACTCAACTGAATCCGCCGTGGGCAGTCGAACAGTTATCACCAACCTTGTGAGTATTTTCCCTTTAGAAAATAAACTGAAAGAACTTTGATACTTCACATTACAACGGTTAATCGAACGAAATCCAGTACACTGTGTCCAACCCCAAGTAGAAACCTAAGTCGAGCAACTGACGGAATACACCAGCTTCGAGAGTATAGTTTCGCTTAACTTCGGGTCTCAATTGCGAGACAACAACCCGATGCAGAAAAAGACGCCATTCTAGGTATCCCATAATACATAACAACGCAGTACCAACTTAATGTGCAATAATCGGCTGCGGCTGAAACGGGTCCAACTAAACAACCCTCCCCAGCTCGATCAAAACTCGCCGCCGTTTGTACGCGACAGCATAAATCACCGTCATCCAGAAACCCATCGAAACCACGGTACCAAGTCCGGTTGTGCTCCATATGAAACCGCGCTTCACGCCGATCGAAACCCCCAGGGCCATACACAGCGAACACGTGTGAAATAACCAATCACATAGAGGCCCGATGCTATTCCAGCCAGTCGTCTACCTCGCATGACACCGTCACAGCTAAACCAATCAAGTCACGTGAATGAAAGTGGACGTGGGCCAATCATAGCACGCCTGAATCCGTGCGAGCTCGAGACGGGCCGGTGCACCGGACTGTGCCATTCTCTCTCTCCACACCGTTCCGTGTTGACGTTTCGTAGCTATGGTATGTTTGCACCCGTTTTTCACTCATTGTCTACTCTGTCCTCTCTCAGCGTGAATGCATCAGCATCCATGTCGGCCAAGCCGGTACTCAAATGGGCAGTGCGTGCTGGGAGCTCTACTGCTTAGAGCACGGAATTCAACCTGACGGGCGTACATGCAGTGATGGTGTTGGACAGGCCGATGACAATTCATTCACTACGTTCTTCAACGATACGGGATCTGGTCGTTATGTTCCTCGTGCAGTATTTGTTGATTTGGAACCGACGGTGGTTGATGAACTACGAACGGGGATCTACCGGCAGTTGTTCCACCCAGAGCAGATAATTAGTGGTAAGGAAGACGCCGCGAACAACTATGCCCGCGGGCATTACACTGTTGGGAAGGAAGTGATCGATCAGGTGATAGACCGTGTTCGGAAATTGTCAGATCAGTGTCACGGTCTTCAGGGCTTTCTGGTATTTCACTCATTCGGCGGTGGGACCGGATCGGGCTTCACTTCCTTGCTGATGGAGCGACTTTCCGTTGACTATGGGAAGAAGGCGAAGCTAGAGTTCGCCGTCTATCCAGCCCCACACATTGCGACGGCTGTTGTGGAGCCCTACAACTCCATCCTGACAACACACACGACTTTGGAGCACACGGATTGCGCTTTCATGGTTGATAATGAAGCTATCTACGACATCTGCCGTCGTAACCTGTCCATCGATCGTCCAACATATACAAACTTGAACCGTTTGATTGGGCAGGTGGTGAGTTCCATCACCGCCTCCCTGCGTTTCCAAGGTGCTCTGAACGTGGACCTGACTGAGTTCCAGACTAATTTGGTCCCATACCCACGCATCCACTTTCCGTTGTCTTCTTACGCTCCGGTCGTCTCCGCCGAGAAGGCGTTCCACGAGCAGTTAAGCGTCAACGAAATTACGAATTCGTGTTTCGAACCGGCCAACTATGAGCTGCACACGCTTAATGAATTGTGATAACCATGAAATAGATAAGCATTGCTTGGCCGCTTTTGCCGCTTAGTTGCAGGACGAAGCTCTATTGAAATTTCCAAACCTCTTCATCCTATCAACCAATTATCAGCTCTGTATACTGACCAGTTCTTTGTATTTCCAGAATGTGGCACCATGCCATTTGTATTGCTGTTCATTTATGCGGTATGAATAAAAACATTCAATTCCAGTGTAGAGCTGGTCAATGCTAGTTCATCACCTATGGGTTTGATGAAATGGTTCGTTTATCCCTGCACAATACAGATAGCTTGCTTTGTATAATGGTCAGTTTTTCCTTTTTTAGGGTAGATTTTAGTCTGTTTTATAATAAGGCAGCTAGCGTTTCTTCTCAGGGACAATTTGATCACGTTCACAGAAGAGATCAAGGTTGTAAAACTGCGGTCGTTCATCAAAATAGTGAATACTTGCGAAAAACCGCCAAGTGGTCTTCCGTGGAGGATCTGCTGGAAGATATCCTTTTCGTAGACCAATCATGTTAACAACAGTTTAGATTTCTATAGGTTGAATGACAATACAATAAAAAACCCAGGCTGATTCAGGACCCTCAAAAAATCAAAATATCGTGATTTACAAATATCGCCTCCATACCCAACACGGGGACCATCAGCTTTCAAACAGCATCCGCAAGGATATCACAGGATCAGATTTGGTTGAACGCTATTGTAAATTCCGGCGCTAAATATTAACTTGTCATCACTAACTGACATCATCAGAGTATTTTTTGTCGGCTGTAAATGTGTGGAGACCTTACCACCCAATGCTTCATTAATTTAACCACCATGATCCTTGAACCTCTTGCAATAGGACCCACACGAGTTCACTTATTCAAACGGAAAACTATGAAAAAAAAGTTCTTTAGTTTATTTCGTGGTTTTATGAACTCGAACAGCGCCGTCCGTTGGATTAGACTTTCCAGATTCTAACTGTTATTTCAATATATTATAACAGTACGAAAATTATTGCACAAGACTCACTGGTGCCTTCAACGGTAAAACAATAAAAAATAGGTTCAACACATTAAAGCATGATCTAAACCTGGAAATGATTCAGTTGCTCGACATCAATGCTTTTAAATGCCGCGACATGAAAATGTTTCCTGCCCGCTGTCTGACAAATGTGTGTATCCATCTTGTAAAAACGAGAGACATGGACTTAGTTACATAAATTATTTAGCAAGCGATAATTTCCTGGAATGAGTATCCAGTATCCACCAGTATCCACAGGCAGATATCATGATTCTGTATTTATATTTCTTTGACAACCAGATCACAATCGTCGGCGTCGACAAGTTCGCCCCTATCAGCTCGGAAATATAGTCAGCAGGGCATAACATGCGAGCCCGCTTCCGTCAGATGGTGACTCCAGCGAACTCAAAGCGTCTTATAATAACTGCATAAGATTACACAATTTTAGGGTACATTTTGTGTTGTCAGTCAGATGAAAACCAGCAACATAATCACTGTGTGATCAATGACATGTGATTACAGCATATTTTACTGGCTGAGGAAATGTAAGCTATTCTGATCCCATATGACTAAGTAACTGATTTACACACTATATTTGGTGACTCTCACCGGAGGCTTGTAGATCCAACCGTTGTCAGCATTTCTCGTACCGCTTTGGAAGGTTCGCGCATGACCAGTATATCTTGAAGAGTTGGAACGTAATCTTCCTGAATAATCCGGTCTACGTTTTCGATAAAGCTAAAAAACAGCGAGGAAGTAAACAACGTTAGACTAGTCAATTCCGAGACTAACCAAAGTAAATCTTGTGCCAACAAACTGCACCTCGTTAGCTTATGTTTTTTAAAGTACACTTCAATAAAGCCGCTAAATGGAGCAATTGTACTACTTAGAGTGGTGTTCCAGTAACAGGATTATCAGTCTCCCACTCGAAAGACCACATTGGTCCTCCGAGCATAGATCGGCTTCAAGGAGCAAAAGTGCAAATTTCTTATTATCTGACTTTTGATGTAGAGGAAGGACGTAGTGCACGTAAACAGAACTCCAGATCAACCCGACTGGGAGAGTCAGGGTTCTTTAGCAAGTCCTTGAGAGCACTCCGTTTATATTGCGTCTAAATCGATCACAAACAGGCCAAGGATTTATTCTACAAAACATTTTTAAGCAAATAATCGCGTCAATAAAACGCAACGGGCCCACCATCATAAACATGGTTCAGCAGCGTTGAATACTATTTTGCCTCTAAATTGAATCAAGACAGGTGTTGCGTGTATGCCATCAGAATGTAGATAAGCTTTACAACTAGTATTCAAAATTCTAGCGCCCGAGGTTTCTGACATTTTATAGTTCGCTGAAATCTGTGTCCACGAATCAGACTGTTCCTCGTTCATGTCCACAATATAACTTTGGCAGAATGAGACTACACGGCGGCTACTACGACGGCTCAGTAAACATTTTTCCGCATGTGTGTTAGGCGGAATTCCACACAGATCCCGCTTTACCGCCCACAGTCGGGTGCTGCTTCAGCCGAAAAGCCCATCCCACGCAAGATTGGCCAGGAATTCGGGACGCTTGCCGGTCCGGCATCAAGCTCAGATCTGATTGGTCGAAAATCTGGACCCAACAGCCAATCATGACCCAGTATTGGCCGATTGCCGGTTGCCAATGGTGCATCCAGAACGCGTCAGAATTTCCAGAAATTTGTTATATATGAAGCACTGTACAAGTGCTCTTGACTACGTTTGGAGCGTTAATATATCTTGTACACCTTTGGTGGTTGTTTTGACACGCACCCTAGCTTGGGAGGCTCAGACCGAGAACCAAGCTGAGAAAATACCGTCACTATAATGTGTTATTCTTTTGTTATTTGTTTTGCTTGTGCACATTACGAATGACGTTACCATACCATCCGATTCCGCATTCTTCCACATCAAATGGTGATTTAATACCGTGTTCTACTTAGATTAAGTCGGATAACTTGTATTTTTGATTTCTTATTGTACTACGGAACAAACTCGTCATTTTGCGTTTGTTTCTTCAAAAGTAACCACTAAGCCCCTTACACCGTAAAACGTAGTTCCCCTGAATCTCATTCTCCGGAACACAGGGTTAGAAGTCCCAACGCATGGTGCACGGGACAAAGTTTCTGTTGTTGTACTTGTTTGTACTTTGTGTAATATGTAGCCATACCAAACTGCGGTTAAGAGCAGTCAACCTTTTCGTTGTACCAGCAAAGGGACTAGTGATGTTCTATCAGTGACCAACAGACCTTTGAAAGCAACCATGAACACCGCAATTACAAGTGCTGACATCTTAAAATGGGCTAGGATTTGAATGACTGTTACAGTATAGTTAGGCAAGCATTGAACAAATAGAACGACATAGGTTAATGAGCCACAGTATTGCGTGAAAGAGCGGAACGCCCCGAGGAATGGCTGGTCAAAATTTCGAACTCACCGTCGTGACTCTAAGAACTACCAGACAACTCTGTTGCGACTATTTCATCTACAGTGTCTCCGTTTTCCTTGTTAATGAGAGATACTAGAATTAGAAAGGTTGTCGTTTCAGCATGTTTGGCTGCGTTTTGTTCACGACTGGCAACTTTTGAGGGACCGTTTATTTCAACAGTCCTTGACGGTGCGCGGATACGCTGCGAACTTCAGTTATCAATGCAAATCAATGGCTTCCTCATAATCAGCCTATGGGAAAGTTCACTGAGTGTTAAAGGTGAATTAGCTCAAGAACATGACGGAACGTAGTAAGGTGAGGTAAGTAGAACGCCTTTAAATCTAAGTCCTAGAATAAGGTGGTCATTTGTCTCATAAACGAGAGATTCAGTTGAGTCGGTGGTGAAACCGAATTGATATGCAAATGAGTGTATCTTCGAAATAGTGATATCCGTTCGCCTAGACGTTTGTATCAAACAGCATCGAATTACTTAATCTTCAGTTCCGGTGAACACGCAGATGACCCGAATTGTTAAGCAGCAAAGTTATTTCAATTACGATGATTCATTAGGCATGGGCCAGTGTACTGAACACATCATTCTACAGAGCGTCAAGTTATTTACTAGATAATATATGTGGTAAGGTACAATACATATAATGTGGGGCAAACTGACACTATTCCTCTGAGTTCAGTTAACCTAAAGTTTCACGTGCAGCAAAGACTATGAACAGTGGCTGATGTATAACACAAGAGTAAATATGTCGTCACCAAGACCGATTCCTGATTACAAACCTTCCCAAACTTAGTGGGAACATCTGGAGAAACTCGACCTTATTGTTACCTTGTACGAATGTATCCCACCGTTTATCACTGTTACCAGTATGCAAAAAAGATAGACTTTACCGGAAAAGAATATGGTTATGTTTAACTGCAGTTTGAGTCTGGTTGTCCTTGGACTAACGAATATTGCTGGTGGCTATTTATTTACCGCTTTCCCAAAGTCTCTCTCCTCATGCTCCAAACAAACCTTAGCAGGGCTTTGCTCATACTGCAATCTCTCTATGCAGCAGGGCCCGTCAACTTAATGCTAGTAGACCTTTACTCGTCGTATTTTATCACCCACTTTATCCCACCCAGTTGCCTGCTATGAGTTGCAACCAACATAAAAATCAATGAAGGACGCAGTTCGTTGTGTTGTTTGCCTTGGTCCTCTAACAGAGAAAGCTATATAAGCTTCAGGTTCGAATGCAACCACAGAAATGCGGTGTGCCCTCCCAGCAAACGGCACAAGCGCAGCTGTTTTGGTTCCCAGGTTCTCTCGACTCGCACGACATTAGCTTCCGCCGGGCTGAGAGTATAACTTAGCCACTTGTGTGAAAAAATGATATCGGTACTATGAGTTGCTTATTTCCACATACAGCGTGATGCAACGAATGGATTGTTTTTGTCAATATGATTCTATCCATCAGTTCCCACTTTAGTTCATAACAATCGAAAGTTTCGATTCAGCAGGTTTTCGCTTGGGTACGTTATACTTACACGCACTTCTGTGGTACAGTTGCAGGTATCCAAGTTTATATCTCTGACATCATGTTCTATAAAACATGCCTTCCAGAAACCAGATTGTGAGTGCACTTTGGCCACAGTTTGGAAACCAAAGATTCCCCAAGACGTAAAAATACCCTCACGTCTATTCGTTCCCGTCATATCTTCCATTAAAACCAAACTGCTTTATGCAAATCAACAGGTCACAGTAGGCGAATTCCAGCAGGAGCAACTTGAGCAAAACATCTACCAACATTTGTTCAGAAGAATTAACTGGGTTGAACAAGTTTCCATCGGCTTGGGAGCTACCGCACGTTTGTCATTTCCCAGTTATGCGCGTCGCTCAAACTTTTCCGGTGAAACTTTTTTCTCTATATAGGGCAAAATTTATCTTCATGCACAACGATGGGGATAGAAAAACACTCCTCCGGTAAAATAGCATGGAAACTTCTTACCGGAGTTAAAGAACTTAACGGGTACCTTGACAGCTTATCTTGTGGAGTGATCTTGGGTAGTCGGTTTCTATTGGCGTTTGCTATATTTCACGTTACGAACGGCAGTAATCCTTTAGTTATTTTCCAGCTTGGATGGAACATGAATATTTGATCTAGGACAGAAATCGGGAAAAGGCAACGTCTTACATCATAATGGTACTCAGAAACCCCACCCTTCATCTCATTACTAGTCAGCCGTAGATCTCAGACAAATATGCGGATGCTAAGGACACAGTGTGCAATCTCTAGGGCAGAACGGCTGCAAGTTATCTTACACAGCATCGGCTAAGTGTCTTGATGCAAAACCTTGTCACAAATAGAGGCTGAGTAACAACATAACATGACATTAGAGTGAGTTATCGTTCAAAGCATTTGCTGGATATAGCTAAATGAACCTCAGAGGTGTCGGTCCACCTTGTAAATGATGAAATATTCCTAGGAGGCATTCTGTGAAGATGCGAAGCAGATGTACAACCGCCGTTTTTTCCAGTGGTGTACATACTTTTTGTGGCAAGTAGAGGTTGGCAAAGAAGCCAGTTCGGTCTCACAAAATACTGGCAACATTGGGGGTAAAATCGCTGTGAACGAATTGCATCATCTGTTACCTAAAGAACGCTAGAGGTAACTTACTAGAAGTCAGCATAGCCGATGGGAGGAGTCAGAAAGGTTCGTCTTTGCATAGCTTCTTGGAATTCTGATTGTTCAGTTATTAATTTTAGGATAACTTTCAACACTCGCAGTGAAAAGCCTCCAAAAATATGGCAAATTGAGTCTGCACTGTTGGTTGATAGGCTTGGTAAGCTGGAAATCACCTCTCCTCTGGGCATCTTGAGATGATGACTGCGTACAACATCACGATCAGACTTTCTGTTGGAAACTGCATTCTCTGTAATACTTGAGGTTAGCCGATCAGTTGTATTGCGGGGCAATTTGTCTTTTGGTAAGGTTGCGCTGTTTGACACAGGTTTGGACTCTGTTTCTGATGTTTGGGATGACCTCTCCGTTGAGTCATCTTCTGACAGGAAATCTCCGTTACTGTCAACCATACAATTGAGCAGCTCATCTTCGAAAGACATCGGTGGTGGGGTCTCAGGAACAGGTGGTGGACCATCGTGATGCGAGTGGGGAAGTGCCTCTCTGGTCTGACCAAACAATTTCAAATACAAGGATCTAAGCTTATTTATATCGACAAGTGCTTCGCGCAGCTCGTCTACCATATTTGAGTCTGCTAGCATTTCAAATTTTTTTACCAGCGAGGGTGGAACCGATTCGTTCCGTTGTAGCACACGTAAAAGGGACTCCTGGAGACACAACTGTTCATCTTCCAGAATTTTTGGTATGCTTATATCCGCTGAGGGTTCCGCTGTTATATCTACGTTAGAAAGTGGAACGCGGGATGAGCGCGCTGTTTCTGACCGAGCAGGCTCTTCCTCGACTCCTTGATGATTGAGCAAAATATCTGCTGTCATATAGTCAAATGTTCCAGGAGTTTCATCTTCACAAATATCCTCGTTTTGTTTCAACGAGTGGGATAAGTTTTTTGCGTTGGAAATCTCTAAAACGAATCCATTTTCAGGTTGGGCTTGCATGAGCTCTTCCGCCAGTTTCTGTGAGTAATGCCAAAAAGAAAGAAAAAAACTTGTGACACCACCAATCAATAGGATAATGTATTATACAGCGTAACTATTGCTTTCAATCACATGATACAGCAGCTTTGCGCCGATTGGCTATTTAGTGTGAAGGAACTCATAATTCATGCTTGGCTCGCCTGAACCCTAGACCATTTGTCAACGCGAAACCGTCAAAAACAGACATGATAAACACTGAAAGAGTTCATTTCAATCACTACCTTGGTGGTTGTGTCGGCGAATTCAACGCGCAAGTTCATCAGGTTTTTTAACACCAGTATGACTGCGTCCGTAAGGTTGGCCAAGATTATCGGGATGACTTGCCTTCGAGCAGCAGCGGGAAATCCATCTCCATAGTGGATCCGTATCTGTTTGCTCAGGGTATTCTTTCCAGCATTTGGTGAACCTAAGACATTTGCACGGTAGAGGGCATGGGAAAATTTCTACATTAATTAACGGAACTGACCAAAAAGCTCACGAGAGACCATCATAGGATGTCGAAAAGAGTTCAGTGCGACTATAGTTTAGCAGGGCACACCAGAATGAGCCCTTGCTCGTCTACAGTATGATGGATTTTGGAATTCATGTCACGCGCACCCTGCTTTCTCCCATTATACTCCTTATGGGGCCAAAAAATCTTGTACGCATCAACATCGACAGGCACACAGTGAAACCAAGCAAGTTTGCAATCAGTTAGCCACATTACAATGGGGTGCGTCTCTCAATGATAGCATCATGGCGTTGAAATATCGCTGTTCACAGTAATCAAGCCTAATTCGGGCAACTCAGCTACATAGTAGAAAAAGCCAAATAACCTTATTTTTCGAATTGAATATATATATAACTATAAGATTCTTAAGAAAACCGTGTGTCGTTTAAACACGACAGACCAACTGGACTTACACTTAACGCAAGGATCATGGATCTACTCGAATTGAATATATATATAACTATAAGATTCTTAAGAAAACCGTGTGTCGTTTAAACACGACAGACCAACTGGACTTACACTTAACGCAAGGATCATGGATCTACTAGGCGGAGGATTTCGTAAATAAAATATTCATACGGTGATGAACCATTGTTTTTCTTCAAATAGGCGGTAGAATCATGCGAAAGTGGTGTTTTTTTGATAGCTTTCAGACAAGTCATATCCGCCTTTTGTGCAATGCAGACGGACAAGTTGTCTTCCAATAACACTCAGCTATCAAAACGTTAATGCATATAGTTATCCCCGATTTTTTAAAAATTTACATCCAAGATGTGGCAACTAAGTGTGTCAATCTGATTGGAACAAATTAGGACTTTCAGTGTGATCGACTCAAAGCTGTGCTCTTTTTCTTACCGTTTAAAAATACTTGGTTGCGCCGGAAAATTGGTTGCTAGTAGCCGGACCCTTCAAGATGGTCACCATGTAGAAGCCTCCTACACACTTCATGTGAACAGCGATGTCAAGATGATTTACTGAAGAAGTGAGCGTGCACCTTTCCGAGGATGGTCGAAAATTGATGGAAGAGAATAAAAACTCTGAAATTAATCCGTTAAAAATGCTTCAATGTTTCGCTCCATGCCTAAAATGCGTCATTCCGAAACTTTTAGCTTGCTCTCATGTACTTCACCCCTGATATCAAAAATAATACCATTGTCTTTCAAACGAGTATTCGCTGGAGCACCAGCAACATGAATTTCAGCTTAATTATTCGTAAACGACGCTGTCATCCACGTCTGGTGCCCAACAAAGTTTTATCAGGCATGCTCTATCACGTTCTATCTTGTCCCATCATGTTCGGTCATTTATTAATGTGGGCACACCTAGTGAACGGTTTCTATCGTCTTTGGCAGGATTGGTTGAAGCACAAGTTATCCCTCCAATGTTTTGCCTTATAAAAACTGTTCAAACATTATCGTCTGGGGCGATACACCTACTATACTAGACAAACATTGTCTGAGTTGTTTTCCAAACGAAGATAAGGTTTAGCGATCCGACCGAAACTTTGTAATTACGACTTGGTGAAGTATGGGACGTGATGATGTGACAGATAATACGTGTATAAATGAGACAAAAGTTTGCGTCATAAAGTTGGAACATTACTTAAAGTTGTTACATTCTCCATCTGGCTTCGTCAGAGACTCATCGGATAAAACATGTGGTTGGGTTTTACTCATTCTATCTGCTGCAAATTGGTTAGAAGCTAGCTGACAGTCAGCTGGTCAGGGATGAGAATACTGTTTCTGAAACCTAGTTACCTTTAACCAAACTATCATTGGATCAATGAAACTTGGAAAAACCGTCAAAACTCCAACATGCGCCTCCCTCCTTAGCAAGTTTATTTCCTCATATGCTCCAAAAAATGTCCCGGCATGCACGAAAAACGAATAAACACGTCTCAACCCCAACCACTGATGGAGGAGGGCTGATGAGTTAGATAATTGGAACATCGAAGTCTAGGATTCCTTATGCGGTGCACAACAGGGGAAAAACTATTGAACTCTTTGGAAAATATTTTTGAAACTAGTTTTGAAGTGCGCTGACTGAGCAAGTTGTACTTTATATTCACCACCTTAGTGCGACCGTGAATGTCGTAGTCGGCCACTCGACATTTGTGGGACATGCGCCACTGGTCTAAAAATCTGGGATTTTTCCAATAGTAATTACCCGTCCAAATTCTTGAGCTGCGTGCATCGAAATTTCTGCAGACGCCATTACTACATACATTAAACAACTTTCAAATAAAACCCATGGTATTTGTAGTCAGAACTTTCCCGTGCACTTGAAAAGGACCTGAAAATTACCAAACTCCAAGCCTTGAGTTTTCACAGGCGATAATTATGAAGCTGAAGTGATGGGTCCTGTAGAAGCAGTTCTTCACAAATTCCGTTTTGGTTGAGACCATTCAATGGAATGTAGCAATTCCGCCTTGTAATTATCACAGGTAAAAACTCCAAAACAATGACGTGACAATTATCAGGTCGTGAAATTTTCGTAACAGGTTTGAGTGTCCACTAATGGTCAGATTCCTAATCAATGTTGCTTCAATCACTGAATCGAGAGAAAGGTGCTTGTGTTGGTACACGAAAGCGGTTACTGCAAACCTGGAAATGAGGCGCCCAAATCATGATACAGTCACCTGATTAGTCCCAACAAGGTGGAGACGTGTGGAGTACTGATTTCAGGCTATTCACAGCTTCCATCCCATTTATCAGTTGCATCTAAGCACACCGGTTTCTCCTGACAGAATTTTGCAGTGTAATCTTTGTTAAACCCGCATTTGGAAGGCAGTAGGCTAGTTCCTCTAGAGTTCTCCGTTTGAAAGTAGTCCCAACCAATCGTCATCCTGTAATAAAAGACTGCTGGATATTTTCTCGCAAACATGTGAACACCTGCCGGTAACGCTTTTGTGGATGCCTCAGAGGCGAAATATTATAATAACAGTCAAACAGATGTGGTGTGCGTGCTAATTTTTTTGCATTGTGATGTGAAGAACTCCAGAACGTACTTGGACAGAAGTGATGTATTTCAAAAACCCCTTCCAACAAACTCTTTTGACACTCAACGAAGCCTGCTAAAGCAATCAAAATTTTAAACGATACAACACGTGGTATACATTTTAGTTTTGCTTGAACGAAACCATTGGCAAAATAACGGTTGCGCGTAAACTTTAAACTGTCTGTAGAATGGACATGGTCTTCCTCAAAACTCTCGGAAGAAGCATTTTCTAATTCCTCAACTATCGGCTTCATTGGTGTGGATCTAGCTTTTTTTGACTGTTGAGACCTGCCATATTCAAGTAATTCAACTCTGCTCTTTGAACTAAAAGTACCATCCACAAAATTATACACCTTTAAGCCAAACCAACGTCGAAGAGAGTAGAGCAGGAAGCGTTACATACAGCGGCACTGCAATCTTCAACTGTGATGGCGTTTCCTGTGTATTGTTTAATGCGCCAGTGGACACAATCAGCCTTCGGAGAACTAGAGGGTATCATTTTTACGGAAACACTTTGTTATATGTCTTATGTCCGAAGAAAGCAATGTACGGTCGTGCTGAACGCTTGAAAGAGAGAGTTTACTGTTCTAACGCGTCCTGTTCCCCGGAGCGCCTTTTAATTCAATTTGTTGTTGTACACAGGTCATCTGACCTTTGTCTGCCTTCCACGATTGACATCCTTCGCATGCTTAAAACTTAAAATGCTTATCCCATCAGGTGACGTTCGCTATACCACTGAAGTACAGAAAGACGGCTACCGAGACAGCTTGAGCCTTCCCTCACACTTTGTGGAAGATAATGTTGTGCTAATAAAATACTTGTTTTACATTTGGAGACAACTTATCGTTGTTGTTATCAAAGAGCTGTAGAACAGCTTATCTATCACAACAGAGTTGCTTCAGGGCTTTTATCAGAATAATCTTCGGATTCTTCTTCGAAACTGATGCCTGTTATGTAGGAGAAAATTTGACGCTTTATAAGTGGCTTAAGTAGTGTGCGGGTGGAACTCAAGAACTGAAACTTGCTCACCAGTACAGAGGACCACTTGCTTGTTCTGCTGTTGACAAAATACATCAACTTCCAGAACTCGTCAGTCCAATCAATATTTCACTCATACATTTCAAAAGTAAGTCACTCATTACTTATCACAACCAAAAAAAACTAATAATTCACTATGGAAAGGTTGACGTGTCATATAGGTAGGTTCCGGAAAGTTCAAACCAAGAAAACCAGACACAGAGAGAACAAAAGAGAATCGCCGAGAGTGGAGTTGAACTATGACCCTAGGGTTTTGTCGAACCATGTCTCTCAAGCCCACTGGGTGAACACTCCACAAGAATACATAATTCCGGGTCACCTTTTGCAGCTGAATTGTCTACATAATTCTCCACGTTTATTCTCAGCGGACTAACTCTGTTATCTCTCTTGATGCATGCACTGTACGACTTTCATAGTGGGCTATTTGTCCACATTGCTCAAATCCCAAAGAGCTTTATTTCAAATTGACAATAACAAATGATATTGTCAAATCACAAAATCAGGAGTCTACGCACATAGAGTAGAAATATAAAGACACGCGTGAGAGCACAACGCAGACCTCTTCCATGCCTGATGATTGTCCTATCAGCTAAGCTACCAAGGACTTCAAACAGGTGGAAATCGCTAGAATTCACGACAGGAAGGGAATTTTTCGACATACCAACTAAAAGAACTTGAACTTCCCGCTTTTTTACCGCATTTTCATGTTGAAGCATGCGGTCAATTTTCATGCTGCGAAATTTTGAAGTTTTAGTTGAGCAGTTCTTCTGCATTTGATGAAACTCCGCCCTCAAATGCTTCTTGTATCACAGTTGGCAGTGGGTGCGGCGTCTGAGGATACCACTTGTCTCATTCCAGCTCTGTCTTTCAGCAGTTGTGGTTTTTTTATTCTGAAATGAGGAGGGTTGTCGGGCAGCTTTAGTCCGATGAAATAGAGAAGGGTGTTTTTTATCTGACAGGCTTAGTAGTACAAAATTTACGGAGGCTGAGCGAACATCCTGGTATGTAATACACCTTGAAGCGGTGTACAGGATTAGGTTGAATATATCTGAATGACAAAACACGCGGTCACTTATGAGTAACCAGTTTTTCGAACAACTTAGTAACAAAATACTGCAGAAAACATTTCTATAGCAAGTTTTAAAAATTAGAGAGTAAACACATCTATAAAAGTTTTCCATAGAATAGTTGTAGGTGCGCAAGCACAACCGATTTAAATGCAAGATTACAGGCATGCTGCATATGAAACCGTTTGACCATCTACTGTTTCAGTTTGCTGAACAATAAAGTGAAGACGAGTCCTCTGGTTTCATTCACTTCCGCAACGAAGGATCGATGGCAGGAGAAACGGCTTCGCTTTTTGGTACTGTACAACTAGGTGACAAGCTTCACCTGAGAGAGCCTGTGTCTTTCACACACTGGTTTTTCTAGTTGTCCTTGGATGTCCAACATCCTTCAATTAAATCAGCCTCGTACGATTCCACCTAAGTCAATCACTGAGACAAGTCTGTGCACCTATCGGTTGCTTCACTGATTATTCACTCTCCACTTGGTGTAATATCCCTTATCTGTAGCTGTTTTCTCATAGGTTTTTTATTTTTTTTTTATTAGACAGTCATAGAGCAGAGTAGAGCCTATATCGATAACTGATTTAAACCTGCCAATGTCCTTTGATGCAGTAGAGATTTATGACCACTTTGGTTACCAGTCCAGACGTGGGCAGATGTCATGGAGTGACAGATATAATGCTGCTTATAGACATTTGGTGGAGCAGCTGTACGAGTTTTATTACGAGTTAGCTACTTTGTTCGAAACGGTTATTCTAATAAATCTGTTCAACACAATTGTCACCAAATAGAGTTTTGATTGACTGGCAAGAAAGCTTTGTGTGGCATCTCACAGCTGACCTGACTCAGGTACATTGTTTGGTCTGTTCAGTCCGGTATCGAATTATGTCGTAATGTGTTTTTGAGTGCTAGTGAATTTCGTGTGTAACGAGACCTGATGTTGCCAAGTTGTAAATTCTGCATTGTTCACCGTCTCTCTGTTGTACATTTACGAATTTGGGCAAATCAGAAGGAAATGCAATCGGGTGCTATTGTGGGAACTGAGATCAGGAAGAAGCCCATTTAGGCGATCCAAGCTTGAACGACGATTCACCAATTTTGACAGATAACAGAGGAGCTGAACTAATCTTTCGTCTGTGAGATAAATGAGATAGCACGTGGACGGTTAAGCGATTATTACAACTATCTCACAGACCTAACAAACATCAAACGTATGGCGCGGTCGGATCTGAAGAAAACGTTTTCTCGACTCAAAATCCTTAGGTTAACTTACCGGGGTACAGGACATTTAAATGATCCAATTCCACATGAGGCAGATCACTGCAAAGTCCCCGATTGTTCCCTACAACTTTGACGGAGTATTTGAACAAAACAGGCGTTCGACCATCGATTCCCTTATTGTCATTTGCTCAGATTTATTGGTAGTGTATTTTGTTTCTGTGAAAACCATTCTAAATTATTAGTACGCCAGTATGTACAACGCCTTGCTGATAGATTTGACGTGGTAACTGCCGGAATCTTTGCTCTCACTCTACGCTCAGTAAAAGGATTGTAAGCGTGCGCAAATATCCAAGTTGGTCAGGTCACATTTCGAGCCTGGATGAATGAGTTTGAAATCTCTGCTGTATCGAATCACGGACACAACACTGTCTGCTACTGAGCAAAGCTCATCTAAGGTTAAACCTACGATCTCTGCCCAACTGGCGTTACATCTGTTTAGGGTAGTTTATCACGACTTCATGAAATATTCCTTGCAACTTCCAACTACAAGGTGCCTTTAATTCTGGCGCTGATGTAACTACGCTTTCTTTGCCGACAGAGCAACTTCTTCAAAGCATTTGGCATGCTACACAGTCTCCAAGAGAGGTGTATGGGTAAAAATCATGGTTGCATCGTTAATGATGCAGGGATCCTATTCTATACATTCTAGTTCATATAATATTTCATGAGGAGTCCGTCTCCATGTCTGACTTAGTTAATCAGGCGAGTTCACTGATTTCCTCTCTTATTAATGCATATGAGCTGTGTATATTCCCAGTAGTCCTGGGGTTTTAAGCTGCTTGAGCTAAGCGGCCGTGTTACCACCACTCCACAAGCACATGCTAGAGTTATCAGATTTAGTACGTTTGAACGGTTCAGGGTTGATAACTATGACTTGTTCGTCCAACGCCTCGGAGGGAGACCGAGTAACTCACCGGATCAATCGCTTAACCCAATACTCAGGACATCCCAGCTAGTTGGCGCAGCGGACGCTCAAAAACTGCTGAACAACATTTTAGAGAATATAACCAATGAGCATTTGCTAATCGCCTGGTCCTCGCTCAAATAATCAGGTGCCACCATAGTCCAATATAGCCAAAACAGTCATACTTGAACTGAAAAGCATGATAATTTGCTGAAACCGCAAAGTATTCCGGGTTATTTTGCACAGTTCGAAAGTACCACACACAGGTTTATTTCCGGCAAAAAACCGTTAAAGATTGAATGATACAAATGAGTTGGTTAACGGATCAAGACAGCTCGTTTCTCGAAAGCTCAGTACCTCCTTCATTAATTTCCCCTTTATAGATGCAATGAATATCCGGCTACAAGGCAAACTTATCGGATAAAACTCTAGTGAATAGTAATCCATAACACGATGATCAAGTACGGCAGCACATCAAATCAATATGCTGTGTTGTCTATAGAGGTCTGTAAACGAACTTTCTCAAGCGCACCATCCGACAGGTAGAACGGTGAAACATCAAACAGGGTTGAAACACAAAACAGTGTTACTTTGCGAGTAAATTATTCAAAATTATCTTCCGACTATCACAAAATTGGCATTTGAAGCAGCAGCGTGCTACTCGCAAGGTAGACACCTGTATTCAGTAACAAAGGGAATAAAGAAAACATTGACGTTATCCTAAACACCCACCCTCAACTCAGACATCATTCCTTCGGTAATAAGCTGGAGGTGAATAGTATGCTGCCTTTTCCCATCCCTTCACGAGCCCGGAACGTGGTAACCGAGAATTGTCGTTTACAAATTTGATTGTTAGTCCAGCTTTCAAAGAAATATTTGGTAGTGATTAACTATTACTCAACGCGGGCGTCATGTGTGTCCTGAAAAACTCAAACGTCATTTCAGGAGCACTTATTTGTTTATTCGTGTACGTGTTTACACCGTTTTAGGTGATACGGTGGAAAAATGAATTCACAACACTCGTAGAACGGATAAAATCAAAAGTGACATATTGGATTGCAGACAGAATTATAGTCCATTATGGATGGAACTTTTTTGAATGAGGTTTTGATGGCATTGTTGTGTAAAACGATAACATCGAGGAACTGTTTGGCTGAGAGATAGATCAGCCGAGATAAGGCCAGGTTCTGCTCTACACCCCCTACAACTACTCAAAATATAAAATAGTATTGCGTTTGCAAAAAACTTTGTTGTTCAGCGCTTTGACTAAACGATAGAACTGAACAATTCATAAAAATTCATCTCATCTCAACTTTTTGGCCATTTTTCTTACTAAGGCGATGTGTGCGCTCCTATTGTATATCCGTTTTCGTGTTTGAATGCGTTGCGTTTTACGGACATCAGTGCATTTTGTTTAGCGAAACGCTGAGTCAGTAAGATGGTTTCTGTTTTTTACTCGAAAACATGGCACCTTTTCGTAAAACATGCATCTAGGAGCAGAACAGCGGTCTGTATTTATTTCCTCAAATGAGGTTCCTTGAAAAATGTAGCATCAGCCTAGAAAATCACCCGGAAATGTGTACGAAAAAACATGCTTTCTTCACACATCCTTTTCAATATACGTCACAAGTTCGTTTCTTTCTCAGGCCCGGATTTGCAGATTGACGTTGCATCACAGACCACACACGAGATTCCCAGCACTTGTTTTGGATTTCCCATCCATAGTGAAATAAGCTTGTTTAATTTCCGTACCCAAAAATCCACTTAACTGGGCAAGTGCTGAGGAATACCTGTTTGGAATAAGTTCACGGTTATTGATGAGCCGGAATACTCTCTCAGGATGATCACAGAAAATTTCCTTATATTTTTGGAGTAAAGTTTCATTGTGTAAATGAAATCATTTCCTGATAGAAAGCCGAAAAGCAGTACCAAGTTGAATTACTATGCTTGAAAACATTAGGATTGCATTCACATTGTCATCTTTTAACGGTCCCCCTCTGCAACATTTGTCCTAGTTGGCCCACACCGAAGCGGGGGGCGCAGTGGACTTGATGTTCGCTCCAACTGGAGGAGATCACCAGTACACATTTCTCGCTGTGGCGGGATGGAAACTACGCGAAAGGGAAATGCAAGGTGAGCAATTTACCCCCAGTCCAGTATCAGCGCAAGCTGACCGCCATTGACTTGTCACTCCCGGACAGATGAACTTGTCCACGCTTGTCCGATGGGATTTGTTTGTCCATAAAGATTGATCAACTAGGAAATGTCCTGAGCGAGTTCATTTACCGACCCCCTTCCACTTTATGACTTTCCAGTCAGGCAATGTTATGCTTAAATCTGTCGGAAAGACGTCACTTATTTGTTGCTGGCTGTGGGTCTCAGGAAAATCGTTTTTACATTGGGCACTGATAGAGTGATTGCATTGCACTCGAATCGAATGTCACTTGTTCCTGGCTCCTATCCCGACAGGGCCATGGATATGCACTGATAACGGCCTCTGGTGAAAACGAAATTGAGGTTCACTGCTTCTTGTCGCCAGTGGGGACTAACCAAAATGATTACGTTGTGGCAGAAAAGGTTCTTCTAAGGCGACAGCAGTATGAGTTCAAGTTTTCCTTTTTGTGGAATCATCATCAATGAAATATGAACTCTGCATATACTAACAGATTTTCAGAGTCTCCAGGTAACATCTTATCTGACGTGAACTGAGTGGTTTCAGCGCTTCCTGTGTTTGTGTATGAATGGTAATTTAAAACAAATATCCCGAATATATTTTTCGATGGTTCTATGCCGTTTTTGGAGTGAACGCATGCCAAAAACCCAAGAACAACTGTATGGTTAGCAGTTGGAAACCAAAACTTTGACCTTAAACAGCAAATCAACAGTGCAATTAACTACCGAGCATCGTGGGTTCCAGACAATTCATCCACGGAGATCAACTAGAATTATGCCACTGAGCTGTTTATCAGCACCGATGAAAGTGTAACACTGATAAAACATTGTGCCCTTGGATCCGTCTATATCATTTGTGACGCATTGGAAATTCAATCAAATTTTTCTGAGTAGAAATTGAGAACATCTGACTTTTTGGCACAAATTAGGCTTTTTACACCTTATAATCGCAGGCCTGAAATCGGTGCTGTTATTGAC
Organism: Clonorchis sinensis; assembly: GCA_003604175.2. Classification (NCBI taxonomy): domain Eukaryota; kingdom Metazoa; phylum Platyhelminthes; class Trematoda; order Opisthorchiida; family Opisthorchiidae; genus Clonorchis; species Clonorchis sinensis. Next base: position 214,015,791 of record CM030369.1, read on the forward strand.
GGCCGCGTCGATTCGAAGGAAATCAAGCTCACCAAGAGAAACATTTTGACATCCAGATTGATCAATTCTTTTTGATAAATTTAATGGACTTTTTACGTGACGCCGTCGATAATAGAAGGTGTTCTTCGCGTGTATACTTGGATTCAAATTTCTTTAGTGTGATATTCAAACGTTTCATGAAATCGTGGTCAACCTAATGTTTTTTTGCAAGACAGGGAGAACTTGTCCTTTTTCATGCTTGCGCATTTTAACTCTGCGTTGCAGTGCGGTCTATCCAAAGAAAATTGAGCGTTTCACTAGTTTGTGTTAAAGCTCGTAGGTTGGCGTTCATTGACAATTCAAAATTATTTGCTCTGTAATCCTGTTAAAAGTGTGGTTTGCCAGGCTTTCCAAGAAATAACAAATGAAGTGAATATTCTCAAGCTATTTTGCAATTAGGCACCAGCAGTTTTTACTGCTCTATGGCTGTCGATAATAATTTCAAGCCGTGTGCCCAGCCAGTGCATTGTGGGATTTAGTCCTATTGCCAAACATGTGTTAATCTTAACAAAGTAAGGGTAATGGTAAAATGAAGACTACTTAAAAACCACCCATAAGTAGTAAGAACAAGCAGCTCGGCTTGGCTGTTGCCTCGGGAGCCTGTTCCAGAAGGAGAACTGACTTCATCCATGTCATAATTAATCGTCGCTGAATTCGAAAAGGATTCAAGTTAGTAAAAAACTAATGAATGAATTTTTGCCGCTTGTCGTTAATATTATATCAATCAACCATTCGGCGCTGAGAATCCAGCTAAAAGTTGAAAGATTTGAAGATACTGACCAATTTGTACGGTTTAATGTATACCTATCGGCAAAATATTGACCAGTGAACGAAAAAAATGGGTCACTCTTCAACAGATAGAATGAAACATAATCCAAATAGGAAATGTAAATAGTATTCGTGCAATTCGTATAAATCAGGAATGGGGTGTGACCACAAACAGGTTTCGAAATGCGACAACAAACTCTGTTCAGCCTTCTATTCACTTTTTATTGCTGTTACATACCCTTTGATAAATCACGCTCCAAACTATCTTGGCGCTCTGTCGGTCTGGATAAAACGACCGATAGAAGATGCATTCTTCAACAAGATGACACAGGAACTTCAACAGTTCACAGTTGACGTGACAATGTTTGATTAGCATGGATTCTTTTCTTTGGCTTAGGCAATCGGCACGTTCTAAATGCTCATTTTAGGATAGCGGAGACAATACTGACATTCCACAAAGCAGGTCCACTATCAGTATTAGTGAAGTGGAGTGATGAATGACTCTCCCTACATTCACCACCTTAAAGAATTTCATGTTGTTAACTAGGAGAGCACAAATTTGAGTTATGTTATCGGTTTTTTGTTTTATCAACTGATATGCAAATATTTGGTACACGAAAAGATAACGGTTACGTGCGCAACACAGAGAATAATACGTTCTTCATTGGCGAAGTTGCCTTTCATCCTCGAGTTTAGATTTCGAATGAGAGCATGTGATGCGCCATTGTTGTTTTTTTAGTTGGGTACCTGTCAATACTAAACGTTTAAGACTAGTGCTGGATATGTGCGCAAAAAAGTCGAATTTTTGTCAGCCAGCTGGATCACCGTACTCCACAAATCAAATATTTTTCACCGCAAGCAGACTTGTGCTATTGACTCCAATGAGAGGTTAGAATAGTTGAAACAAATGCATAATTGTGCAATCAGACAAACTAAAAATAAGCGGCCAAAGCAGTCTGGATAATGCAACTAAATTTTCTTGACAAGTCCACCTGAACTAAAGAGCCTATCAGACCAGATGAACCATTTATCATTGTCCAAAACTGATCATCCCTAATCCTCGTCCTCCGGTTCAGTGGTTTCTTCTGTAATCCGAAAAAGTGAATTTCTTATAAAAATTTAGTGAAGCGTTGGCTAAAGTTTATCCACTATAATGTAGCGATTCATCCCTTAAACTTAACTTTGGTCGCAATAATTTTCCAGCTTTAAAACAAATGACAAGGTAAAAATACCGTACAGGTAAAACCCAGTTCTAATTGCAACAAAAAAGAAACAAATTTAGGGGGGAATATATTCCTCGAACATTTTAAAGAACCTCAGAATAATGTGTGAGTATTTGCGCCTAGCGAGGCAAAGGACGGACGCGCTGGCGCACACCTAACAAGCACATAACGGGGCTCAATGAACCAACGAGCTGTTCCTGCTACATCCAGGTCAAACTGACCCGACTCCTCGTTGATGTCAACGATGTCTCAGTCCTTTAACAACGTGACCAGCGATACTGCCATCGCCAATTTGAATACAGAAAACCATGTCACCGGGCTCGAGAAAACTGCGCAGCCACAGTTTATTGATAGAAATATTTTTCTGCAATTTTCCTCACCAACATTTGGGGCTTTTCCAGCTCACAAACTAGTTAAAGTTCGCCGTCATTAACAGCCAAGTACTTTTAGGTCAAGCCGCCTAACCAAACAAAAATCTTCAAGGTATTTTATTCATGAATTTGACTCGTAGCTCAGTTTGTTTGCCCCAAAGACTTTAGGTACTTGACCTTCAAACAAAGTTTCCCGCATTTTAAGCTCGGGGATAGTTACATCGCATCCGTTGCTGTCAGTAAATGGCATGTAAACACCTGGTACTCAAACTTTCCGAAGTGAATTACTTAGTGAACAAATTTCTCCCTACTTAAATATGAGAACTTATGACAATAATCATTCAGGTGCCTCACCTACATACCACTTAAAAGTAGTACAAGGTCTGAGTTACAGCCAAGTTGTCCATGTGAAGTCGAGGCTCAGATTTTGGGTTCGAACCTCGGACTTTACGGTCAGCATGGCCGCACCTTAACCACGAGTCCTCCTGTACAAGTAGTTTTATCTAAACCCAGGCAATTACCCATTATACAGCAAAATAGATAAGCTCGTCTCTGTTCTAATTCATGGTGTTTACATAGCAATCAGACATGTGTCTTAGTTTCCACTTTCTTGTTTATTATCCTCAATCTCTATTGGTTCATAACTAGTAATCCGAAAGTTTGAGTGCGTCTGACAGTGCCGTCATAACTGCCATTCTTACATCAAATTAGCATGCAAAAACTAGCAATTGTTATGTACATCAATGTGTGTGTTTAACCGTTTCCACGCGATAATTGCTTGTTCTGTACATTTCTTATATTGCCACACACCCACACACCCTAATCACCCAACACCCGTTATCGCCAAACCCACAGACCGAGGATGCTTCACGGTCTAATTGTTGGACCAGCGCTGAACACTGTTGGCTACCCTCACACGCGCTTATCGCAGGCGCATTAGATTTTATCGTACTTGTCAGCTTTGTTTGGCTGAACAACCGTTGAATGGGATCAAACACAATCGCATCGTGGATTTGTTTTTGTTTTGAAACAACCGACGTAAATGAGGAATTACTGCATCATAACCGAACAACCTATTGGTTATTGTATCCTCAAGGGACATGTCAGAAGAGTGGGACTGGCGGTTGATGGAAAAGCCGTTGCGTTCTAGCATACTGGCGATTAGTCCATTTTGTTAGACATTCAAATACTGTCCGGGATTAGAAAATGAACACTAATAATTGCATTTTTTTCCTAATTCCATGAAATCCAACACGATTGTGAGTGACTGGGTATCCGAATTGGGTTTGTCGGGCGAGAGTGATCAAAACGGTGGACCGAATGCGGCACAAAAGAGCCACAGGAGGTTTGCACTGAGCACAAACAAAATTCCTTGGTGCCTATGTGGGCTTGATGCAATAGGATCGGCAGGCGAACGTGTAGAGTTCTGCTGCAAGCCATCGGCGAACCCAAACATTGTAGAATATCCACGAAGACCGGCACCAGTAACTCGTTTCGGCGTTGTCCGTCGATTCCCCCAAGGTTTACGAATTGCCGGGCCATTTTTACGGTTAAGCTTTGAAAAATTCATCTAAATGCGTGAGTTTTTACTTCATTTTGGTAACTAGCCTCTTGTTAGCTACTTGCTTTTTACCGCCAAAAGATACTTAAAGTTTACCATACTAGGAATTTTCGTTCATACGACCATACGCCGACGAGGACAACATAAACAACGCACTTGGGAAAAGACTGCTTTCCTCTCTAACAGTTTGACGAATGTATACCAAAAATTCAATTCACAGTGAACCTGTTAGTATGAAATTTGTGAACATTTTGGCGATTTAATACCTCCATCATGATATAATTGCATAAGTTTCACAGATAGCCTTCACCCAATATAGCTTAATCAGGAATTGCGTCCCTCAAAAGGTAGCAACTTTGCCTGTCTTGCAAGCAAACCCTGATACACATATCTGTTTTTTTATTTTATCAATAACGCAAAAAACAGCTTTCAAACTATTACTGCATCCCGCTCTTACACAACGCGAAAATACCAGAGCACTCGTTCATAGCGTGCGTCTTTATTAGACGGAAAAATTGGCTTTAGAAATTTACCGCGCAGCATTTAACTTTCAGGGTTACCTAAAGGGATTGAACGAGAGCATTTACGTATGCAACCATTCTTGGGCGTCTCATATTGCCAGAGTTACTTGAAAATAGAACAGTGTTTTGTCACTTCGATTGAAACACGTCCCGACATACTCATAAATACTCACATGCATATTTAGACTGACAACAGGGCCCCTATGTTTACCTTTTTCAGGTGAGGGACCGTAGTGTATGACAATGAAGAAATAGACTTCGGCTTTCAGGTTACTACAGCTGACATAAAAACCTTTTTAAATCAGGGATAATGCAGTGCAACCCAGGGGATCCACTTTCTTAAAGCTATCCACTCGGTCTCGTATGCTAGAGGGCGTGGTCAACTCTGACGCAATACGGTCATATTCTAGCAGCTCAGTGATTACGAGGCTCAGAGACATCACTGCTGCCTAAGATTTTTGCCGTTGGCGAAGAAGGGAGTGGGTGGGTGACCATATTAAATGTATTGTTGCACGATATGACCCTTAAGAAGATGGAAAACAACTGGCATTTTCTAGCATAATGCTTCCAATTTGTCTCCTCAGATTTGGAATGCTACATGGGAACTCAATTTGCGTGCCATTTCTGGCGGACGACCTTGAATTGCCGACCCGATCAACTTTTTGGTGAAGCAACGTTTCCGCTATACTGGTGCTGAAAATGGCAATAGTCAGCGCGTGCTCACAATTTTGTTACGAGATAAGCTCAGCAGCTAAGCGATGCGACAACGGAATCGATCGTATATGCAGATTGTGCTACTGCACCAAGACCTGGTTTTATCTAAGTTCAACCATTTTGATAGAACGTGCGACTTGTCAGAACGTACAACTGTCCCTCCCTTGGGGAGATCATATAAACAAAAATTAGCATAGGTGCTTTATTCCAGAGGCGGTTGATTTGGTCACAAAAGCTTATTTATATGATGAATTAAATTTATTATCTGCGGGAAGGTCAGTGATCATGATGAATCCTGCAGAAGAGCAAGCTTGTCACCAGCGAGTGGTGTATGGTGAACTCCTGCGAAACAATAAACCCTGTAGCCATGTGTCTAAAGTAGTTTTCGAATGACAGTGCCTCTGGAAATCTTTATGTGCACGCATGCGTCCTTCATGAATCTTGGTGTATTTGAACAACTGTGTCAAATGGAATACCATTGTATTCTCAGTTAAGGCCTTCAATTTCTCAACCAAAGCCTCTCAAATAAGGGCCACTTAAAATAAGAAAATCTGGCTAGTTCGTTGAGGACTTGATTACATCTTAGGACCTACCAAGAAAGAGGTACGGTCTGGGATCCATTCGCATTTTGGCCAAAGGGAGAAAAATCCGAAATTTTCTATACAAGTCGGGTTAATGTGATGGTCCTTTGGCCGCCTCGGAAAAACCCGACGTGGAAAACATTATCATGCAACCACAGAATCCCAGCTCGAAAATCTTTTCGTTCATTTGGTAGTAGTTAAGTGTACATTCGTCGAAAATGACAGTTGGGCCAAACTCAGTGACTTCAGTAAACGTCTGTGAACATTATTAACAAAGCAAAAATATGCGTAGTTTAAAGTGCCCACAAAAGTACTGTGGGAGCTGAAGGACAGCTACTTCTAGTTTGACTCCTCTTCAAACTATTTACCCGACAGAAGATTTGAAAATATGGATTTGTGAAGATGCAGGCTATTTCTAGGTTACTTAATTTTTCATTGAATGGCCTCATCTCTCAAACTGAGATGTCCCAGCTGTTCGGTTTTCATGAAACCATATATCCACTGGTTCACCCTACTAGCAGTTAGGTAAACAGCCAGCGGATATTGGAAATTTCCTGTTAAACAGCTCTAAACACGTAGGTGTTAAATCTTGCCACACCTTGAACACAATCAAGTCTCAGTTGGGTTTTTGCGGGATAAGTGTTTTGTTCATACGCACACCACTCTCGTTTGAACGAGAGGGTCGGACACACCAATCACATCGCTCAAGCGTGAACACGTTCGCCTGTTCAGACGTGAAAATTCAGATGCGTCCAACGTGCTTTGGTGGAGTAGTGGTAACACGCTTGTCAGATGTTAGGGGTTCAAATCCCGACACGGCCACTGGATATGCACTGCTGATGAGCTCTAAAAAGAGCGAATCTCGAGTCCAATGCTTCCCTTTGGTGTGGACTCATCGGAATAATTACGCCAGGACAGGAGAACGACCGTTCAAACGAGAGTGGTGTGAATATAAACAATCAAGCCTCTTAGAGAAGCGGGTGTTGTTCGGTCCACTGTCTTTCTCTGTCGATTAATTATTGTCCGTGTTGTCACCATTTTAAGTGATTAGCCAAAGTTCCATCCAGATCACTCCCATTATTTTGGACCTCATTTTACCGTGTACAAAGAATATCACATCTGATTTTCAAATCCGAAGCTACAAACAAATTAGTGCCGACATGGGCACTATTCTAGGCTTGATACGTTTCAAGAAAAAAATTAGACAAATGGTAGAAAACCACATTCAAAAACTAACTTCAACTAAACGATATTTAATTTTTTTAATCGTGGCAAAGGACAAGGAATAGCCTGATCACGCACTGCCAGTTTTTAATACAATTCTTCAAAACACTGCTTTTTTTTGTGAGTTTGAGGAAAGGGAATCTCCTCTTTTTTAATGTTTTTTATCTCCGTATGCCATACTGACTGGACCAAACAGTACATGAAATGTATCGGCTACTGTCCCGTGCAACGCAAACGTGCCTTTGTCTCAAATGTATTCCGGAGAGCCAGACAAACGCACTGAGAAGATGGATCTGCCCGAAAGTTTGTAATGAGAAGCAACCTTGTTACCGTGGGAAAAGATTTTAAAAAATCGTTCAGCTGTAACACTTTTTTGATGCCCAACTGTTATGCTAACAGAAGGAAGAACGAGGGCTGGGATACTGTCCAAGCCCTGACAAGGGAAGTCGAGAGACAGAGGTCTGGTTCAAACAACCGACCTTCCTGTCAGTAAATTCGCGCTCTAACAACTGAACCATCTCACCAGTACAGTAAAAAAGGTTTTCCTAACATTGTGCTCCTGGTTGATTGCCAATTTAAACCGGCTTCATTAGTAAAATAATTTGCCGACCTATTCGGCATCATACCCGGACTTTAAACCATACACAAGTAATAAACGACTGCCACCTATCAAAATACCATTCCCATTTTTCAACCGTGTGGTCGCTAAGTCACCCCAAGCCTGGGAATATAAACACTAATAGAGTTCAACAAAGTGCGTCTGCTCAATGCAATGCTGGGAGACTCCAGTTTAAATTCCGGCGAGCCGAAAGTTAAACCATCGTCCAATAAATTTCTTTCGTACAGACATCCGTGGGAGCCCATCGGACTTTTCGCCAGTCACTATTCAAGTCAAGACACAGTTGAATCTATCCGTTCATTTCAGATCGGAGCACAGAGCAGTCAATAGTGCTGTGCTTGACATTCGAACTTTTAGACCCAGACCACTTTACTGGTAGCTGCACCCAGCCTCGTATCACCCCGGCTGATCTCAAACCGCTCTCCACACACTTGTCAGTTCTATAATCTCTAGTATACTTACGCTTGGCGATTTTCACCGCCTCACCCACTAGTCGCTGTGCTCTGAATCTTATTCCCCGTTCCAAAGTGTCCACATTTTCCAAATCTATCCTTTGCCCAGTATCCAGTGCATGCCCTGCCATTGCTGAATCTTTAACTATCGCCTGATATTCATCTACGTTTCGCGGGGGTCTGTTAATGGATCACCTATGCTCACCGATTCTGGTGTGCTGTTCCTTGGCTGTCTGTCCTATACACACCCTCGTAAAGTCTTTATATTTTACTTTATATACACAGTTGTTAGTCCTATCAACCTCAAGGCGATCCTTTAATTGCACCAATACTGAGGGCGAAGTTTTCCCCTTCTGGAAAGCTTCCCTAATGTTAGCCGCATTGAACATGACTGTTGTCCCGATCCACTCCTTGTTAGGTCTTGGAGGCTAAATTTAATCTCTTTTCTAAAAGACAACTTTATTGAGGGTCAATCTGATGGACGGACTACGCCGAAATAGCTGGCAGATGGCTTACTCTTTTCTATTGGTCGACTAGAACAGCCAATCGTGGACAGCAATTTTTCGAACTTACGTATCCGTTTGTCGTTGCACTGTTTGCCTTGAGCTGATTTTATTTCCGTCATTTTTTGTATTAAGCAAATCGAAACCTGCAGGCAAAATTGCGGACTGAAGATCATGCTTGAGACAACATGCACGGTGGTGGATATCAGATAAACGTTGGGTGGTTAAATTGGCCATCTGCTTGAGGAATGACCAGGCCGCTGAGAAGGCGACTCGGGCCTTAACACCCGATCAACTTGGCAATTTGCTCACTTGGTCTGACGAAGCTCTTATGTCAGAAGCAAACGTTGCCCAGAACTAGATTCACAGGTTGTTTAAAAAACCCCTCTAAAACGATGACTAACCAATCAGTCCCAAACATTTTCCAGCTGCCTAACAATCTGCAGAGTACTTCAAAGGTGGCAAGCCGGTCTCACAGAGTTGATGAGTTCGCTCCAGTGGTGGCTGATGGAGCTGATACAACTTATGACGGCGTGCCCAAGGCCAGTTTGCTTCATGCATTAGTCATTTCAGCACATATTGAAACCCAATCATCGAGGCGAGATAAGGATCTAGTTTTCTCGGGTTTACTCCAGTAGCTGTCCGAACAGCCTATACCGTCCGGATAGCATTTTAAAACGTCACCAACCAGCAACTTCTTCCATCGTTTTCTTCAGATGCCTGTGTTTCATGGGCATTTTCGTCAGCCGGTGGAACCTCCTTACATTGAACTGTTGCAACTTGTAACCTACAGATGTATTGAAGCATGTCGAAAGCACAAACACTCGCCAACTTACCTTCCAATCAAGGTTTCTGGTGGGCAGATTTGAACGAGCCTTGTTACCTTTTTTTCTTACAAAACCGGAGAGTTCGTGGCAAATCACTGATTTCTCGAACTGCACACTAGGTCTGTCACACAATAGAAGTTGTTACTTATGAACATTCGGCTTACTTTACCTGCTACTTATCCGGAATTCTTTCGCGTAAAAGTAGGTTTTCTAATAATCAGCAAGATTTGCCTACTATTCAAATGTGATGCTTTTTCTTCTTTTTTCGTGCACACCCTTTCATTAGGTGCCAATCACGATTGAAAACATTCCAGCCACGATCTTGAAAAATCGGGCACTGATAAACCGTTATTGAGTGCAGCTCAGAGATATGAGTCTGTGGGATGAAGTTAGAAGTTCTGCCACGCATCATGCTCTTTTAAGTTTTTCTTTGCCTAAAGAATTGGAACTGATATCTAAGTTGTTCAACAGCCTTGATTAAGATGTCTTGTGTCGTTTGCGGATTTTGCTTCGGATAATCACTCAAACCGTAGAAAGAAAACAAGCGATGGCTTAGCACCGAAGTATGAAAGCCATTGCCAACAGCCTCAGCTCCGCTGGTCGTTGCTGCGTGGACCCAGATTTGGACCCCTCATTGATTATAGACATTGGTAGACATGGCTCAGTCGCTCACTCACTAACGCGCTTGCGTCTAATCTGCTGCTTTCGGCGCAACGCTTCACCTACCAAGTCCCCCCGCTAAAAACGCAAATGCCACTCTTGCAGTCGCGCGTCAATTTCAAAAGCTGGTGTTTTTAATATGCAATCTTTCATCGCTATCTTCCCAACTCACCGGAACAGTGTTCTGTACGCGGTTTACCGCTAAAGCTGAGAACGACAGTGCTGTTTCTTGTTGATTCTATTGTCGCGCTTTGGACGGGTCCGGGAAAGACAGATGGCTAAAATAGCACTTTGCATACTATACGAGACGTTCCTTTGAAACCCCCTATTTAACAAATAATTGACTATTGCTTTCCAAGTCTACATTTTTAAGAATACTCTTAAACAATGTTGAAGAATACAAAGGAATTTAGTTGGTCTAGTGTTAGTACTCGTCAAGATCACACAAAGTAGATTTACCAAAGCAGTCAGGATTGACAAATGACAATGACCTTCTAGCATGTTCCAAACCCTAGCACTGGATTTCTTTTGACCACACAGGATGTAAAAAGATGTATTTTGTTCATTTTTTAAATGTGAAACGTTTTTGGAGGTCCATCCGGTTCTAGCTACCAGACGAAATGCTTAGAATACAATACAGTGCTCCTGCCAAAGAGGGAACTGTTCTAGAATCCAGCTAACTGAGCAACTGAGCGTATATCCGGCTCAAATAATAGAAGAAAGTTGATATCCAAATAACTTTGTTCCCGGAGTTGATATGGCGAAACTCCAAGTTACATGGTCAAACAAGTCAGTTTTTCAATGAACTATCAGATTTTACCAGTAGTACTATTACCGACACAAACCTTCAAAACACCTCTTCAATTCTGCGCAATACAATGACACTACGATGTTGGATACCATTGTATCTGTTTGCTAATTTATGCTGTTGGTGGTGCGTTTGATCTGTTTAAAGTTATACCGTATTTTGCATATTATAAGATTACTTTTCCCCAATTTTCGTTACCCTCCCGCATCCTCCTGCGCACGTTGCCCACTAGGCTTTCTTTGATCAATTACTTCAAGAAAAAAGCTGTAATCATGTCCAGGATTATTCACTGCAGAAACGCGGTCGAAAAATAGGTGGAGACTGCGATTATTAGGCAATCTAATTAGAATTCATGGAAAACAGTGAACACTCTTGCTAGCTATGAGCATTCTGATGTAGTGAGCGTATCCTTCATCTGTGCATCTTTGCTAAAAACGTCTTGAAACACTATTTTTTTTATTAAAATTTATCAGAGGTGTTCACCTTCGGGGAATTAAGAAGAGACTATTGCCTTGCGAAACATGAGCTCTTTCTGCACACACCCTCAATGTCAACACAAACTGCTTCGAATTTTGCCCTGAAAGTCACCGTGTGAACCGATTTCAAGATCCAAGAGACGCTCATAGATTTTTTCAGCGATCATCCAACAAATATGATCACTAGCCACATACACGTATGTACAAACCAATTGGTTTTTGTAAGAGGCTTACCTGAAACTCAGCTGGAAGTCTCGTTGATGATGTTTTTAAGCTCTCTAAGAAGTTTCAGCAACCTTATGAGTAGTGTATTGCGTCTATATATACTACTGTCCCATTAATCATGAACCACAGGTTAGATTTAAAGACCCAGTGTTGTTCATTTCATCAAGAACCTACTAGCCATAAAGTAGCCTAAGCACAGTAAAGGGGACTCCGCACTAAAGGCAGAGAAATAAGAAGTGCAAAATATGGGCGAAATTTTTCAAAAGCACAATGAGGAGGATTTTAATGCCCGATTATGTGATTTTAAGTGAGGAATTGATATAGGGTAACTTAGGTAGGCTTTCATCAGCCAACCAGTCACCGCAGCTGAACACTATGGTGCGGTGGCCTACCGGGACAATCTCGTCTCAAGTCCGCTTTGAGTTTTGTCAACCTCCGAGTCATTGTTACTCTTAACGAGTGAGAGGCAACCCTATGGTATGCAGCAGCGTGATGAACTACCGAATTTTGAAATGCTTCAGACGCAAACAAGTACGCACAGTAATCCTACGAATTTTCTCACGAAACTTGATATCTTTGCCTTGTAAACCTGGAGAATCTGAAAATAGCTCATATTTTTGCTCTAACATTGACCTCTGAGCTGGGGAGTGTGGTGCATTGACAAACAGTGTGTTTGTCATGCCCCTTCATTTGAACGTTACCGTTGTCTTTCTGATTTCACTTTTTGAAGTTGAGGCAAAATAACAAATGGTTTCTGGCAATTCGTGCTCTTCCGGATTCACTGATTCAAACTTGGCAGACTATCGGGGGATATAGGTGTTTGAACAGAATAAACATTACTTTGGATTTATTCTTCCTCACAGAATACCCGTAGATTATATAGAATTGAACTCTGTGCTTTGTTGGCTAATCTTGAACCTTGTAAAAACCGTGATCTGTGAAAGACAGGGGTCATTCATAATCACGTTTGCTACGTGTTTCGACATAATTCGTTTTCCAGTGTCACTACCTAAGATTCACAGTCACGACCCCATTCAAGACAGATTTTCACTTATTTAGGAGAAAACATAGGATCTACCTTCAACCAAAGTGTGGTAACCCAGACCTAGAATACGCTTTGCTTCCACAACTAAGGTAAATAAATTTTTCAACTTTTCAACAGGCAGTATGATGTCATGTTTCAACTAGGTTAGAAGGGTTTTCTCATGCGCTGCAATTCACTTCGCTCAATTATACCCAACAATCTATCCTCTTGTCGCACTCTACACAGCGTGATTTCCATAAAAACCAATATGGCGACAAACGACTCTCACGCAGACGAAACATCCGCCGCACAGCGTATATGCATTTCGGAGTGAACGTTATCTAATCGGCCAGTTGCATCGGAGAATCGTATCGGCTAAATTCGAAGTCACGCAATAACAAAGCAAGTACCCACTCCATCTCTCACTACTTTCACAGTGAACGGATTTACCTAAAGTTTTCCAGAATAGATAACTGTGGCCAAACACCAAAATCAAACGGTGAACTTTCAATTGAAATTTCATTCTGTTAGTGGGATCAACCTATGCTGAAAAGCCTGGAAGCATTGTGCAACTGTTTCATCCTCAATGAGAATTATCGGTGATGCTCATCTCACGAAATTCATAGATTTTCAAACCAGTCATCTGTTGCCTTTATTGACAAGATATAATCTCAATTAAAGAGCACTTTCGAGTGATTCTTCTCTTTCCACGATACGTTTATCTCACTAATGATATTAAATCGTGATGGAAAATTTCCGAATTTCGTCATGCTGTTGTCACTTTTTTCAACGCCCATAACGCCTTAAATGGGGTGGTAAATCGTTTTTACAACTGTTCTACAGTGGCAAAATAGCCGTCATTCTGTGCAGCTCTTGAAGCACTTCGGAAAAACAAACTCAGTTTTTTAGCAGTCCAGACCTCATTTATTTTTAAGGCAGCTTTGATCCCGATACTCAGTCAATCACTTTCCATTTTGATTCATTGGAAGTGAAAATAAAACCAATTCTTCGTCTGGTGCGCAATGGGAAAACTTCAGCATGATTTACAATGCAGTGGATATGGGCGTTTTTAAATCGATTCAAACCAATCAGCATTTTTGTGTGTCTCGACTTGAGGACAATGAGGATACGGATGTGGCTTTGTGGAAGAGGAAACTTCAGCAAACTTTCTTTTGTTCTTCCGTAGAATTACGCTTCAAAATCACAAACAGAGGCATAAGACAAATTTTCCCACCTAAGCCCAAAAAAAGGTTCTTCAAATCCGTATAGACGTTGCATTATGATTCAAGTAGTTTAGGAAATGCAAACATTCCTGGACTAAATTGTTAGAATGTGCCTTAGTGATTATGTTGCTTTCCTAAATTCTAAATTGTAGATAACACAGTTTTGTACGACGAATAATTTGAAAATTCACGGTTGGTGAATTTCTTCTATTCGTCAGAATATCAAAGCTGGAGGCTGGATGGTAACACAAGGAAGCCGCATCATTTTGGGTGGGCTTAACACATGCACATAAAAGTTGCCCGATAGTGAGCGAGAGCCAGCTAAGATGGGCTGATTGTACGAGCATTCCCCGGTAATACATTCCACCATGACGAAGAGATGATGCCCGACAAATTCTATCTTACCACGGGCACATGACATACGATTCGGAAAGTGTTCGCTTTGTCTACTTGGTGGTTTGTGTTACACCACTGTGACAGTGTGGCTATCCATACGGAATTCGCACCACCAGCTTTCATCCAGAGAGAATAAATGTACTTTGTTTTACTTTCACAGGATGGTCTTGTCATGTGGCTCATGTTGCCGTGCGATAAGTACAGTCGGTTGTGCAAATGGGTGTTTATCCTCAGCTGAAAAAACTGATCAACGCAGCCAATGAAAAGATCGCAATCGAATTCTTAGCGCAGAAAACTTTGGACAGTGTTCTAACTAATATATGGGCTATGAACTCGGCTAGTGTGTCCCTTATATAGGGACAGTTTTGTTGTTCCCGGCATTATATGCTTACCATTTTCCTAATGGTGAATGAGCCTTCTCGGGCATTTTCAACTGAGGTACGATAGGTGTTATCCTGTTTCCTTTTTAGCTTTCCACTGTGCAAATATTGTTCCAGCTGCTTTTGCTGCAGGCTGAATTTCCGCACGAGTTCTACAAAACTGTGAACATTCAATTATTCTTCGTTCTTTCCGTAAACAATGCTAGGATGTGACTCGATTCATGTTCGTTCCCAATGGTGTCAAAAATGTGTGTACCGTGATATGTTACTCGTATAACTCGGCAGGGATTGTTACACCCTGTGAATAAGATCCAATGAAGACTCAATGACTATACAACTCTTTTAGCAGCAGAGTTTATCGTCGATTCTAAACTGTACTTGTTCGGTGAAGAATAAGAGTAGTGAGTTGAGGAGCAGCCTGCATCACATCGGTTCTGATAGACACTGTGATACAACTAGTCAGGGATTCCTGTTAACTGTACTTAAGGTATTACAGCTGACATTGCCACAATCATCACAATGACAGACACTGTGATACAACTAGTCAGGGATTTCTGTTAACTGTACTTAAGGTATTGCAGCTGACATTGCCACAATCATCACAATGATCACGTTGGACCAGTTGGCGCTGTTAACAACATGGAAAATATGTTTCAACTTATCAGCTGTTTCTGCCAGCCACAGTGCAGTTCCATGGCGCTACGAATGAGACCTCTCCGAGATGAAACACGTAAGTAATCTTATTCTGTGGATAATGAACAGAATGTGCGGTGTAACTGGGATGCATCCAGCTCTCCAAAATTCATGGTTTCTCCTTCTTTATGACCACTTCGATACTACAAAAAATAACTGCTCTAAAACTACGATCCAGAACTCTAAATTAACCGATTTTTAACTATTGCCTCGAAGTGCTTTGCAATCAAGTTAGTGTGGCGAAGAAAACTTGCGAATTAGAAAAACTGCGTATGTAGAATTCATGCGCAAAAAAATTTACGGACCGTTGTCAGTGGCGCACAAGGAAAACTCTATCCCGGATTCTCTCCTGGCTTTTCATTATTATTCGTGTCCAACGAAATTGACAGTATAACCGGTAAGTACCGGGATTTTAGAGAAAAAACATACTGCATTTTGACGGATAGGACCAATCCACTCAGGTTCGGAACTTCCTGAATTAGAAACGTCATATGCATTTCGCCCGCGGTGTCCATCATTTCGCGCTTATAGTGTATGCGAGTAAGCTTTTTGTTGACGCCCTGATATGGTTTTTCCATTTTTTACTAGACCTTGTGAAATTTGTGAGCGTACTCGAACCAGTGTTGGCATCCGGTTGCATTTGATTTACCGGACACGTTTGACTCCTTTCTGTGAAAAGAACAATAAAGTTGCAGGCGCTGCCTCAAAGCATCCAGTTTTGTCACCCCCAGCGCATTTTTAGTTATCCTGAGCTTTGAATTCCGTTTGGGGTTTTAAAAGATCATTTGTCCGAAATAGTGCCCTCCTCGTGGCTAAATATAGAACATCTAAAGCCGATTTTAGGCAGGTTGTGGTAGAAAAGTCTAGGCTGCAATCCGAAATTCAACCACAGCTGGTGTTCATCCAAGTGGTTGTCGATCGGTTCACCGAGGTTGGCGATCAGCGTGCAGACATCGCTTTACTAATCCGGGAGATATCACATTATGTGATCGATCACCTGATCAACTGACAGACCAACTGTATGCTGCCGAATAACACTTAAATTTGTGCTTGTAAGCTAACAGAACCAAGTGTGGAAAACATTTTCTGTTCCTCGTCTCATTTCCTATCTCACAGTTCTATAAATCACTAGGAGAAATTAAGTGCTAGC
Organism: Clonorchis sinensis; assembly: GCA_003604175.2. Taxonomy (NCBI): domain Eukaryota; kingdom Metazoa; phylum Platyhelminthes; class Trematoda; order Opisthorchiida; family Opisthorchiidae; genus Clonorchis; species Clonorchis sinensis. The sequence goes on from CM030369.1 coordinate 214,032,229, forward strand.
CTACTTATATTGTTACCTTTGCGCGTGTTTTGCCAGCTGACAGGTCATAACAGGTCACTAAAACTGTCTGAAATGTTTTGAATTTAGGGACATGCCCAGTTATTTGTGAGAGACACGCAAACACTGTTAGGTCAGCTTGTTCATATTTACTGGTGAACGTGTCATGAAAAACCGTGCTGGTTTTTCCGCAGACCACTTCTAACAACTGCAAGCGTCTTGAGGCTTAATTTACAGATACCTTATTTAATTTGTTCAAGTTAGTTTGTGCTGCTTAGACGTGCAGTGCTATCCGCTTTAAATCTACAGATTAGCAAAACTCACCTTAACAAGAGGATCCATACGATGACCATCATTATGCAAGAAGGTTTGTGAAAAACAAAACATGATATCCACCAGTATGTATCAAGCTTCTGAGCACAATTGTACGGTTGTGAGACAGCGAACGATTCCACTTCCTTTTTTCATTTTAGCCGCGCAGTTTGATTGGTTCGTCCGGCAAATATTTGAGGATTTGCTAACCACTTTCAACCAATGACGGTGCTAATGGCTTGACCGAAAAACACAAAAGGTTGAATGACTTGGTTCGTGCGATAAGAGACAATTGAGTATTCGACGCATAACATATACATAGAATAATGTATCGATCATTAAAAAACGTCCGCCGATCCCAAAACGAGGAGCCCTTTTATTTTTCATTGGTCGCTAAAAATGTTATCAAATGAAGAAAAGATAACTTATCATAGGTACCAAATACTTTTTGACTTGCGGGGAAGCAGTAGGCTCAAGCCATTTTATGTAATCAGTTTCCGTTATTTTACTGATTCTTTTTGCAAACAGATATTTGCTAGTTTCAACAGACATTTCACGTAAAAGCATCAACGCTTTCATGGGATAATTGGAACGTTGTTTTTAGTAGAATTTTGCACCAGTAACAGTTAATCAAAAATTGTCCACCAAATTTCGAGCTTCCGTGGCGTTACCTGACTGGGAAGTCCTGACATGCGGCTGAATCAGTCAACACCACCAAGAAAGTTACTGCCTTGTTTTTCGAGTAGTCGTGCAAGCCACTCACATGACTCAAGGATGAACGCACCCGCCTGTTGACACGTAAAAATCCAGGTGTTCAATGTACGCTAGCTCGCATGCCAGATGTCCGGTGTTCAAACCCCGGTATGTTCAAGGATATGCCCTGCCGATGAGCTATAGTAAGAACGTATATCGATAGCAGCGCTTTCCCCATTTGGTGTAGGCTCGTCATTAAAATTGCGCAAAGACGGGAGCAGGGGCACTCAAACGAGAGTGATGTGAACGAGAGTGATGTTTACGAATGCGTATGGAATCCAATTTGACATCATGATAATTCCCCCATTCGCTTTCTCCCCCCGTGTACTTTTGAGCTCCATTTGTTTTGCTCAACCTTACACGTACTTGACCTCGCCCCAAAGACCACCTCTTTCGACAGTGTGTGTGAATGTGTCGCTGACACACCGGTGGGTGTTCGTGCACTGTCTGCTGGCCTACCATGGTTTGTTCTGTCGTGATCTCCGTGTTATCGCACCGCCCCAAAAAACCTCAGGAATGGCCTCGGAAGGGACACCTGCAACCCAAACTGCTGAACCGACATTCTGTCAGCCGTTATTTGGTCTGTGAACCTTGACACTGCACTGTGCTGATCAGTGACAGACTTGCACACTTGTTGACGCCACTAACGTGTAATTTTGCTTACCTTTGTGTAAATTGTACCGTAAACTTTCGAAAAGAATTCATCCTTTTGATATTTGGAATGGTCAGAACTGCGCGCGACTCATGGTTCCGTATTGGGGATCTCAACGATGCATGATAAGAATTCAGAGGAGATATCTCGCCTGATATACCCACCTTGGCCCACCGCTAAACGTTTGACATCTATTACCTCTTTTGACCTAGCATAGGCTTGCATCATCTTTCCACAACAAACCACCGGTAATCTCAAAAATTAAATCATTCAAACGCTTTCAATAAAAACAACGTAAAATTTCAGAGCAGTCTCTTAGTTCCCAGGGAGTGTTTTTTTAAATTCCGGAAGTTATTCTCGTTGATTCTGCTGCGCCAACTAAAGGGATCTAACAAACCGTGCATAGACAAATGAAGGTTTCCATAAATTGTCTACTCATGCGAGGCATTGAGTAGCAGTAACTATAGTGTATATCTAATTGCACTGCAACCCGACGTTAGATAAACCTGTCCGCTAAATAGATGATAAAGTTCTTCATAGTGGAGAGAGTTCCAGCCGAACTGGAATGTGTTCAGATATTCATTTGCGTAACGTTTTCGCCGTTCGGTGAGCTGCACAGGACCATACTGCATTCGGTTACCTATTAAAAGGACAATGGTTGTTTTTGTAAACTTGGCCTCGACTGAATAATATTGGTGACAAAATGTCCCTAGAAAATTGCATAGCACCCTAGGTGACAAGCAAATTTACGCGGAAAATTTATGAGTTGTGATCCTAAGTATTATACGACTATTAAGACCAACAGTGGTCACACTGACTCAACTTTGTGCATTTCAAATTGCAAGCTTGATCGAGATGTTTAAACACAAAGCATTTCTCAAAACTTATGGACCAAGCCTTGCAAACTCAGTGACGGCATGAGAACCTGGACCTGTCATACGGTCTGAGTCAATCACGAGGCGAAAGTTCTCACAAAAGAGTAATACACCTAACTCGTTCAGAATAACTTATTATTCCATGTTAACTCAAACATATTTCCGGTTACATAAGTGTTTCTTTTTGAATGCAACATGTAATCCGGAGTTTTGCCATGTTTTTACTTCTTTCTACACAATAAAGAACTGTGCTTGAACACTGACTAAATGTTTCTGCAACTCCAACATTTTTGGTGATATATTTTACCTGTAAAAAAGCCAAACTCTAGAATGAAACTTAACAAGCCTGCAGTAAAGACCGAAGAAGTGAAAATAAAGACATTTTACGTCGTAAATTCCGAACCGTTTACTCCATTTCTCAATTTCGGGCGGCCAATCTGAAGGCGCTTTTGCAGGATTTAAATCTGGATGTTCAAATTGCTGAATCAAGTTCTTATCCAGTCAATCAAGCAGGTCAACATTTGACTGCCGTCTTCTATGTAAATACTGCCATGAGGCAGTTTAAACTTCGCGAAAGATTCATGATCGGTTTAACTTGTCACCAATGTTTCCTTCAGACTTTGAAAACCGTTTCGATCGGTGTCACCCATATGAGCTCCAGTCCGAGTACACACACTATGTAAGTAGTAATAAAATGGGGATACGTTTAGAAGCGCCAGATGTTTGTTTTCAACATCAACAACTCTATTTGTTTGGTGTGCTTTAAACAAGACAAGTGTAACTGAGTATATCATTTGCAGATTTAATTTCAGCGCGCGCAAAAAACTACCCGTTGAGCCGTTTGGGTCAACAGGCTTATGGACTCTTGAAGAACTGCTGAGTAACCGACCATGGATGCAGAATGCTCTTTATCTAATGTCAGGTTTGAGGAAAACTTCCCATTGTGCACTGCGCATCAATTACGATGAAAATGATTTTAAATTTTTCTGTATCTCTTATCCTCCTGTTCTCTCTAATTTAGTCTGTTTTTCTGGGAAGTTAGCACTTTTAAAAATTTATATTAGTCACCATAGTGTGATGATACAACTTTTAGAGTATTTGGACGAGGTTTGTCCAAAAAACCTCGAATTCCGGTTTCTTGAAGGTTAGGGGTTTGTAATAGAGCCTCTGGATGAAGTGTTTCCGGTCAAGCGCTTTCTGTTGCATAAAAAGTTACGCTCCCCTGAGTTTGATGCCCACGGTTTTCCCCAAATTCAGCTGTATGATTCCAGTAGTGTCATCGTCTTGACGGAACTTGTAACGATGTCTCAGAAATGACCAGCTTGGAGTCCTCGGTAATAGCCTTGCTCACATCAAAGGCACGCTAAATTTTGCATCGTTATTAGCCCCAGAGCAAAGTTTGATTTCACTAAACGCCGCATTATACAGCGCCAGGTTACTTACCAAGAAAAATGTATCAGGTACGGACCCAATAAATTCACTATTCATCATTTCAACTTACGAGTTGGCAGCGCAGAATCCAACAACGATGCTTCTCACTATGTCTCATTAGATCCTATACGCCAAACAGCAATTTCAACTTAAAGACGCAAATCCAGACCTTGTAACCTTCTCCCAGAATAAAAGCACACGAATCACATCGCCCAAGCGTGAACACGTTCGCTTGCTCAGACGTGAAAATTCAGATGCGCCTAACGTGCAAGTAGTGGTAACACGCTCGCCTCGCATGTCAGATGTCCGGGGTTCAAATCCCCGCACGGCCACTGGATATGCACTGCTGATGAGCTCTAATAAGAGCGAACCTCGAGTCCAGTGCTTCCCTTTGGTGTGGACTCACCGGAATAATTACGCCAGGACAGGAGAACGACCGTTTAAACGAGAGTGGTGTGAATATGAACAAAATACCTAAACCACAAAACCCCACATAATTAACTAAGTTGTGTTTTTAACGCCCGCTCACGGTGTGTAGAGAATGGTTAAAAAACCGTCCCACCTAAGTGTTCCTCACGATCAAGCTTGACGTTTCGACATAGACGACGGAGCTTTGTCACCAAGAGACCATCGTGCCCAAACTATAGCGGATATAAATATATCACATCACAATCAGTTAGCAGTGACAGCACGAGGTGAACGATTGTCGTACTTTTTTAGCAGCCATCTAAATTTAGATAATGTCTTTTCAGGTCTTGTTTAATTATCTTTTGATCAATTTTGATCAACCGCAAACCAACTTTGAGTTGGATGAGCGAACCGATGATCCAAGTCTACTGAGGACAACTTTCACTATATAGCCCTCCAAGAAAACAACACTCGAATGTGGGCAACAATAAAAAAGGCTCCCATTACCAGTGCTAGTTAATAGGAAAAGGCAGACGATCAGAAGTCCCCCTCTAGGTTATACCGTTGATGAAAAATGTCAATCCATTTTTTCTGACTCAGTATGCTGATGGAAAATGCACACAATTGAAGTGCGAACTGTAAGAGATCTACGAAGAACCACTCACATACTCCACGTTAACCAAAACTACGAATTAAAAAATTGCTTTTTGTATACAAGTGTAATTCTTTTTTACATTCTCACAGGTTAACTTGTGGAAAAAAATGTTAACAATTTGCTTGTGGTTTGTCTCCCCATCTTAATAGATGGGCGAAAAGTTCCAAAAAAGGGTTTTGGGACACATGATCACCTTACATCACATTGATTTTGGCTAGTTGCCTCTAAAAACGAAGGTTCCTTTGGGACTCTGTTTGCTTAAAAGAACCAAAACCTGTCTGCAGGTAGCAATGACACATTCTTGTCCCTACTTTTGAAAACATTTTGGAGCACAGGCAGATCTCTGCCTTGGCCACAGCTACGATGACCAAATCTTCTGACCTTGACGGGTTGTGCGGTTACCGTAAATTTATGAGAATCTAATGACTACATTATCCCTGGATGGGAGAACCCTCTTCATAGGCCTAATACACTAGTCATAAGGTTGATGAAAATTCTGCGACAGCACACGACCGTTTTCGCTCTTCTTGGGGCTCATCAGGTAGGCGCAGTCCCCAAGTTTCTGTCAACCTTATGTTCTATTTGAACCCAGAGTGCAGCAACTTGGCAAAATACACTCATTTGCAAGCAAATTTGGTTTTTCAAGAGGCTCACTTAAAAACCAGCTGAATCACTCGTTTATGGTGTTTTTAATGTGCAATGTGGTCTCAAGTAGAACATCAGGTTGACGAAAACTAGGGGAATGCGCCAACCTGATGAGCTCCATGAAGAATGAAACCGGTCATGGGCTGTCAAAGAATTTTCAGCAACCGTATGAGTAGTGTATTACGTCTATACATGTATCGCGACATCTATGGGATGTCGTAGCCACTAAAACATGAGCCGGCCTAGTGCAGCACATTCAGTTGCCTGGAAACATCACAAACGAGAGATTCAGCTGGGTTTCTAGTGAATCTCTCGAAAGACTAAATTTGTTTGGAAATGTGTGTATTTCGCTGAGAGCTCTTTTTGATTTAGCTGCCTAACTCATCTTATAGAGGGTTGCATTATAAATAAATTGGTAGCTCGCAGGGGCTGTGTGCCCATTCACAGAGCAGCGAGTGTACAAAGAAGAACCTCATGGGCATTTTTTTCAAATCAGTCGGTGTTTGACAAAGCTTCCTGATTTCCCCTTCTGCTTTTTATTAGCGACTGTGTAAATGACGCCCAAAGGCGCCAAAGCCATGAGAACAAAGCTTCACATGGAAGGTTGAACAAAATTGAGTTTGTGGATAATATTCTCCTCCATAAAATTTTGTCTTTCGAATGCAAATGTCGTATAATCTGTTGGAAGGTAGGTGCGCGGTCTCAATTTTTTACATCATACGCTTTGGATATCAAGAATTCTGCTATTCACCCGAAAATTTTGTGGTGACGTCCCGATCTAATTGGAAACAAAGGAGCGAGAGCCAGGTAATATCATGGACAAGATCTATAAAAGTCTCAAGTAGATTGCTTAGAAATGCAGTTCGAATTCACCTGCTGGGTACAAAACCTCACTAATGAAGAGCGATGCCTTCTGGATATTTCAGGGGAAGCATGTAGACTAGGCATGAGAAACCTGAGTTTTCAGCTCCACTCTACGCAAAGCCATCTAGAAGCCTACTGCTTTTCGCCTCATTTTTATTTGCACATCCTGTCTTTTTGTCCATGTCTTGCAAAATTGACGATATTAACTGCCAACTGCTCACAAGCCTAGCTGAACTCTCAAAAAGAGGACGAGGATGTCTTTGATCCGAAAACAAGCAAACTGTTAGTGAACGATTTCTGTCCTGTCTGAATGCATTTCAAGCAGGATATAGTTCGTGCTCCGCGATTTGCATGCCCAATGTCTAGTGGGTGAACGGATGGATGGATGGGTTGCTATCTTTGATCATTTTTTATTCACAGGTATCCGGGCAAATAAATGAGCGGTTTGGCAGATAACTGAACAGTTTTTTTTCAATCCAGCAAATTTCATCTGTGTGACGAAGTATCATTACATTCTTGCGTTGAAAAAGTTGACGTCAAATATCTGCAACCCAGAACATATAAATAAACCACTGCTACAACTATGGTACCTCTATCCGTTAAAAACCATCTCGCAATCACAAAGGAATTAAAAAGGGACTTTTATTGATTGCGAAGGTATTGGGAAGCAGTTAAGTTAAAAGCGACCTTTGAGCGTTGCTTGTTATACTATAGGGTAACGGCCGAAAATATCGGAAAGCGCCGGAGGTGGGATAACATATCGAATGCAAAACTGAAAGCCGAAGAAATTTGCATAGTTATCTAACAGTCACTTAGAGTTTCCTCAGTTTTGAGTAGGTCTATTCTGTGAGAGCAGTTCAAGCTTAGGTCACCGTAGTTGAAATGTTGTTCAGGAATGGATATTTCAAAAAGATAAAAACCTCAAGGTGTGTTCCTTTTCTTCTGTTCCTGTTAGCATAGCAGCTGTAATTGGATTATTTATCAAGTGCCATGCTAAGTGTTTGGCAAGTGGTGTTCAAAAACTATGGTAGAGGATGACTAAGTACTCATTAGATATTTTTCTAGCTATAAAGACATCAACACAGATAAAATGACACATTTTGAAAGTCGTTACCAACCAGTCGTCCAGAAGTATATGCACCGTCATGGTAATAAATACTAGTAAAAAAAGCCGATAGCAAACATTTTGCCAGGGTACTTAACAGACACTGTGTGTGCAAAGTGTAACCTACCCAATGGAATCGAGACAAAAACCTTATTTTGCAGTTATCATTTAGATGAGGTTGTCTGATTTTTAAGACTGACTTAGCTCATGATGTTTTGTGTGTATCTTGTGAGCATGCTTTTTCCGGATTTCTGTTATCTGCGACAAAAAATCAACTAATAGGCCATACAAAAATTAACGGAGTTCACTGACACTCTCCTTGACGTGTTTGTCATTCACGTTGAACATGAAACAGGAGGATGCATATGAACGCCAACAAAACCCCTGTATAGCGGATGAAAAGATTGTAATTAGTTACTGGGAACGATATCAAAGGATTTTCCTTGTTCCAAATTTTATGCATTCTTACCTGTAGGTTTGAGAAAGCCATATATATAAATGGATAATCCACTAAATTCGTTTTCTGATATTGCCCTCGTCTTTAAAATTGTCTGGTGGCTGATCAGCTGGTAGTTGATCTGTTCGCCGAGCTTGGCAATCAGCTTGCATGCGTCGTGGAAACTTGATCAGAGTTTTGGGTCCACGCCTAGTCCCCTGACTGTTGGAACTGCTAAATATTACTTTACTCAAACCATGATGGCTGAGAAGCGGTGGAGCAAAACTGAGATGAGTGTGTTTGGTCAGTTAAAGTAACACATTTTGCTTGATGACTTGTGATTTATACCCCAAAGCCGTCACACAAATCAAGACCACGGAAGCCCTAATCGTGGCAACTGGAAACCCAGTCACCTAGGACGAGTGTGAACTTTCATGGGTTTGGATAAAAGTAAACTGGCACTCTTTTCACTTTTCTGTTTGATTTGAGCTTCCTTAAGCGGTCGACTGACGGTATTGAGAGAACGAGGTTCTTTGCCACCAGGCACAAAAACTATTCACAGCAGGATTTTTGAGTTAAGCTTAGCTGGGGAGATCTTTTAGAGCGGAATAGTTTTTAAAGGAACTCGTGAAACAAAATGTCAAAACTGAGACGTAAATTTGTATAAGTAGTAAATGATGCTTAAAATATGCAGAATAACATAATCCTGAAAGGAAAACAAGTACGCAAACCTGAAAACCTGTGCCGATAGCACAACACCCTGGCACCTCTCGGTCGTCAGGGCTACTGAAGTACAGCTGTGCTACTTGGGATAGATTCAACAGTAGATCATTCGCTAGAGTAACATTCCGTAAATTCAACGGTCTTCTGGAAGTTGCACGGGCAGTCGGCACTCAGCAAATACTGAAAAATGACTGGGTGTTAGAAACCTAATTTCGTTCAATCATAGCTCGCCCTGAAGTCAGACACTCTACCAGCCTAAATAGTCGTGCACAAGTTGAGCTCATGGGTGTAGCCTAATGCTAGGAGCTCCACAAATCCAGCTTGGAAACGAAGGAGAGAGATAAGTACGTAGGGGAAATAAAACTGACATTTTTGTCGGGTGCTGATTTTTCGTGTAGGAACTACAAGCACTAAATTCAATCAGCCTCATCAACTGACTTACACCTTTCTTCCAGTATTGAAACAAAAACGTTGCTTTTCAAATCTTCAGACTTACGTGAGTTGTTCAGTGACGATCCGGTATTTTCAATTTGACAAACTAGAACTGGATTAAGTGGCATATGTTCTGGAGCCACATGGTTTTCATCTATAAGCAACATGGCACACTTCGTTTTCAATCATACTTTCTGCTTTATCAGGTTTGATCTTTTAAATTGTCGGTTAAAATTAACTTTTTTCATGACTGAATTGATTTTTAACTCGTTGACTCGAACGGTTAACGCTTTTGGTTATTCCGGTGAAGAAAGTTGGAGAGATTTTCAAAAGGGCATCTCATTTAATGGTTAAATCTCCATAATAAATTCCTTTATTATTACAAATTTCAATAGGCCAAAAAAATTCGGCCACAAAAGATAGACTGTCATCATAAAGCGAAAAAGTATAGTTAAATAATATCTGCACGAACACAGAATCATTTTCTGTCTCATGTGATGAACTGAATTAGAGAAAACATTATATAGGATGTATTTTAATGCTGGATCAAATCCACATCGGTGGCTTACTGAAAAACAATTTATGGTTTCTTCTATGTTTTTTATCTAAAAACTTTTACTAGTATTCTCGTACTCTCAGTATATTTTATATGATTATAATATTATGCGAAACCATATATTTTATATGCGTTACAAAATTACCATCTGAAGAATACACTAAAATTAACGGGAACGTCCATGTTATGAAAATTAGATCCAGTCTTCCCAGTCATTTGGATCCAACTGCTGTTGGCTATTATTTATGGGATTACTGAGAGCAAGGTGTGTGAGGGCCTTAAATCTGTTTCAAGGTTTCGGGAGTCAACCCTGTTTTGCCACAAACACAACGGCTAAAAGCTATTAAGCGCGCGATTTGGCCCGCTACAACTGCCATAAGCGAAGCAGCCGGTGGGAAATTAACCAGGGCGTATATGTGAAAATGCAGGGAGCACAGCTTGAGTTTGGTACCACTTTGCTACAGTCCGCTTGTCTAAAACTACTCTGTTTATGAGCAACTGCAGAACAAGGGAGATGTTTATTTATTGGTGTAATAAAAGATAACTGCTATGAGTTATTATCACCTATTTCCAAGACTGACGAGAGCCAAGATGTGTGGTATGGGCATTTCTCGATCTTTATTGCTTAGGTAGAAAAATCACAATTACAGGACAATCCTGCCTGCGTGAGGAAGTGTTTTAGCTTGCGGAAATTTTGTCCATCAGGCGTGTCGACGATAGCTAACTGTGAACTAAAATTTGGTTGGAACTGACAAACATTGTGTGTGGGTTTGAGGAGAATCATACTTAATGGGTTTGTCATGAAGAACTGTGAGTAGTCTGTTTGAAGAACATGAGAATTCCCGCTTACTAGCTCTGAGAGAAGCTCCCTTAAAATAGGAGACTATCTGACTGCATTAGCACTCAGCAATATGACCCAGATAACGAGAATTCCCACAGAATAGGCCCTTTAGTGCATAGCGATTATATTGTGTAGTCCGAAGGAAACCTAATTAGGCTAGTTCAGCTATAGTTCTGACCACGCCGTCTCCTTTAGTTTCACGCCGAATGCAAAGAAGTAACTGTCATTGGCCAAAAATGGGTGAAAAGACGCTGCGGTAGCCGGTAGGAAAAATGCAGAACAAGCAGTTTTGTTTCGTCTACAGCGAAATTAATTAAAATGGGAATAACATCATGGTTGACAGCTTGTTAACCATTGAAATTTTTGACTCTCCCGAAGTTGGTGTTCACGCTCGAATGGTAACAGTCCACAGTGCGGAAGACATTTGATGCAAGACAGCCATGCCCATTTGATACAGATACACTTGTCTAGGGACAAATAATGCGTGCCACATGAAAAGCGATGTAATTTTATACAGCGCGTGCAGGTGAAGTATCATCATAACACAACCTTATCACTAATCCAGGTGGAAAACAAAAGATTTTGGAGACCCAGTGTCCTAAATATGCGGAATCTGCAATAATCCTGAAGCAAGAGGATGTAATAATTCTCGGACTAACTGGGATTGAACACCACCGCGAAAGAGCCATCCGTCCCGAACCATCTGCCTTGAAGGTGGCCGTTGAAATATTACGAAATAATTCACAGACAAGGGAGATCTGCTGGATAATAGTTCACGGATTCAGCAGAGCATCCTGCTGTTTTTTGAAAGATTTGAAAACCTGCAGTTTTCAATATATATGAATTTATTTCAAATAAGAGACGAAAGGCAAGTAGTAACCCAATACAAGTTGTGCGTGTTATGACTATGCTTACAAGACTCATGTTGTGATGTTCATTAAAGCTAATGAAATATCCGACTTTGGTGTTGAGTTTTACCGTTTGCATTCGCTAACCCAGAACCCAATAGAGACTTCGGCGTCAATCGCAGAGATTTTTTACTTGCTGTAACACTGCCATTATTTTATACAGTTGACTTTTGGGTTGGAAACCAGAAACTATCAGGCGAAATCCGCGAATCAGGGGGAAAGGTGGAGCTTGCGGTGTCGAGCTGTCCAATATTGGCCTAAAGTTCAAGCCAACGACGGAGAAACTCGCTGGGTAGTCATAAACTCCAAACGATCTGTACAGAAAATTCACTTCCAAGCAGAGTACTGCGACGTGATTGTGAGTATATTTCGTCCGATTTCTGTCCAGCGTTGCACTGTACTTTGTAGAGCCAGAAATTCTGATTTAACGGGTGAGGTTCAACGCCCTGGAGTGTTTTAGGACGCAGAAGATGGACCGTTAGCCCACCCCGAAGCTATGAACTTTCTAAAATATAATTATTGGCGTAACAGACGTGCGTGACCAGAGAGGCACTGCATGCGTAAGACAGAAAGAAGACAACTTTCAGTGTCCCAATTGCTTTTGTACTTATCCTAGGCAAAATTAATCCGTCGCCAAGAATGAATGTCTGTCGATCGCCTGAAACCTAGAGAGGCAGATATCGTAACAACTTGGACAAGGCGCAGTATTCCTACCAACTATCAATCGCTCAAGCTAAATCCGGATTGGGAAAGGTGTTTGGAGGACACTTACTACGACCAGATGAATACGCCTAAAGCTGTATCGTGAAATATAGACTATATGAGAGATATGCCTTTAGGAGTTAGAACAGAGTTGAAGAAGCAGCAAACAGTAAGCTCTGAGCTATCGTCTCATCACCGAAATGCCAGGGACAGGCAGATGCAGTTTCAGAATAATGGGACTTTTGGCTGACCTGGTGGGTGACAAAACATCCAAAGAATCAGAAATTTGAGACCTTCCGGGAAAACTGGAAGACAGGTTGAAGCCTACTGCCTCATCACGTTGATCGCTGAACGACTCCATTTCACAGTTTCATCCAAAGTGAAAATTCCACCAGAAAATCTTGAAAATTTACATGTTGTTTTGGCAACAAATCTGGTGACAGATATTGACAGAAGATGATGATCGGAAGTGTGACACGTGACGTACTCTGGCCAGCGGATGGAAGGAAACAGAACGGGCAGTTGATTTTTTGAAACATCAAAACATGTGGAGCTGCAGATGATAGATAGCTCGGAGGCATTACAAACCCTGAGTAGCAGTAGTCAATAGGTGAGATTCAGGAAGGAGAATTTTTTGAGATGGGATGAGGCAGTCTTCTTTGGAAAATCTTCTAGAAAACACTGTCAGCAGGGCCGAAATAAAGCCGACCTTGGGATCCGCTGAAGTTGATGTTAAATAACCATGGTTGATTCCTGAAGGTGCAAGGTAGATGATGACAAAAACAAAAAACAGCAATTCGGCATTTGACAATTGCAGATGGCAGTTAACCAACCACAAACGAGTGCCTCAATTGAACCCAACACAGGCTCTGTATGGGTGGAAGGTGGCCATAAGTCATGGTTGTCATTCGAACGTACTCAAGTTGATGTTAAAACTCCGTGCTCTAGTGCAGGTCACTATGGGATTATATTAAGTTTACTCTTGTTTAGGTTCAACGAAACCATTCTAAAGGATAAGAGAGAGAAAGCACAAATGGGAGGTTTGAGAACACACATTACAGATAGATGAGAGTGGGAAGCACTGGCCACTTTTAGTTATTTGTCTAAAAGATAAAGTATAGTGAATTTCCAGACATATGGACGGGAACCAGCTCCATGAATAATCTGACACACCTAAAGAAGCACCTAATGAACAAGATGGAACCGTTTGATTAGGCTGAGGTAAATAAACATCAAGGGTAGTCTCAGCAAAGTTTTGATGTCAGTAATGTTGTGTGCAACATTGCTGTCGCAGTTGACTCAAAGTCACCTCAGCTTTTAACGATTATTGTAAGTTTACCGAATAGGACCTCTTTGTTGGCTAAGTATGTACAAATAATGCTCAAGAATGCACTCGAGATGAGAGGCAAACGAGGATTAGCGTTTGCGCCTTGAATCTGTTCTGTCTGTGTGAGAAGTTAACTATGTCTGCGAAGCAGGTCTTCCCTCCACCGTTTAAGACATCCCAACTTATTGATCTCTACTGAACCACTACGTAATCCTCGGCAGACATATAGGCGAAAGTATTGGCGAACGTTATTGGTTGTTGATCAGGTGGCTGTTGATCTGTTCGGCGATCTTGGTAATTGATTTGCAAAAGTTTCGTCACCACACCATCAGTGCGCATCTGGGTGGGTTGATGATCTAAACGTCTCCTCGTTTGCAAGCCAATTGCCAAGCTCGGCGAACAGATCAGCAGCCACCTGATCAACAACCAATAAACTTACCCGAACTACCAATATTTCGACGTATCGGCGAACGTCTTTCTGATAACATTGCGCCAAATTTTCTAGTATAATTTTAGACATTTCTTTAGAAGAAAACTAAATTTTCTCAGCCTTGCTTTATAGTGGGTTGCTTTTCTCAGCCATACTCCACTTGGTTTCAACTGTGTTGTTCACGGTGGAATCTGACAGCCTGAACAGTAAAACCCAGACGACACGATTACTACACTAGAATCTTATATCAACCTGGTAGATCTGGGTAAACTTAAAGCATCCCGGCAATAACACTTTTGCGTGCAGTTGACTTAGGCTGGAATAATTCCCTTACCAAGTATGTGCCACGTTTCCTGAACTATTTGTTTACGTCAAATAACACAGCTAAGCTTGTTGACCTTCAAATAACCCTTGTCCTGTGTACAGCGGAATAAATATCTCAGAAAACATCATTTTTCTCTATATTGCTCATTAAAAACCCCATATATATTTAGAATATCTGTAAAAAACGTCTATAACATCATAGCCACAAATACACTGGTGTGAATCCAAGTGGAAAACACTTCCCCTTGTATGCTACTGGGTGTTCATTATTACCGCTATACAACCGGGCTGCCTTCAGTAGGGATAATCCCAACTAATTGAGAAACAGGAAGGATTTGAGGAGTATCCATCATTTATCAATGGAAATGAGATGCAGGCAATAGCTGGGCAGTTGGATTGTTCTATTTTCTTGGTAACGCACCTTATTTCAGTCTTTTTTTTCCTCGCCAGCAATATCTTTGCCCGAGCGCTTTGTGTACCGGTGCAGAAAATAACTGATTTGCCAGCCTTTAAGGGAGCGTTCGCATGCTGTGATCACAAATAAGACAGTTCCGGGTGGTCAGATTAAAATGCAAATTTAGTGGCAGTGCAATCAGCAGAACGCTTATAGTTTTGTCCATCGTTAATTTGCACTTTTTTTCATCCGACTTTAAAACAAATCGCGGGAGTCTTCAAAATGTAAACCTAGCTGTATTCGTGCGAGAAAATTTATTTCCTTCAATTTTACGAGACAAACGGTCCTCACACTTTCAGAAGCAGGTCAATTTGGGCTTAAATGGAATATTATGCTCTAGGATTTAGAATTCATGAGGTCAAATGGACTCACATATTTCATTCTTTTCATCTGTGTGCGAGATTCACAAGGAGCGAATAGGTTAGTCCCACCGCTCGCACCGGCAATGTGCGCTGATTTGTATGCGTTTCTTGGGATGAGACCAGTTAAATGAGCTGTACGCACATTCGTCAGTGTTGATGGGTGAATCAGATGTGCGTCAGCTGAAGCTCTCGTTTATTGTAACCGCTAACCGAGTTTTTGCCCGTCTCATCCTCCAGTTGACATGCTTTAATTGTGCCAAGTTAATTTGCAAACTACTTGGTGTTCAAACTGGAAATAAGATTGATGGAAGCTTAGGGACTGCGTTTAATCGACGAGCCCCAAGAGCAGACAAATCGATGGTAGCCTATGCAGAGGTAGCGCGTACCGTCATAAATTGTCCCAGCTTAAACATAAGCGGTCATTTTGCTGCACATTCGGTTGGAAAAAAACGTAGCCGAGGGGATCAGTATGAATTTAGTCGAGGCTCCAAAATTGATGTGCATGTGAGTGGATTTCACGAATTGCGACTAATATGGGTTCAAGTGTAACATAAAGCTAAAGGAGTCTGTTGATACTTGCCCTCCTAATGAGAACCAAACGGGTCGAAACCAAAGTGTTTTCAGCAACCTTGCAAGCAGTGTGGGGTCAAGAATGCAAGTTAATTTCTTGTGATTTTTATTGTAACAAAAAGTGGAAATTTTTATGACATTTAAGGGGTCTACAGCCACCAATTTCAATCAAATTGAGGAAGTCGTGTATGAACATATTTAACTTAGGTATCGCCTCTGTATTCTTTCTTATACTAGGTGGAAGAATGATATTGATTGAAGGGATTAGAACAGTCCAGCGACATTGGCTAACAGCCATAGTGTAAGAATCTTCAGAAGGTCGTGAATGTTGCTCAGATTATTTCAAACCGGAACTCTCTTACAAACCCTATCAGCAAGTTGTTTGGTCTCAGCAAGCTAAAGAAAAGGACAGTGTGAATCTTCTAGGTGTGCTTCGAAAACTACTTACGTCTCACCTTGACGCAAAACGTTTGTTCACTAAACATCCCCGTTTCGCACATTTGTGCTAGCTCTCCTACCCTTTCAACAAATGGCCAAGTGAGATGCGGCGACTGGCAACTTGGAGGTAAAATACTGTGGTATGCACCTCTAGGACCAGCTGGAGTATTCCATGAATTATTCGTGTGACACTCGTAGATCCTCTCATAGCAGGATTTTCAATGTATAGAGCTCAAATGAACTATCTCACGGCCCCTGGTTTTTGGTGCCGTACTACTTGCTTCAAGGTTTTCCTTAAAAGCTGGACCGTTCAACTTGATTTGTCCCAACTTCCACGGCCTTGCGGTCAGAATTTTGAGCCAAATACTCTGATTTTAAGTCCTAGTTGTACTGTCATATTAAGGCTCTTGTAGACTTTTGGCCCGTAAATAAACATATTAAGTCGGACTCTGTCTGGGTTTTCAACCTGACCTCCATACCTGCTCAGTAGTGCAGAGCAAGAGGGCGGCAACCGTTTTTTCAATATTAGCTGCTGATCGTCTTCTCATTACATTTACTCGTCAGTATACTGTAGACCCTAGGAAAAGCACATTAGTCCGTCACCAAATTAGGCGATAAAATATCCACCACATACCCATCACCTCGGTATTGCTGATCGGCCTTCATTCCACCGTTTTTATCGCAGTCTCTGGCGTGCAAACTCATAGGCGACCTACCCAACGGACTGCTACAGTGCATGCTGCCGACGCTTTGTCGCTGGATATCTGGTGATCAGGCATACGGCACTGCCAATTTGGAGGATCCAGCCTAAGATATTTAGGATTTCCTACGGTTGCTGCAGCCTTTGATGTTGCTGTTGGTATCACACATAATATTAGTGTGTTTATTGTTCCTCGTTGGTTAGCTTCTATAAGAAACCCCTTCAGTCCAAATAACAACCGTCCTTTCTCTGTGGTTTTTGAGCACATACCGGACAACTGTGGGTCTGACTTTGCGAAAGATGCTTGTTGTCCTAAACTGCCCACTATTCTATTTAGTACTGTAAGTTTGGATACTGATCTAGTCACCGGAAAGCGCAAATCACATAGGAGACCACTCAATTCAGCAGAGGCATGAATTGGCTAGTCATTTAGTTTAGACTCCAGCCTCAATGATATTCGTGATCACCTTCTGCCGCTGGATACTAATTATCAATAGAGTTACCCCAACAGAAATGGGTTCGAACTCAACAGATACTCTTGCAGTGACAAACGTTCTCATTTGTCAAAATTCTAGGGAGTCAGACTGATTGCATTCCCTCTAGTTGCGGATAGTTGGCTTAAGTCTTCACTGTTGATCTTTCTGGGATACTCAAGTCAACCCGGTGGTGTAAATTTTCCGAGATTCCCCGAGTAAAATAAAAAGAACATCTCCAGTTTTGGTCGTAAAAGTTCTCTACGATCCAAACCTAGTAATGCAAATTAAATTGTGGTTACGAGGCCGTATCCTCGGGAGCTCGTTCGCAACGACATAATCATCATGCTTCTCACTGTAGGAAAGGCGATGTGTATTGCCTTTGAGCGGCTGCCAAATAAGCACTGGACCTAAAAACATTCACCCCCGCTATTTGGTGCAAAATTTTATATTCTTTCGGGTGCCGATTACGATCCAGCGGGGTGGTGTTCCAGACATCGGATGAGGAAATGCCATGGAATCAAAGAACTGTAGATTCCGAAATCCGTTTTACCTCATGCATACAATCCAAGAAGACGCTTGTTAGTAAAGTGTTCAGGTAACTCTGGAAATTCACTATGCTACAAGAACCAGTTACTTGAATGCAGAACTGACTATCCTAAACAGCGGATCAAGGGGCTCTCTATCTATGCATTTTTGCCATGAAACTTGATCCTGCAGGGTGACCAGATAAGCAAACATTAATTTGATTTGAAGACATTTGCAAACCTCTGAATTTTGCCTTGAGTGGGTTCTTTAAACAAGTATGGTAGCAGGAATGTATTCCAGAAAACTGGGGTCAATTATTCATGCTACCTGTGAAAGGAAGTAGTAGTAGTATCCACCGTTACACCTGTATTGCAAAAGATATCAAAAAACTGCATAAAACGTAGGGTACACACCTACTTGCTTCTATAATATTGTGCATCAAGTATACTGCAGACCAATATTGGGGGGTTTTTACCCCAAAGAATCCCCCAAGATCTTCGATGGGTCGAATTGCGGTTGGTACTTATCATTAGCGGTGGTAATAAACATAGGTCTGCACACAAAGCCCCACAACTCTAGAGACTCACAGGATGACCGAAACGGAGTCACGGAATGAAGCTCAGCGGCCGATTTGTGGCTATTGACTTGAAATAAATTAGTACACTTTCAACTTGGACGGCTTTGCTGAGAACATTTCAAATGAATAGGTCGATTCTTGGATTCACACAGTCACTTCACATCCAACATTGGAAAGACTAAGACATGTTCCAGTTCATTACGAGCACTTCGACCAAATTGCAATTCTAACACCTGAATGACATAGTTTGAAGATGGTATGAAACGGGATGAGTTGTCTAGCAAGACGTTTATTGCATTTTGTGCTAATATATCGATCCATATGTTGCGCTGGGAACTGTGTAGAGCATGGACCTAATTGGTTTTAAAACAAAAATATTAATCTTGTTAAACTTTAATAAAATGCGTCTTTTACTAGAACTTTATTTTGTGACTAAAGACACAGTTTGTTATCATCTTGATTCAGAGTACTGCTCCACCCTACCATTGTAATTTTTCCACTGTCTGATTGACTTTTCCGTAACGAAAAAGAAGATAAAAACGTTTCTCTGAAATAGAAATCTACATTGTTTGGACATGAAAGTCACACCCACTCAACCCCGCACTGATGATGTCACCTCGATTGGTGATGAAACGTTTGCAATCCAACTGCCAAGCTCGGCGAACAGACCAACAATCAATCAGCGCACCCGAGCTACCTATATTCCACAACATTGCCGACGGCCAGGTATATGCACTGCTGATTGGCTCTAATGAGAGGGGAACTAAAGTACAGTGCTTCCCGCCATTGGTGTGGATCCTACAGAATAACTGCGGCGCAACAGGACTATTCAGAGCAATGTGACTAAAAATATCATATCATATCATGTCATATCATATTCTTCGAAAAGCCACGTAGTTCTATAAAAGTATTACCATTCGACGGGAAACTAGGTGTCATGATTTCTCGTCACATCGCCATCCCGTGTTTGTGCAGATTCCACATTGGTTAAAACAACCAGTTGAGTGCCGTTTACCAATGTATTCACATTTTACACTACTGTGTCCCGTTTCTATCCCCACTTGTACGTAATAATGTGTGTTAATCACTCGGATTCGCCATCATCGCGTGGAGGAAACACAGGTAGCTATCTGGTTAACTAACTCAGTGGACAGTATAGCAAGTGAAAAGAGTGTGATCAGTTTCACTCAACTTTGGACACCGAGCCACATTCGAACCTACAGCTTCTCATTTACCGCTGATGTTTCAACAAGTGAAACTTAAGTCCGTAACGGTACTGATCAGACCTGCATCGTACAGTCAGGTAAGCGTACTGGCTTGCTGGAACGAAGTGCGTCAAAGCACGCGGAAAGTGCTGACTGAATCGAATTCACTTGTAAAATGCGGTGCACAGCGAAGCACATACTGACTGTTACCTAGGATTGTACTGTCACATTTGGTAGGTTGATTCTGGCACGGAGGATGAGTTGTAGAAAATGTGTATTCTCCTATTTTTAGAAACGATTTAGTTGATTGTGAGTAAAATCCTAATTTAGTTACAGCAGTTAATTTGCGGCAGACCTTGAAACTGGGGAAATTTCACATTATTGCGGGTTCAAGTGTTTCACCACTATTTCATATCCGGCTGAGATTCAGTAGGCTAGTCTATGTAACTAAATGTTGGTATCTCCTGATTCACTGTCCACTGCCCGTCAGGTACACGTTCAAGCGAGCATCTCCTGTTGCTTGGGGTAAATTGAGCGCTATTTTTGACGACATCCCATCGGTTTTGGCCACACTGAACTAAAGTATGAACGGGTCGAAGCCTCTAGCGAAGCTGTGGAAGGCGTAAATTTGACGACATCCATAAGTACGCCTGTATTCAGTGAACCTCCAATTGGATGTCACTCATAGACGTCCAATTTTGATCGCCTTATTCTTGGCACATTTTTACTGGCCACATCACTATTTCCATTCCGGAAATCCCCCGAGCATGCACTACAATTAACCCTGAACAAATTCTCAACAACAAGATTTTATGAACTATTTTATGTACTACTCGATGTGGCGGGTTATAATCTGTACGGTTTGGGCTACTCCTGGTTATAAGTATTTTTCCGACCACCCTGCTTTAACACATGCGTTGTAGCATCGAGTCATCGTGCTATACTCAATTTGCAGCTGTGGGGTTTTGCGGGATAGGTATTTTGTTCATATCCACACCACCCTCGTTTGAACGGTCATCCTCCTGTTCTGGCGTAATTATTCCGGTGAGTCCACACCAAAGGGGGGAAGCACTGGACCCGAGTTTTGCTCTTATTAGAGCTCATCAGCAGTGCATATCCAATGGCCCTGCTGGGATTTGAACCCCGGACATTTGACGTGCTAGGCAAGCGTGTTACCGCTACTCCACCCACGCACGTCGGACGCATCTGAGTTTTCACGTCTGAACAGGCGAATGTGGTACAGTGTTTCTGCTTCAGGTTGGAAAAACATGAAACCGGGTAAAGCTTTTCGATCATGCGGAAAATTATTTTTCAACAAGTTCTGATGGGAAGAATAAAAGGAAATTGTTCTCGCTCGGAAGTAGTTCTCTCCGAAGGCGGTCGCTTTAAACGTAAATTACCGTAAAAAAAACACGAGTGTCTAAGGAAAATATTCATGAAAACCCCTTCGAACCGAAACAGACACCTGTGGTTATATTGCTTTTCCAACTGAACGTAATGTTCCCTGGGAGTGTCTCTAGAAAAATGGACATTTCGCGTTTTTTCCGAGAGAAAGAGCAATTTCGGCAATGTATTCCCCCATATTTCCCGCGTTGCACGCAAAAACGGAGGTCTTGTTATCACTAAGAATAACTCGAACAAGGACAAGTACTGATATTGGTAGTGTGAGGAGATTTGAGGACTCTTGTAGAGATTTCACTCTGTAAATGAAGCCAATCTATGCTGAAAAGCCGAGAAGCACTGTACAGCTGTTTCATTCTTATTGGGAATCCTCAGCAGTGCGCATCTCACGAAACTCCGGAGAGTCTAGAACCCGCGATCGCCTGGCTAGTAGTTTGAATACCTAAACCCTCCGCCACGGGCGCCTGATCAGCAATGTGATTAACTCACACTTAGACAGAATATAGCTACGCTCATCCTTCAGTCACGGGATCATCATCACGTGGTCACAGATGTTGACTGGCTCCTCGAGCAACTACTTGTAAGGTGGAAGTTCCACTCAGTAGATGAAGTTTTGTCTTCCACTGAGCTAATTATCGGTTGTTGTTAGTGTGAGCCGAATGGTTATGTGTTCAAACTACTAGCCAGGAGGTTGCGGGTTTGAAGATTCTCCGGAGTTCCGTGAGATGCGCACTGCTGAGGATTCCCAATAAAAATGAAACAGCTGTACAGTGCTTCTCGGCTTTTCAGCATAGACAGGCTTCACTTACAGGACGAAACCTCCAGAAACGAGAACTGATATCTTCATCAGGGTGACAGGAATATAAATAGTTACTTTCTCAACCACATTTATCACTGTTCACTGCCAGCAGGTGAATAACATCGATACCAGTCGAGACGTGGTCACGTGATGACACTTTGCATTCCTTCACGGAAAAGATAAAATAAACATATAAAAGCACTTCTTTTTAAATGGACAGCTCTTCGATTTTCACCTGAAAGTGAGCACAGAATATCAGCAATAGTCCATTGCGAAAAGTAAAAAGTAAATTCTTCTCCTCGCTGAATTATAGATTATGAAATGGTAGGGTTTTCTTTTCTACCCAAGCAAAGAGTGCCCAGCAGGATTTCAACCTTTAAACCTTCACAGTATATGTTAATTGAATTTAAATGGTCGCTCTGTAGAAGCTATCCTCAAAAGTGTGGCATTTTCCCATAGGCCCCGTGGTCTGCAACGTGAATTTTAAAATTCTCTTGGTGAGTGAATCTCATGTAGCGAAACACGGGAAAGAATTGAGGGACTCAGACAAAATTTCTAATGCATTTTTGTGCTAGACAACGGATGTAACTTTGGGAACAAGCTGGAAAAGCAGTGAAGCACAGAACAATTTCTCCGTTGCAAGAGACTTGCCATCAGCACGCTTTTACAACCGTGGTCAAAATAAACGTAAACGCAACTGCAACTAAATGTTTGAATAATGAATTGATTAATTTTTTAACAATGAAAATAAACAACATTAAAAGATTGCTACCAAGGTTTACCCGGGCTACGAAGGTCAACCCGACACATTTAGAAACCCCTCTCTTGCAAAATATCAATGAAAAGTAAACCAGTGCACTAGTACGTACAAAAATCTTTTATATTTTACTTTAGGGTGCAGAATATCAGATATATTCGACGAACCACAACGTTTATAAAGGATAGGGTTTTTTTACCTCTTTGTGGGTGCTTCCCTTTCTCAATCCGCTGATTTACTGTTCACGAGTAACTTCTAAGGGAAGGCAAGGGAAGCATTTTGGAAATATACTTGGTATAGTTCTTAACCTTGTTTTAGGCTTCATCATCCCTTATTACATCGGAAACAGCTGTAATCTCTCTCAGGTCCAACTATTACACAGCGCAAAACTAACACGCAAATTCAGTACGTGCGCAGTCACACAGGGTTTCTGAAAACATCCGTCGCCTGTTCCAGAAACTGCAAGCATCACGCCTTTACCCTGAGCTGACCGGTGGTATCTACAATACGCACCTTCAATATGATTGAAAGTCGGCAAACAGGGACCCAAGTGCGCTGCCGCAACAGATCGAAGGTGACCCATACGACGACTTCTTTTTGGCACAGGTGGGATGAAAAATCATCAGAAGTGGTGACCGGTCCGCTGACGTCCTGTGAACGCAAACCAATCAGCAGCATTCGCATCCATTGGTCGTAGAAGCCATTTGCGTGTGATTCTGTTTTAACGGTGAAGCCAACAACTGATACTGCACCAAAAATGTGAAAGCACTGATATGTCCGTAACTTCGGCAACAAAACTGGTTCGAGTTTGCCAAATACTATCATTTGTATACGAATTCGGTCTCGACGGGAGACTCAGCTGAATCCAGCCCAATCTCTCGTTTATGATGGTCTTCTTGAGGCGGCACATTCAGTTGGAGAAGACCATCATAAACGAGAAATTGAGCTGGATTCAGCTGAGTCTCCCTTCAAAACTAAATTCGTATACAAATGACAGTGGCTTGCGAATTCCCTCCACTTTATGTTAAAGTAGAACATAAAGTTTGTGGAAACATGAAGACTGCGTTTACTTAATGAGTCTCACAAACGAAGTTGGTCGTAGGTCGTTGAAGGGGACCAAAAGTACCGAAACCTGCGACATTTACCAAGTATAAATGACTGACGCTCCATATTGAAGGAATGATTGATTAGCAGGACACTGTCGATTTCATTGGTCCTGGATTAGCTAGCAGCTGCCGTCTCAGTTCCAAAGTCTTCATTCCCTGTAGAGCACGTGCAACCTTTGCCACTGTCGCGCCGCCCTAGCCGATAACCAGGAGCTGTATTTTGTTAATAGCTTTGCTGTGCTGTCCTGGACTTTGACTTACAAGTTCGGCGCAGTAATTCGTGTTGCCACAGTTACGGACTGCAGTTGACGGCATTCAAAAACGAATATGGAGCCCAAGTGGGAAATACAGTCAGCGCACTAATACTCCTACTATGATGGCCCAAAAATTGTGAATTGTACTCACAACTTTATCGTACCTTTGCTGCCATTCACCCATTGTAAAAATTCAATCATTGCATGACATCTACCTATCCGCTTACACCTAGATTATCAAAACTCGGGCAGTTAGTTGTTTCCAGTCACGCAAAACAACTGATAAGGGATGTCTACGTTGCGAAGATCTACGAAGCGCAGTATAGGCCCCGGATAGACATACTTCTAATGAACGCGGTGAATTCCGGGTTGCTCAACAACCTCTTTCTCAACCACGGAATTCAAGCCCTATAAACGGCATCTTATTCAACTCATGGAAAGAATGATTTTGCAAGCTTTTGTATTCTCATGTAATAAAAAAATTTCCCTACCTGGATTGCGTCCAAATGCCGATAGAGGAGCACCTTTGGACAAGAATACCATACAATAAATATTAAATGACACCGTACACTGCCTACCTTTCCGTGGCCGTATCCAAACATCATCCTTCAATATCGATCATTTCGTGGCCCAATTCTACGTGCTTAGAACCTCAAGAACCTAAGCAACGTGGCCCAAGTGCTATGCGATTGTTATTGTGCGTACACTGTACTCTCATTGGTGATTTGCGTAGCGAAATATGCGGTCCTCAATATAACGGAGCTTTGCAAAATATGTTTTCAATTTTTGGGTAAAAACATCTAAAAATAAGTGGAATTTCGCAGCTGATTACAGATTTTCGTGTGAATTTTCCGGATATTGCTGTTGTCTTAAGGGCGTTTGCCTACAAGCTCTCAAAGTGCCTTGACTACAGTTTACCTTTCTACGTCCTAGAATTTGGGAGATATAGTACTGCTAAAAAAATCGAATTGGTTGCCCGATGAGTGTTCTTTTCCTCAGTGTTCTGTGAGTGATTACAATGATGAACTTGATCATGTGGCTAAGACCATTACCTAAAATTGGTTCACCTTGGTTGGTCGTTCCAGCCATTAACTGATTGATGGTTTTATGAACTTTGAGTTTAATTCAAGCTGAAACAAGCACAAGATATGAACAAAAGGTTCAGCAGGATGGCTGGAGGGACGTCGATCGTGAGAACGATGAACACATGCGCAAGCGTTCAGAAAAGAGACAAAAAAATCAAATTTATCAGCTCGTTTATCCCACAAGATCATTGCAGCACAGAAGCCCGACCACCACGACAAGGTGATAGCTTTAGGTCGGGAAAAAAGAGACTAGAACACCATGTTGGAAATTTACGTTTGTTTTTTTCGATTTTGTCTGCACTTTGCAGATAAATCATGATGTTTTCCATGACTGTTCTAATTAGAGAATGATCAACCTTGCATAGACTTAGCAACAGTCAAGAATTTCATGTTCCCCTCTCGCACGCAAGGAGCATTAACCAGCTGTCTTCCTTCCAAATGGGTTGACAGACATCTTGGGGGTTGAATCAGCTTGAAATTGTGGGACTAAGAGCAGACGGAAAATGCTTTTGTGACTTGTATCAAAGACATGTACAAATATGCGTCTCTGGTTTGGTTTGACCTTGTGTTTCATTGAAATAAATTCTCATGCCTGCTGTGCTGCAGACCATAACAGACTTTATTGCACCTAAAAATGAGCAGTTGACAACAAAGTGGCTGAATTTGAGATAAAAATAGATCGTGTTAGACCGAGCTTATCTTTTCTTGTAGGCCAAATTCGGCACGGGATGTACACTATGTTAAAAAAAATACCCAACTTTGTGCGGCATCTGCTGACAAGCATTCAGTGTGCTTCATCACCTCCTCAAACATTAATTATTTTTATTGCAAGTGGCAAGTTTTCTTAGTTACTTTGATGACATTTTCGGCTAGATGGTCATTCAACGTGCTTTGAGATGAGAACAAATTTGGGCAAGTATCAGGTGATCAGAAAATCAATCCCGCAATATCAACTGTGAAACAACTGCGAATGTCCACCAGCTTGACAGCCGTACATCACGTAACCCTCCGCTTGAATAGTTTCGATGTTTAGGAAAAGGTCAATATAACTCGCTGCGGGTTAGCTGCGGGGAAGATTAATGTTCACGCCAAGCATTGGTTGTTTTAAAATGGAAAGCTTTGGAAAAAAACACTCCAAACCGAGCCTTGCCGAAATCTTCGTCAGAATTTTTATCCCATTGTCTCTCACCGTACGTGTTTGAATGTTCACTCGGATTTCGACGGTCGAACTTTGACAAAAACTGCTGTGTTTTCCGCTTCGATCGGTGATCGTGCATCCAGCCAGATCACTGAATATTCCACAAGGTAAATTAACTTATCTACCATGTCCTCTGAGGATTGGGTTTGGTCCCGCCCTCTCGTAACACAGCTATTGGCCTCTTGTTTGTGTGAAGCGCATGTCACACCGTGTAGCGCAAATGTTCAAGCCCTTTGAAGTTACTTCCATCTCCGGGGAATATGAACCAAAAAGAATTGGGATAGTAGGTAGTCTTTTCTTGAAGCCCGACCACGACTTTCCATAAAGTCGTATGCATCAACGAGGGTTGGTATACATTTTTTTATAAGGGGCAAAAATTCCGGATGGGCATCTCTGATCTTTAGGCACTTTCCTAGATTCTTACGGTCGGTAGTTTCCAAGTACAGAAAAACCACTTCATTGGATGTTTTCGAAAGCGTTGCATAGCAATCTGGTCCTGCAAAACCACCTCAGCCCTGGGCTGAGTGCAACTTTAACGACATAGATATCATGAACGATTGCATCAGAATCAATAGGTACCTGAAGAGAAAATTGTTAGGTATCTGAGCTCACACTGGGCCCTTTGGGATGCACGACCGAGGTGGGATCTTTTGCGCGTATTTTAGAGAAGCAATAGACGTCGATGGAAAGGAAAATCAACGTTTCAGCATGAGCTATCTGTTGCTCGATTTGACGGAAATGACGGACATTGGAGGCAGCAACGTCTATCATACCTTTTGAGGCTAAGAGCGGTTACTTCAGTGCAGTGTGAAGAGGACCATGGACAGAAATGTTAAAAACGGTATTCTTAGTCTTCCTAAATGGACAAATTCCGACCGCGTTCGAAGCAAGGGCTGGACTGAGCGGAACCCCATTTATGCCATGAGAGCAGGTTAGCCTGGTGGCTGCTTACCATGGGATAAGTGTAAACTTGATGAGTGAGAGAAAGGTGAGCAATCTTAGGTTTTCTGTATGAGGCAAACATATCAGGAAGGAACTCATGGTAACTTCTACGGTGGCTGCTTTCGAAGGCTGGGCGATGCCAAGTGAGGAGCGGTTAATGGAACGAGTGGGGGAGCGACTACGGTCGAGAGTTGGAAGGATATGCGTCGCTCAAAACAAGCGCATCCAAGATGACCACGGCCTGTCAACTCTGGTGGGAAACGTTTTGACAGGCATCTGCCAACCTGCGGTGACAGTGGTGCTCGCTGAATTAGAAAACGGTCATACAACCTGTTGAAGTAGTCCTCCTACTGGTTGTGCAGCACATCCTTTGTTGACTACCTTTGAATATGTGCAACCAAGCGCCTCAGTTCTACCCATGTTAATTCGCTCCGTTTGACAGTTGCTAATTAAAGCTAACCACATCATGCCCATGCACACGAAATTCAAGTTGCTATGTTCTGCTAATGTCATTTGAATATGTTTGAAATGAGGGCATCAGAGGAAACAGTAACCTATAGTAAAGGCATTAAAGAGCTTCCATCCGGTTGACTGCCTTCCCCAATCATAAATTGGATGAACTTTCTAGACAGCCAAGTATCGGTTCTATCCTTTATGCGGTTAAACAGCTGAGCCGAGTCTCTTAATTTCCACTAATATTTGAATGCAGATCGACGACAGCACAAATTTGCGCTGCCATAAAAGAGGATTTTGGTTGGATTTCATTTGAGTCTCACTACATTTTCAGCATGATCTCGCCAGTCGCGTACAACTTGCAGTCTAAGCAAAGCATAAGTTGAATGGATATTCGAGGACTTTGCCCGCCTGATGAGCCCCAAGTAGGGAAAAATCGATATTGAAATGTCGCAAAGTGTTCAGCAATATTACACGTAGTACATTCCATCGGGAGACAGGCTTTGTACATCATAACTGAGGGATTCAACTAGGGTTCACTTCAGTCGCCCGTTAGCACAATTTTTGTTTGCGAGTGAGTGCATTCTGTCAATTATTTCACCAAACCGTTTTGCAATCTTTAAGTCCTTGGAGTTAATTTACCACAGCGAAACAATATGGCAATAATACCACACAAAAAATGAATGCCACTGAGTCGAAAATGACCGATTTTTTCTCGAATAGACTTGATAACTGGAAAATATTTTGGCCCGAGTGAGCACTATTGCTTATCACATCCCTTGAACATTGTTCGGCGTCTTCCAGACGGGTGGCGAGACGTTTGCTTATAAATTTCCCAAATCAACATGTTTCGCTATCTTGACTGTGAATTCTTTCCAAGTTCACCGCATTCATATGGAAGGTATGGTGCGTCGCCGAATTTATTCTGATAATAAGTCCTTAAAGGAACGCTTGTCGGTATTCTGGTGTGTCTACTGTTTTTCCAGAGCTGTTGATCACCGTTTCGGCAGATTTAGCGAACCTTGTCCACACGACACTCACTAGTTCAGAAATTACATCATGATATCCCGAGAGGAAGTAGGCACCGCAGATAAAGATGTCATAAAAACAGTCTGTCAACATATCTCAACACATATGTCACGTGATATTTTGTCTCATGATATCACGAGAAAGGTCATCCAAGAAAGGTCATCCATGTAGCTACACATCTTCGGTCGTCACGCTGAAAATTAATCTTATGCAGGATAAAATAAATTACCTCTGTTTAGACATCTTGGAGTGGCAGAACGGTAAATATCATACATATAACATTTATCATGTTGCGAGTAATATGATGACCCATTATGGCTACCATTTCCTATGTGCTGTGGTTGTAAATGCTCGTCATATCATTTTCGCTTGATAATCGATTTACACACATGGATAAAGCTGGCGTATAACCAGCGATCTACTCTGTTGCTTGTCTACTGGCATGAGGGAGAAAGTTCTGGACAACTCTGTCGGCAAATTAAGAGTAGACCTTCGATGCGACGTTGTCTGTTAGCAATCACGAACTAAGCAGTTACAAGCCATCAGACATAAAGGCGCATATTTCATCTGCGCAGAGATTTGAAAGGTAAACAATCTCAAGCGTTTTTTCCTAAGGAAATTACTCACAAAATTGCCCAAGGCCGGTTTCGCCCTTTTGGGTGCTCATCAGGTAGGCGCGGTCCTCGAGTTTCCATCAACCCTATGTTCTACTTGAACTCAAATTGGGCTGATTTCGACAAATACACTTATTTGCAAATCAGGGGGGGACTCAACTAAATCTCTCGTTTATGATATTCTTCAACTAAATTTGCGATACTCGCGTGCCCCATCATTAGTATACACCGTTACGCCAATTTTGTGCTTTATTGGGTTCCTCAGGCGTGCCCAGTCCACAAATCCTCATCAATCTTGAACGATAAGTTTTACGTGTGTGGCAATCAATAATTATTTGTAAAATAATTTGACGTTAACAAGCGACTCAATGGAAGTTCACTCCTGAAGTTCACCTGTGAAGGTTCCCTTCGACTGAGTGTGCCGCCGAAACTGTTTCATTTTTAGTTGCCGCATGAACGAAAATCCTTCGATATGTTTTGCATCTTCCCAAATAAAAAGTTAGATGGACCCTATCCAGTGAATTTACTCGAAGGATTCGATAAACAATAAATCTGAGCGAATTGCCATTGGGTTCCCTGTTAACTTAAATTATAAACGATTGTTCATCACCAGCAATTTATTCCTGTTTTATTTCAGCCGGTTTTTACTGGACCTTTGTAAACAAATACAACAACCTAAAGTTGGTTGTAACACGTCCCACTGTGCGGCTTTTTTATGGCTCATATACAACATCGTTGTCACGGTGACTTCACGCTCCACTTGAGTGTACAAGTTACAGACTGATTAGCGACGTTTGAAGCAGTCGTATTCAACCATAGCAGCTGTCTCACTCCTGTCAAACAACTGGTCACCAGCGGGGTAGATCACGCGATGCATAGTCTATGGACTAGCATTAAGGGGGTAAATTTGGCAAGACAAGTCTGTTTTGCTCAACTAGGAAAATAATCGATCCGGAATTATAACCAATCGCAGTATCCTCCAAATACAACTTACCTAAAAATTACGAGTCAAGCCCTTGGGTGACTCAAATAATGGAAACTCGATGTAAAAAGAAAGTCAAAATTAAGTTAAAAAGTTTGAAGATGTATTGTGATGTTATTAGTTGGAACAGTCTTACTTTGAATTCCAAGAAGATGGTATTTGTCGCTTTAAAGCGAGCAGTTCCGGCCAAGTAAACCTGGGGACGCGCGGAACATTTTGAGTGTGACCAAAAGCCTACCGGTCCAACTATTCATATGCCTAACCGTGCCGCATCTTCCATTTTACTGGAAGTTTCACCGTCCGAATAACTAACTTTCCTCAGTAGTCGGTCTGGTGATCATATTGTGAGTTAATCGGTCGATCACCTGTTTACCCAGGTTTGTTGGTTCTGAAAAAGTGGTTAGTTGGACTATCCTTTTCCGCTCTTACCTCCCGTAACAAAACGGCCACGCGTCTCCACTCGACCGTGCTTATGTCAGTTTTGATGACCTGGTTAGTACCCGTGTGGATCGGCCTGGAAATTCTACCCCTGTACGAACAGCAGTATGTAATAGATCAAACCTACTTTTGAATGACTAGCAAATGTGGAACTTAATTTGGTAATTTTGGTTACTTCCGATCTGATAAATCCACATGGTTCCTCCAGTCCACGCTTTTTTATCTCACACTCATCGATATTTCATTTTGATGTTACGGGGAATGATACTCAAACAACTCACTAGTGATGGCAGTTTCTTGCTAAATCTGCTGGAACTTCGTATTTAGGTGGATTGTTGTTCGATTTCCATTAATCTGGCCTATTCCCCTACCCATTTCAGGGTATTTGTTTTTGGTACATAATGGGGATCTAGCTTATGCCATTTTTGGTCGATAATTGGCCAGAAATTTCCTGTGCGCTCGAGCCAAATCTTCGCCACACACAGAGCTTGAAATATGTGGCTGTCCCGCGAAAATATGTACGTGAAATCCTTCGGCTTTTTGGAAATACTAAAAACAACTGTGAGTCCTCAACCTAATACCTACACTGTTAACATCAAAGTTTGCATATGTAGTACGTTTTTAATGGCTCTGTACCAACATGGACGTATTCTGATAAAGTTTTCTCAGGGGATTTTAGAATTTTATTGGGGATTTTATCCTTCAAAGTGGATCCATCTTTGTTGAAAGGCCGAAAACCGCTGTACAGCTGCTTTATCCTTACTAAAAATCATTGGTCGTGCGAATTGTAGTACGAATCGCCCACGAGACTGAATTAAATATTTCATCATGCTATTGACAAGCTGTAAGTAGCTTAGGAGAAAAAATAGTTAACACAGCGAGTGTCGTTGCACGTGAAAGTCTTCAGTCGATGGATCAGTCAAGGTGTATCTAAGTGATGCAAATGCTATGGCTGAAGGACGGTTGGTAATATATCCTTTCTGGGTTTGAAATAACTACATTGCTGATCAGCTGTTTGTGGTCAAGCGGTTAAGTGTTCAAACTACTAGTCTCTGTGTCACGGGTTCAGAACTCCCTGGAGTTTCGTGAGATGCGCAATAGTGATGATCCCAACAGGAATAAAACAACTGTACAACGCCTCTGGGCTTCTCACTCTAGGTCAAATTTACTTGCGTGACAAAACCCCTATTGAAAAATCCTGAAATCTACGGTCGACAAAATTAGTCAGTGTTTAAGTTTTTCTGGGTTTATAGAAAATAACGTTCGCTCATCTGTTCTTGAAAATTTTTATCGTATTAGAGTTAATGTGAACACTGCGAAGACGACGGTTATTCACCAACTTGGTAGTTCCTAAGAGATCGAAGACAATGTTCTCTAACAATTGAAGGCCAATAAGAAGTGAACTTAATCGGACGTAGTCCTATCTGGAAGACTAGAATATAATCCAAAGGGCCCCGTAGGTTTTTTGTCATTATGAATAGGTCACAAAGCACTATCTTTGGAAGTGCTGTGTGAAGAAACACGCTCCAGTATAGGGAATACATTTTTCGCCTAAAAGTTTATCAGTCCTCTGTTTGTTGATCACGTGACTGTTGATCTCTTTCTCCAAATGACTAACTGGCTTGCAGACATTTCAACAACCATCTAACCATGAACTAGTAAACGTTTCCGAGTTAAAAGCTTGTCGATACTCGATCAGCTCACTAATACCACTAACGAGTTTGAACAGAACATCATTTTGGCCCACCGTACTCATTAAGTTCCTCTTATGTTCTTAAAGGCTGATAATACATCGGTTTTACTGGAAGCACACGTTTTTATATAAAATATAACCGTAGAAATTGGGCTAAATGGCTAAAACTAATCAACCTTTTAGAAACTGGTTTAGACATCCAGTACTAGATTCAGAAAACTGGAAATCCAGTATAAACATTTTAAATGCATCCTGACGTTATGCGTTAAGGTCTATTATCGTGCAGCAGCATTTCAACGGTTCAGAGACCTTCGTGCGACCCACGTGGTGCACGTGACCTTAAGATTCTTCCTGGGTCAGCATATCTTCTTCCTTGGCGAAACGCTACTCACAACGTTACTGAAAACTATTCGACAGCCCAAGAACTAGTGCACATTGTTTGGGGTCCATCAGATGGCCACAATCTCAGGTTTTTGTTAACCTCATGTTATCTTTAAACTCAGATCGTACAGCTTCAGCTAGGATTAATTTGAGTGTCGCATAAAACCAGCTTAGTGGGTACCTGAGCGTATTTCGTGAAATCGTATTCCTGTTTCTAGAACCTCCCAAGATGAAGGAATTTAGAAATTGTTATGTGTAACAACTTTAGTCATTTTTTATTTCTTATTCTTTAGCATCTAGTCAGCAACGAAAGCAGCTGATGGTAGAATTTTTGAGACCACATTTGTGCGTTTCGAACATTCTGGCCCCGGAGTCCAAGAGGTACAACCGCACATCAAGATGATTACAAAGCTTAATGTTGATCTAGTAAGCTAGGATAATGAAACTCCGCAAGCTAAAACCATCCGACATATCTGTACTGAGCATTTACACTCTTGTGATCTTAAAGCAACGTTGTCAGCATTGCCCATTTGAAGGAAATCACTTTGTTTTCGAAGTACACTCAGGGAAAAGTCAACGTAACTTGCACAGCACTTCATTTGTGTATGTGTTTGTCCCTTCCATCTGGAGTAGCTTTAATACTCTTCTGGTTTTTACGGCAGACCTCAGATGATACATACCGGTCACTCACAAGCACCTCTGTACAACAAATCCCTCCACCACTGAACCAAATATCTGTGAAAACCATGCACAGCACCTCTGTACAACAAATCCCTCGACAACTGAACCAAATATCTGTGAAAACCATGCAAAATTCGACTGCCTTGTGGAACATAAGTCACTCGCAAATCTGAATAAATTCGACTGCCTGCTGAGAAGAAATTAATGTGCCTAGCATTCTCACCTCTTTTTCGGTGGTAAGAAAGCATTTTTTTATCGTCTACCGTTAAAATAACTCATTATCGAATTACAACGGATTTGAACTACGCTCTCCGTTTAACGTGGAACTCAACGCTTATGAGAATAATAAAATCTATCCAAATATCATGATATATCCACATTCTTGAATGATTACTGTTTTGGGCCCCAACTGTTGATTGAATTACGCTATCCTCACAGATTAGTGGTGTGGTCAGTCAGTGTGGAGTAATCGCACTAAGAGAGATCCGAGAAAAAGCGTGCACTCCCTTCGGTTTGTGGGCTGACCTTGGGAGTGAGTTCCCTTTAGAAAGATGTTTCCTGAATGATTTTATACACAACATCGAATTTGCACGCTGTCATCAAGCTAAGTAGCAGACCTTATAGGAAATTTGCATTTGATAAGTGTAATGTTATGAAAAGCCGAGATAATACACACTTATTTAAGGAAATTGAAAAAAATTGGCTATTGGAGCCGAATCTCAAAACGCTGTAAATACTCGCCCGGTAGGTAGAGTTGGGAGATACCTCAAAGCGGACAGTACATCTGATCAACAATGCAGGAATGACGGAGGTACTCCCGTCTTAAAAGAGACACTACACAGCATCACCGTATGTTCCATAGTAATGTGAACAGGTCTGGTCATATTCAGTAGAGATTTCATCATGTCAGCGAAGCCAAGCCGAGAACCACTGTACAGCAGTTTCATCCTTGTCGGGAATCATCAGCAGTGCGCATCTCACGGAACTCAAAGAGTTTCCGACCCGCGACCATCCGGCAAGTGTTTCGTTCACTTAACCAAAGTTGAAGCAACCTAATTGTGCAAAACAAGGTTTACACCCTTGACGAGTTGTCTTTTGTCACGCAGCATTAATGCCTAGATTTGCTGCCCTTCGTCCACCATTTTTATACGCTCCAGGGAATACTGTATGGTCATCAATTGATCAATCAACCGATGCGTCCCAAACCAACGGCTAACCACTTTCTTCCAGCTCGGTGCTTCAGAAACACTTGAACAGTCTTCCAGTTTCTGCTGCCTCCGAATCGGTCGTAAACTCCTTGCGTCAACATCGTTTAATTTATCATCGGAAATTTAATCACATTCGTTGTCGGTTTTCACTCGGTCCTCGAGGCACGTAATCAATACTAGTAATAATAATACTACAAACAATACTAATGATAATAATAACAAGAAAGTTGACTAGTCTCCAGTCTTCATTTTGGATTCGTTCCCTCTAATTCAAGGGGGACAGTTTTGATGACATATCCAACAATGACCTGCAAGAAGAAGGTCCAAAATACTCTTGCTCAATTTCGCAGTGTGTTCAAATGTCCTTTGCCAGTCATTCGAAAAACTCTGGTCAAACAAAAGTTCAAGGCCAAGCAGGAACTACTTATTCGGGAAGATGAAGAGAAAAGTGCATTTTGTTTGAGTATTTATTGGAATACCTTCAGTAGAGAATAAGTTCAAAATACCTTCTTCATATACCTTTCCTGAAGGTAGTGCTCAGTTGGAGGTTTTCTTGTAAGGGAGAGCACTGGAAAAAAATATTAATAAAACACTCGGAACGTACATAACGGTTCTGATGAGGATGATGTTGTGCTTCTCTGCTGCTCACCAGAGGTCAGTCTAAGTTTGCACCTTAAAGTCCAGCAGTGTGACCTTTAACTTACTACGATATTCCGCCGG
The DNA here is from genome assembly GCA_003604175.2 of Clonorchis sinensis. Lineage (NCBI taxonomy): Eukaryota > Metazoa > Platyhelminthes > Trematoda > Opisthorchiida > Opisthorchiidae > Clonorchis > Clonorchis sinensis. The sequence goes on from CM030369.1 coordinate 214,067,653, forward strand.
AGCTCAAAGAGGCTAGCCTTATTCTGTTACCATGATCTCCGGAAATGTAACAAAGTACAGACCACTGTAAACTGAATTTGCAAACGCTGAGAAGTTAGTTTATAAAAATGTCACTAGGTTTCTGTGGGTACCCATCAAGTCAGAGTAGCCTAAATGATCATTCCGGTTTCAGTGCTGAGTACCACGCGATCACTGACCTCATTAGCTGGTGTAACGGTGGATAGTACTAATGAGGCAAGCGAGTAGTGTCTTCTCGTAAATCCGCCTTGCTTCTCTTGAAAAGTGATATCTATTACGGAATTTGTGGAGTCGCTTTGTAGCATTTGCTTGCATTTGCTTAACAGTCAATGAATATCCAGAAAAGTTCAGGAAAGCGCGCTCAAGGAGAAGGTGGATATTCAGTTTTGTAAACGAGATGCATATGAGAGTTTTACTCCTCTGTTCAATAGTCTGTAACTGTTAATTTGGTGTTCTCAAATAAAAAAACTCCGCAGCGCAGGCCTTCTTCTTTTCACTGGTACGGTTCACATGCACTGTTTGGGTGATAAATCCTAACGAATTGAGTGGATAAGCTCAATCGCGTAAGCCGGGTTTTGCTGAAGAATCTTTCCAGCGCCCGCAAACATTAGTATGGCCGGGTATCCTGAAATTTCAACATGATGAGTCAACATGTGAATCAGTGTGAACGAAATAGATGAATTTAAAGCCAATAGTCTGACACTCTCTTCTGCTCCCTTATGGTTACAGATTTCGCAGAGCACTTGTGAAAATTCTATACATTATTGATCTAGTGTCGTATGGGAACCCCAACTAGAGGTCGGTTTTGTGGTGAGTTTCCATTTAGTGCGGGATTTTTGAAAATATTCCTTTGATGAATTACATCACCATGGTTCACGTCAATACCCCTAAGACACGATAACTCAGCATTATTAAAACTGCCCAGAAGGCATCGGTTCGCAGTGCCACAAGGTACAGTACAGTCCTCTCGTAGGTTCCATTACATATTTGTTTACCTGCCTGTTCTGCACATATTTCACCGTCGACCATGAGTTGCCAGCTTGTCGTGTATGTCGGACTTCGGCGATTTCCATATCTGTCAGGCAATGCCAGCCAGGACTTTGTCCCATCAGACTCAACCACGTTATAAAGACTGATGCAGAACAACGGAGTTTACGTACCATCCATATGCATTTGTAATGGGAAGAAATCTGGAGGGAATCGTACCGCCGACTGCCAGAGAAGTGCGATTACAGGACAATGTTTCCTCAGATAGCCTGAATTTCTCTGACGCTCCGTTCCCCGAATAAGGACAAGTTAGGAAAGATCGGTCCAGAAAAACCGCACGCCCCAGTCAAAAGCCAAAAGTGATCATCGGTACCGGGATAGCTTAGATAAACAAGAGTTCATGATTATGAGTCAGGCGATTATACCTTACTCTCTTCATCCCCGGGTAAATCCAGCCAATTGCGGAGTATTCGGATGCCGATATTTGGTTATGGAATTGGCTGTTGCCCCTATGTAGCAACATTCAGTAGGCGTTGCACAGCAACGACGAGGCAGTTGCTTTTTCTCACCTCTCTCGGCTGTCAGGTATTTTCTAGTAGTGGACTTCTGTACTGAGGCCTACTTTTCCGAAGAAGAATCTAAGAAGAATCTAAGAAGAATCCCAACACCAAGAAGAAGCCGAAGAATCTAGGATCCTCTCATACTCTGCCTCCACGTTACTCATTTACGAGTTAGTAATATATATTTATTCCATAAACAGAAACAACGGCGAGCAGGGAGCTAACGTATGAAGGCAAACTGGAGCAATCATATTGTGCATAAAATGATGCCGTCTTTACCTTATTGGAACTGTTCGTAATGCTTACATGTGACCTTTATATATGCAGTTCATAGAAGCCACGTATAGGAGAGAGACCTATTCAACTACATTTTGATTGAGGTTTACTCTCAACAATGTCCATGTTGAATAGACGAGATTCCCGAAAAGTGCTCCTGGACGGAGAATATCAGCGGAGACTAGAATGCGACTACCTCACTAGAAGTAACGGCCATCCGACTTAACTGTCCTAACAGCTGTAGTTTTCTTAGTCATGTTCAAACTCAGGAACTTTATCATGTCACACATATCAAGTTCAAGTTAACCCAAGGGCTACGTCGCGTCCCTTTTGGATGCAGCCGGAGGTTGGATACAGCGTCCTCAGGATATCTAGGACCAAGTGAGTCGTGACGACTGAACGGGATGGTGAACGCTGAGGATTAAACAACTCGGTGCCTTGAAAATGAAAGATGTTCGCCAGTTGCTGACTGCGGCAGCTTAATACCACGTAATGATCCCCAGTTTTGGTATGTTATCGGGTTCTAAAAAAAGGGGAACGTGCTCCTTCTTCCTGACATTCAGATAGGAATTAGTCTGTTTACGTAACTCTCTTAGCAATAAGTTGGACTGATATACACAGTGGGATTTGGTCTAAATAGGACAGTGTCTCCCAAATGAAGGTAGCGGTAACCTTGGAATCATGCTTAGGACCCCGATATCTGTGGCTTTGTATGTCCACTTTGAGCCGGCACCAGATGTTCGGTTGTTCGGGCATTTGGCTTATCTCCTCCGAAGGATAGTTCTATTAATTATCTTTCTGAGTATGCAGTTTTAGTCTAAATTCACTGGGCAGCTTGCTTGGATATCCAATTGACCGGTGGTATTTGTGGGCAGCTTTAACTCAGCTTCAATCGAATCTAGTAAGCAGGTCCGACGTTCTCGTGAGAACAGAGCTTTGACGGCGTTGCGTTTCAGTTTCAAAGCGTTGAAGCTTGAGAAATGCACATATTTCCCCTACCAGGTAGATTTTCAGTAACACCACGTTTGACACATTTGTCGTACCTATTTGCGATGAGCATGCCAAACCACGGAAGGCAGACATCACTTTCTTATCCATTGGTTACTGTGAGATCCGGATGGATGCTACTGGGGGAAGCCTCATGCGGTCATGAGATAAAGTAACTTGAGGGGGCAATATACAAAAGCGCTACGTCGGTGATTATTTCCAGTTATTTCCAATAAGAAAGCATTGACTACCAAGTTTGTGGGACGTCTCAATAGCAATCATCCGGATCCCACAATAACCTGTCAAGAGAGTGATAAGTGCCTCCCGTAGTCGGACATACTCATCATACGAAAGTCGAGAAGCACCGTATGGCTGTTTCATCCGTACTGGGATCACCAGTAGTATGCGTCTCATAAAATTCCAGGAGTTCCGAACCCACGACCTCCCGGCTAGTGCTTTGAAAAATTAACCGATCAGTCACCAGCGGTTGATCAACACTGTGATTAACTCGGATATGGCGCCATTCATCCTTCAATCACGGAAACCACATCACGTGATCACGCGTTGACTGGCTCCTCAAGTCAAAAATCACCAATCTTGTGAAAATATGCTCCTTTCTGAGCTACTTAAAGACTACTGATAGACTACTAAAGAACATTACTAATGCCAATCGTAAGAAGCCTCCGGATCAGTTTACTCTGTTGTAACTCACCACCCGTCCTGAATAAAAAACGGCAACATCCCACAACGCGGGTGTAGTGGCACCTTAACTCAACTGAACAACACATTTTGACAATCCGGAAATGAAGATATGCTACTACTATGTGAAGGAAAAGTCTGTTAAAATCAGAACTGCAAACTGTCGGTCGCAATACTTGGATCCTCAGAAACAGATACCAGCTCAAACTAAAGTGAAATATATTAAGCACCGCTACGTTCCGTTCAATTATGGCCTCCCCCGTCTGTCTAATACAACCAGATCTTATGAGGATTGGGGCTACGCATTGGATAAACACATCAGTTAGGATGCAACCCAGCGTTGGCAATTCATCGATTCCGCTGATTGCGAAACGACACAGGGGCGCTATTGTAACTGTTCCATTGAATTTATCCCGTTTGCACAATTATAAACTCTCTTGTACATCGACTAACAGCCATACTTGCAGCGTTTCCAGCCAGGTGCGGTGAGGATCACGGGATCCCCATCCTGGATGGCGAGTAGCACCGACAACACCCAAGCGTTTCGTAATCTCCTTCATACCCCTCTACCAGGTCAATGGGTGGCCACCTGTCTGCTTCCGACACTCTGAATTGGGCATGGAAAACAACACTCTCTTCGGCAAACGATGGTTGGGCATATACAACACATGTCCAAACCAAGGGAGCTTCTGATGCTGGGCACATACTTCAATGGAATTACCCGTTGCACAACCAAAAAAAGCCTTCTAATTGCCTCGTCACGGATTCTCCCACAACAACCCACACGAGCTATGGTTCTGAGACAACCATTGTCGAACACCTGAAGGCGCCTCAGTTCCGCTGCTCGAACAGGCCAAGTCTCAAAGTCGTACAACAAAACAGCCCGCACTGTAGGCTGATACACACGTCCCTTGAGATTCAGGGATAAACCGCTTTGACGCCATAGGTGTCTCAAATTAGCAAACACGATCCGGGCCTTGCAGATTCGTGCATTGACCTCATCTGTCGCACTACAGTCAGAATTAATACAACTTCCAAGATATGTAATACGCTCCACAACTTCCAGTGCCTCTCCCTGAATTGTAAGTGGCTTGTTCAGTGACTGCATGTCCAGGATCATTACCTTACACTTTGTGGGTGCAAAGTGCATACCAAAGGACGGGATGAATTTGGTCAGTTCATCCAAAAACACCTACGCCTTCTCCTATTTGAAGGCGAGAGCGAAGTCGCCTGCACATTCCAGATCGACAAGGTTTTCGTCAGCAGCTATTTGAACATCGAGGTTTTGGGGATCTTCCGGCATTCTTCTCATAATTTCACCGATCACAATATTAAAAAGGAATGGAGAGAGTGGGCACTCCTGACGGACACCACTTTGTATACGGAAGCTTTTGGAGAGCTCGCCGTATACTCCTATACGCCAGGAAGTCTGACAATACAAAAAAGTATTATATTCACAAACTTCCGGGGCATTCATCGGTGGGGAAGCGTGTCAAAAAGAACAGACCAGTCAACCGAGTCGAATGCGCCTTCGAAATCCAGGAATACTAGAATTGTGGGTCGCTTATACGTATGGCGTTGTTCTAGCACCTGACGAAGTGTGAAGATTTGGTCAATGCAACCCCTACCAGGCCGGAATCCCGCTTGCTGCTCTCGAGCCACCGTAAGGTGACGAAGCATGAGTGACGCCAACAATCTCATTACGACCGGGGTCAAGCTGATCCCCTTGTGGTTGCCACACTATCACCGACCCCCCTCAGTTGTCTGGGACAGACTCCTTTCCCCAAATGCATGAAAACAGATCAGACAAGCGCTGACTGAGGAATTCACCTGCATCTTTGAACAATGCGGGGGGAGGTAATCCGGACCAGAGGCTCCGTGGCGTTTGAGAGAATATATGCAGTCATCCTAGTAGTATCTCCGCAGCATGATATGACTGAATGAAAATTCGACGGTCTGAGTAACCGTCGCTTCGCAACATGCATAAGCAAAAGGGAAAACAAGCTCGAATTGCGATTTCGCATGGCCGATAGATGAGCTCGTTACGCCGTTGCGATGCAGATTGGGCTGACGGAACCGGGATGGCCATGGTTAGTCGCTGTAGTTTCCATGTTTTTGTTTGTTTGTTCGTTCAGGGTGCTGATTTTTCATTGTGCATTCTACATTCAATCTGTCTACAAGTTGTTTCTACACAAAATACAGAAGCTTGAGTCAGGAATCGGGTTGACCTCATACTGTTGCAAAGCATATTCTTGCAGCGCTTCCAGAGCTTAATTGTCCTCGTCATCACATGATAACTACTTCAACCTTCTGTTCCAAATGCCACAATAACGGCAATGTGGACTTCCAAATCTTAGGTCTGAGCGACCTCGTTTTAGCTAGCAGGTAATGCAGTAATGAAGCCCGCCAGGGCACTCCGTATCCTCGATGGCATCAAACTAGAGGGCCGCTGAGCTGGTACAACCATTGCAACTCGATAGGATGAGACAGAACCTCGATAGGATGACGTAGACGAGCCACCTGAAGCGACACCGGAAAAGGCAACCTTCTGCGCCGAAATTTGAAGCAGTTACTTGTGTCGCTGTCAAGTGTTTTAGTTAGTCTACAGTTGCCAGAGGGCGAAAAGTGACCTGTGACATAACTATTTGCTTGTGCTGTGTTTATGGCCAGTGGCCCGCTGTAGTCGTGTGTGCGAACAGTGGGAGCTGTAATGCATACCTGCTGATTTCATCCGTCTCCCTAGCCATGGATCGCGGCTACATCCGGTGTTTTGGAGTTTACTACAACTAAAAACCAATGAGTTGTGAAGGTAGCCCAGTTGTTAAGGCGCCAGCTTACAGATCGGAAGGTCTGTGGTTCGAACCCAACCTAAACACCTCGACTGTTCCTGTTTAGGCTTTGGCAAATTGACAGTATCTCAGCCTTCGTACCTCATTCCGCTGGTATGGCAGCTAGGCATCGAAAGGGTGCTACAGTTGGACGATGACTTTTTTGTGAGCGTAAGTGCTGGTTTTGGTCCTGAGTGACGAGAGGAGGAATATATATTGAGAACAGTAATTGGAAAAATTGTTGGAGCCCGTAGGTTGTGGTAGGCAAGGGTACCGTTGTGAATGATGGCGCAAGGGCTTATAATGCTCAGAGTATCAGAGGCCCGTAGTGTCCAGCGACGACTGAGGAATGCACCAATTTCCGTTAAGTTTGAGTGCCTCTTTACCCGTTGCCTAGGGCCAATGGCACTTAAATGAACACAATCATGCATAGAAAAGCTTGCTCCCAACCACGGTGCCTAAAAAACACCTAGATTCCTAGTGTTTTGAAGTGTGCACTAAGTAATAAATTCAACGACAAAGTTGAACATAAAAGGGCGGTGCCGCTCCGGCGAACTCCTGGTTGTAAAAACGCTTTTAAACAGCTTGTTGTACATAGTAACCTGAGGTATAAAAACACAAAGCGCGAAGGGCCTTTTTCTGGTCAAGAATATTTAGAACAGCTAATCCACACACAGAGTGGAAGGCTCCCTTAGTCGAGGAAAACTGAGACTGTTTGCCAGCGGTACGTGTGGCGCTCCTCAAGCACTTGACACAAAGTATGTGGTTAGTGCACCTACCCCAGACAGAAATCGTGATTGGTGCTCACTGACTCGAGTCCCACATGCCGAAGATAAGCTTAGCAGTACAAGGAATTCCGGTATCCGTGTTACGATGGGCGTGAGACTTATAACCCAATAGTTCGAACAGCAGGTTCGGGTACGCTTTTTGAACACGGTTGCCATCATCATCATCCTCATCATCATTGTCAACTGTAAGAACCGCTTCAAATCTCTGGAACATGTGCTCGTAGCCAAATAAGTATTGAACACCTAATCACCGAAGAACACAAAGATCCCCCATCTTTGAACAGCGCTACAGGAAGCTTATCTGGCCCAGTAACCTGACAGGAAGGCATATGCGTATTTGATCAACCGATAGGGGCTCTGAAGTACGACTCAAAATGAGCGGGTCAAATGAAAAAGAATACGCTTTGTCTAGGCTTGGGCAATCTGGCAGTATCCCAACTCTCCTGCTTCCTTCGGGTGGCATGGCCATTAGGCACCGGAAGGGTGCTACAGCTGATCGAATCTCCTGCATCCCTAGACCCCTTGTCTATTCCATTTCTTGAACCCGAGGAGATAGAGTGCTTCGTATCAATGAGTGATAGCCGCCGTTCTAAGATGAAGTGGCCTCCGTGGACGCGTCTCCGAAGCACCAAAAGCAGAGTTCCCAGTGTCACTTATAGCCATGCATACCTCACCCTAGTGACGGCCAGTGTCCTCTGAGGAAGCCACCTGTAATGAATCGCATGGTAAACTTTGGTGTTTCCCTAACCTGTAGTTCACAAAGCTATTCTGCTAACAAACAAGGAGCTCAATTATGGGGTTTACCAGGAAAATTTAATGAAAACCAATATCGAACACGGGCAAGATCTGAGTCAACCTGCGTCATCACAATCAGTGAGAGTAACATCAGTGTTGACACTGACGCTTTCATACAATCAGAGATTATCTAATTGTGTTTAAAGCCTTGAAATGAAAAGACAAAAAGAATGGATGGAGAAGGGGACCTAGTGCTGACTTATGTCAAGCATTCTGAGGTGCCTACACCTCCAACAGCTCAATCAGACAATCTGGAAAGAAACTGACAACACGAACGGCAGATACCAATGAGCCGCCATTTCCATGTCTCCAGCCAAGCGCAGGGGTCACGGGGACCCAATCCTAAAAGGTGTACTGCACCAACAACACCCAAACTCTTCGTAATCTCTTTCACACCCTTCTGCCAAGTCATAAGGTTTGCGCTATTCTGAAGGAGACTCGGAGAACATTAATCTCGGTAGACGGTGTTTCGGCATGCGTGGCACATGACCGAGTCACCGCAGTTGACGGTGCTGGACATTTCCTACGATTAAAGTACCTGTTGTACAACCAAATACCCGTTTTCTAATCACCTTGTTACTAATCCGTTGACGCCATCCAAAAACAACAACGCTTCTGAGGCATTGGTGGTCTAAAACCTCATGACGCCTCACATCATCTGTCCGCAGAGGCCACTTCTCGCAGCCATGCGACAACCCAACCCTTACAGTAGCCTGATACACGCGACCCTTAAGACCCAGTGATATGTCTTTTCGACGCCACGAGTGACGCACATCAGCAAACGTGATTCGAGCCTTCGAGATTCTTGCACTGACTTCATCAGATATACTTCCGTTAGCGGTGATACAACTACCGAAGTATGTAAAATTCTCCACAACCTCCAGTGATGCACCTTGAAATGTTGGGGGTATGTTCAGAGACTGTACGTTCTGAAGCATGAATTAGCACCTTGAAGGTGCTAGGCGCACGCCGAAAGATGGTATGACGGTGGTCAGTCTATTCAACAGGCATTGGCCTTCAAAGATGAGGGGGATATCATCTGCACACTCCAGATCGACAATGTTCTCAAAAGTGGAAGGTCATCAGGACCATCAGCATGACGTTGCTTGAGTAGAGATATGCACTCGGGCACTTCTGAGGCTGAAGGCGGCTGCATATTCACCGTCCGCTTTTCTACTGAACCCCAGGATTCCGGAGTGGAGGTAGCAGGTAGCCAACCGGATTGCTGTTCGAATTACTGTGGCCAGCGGTCCGAACGCTGTGCTCTGCAGCATATCATGGAGTCATTTTCGTCCCTGATAACTCTGATAAGAGGCTTCCAAAGACCAGTCAAGCGAATCAAGTAGAACAGCTTGCAACGTTCCCAGCATTTTTGCATATTCTATTTCTTCAGCCTTTCGGCTCCACCAAGCTTCTCGGTAATCTGTTACCGAGACTACAGCAAAGAGATTTGATGTCTGGATGAGGTTCGCTGGGTTGTACCGCAAACAGAAACTCCCGCTACGAGTAAACCTTTGGATATCTTTTCCCGGTGGCCGTTTATATCCTATGCTGGACCGTCGGCAGGCATTCGACGAACCAGTTCTGGTATTTTTGTTCGAGTTCTGAGTCCACAAGCTTCTCAGTGGCTTAGCGGTGTGCGTTTTGCGTAAACTTGAAAAGCAGCAACGTACAAGTGCATAGTCGGAATTCCATGCTGGTTTTCCAGGAGCGGCAATGACCGACCTTCGGCGCCGATAACTGACGGCGATATGGTCTATTTGGTTCTGGTGCTGGTTCCCTGGTAGGCAAGACGTTGCGAAGCGATTTCCGCTGATCCGAAAATGGGTACTGCAAAGGAGCAGGCTGTGTTCGACACACATCTGAGACAGGTTATCTCCGTTGTCCGTGCGTCTCGCGTCCAGTGCAAGATGACCATCTATTCGGGCCTCAGTCTAGTCTAGCTACCTCGGCGTTCATGTCACCGCCAACCACAACGATATGTGAGCTTTTAGTCAGTTTCAAAAGAGCACCTAGAGCGCCACAGAAACTGTCTTTGGCAGATTCAGAGCTAAAGTCAGTTGCAAGCGCCTTGGTTGTACGTGGACTTGGAGACTACCGCGCCGCCCAGACCTACACAGGGTTCTCAACCAAAATATAAAAAAAATCGTTCAGCTGTAGCACCCTTTCGGTGCCTAGCTGCCATGCTACCCGAAGGAAGCACGAGGGCTGGGATACTGCCAGGTCGCCCAAGCCTGGACAGGGGAAGTCGAGAGGCAGAGGCAGGGTTCGAACCACGGACCTTCCGGTCAGTACGCTCGCGCTCTAACCGCTGAGCTATCTCGCTACACCAAAATCAAAATCCTGACCGGAAGACAGCGGTTTGGCGGGAAATGCAAGTGCATTACCATTTTTATGGAACAAGTCGTCATACATGTTCTAACTCCCAGCCTGTGGTTTAAAACCACCGAATGTTCGTTTACTCTTTGCCAAGCTTTATTTGGCTGCTTTCCACCAATACACAGCCTTCCCAAGAAAAACTGAGTAAAATCGCGCTCCTCTCGAAAGTGCGCTCTTACGGGCGCAGTTTCAACATTAATTAGCGAGCGAGAGGGACCAATTTAGTCTGGCCAGTTGATGCTCCACTAGAAATGCTCACAAATCATACAGTAACGTAGCCTACGCTGAGGAAGTCTTTCGGCGCAGAGAGCTCCAACGAGGCCCATTAAACCCTGCTTTCGAATCATTCTTGGACCGCAAACGAATCAACCAACGAGGTGAAACCGAACGTGGTCCACAGTCGACGCGTTATTCTGATACCAAATATAACCACCCTCGTACTCACAAGTGGGTGTAGACAGTGTGGGTGCTGAGCACGTTGGGCCGTTGGTTACCAACCGACGGTATTGAAACTAAATATGACCACCAGCATCCGCTGGGTCGCAATCTCCATAATCCGTCCTCCTGCCCTTCGGGTAGAATCGTGGCTCCGGTAGAGTCCTTCACTAGGTTCATTCCGAGGTCTGGACATCTAAGACCTAATTCGCCTACACAATAAAACTGAATTACGATTATAGTCATCACGCGATGACTCCTCAAGTAACCATCTAGATGAGGTGACGATGGGCTTGATACCACCAAACGGTTCCTTCTCATTAAAGTCCTTGTGTATTTATTTTGAGCAGCTTGTGGTTTGCACCACCTGTCTCAGCTCTACAGCACTCGTAACCAACGCAATAGCCAACTTGTCATGACGCCTCACGCTGATCAGTGGCATTTACCACAGGAAATTCTACGATAAGTCAACAAAGGAATCGCATTGATGTGAATGAACCACCCTGCTAGAATGGTCCCCGGATAGCAGCACGCTCCATGTACTCCTGAACAATGGATTGTCTCAAGACAATAGTCACCCATTGACCCCTTCGATGTCTAGCTGTCCTGCCAAAGGAAGCACGAAAGGTGAAATACCGTTACGTCGCCCAAGAGTAGACAGCTGCGGTCGAGAAGCCGAGGTTGGGCTCGAACAACAGGCCTTGACCACTGAGCTATCTCGAGCTGATATTTCGGCAGTGACCTGAGGCATGAACAGGTTGGCAAGCTTGGCCACTCACGCGAAAGAACGGCGGGCGATTGCTACAACTGCGTGCGGACAAGTGTCTACTTTTCTGCCGCTAATTACCGCCCATTTGCCCGTGGACTGTCACCCGGCGTCGACCAGACAGACCAAACTAGCTTCCGTTGGCGAGATTTTCCCGGGATCCGCCAACACACGCCGGCAGACGGCAACCACTTTAAGATCCGCAACGAAATGGAAAAATACCGAAGTCCAGACGAAGGAGCTTGAGAGGCTCTGCCAAGAAACCTGGTTTCCACAACAGAGGGTCTTCGGAAACCTTCAATTTTATTAGAGTTGGGCAGCAAAGATTTCCAACCAGCAAGTTCACAGCTTAACACCTGAGTTACGTTAAGTCCGGAGAGAAATACTGATGCATGTGTCGTAGAACCACGTCAGTTTATTTGAGAAATGCTCAATGATGTAAAGGTCGGACAACTGATCCGTTGTATCGCCTTCGTCCTCGCATCTTAACGAGAAGTACAGGCTCCCACTACAACAAAAACTAACGGATAACCTTGATACCTAGCATCTACCATCTCCACATCGCGACCTTCAGTGCCGGCAACAAGCAAGTTCCCACTAAGAACAGCGGCATTGGTAAAACATCCAAACTAGACGAACCCTTACGAGAATGCCACACTCGGCGTCATCCAAACCGTCTCCACATGCTTTATCACAAAAATTGCGCACGATCCGTCAAGGAAAATATAGTCCCACACACCCGCGGCCGACCCCCACCACTCCCATAGTGGAAAACGGGGAGTCAGAAGTAACACTGGGTGGAATCTGGGTTGTAGTCCAATCTGGTTTGCTCCCATCGCCATTCCAATTTTGTTGGAATGTTACTTAGTTGTTGAATTAACCAACCATTCTGCAGTGACTGAAAACAACGTTTCATCGTTTAAGTTCTTAACCGTATACTGGACTATAAATGATTCAGTTGGTCGAAACAACCCATCAAATAAATAATTTTAGAAGCATAGAAAAGCCTATTTTATTTGGATCTACAGCAGACTCGACGAGATACACAAGGTTCTAAGACATGGCTCAACCGCTGTTGCTGAAAGACGATTAGGCACTTTCTTTCGCCAACTGTTCAGCTTTCTCCAGGACGTCCTCGATCCCACCAACCATGAAAAATGCAGCCTCGGGTATGTGATCCAACTCACCTGGAAGAATACTACATGAGTTAAAAGTATCTTACCGTTGATGATCATTTTGAAACCTTTGATTGAATCTTTTAGGGAAACAAGCTTCCCTTCACGACCAATGAACACCTCAGCAACTTGGAAGGGCTGGCTCAAAAACCGCTGAATCTTTCTTGCCCTAGCAACGGTCAGACGGTCTTCTTCGGATAACTCGTCCATACCAAGGATAGCAATTATATCTTGTAAAGAACGATGGTCCTGAAGGATAACTTATATGTGGAATCAGCTCACCTGTAGGATTTTCTGGACACCCCGGGCAACTGAGTAGTGTTCATGACCAACGATATTTGGATCAAGGATGCGACTGTTCGAATCAAGTGGATCAACGGCCGGATAGATACCCAATTCCGCAATTGCTCTGCTCAAGACGGTGGTCGCGTCCAAATGGGCGAAAGTTGTTGCAGGAGCAGGGTCTGTCAGATCGTCAGCCGGGACATAAATTGCCTGTACAGATGTAATAGAACCCTTCTTAGTTGACGTGATCCGTTCTTGCATGGTACCCATGTCCGTTGCAAGAGTAGGCTGATAACCCACAGCGCTGGGGATTCGGCCAAGAAGAGCTGACACTTCTGACCCGGCCTGAGTGAAGCGGAAGATGTTATCGATAAACAGGAGCACATCCTGCCCTTCTTGGTCCCGAAAATACTCCGCGACAGTAAGACCAGTGAGCGCCACGCGGGCGCGAGCTCCAGGGGGTTCGTTCATCTGCCCATACACCAAAGAAACCTGCAGAAAGCGTTACCGGAACGACTGATGTACCTTTGAGTTACCGCCTTTGAGGTCAATAACACCGGTCGTTATCATTTCGTGATACAAGTCGTTGCCTTCGCGCGTACGTTCCCCAACACCGGCAAACACGGAATAACCACCGTGAGCACGAGCAATGTTATTGATAAGTTCCATAATCAGGACGGTTTTGCCGACCCCAGCGCCCCCGAAAAGCCCTGTAGTGGAAATGTTGGTTAAGATATGACGTACCGATCTTTCCACCCTTTACATACGGTGCCAGGAGATCTACAACTTTAATACCGGTCTCAAGGATTTCCTGTTCAGTGCTCATTTCAATGAAAGCAGGAGCGTCTTGGTGAATACCGGACTTCATTTTGGTTGTGATGGGACCCCGTTCATCGATGGGTTCACCAATGACATTCATGATTCGCCCCAAAGTTTCCGGCCCAACAGGAATCGTAATGGGGCCGCCGGTGTCAACACATTCTTGTCCACGGACTAGGCCCTCTGTGCCGTCCATGGCAATGGTTCGAACGGTGTTTTCACCCAGGTGCTGAGCTATTTCCAAAATAAGACGAGGGGTGCGGCCCTTGACTTCCAAAGCGTTAAGAATAGGGGGAAGATTTTCATCAAACTGAACGTCCACCACAGCACCGATAACCGCGATGACACGACCCGTTGACGGGGCAGCTGCTGGCGTGGCGGCGGCAGGCGCCTGTGCTGCAAACCCGCGTCCTGTTGTGCTTAATAGTAAATTGGAAAGGTGAACCAACCGTTGATGAAGCTCGACACAGCACATGGCTTCACATAAGCCGTGGTTCCAACGTTCGGCCTCAAAAGCTTGGCGACCGAGAAAACGGTCCTCAAGGACTTCATTATGGCTGCTAGCGATTACCCGCCAGAGTGGATGGCGGTCCCACACAGCTGAACGGTGGTGTAACTAAACAAAACGGCTGACTAAATTTCAGTCAATGGACTGGTTCAAACCCTCTTGAGATCACCCAGATTCACGTCGCGAGAGGTTCGGCTATCTTTCTACGAATATGTGAAGGAGCACGGCTTCACCGAGTGTTCATATCCATGAATCAGTATTCCACCAGACTGTGGCCAATGGCGTCGTGGCCTACGCGACTAGACGTCCGGACCAACACTTCAGTAGTCTCCATGTGTTGTGCCACTCAAGCAGTCCACATGGACTGCATTTGTGGAATAATATGGGTCGGTCACCAAGCCCAGGAACGTGTCCGCTAGGACCAGATCCTCTTCCGCCTCTTTGACGTTTCTTAACCACATGAATGATCTGCAGTCTGCCGTCACCAGCCCATAAGGTTATTAAATGGAATGTAGAGCAGTAAATGAGTAAAGAATAGACCACCGATTTCATGAGTTTTACTGATCAGAAGCTTTCTGCACGGTCCAGGTGCCATTTGTAAGGTCTCAATCCGCGATAAGTTCAAGGGCCAGGGCAGGGGATATTCCCAGCTCCGAACTTTGGGATTGCTATAACTGGAAAGGATGGGGGCTTTGCGAGAAACCGTCTCCACTGTACGTCTCCACATGGCCCCTGGTGTCTAAGCTTAGATACGTCCGCGTGTGGATAACCGGGGGATCACACAAAAAGAGTATGAAATGGCACTTCTTGTCTCCGGCGGCTGTCGGGGTGAGCAAGTGTTCGTGATTTTCCCATGATCAGAGTCGGCTACTCATTGTACGCGTCCGAAACATAGGTCTCTAACATTGTGATCGAGCGAGCAATCGGGGTTGCAATGGCTCTAAAAGAACCCGGTTGTGAAATGGTAAGAAAGCTGTGCCGTGTCGGCGTCTTGCCCACGGATGTGATCGGACCCAGAATGAAGGAAGGTGTGTGTGCCTCTTCGTGTTTCCATTGCCGTTGTTCAAGCTACTTGGGCGGCTACTGGACAGGTAATGAACTGCTGACGGTATGCACATCGGGTGGCTGTTGCTTCAGATGTGGGGATTTGATGGGAGGTATTGCAAGCGCCGCCCAGAATTTTTGGTTTGGACAGACACCAATATGTGAGACAGAATAATGGCGGGTTTGTGGTTGATGTGCGGATCAGCGATCTCATGGCGATCCAAGCGGAATATGAGCCGGTCGGCAACTCAGAGACAGATGTTCCCCCCATGACACATTGCAGAATTACGCCTGGTTTCCGTCGATGCGGTATGTGTGGGATCACTACTCTGACAGCCAATATCGAAATGATCACAAGGTCGGCGCCACCATACGGGGCGGGAGTGGATTTTTTCCAATACTCTGTAACCTACGCTTTGTAAGACGGATGGGCTTGCATTTTTTCGCACGGTAACCTTCGAGCCTACAATGAGCATCTAACGGGATGGGAGAATCAACAATACCGGGGTACTATGGTGCTGACACACAGCAGAAAAGCGGTGCATTCACAATTAATCCTGTCTGTGCTGGGTGGTTTCATGCCTGTTGCTACCACTTCGTTTCCTATAATTTTTCGCTGGGTTGTCCAAGTGCAGCAGAGGTTACAGAAGCCCAGCGATGCCCCAGCTTTTTTCACGGTCAGCATCCGCTGGTGTGAGCTCGAACCTTTTCAGTGTGGAGAAGGATAAACTTCCCACTGAGATGTCCTGGCCGCACCTTCACTAACGCGGCGGTTTTAAAGCCGTTGTCTTAACTGACAGTAGTTCATGGCTAGTTGCACCCCTGTGGTATTTCTTTGAGAAATCGGAAAGGCTTCAGGAAAAATGGACGCTTTCTCATGAATCCAAGATTGCGAGCCTCCGTCATCCGTTGGGTGACATCGCGGGTCAGGGACGATCTTGCTCTTTAGTGAGATCTTTGGAAGTACATGCTTGCACTGCGCGTTCAGGCAGATTGTTCCAAAAACGAATCGCATTCCGGGTGAGCAATTGTGCCGTCTTTACAGCCACCATCTGCCACCATCTGTTTAGAGTTCCTCTCAGAATTTTGCCTGATTGTCCCCTCAGAAGCTTGCACGTACTTATTGGAGTGCTCCTACGTTATCCTAAATTTTTCACACAGGACCCTCTCAAATGGCTATGTTTAACCAGGAACTTCCAACCCCGCGCCAAAGATTTTATCTGCGGGATCGATAACAAGACTTATGAAACGCCCTGCTTTGATATACTTTCGGCTGTACGCGGTAACTGCGCCTTATTCGAACAAAATTATTCCTTCGGGGTGCATCGGCACACTGTCTGCTGGTTCTGAAATTGCCAGTGGCTGAAGTAGCCTATCGCCTCCACGTTCCGTCAGATAGACCAACTTCCGTGTACCAAAGGTGAACCCAGCATACGCTTCTTTGTTGTTCGTGAGTAGCTGAAATTCGTCTGTTAAGCGAAATTCGCCAGTTTGTTGCTCACCGAATCGGTTGGCCTAGGTACCGTTGTCTTATTAATGGGTCTTCCGGAAGCTTAGCGCCATCATTGGTCTCAAGAGTGAAACAGTTAGACAGTCCAGTCCAGGCGTTCATGTCTACAGAGAAAGTGGCTGGGCCAGTAAATGCGTCAACATCGACCGCTCATAGATGATTCCACCTTTCGTTTGATGCGGGCGAAACCCGGGGTCACCCTGTAGCCAATAACATTACCCTTCTTTTTCCTCGCGGGTGTTACGGTCATGGGCTCGGAAAAAAATTCTGCGCATTAAGTTCATTCTACTCAGGGCTGCGCAAAGACTCATTCCACCGGAAGAACCCAGATGGATTTTATTGACGACGTGTCCTCGTCAGCATGTTGGACTTTGCGTATGGCGATCACAGGCGATGCACCAAGACGTTTCTCTGAAGAATTCGAAGAGGCACTCGGACTCAGCTTGAAAGTAACAAGAAGACAAGCGGAAGTGAATCTATCCTTTGCAGCGTACAATCGTATCTCACCAACAGTTACACAGGTCTGGAGCCAACAAAAATTACGGCGCTTGGAGAAAGCGTCGCCACAAATTACTGGATGCTGCCGAAACGCCCAGTCAGACACGAGCAACCTGTCCCTTCCCAAAGACTACTGCCTGGTTATCTCCCTGGCCAACTATCATCGCCAGACTTACACCTTAAGCCCGCAAACACGAAACACGAAAACAAAATCTCTCCGCTCCAGGTACTCAGAAAAAGTGAAGTAGCTTCCGCCCTCTGAAATCTATAAGAGCGCTCTGTCCCATACAGCCAATCGTTCGCAGAGTGGCTGAAGCCGGCTCACCAGCAGCTCAAAGGCGTAGGGCCTGCGAAATTTATAAACGCACAGCGCTGGGCATATTTAGAACTCGTGAGAGTTCCTCTCAGAATTTTGCCTGATTGTCCCCTCAGAAGCTTGCACGTACTTATTGGAGTGCTCCTACGTTATCCTAAATTTTTCACACAGGACCCTCTCAAATGGCTATGTTTAACCAGGAACTTCCAACCCCGCGCCAAAGATTTTATCTGCGGGATCGATAACAAGACTTATGAAACGCCCTGCTTTGATATACTTTCGGCTGTACGCGGTAACTGCGCCTTATTCGAACAAAATTATTCCTTCGGGGTGCATCGGCACACTGTCTGCTGGTTCTGAAATTGCCAGTGGCTGAAGTAGCCTATCGCCTCCACGTTCCGTCAGATAGACCAACTTCCGTGTACCAAAGGTGAACCCAGCATACGCTTCTTTGTTGTTCGTGAGTAGCTGAAATTCGTCTGTTAAGCGAAATTCGCCAGTTTGTTGCTCACCGAATCGGTTGGCCTAGGTACCGTTGTCTTATTAATGGGTCTTCCGGAAGCTTAGCGCCATCATTGGTCTCAAGAGTGAAACAGTTAGACAGTCCAGTCCAGGCGTTCATGTCTACAGAGAAAGTGGCTGGGCCAGTAAATGCGTCAACATCGACCGCTCATAGATGATTCCACCTTTCGTTTGATGCGGGCGAAACCCGGGGTCACCCTGTAGCCAATAACATTACCCTTCTTTTTCCTCGCGGGTGTTACGGTCATGGGCTCGGAAAAAAATTCTGCGCATTAAGTTCATTCTACTCAGGGCTGCGCAAAGACTCATTCCACCGGAAGAACCCAGATGGATTTTATTGACGACGTGTCCTCGTCAGCATGTTGGACTTTGCGTATGGCGATCACAGGCGATGCACCAAGACGTTTCTCTGAAGAATTCGAAGAGGCACTCGGACTCAGCTTGAAAGTAACAAGAAGACAAGCGGAAGTGAATCTATCCTTTGCAGCGTACAATCGTATCTCACCAACAGTTACACAGGTCTGGAGCCAACAAAAATTACGGCGCTTGGAGAAAGCGTCGCCACAAATTACTGGATGCTGCCGAAACGCCCAGTCAGACACGAGCAACCTGTCCCTTCCCAAAGACTACTGCCTGGTTATCTCCCTGGCCAACTATCATCGCCAGACTTACACCTTAAGCCCGCAAACACGAAACACGAAAACAAAATCTCTCCGCTCCAGGTACTCAGAAAAAGTGAAGTAGCTTCCGCCCTCTGAAATCTATAAGAGCGCTCTGTCCCATACAGCCAATCGTTCGCAGAGTGGCTGAAGCCGGCTCACCAGCAGCTCAAAGGCGTAGGGCCTGCGAAATTTATAAACGCACAGCGCTGGGCATATTTAGAACTCGTGATTGTCACTCGAGAGCTGAGACCTTTGAAAGAACTTGTCCCATACAATCATTTAGGTATTCTGCTGGAGGGTCCTGAGGCAACGTACCAAGCCGCCAAATTCCTCTGGCCCTAGGAGATTTTTTGCCATCTAAATCATAGCTTGTCTGACTGCTCCCGAAATTTTGGCACCCCATTACCCTGTTCATCTATGTTTCAATCTTCCGATCGCCTAACTCAGGGAACCCATTACCATGATGGTTCATGACCTCATCCCCTTCCCCGCTCAAGATTATTCTGCGGCGAACCCCAAGTAGCTTATTGACATCCCCTTGTTGGCACCCAGAGTCGATATTTTGGTCCAAGCTACCGCGTTCCTGTAAGTCGAACAAAATAGATCAGCCCGCTAAAAATAACGCCGCCAGAGCTGGAGCTCCTGCAGGTGCATGTGCTCCTGAAACAGCTGAAAATGAATTGTTCTTAAAGCTGCCAGCTTCTCTGCTCCAACTTTTAAAGTACAGGTTACAGAGGCACATAGCCCTCAGCATTCGATTCACCGCATCCCCTTTGGACACCAGTCCCACTTCCAAATCATGTCGACTTTTCATGACTACGGACGAAACTGCGTGAGCCTGACACTGCTGATTAGTATCATTTGCAATTCACCCACCGCACACAACGAATCATCTAACATTTTCTATTGCCTTCAAAACCCTTGGTATTTTCACCTTCTGCTTGCAGGTGCCTATATAACATTTGCAGACCGTTCTTTGATCGGTGGAGCCTCCGGCCCTGACGAGGTTGTCCTGAGTAATGCATCCTTCAGTATCTGTTCCACGCAGTAGATGTGCTGCGAAAGGGACAGCTGCCCATTCACCACTGGTTCAACTTCTGCACGCGGCAGACAAACAATCGGTAAACTTGCCCTTTCTCTACACCTCCCATGCTTCTAATTCTCTAAACAGGGGGGTATTAAGCCACTCTTAGCTCGCAGTTCGCCATGAAACGCATCAAGACACTTCGTGCTCTCCCTAAACATCAACAGCTCCCAAGTTACTGATCTCTTCCCGGAGGCTCAAGATCTCGGTAAAGCCTGATAAGTCCTGAAAATGTGCACTCCTTTTTTGCGTAAAACTTCCAGTCTATGCTGGTGACTCAAACGATAATCTGGGTCCCTCGGACACTCGACCTCAGATGCCGACTCCCCGACTGTTCTACGTACACTATCTCCAAGGCGGGCAAAACCTCGATCCCGTTGTGATGGAGTGTAGATACCCTGACGGACGTCTCACAGTTTGCTTTATCCTGTGGCATCCAACGAGAGTCCCTTCCTCCGGTCTTTTCTGCGCTATTTGAGCCATAGTGCAATTCATTCAATTCGTGGACGCTGTAATATTGATGGACCACCCTCTCTGCTCGAATGCTGCGGCTATAGGAGCGCTGATTTAACAGGTAAACCAAAAACCATGGGTCACCTTATCCTTTTTGACACCTCAAAAGAAGCGTACTTTTTCTGTTCACTGTAAAAAGTTTCGCTGTCTTGATGCCATGTTTGCTTTTCTGCTGTTGTCTTAACATTACTCACACCGTAGCTGCTGGTACTAAGATTTTAGTTTGCGTAAGTTTGATCACCAGACCCAGGGATAGCAGCCGAGCATGCTAGCTACTAAGCCAACCTGGTTTTTCCGGCAGCGATCTATTAACGGAACCTTCGTTTTGCGTCCTACCTGATGTGACACTCTGGTTTCCAGTTTTGAAGGAGCCCAAATGCACCTTTTTATTTGGTGTTGTTCACGTAATACGCTGTCGCGATATCCATTAGACTCACTTATACATACTTTTGCCAAACACTCGGTTCCTATTATTCCAAATATTTCACATATCCAGTTTGATTCGGGACCCTCTTCTGAACATCTCAAACGTCTTCTGCACGTTCACCTCTATGCAATATCTACTTATACTGTCTAACACCCCCGGGTGTATGTTTACACCTTTGGCACATATTCATTATTGCTTTAAGGAAGTTCTGCTACCCATAGCTGCTTTTTCTTCTGCTGTTGGTTTCGATTCTGCCAATAATACGACCGGCTTATTTTGCATTATCAATAATAACGATAATAATAATGTTTATTCCCAACTAGTGGGTGGCACACCGTGAGGCATGCTCACACGATTAAAGTCAGAATAAAGCACAACTGGATGGGATTGGCTGGTACTGGGGATTGCGCGAAAAAGAGGGTAATCATAAAAAGTGGGCACTAGACTTGGTCACGCCTAAACCGGCATGGGAAGTGAAACAAAATTACCGGGTGTTTTTATTAATAATAATAATAGGGCCATTTCCCAACCTGTAGGGGGTATGCCGAATGAGGTATCATCAGGTAGTTGCAGCCAAAGAGGCGTGCTTAATATGTGAAGTGTCGCCGCAGTTATGGGAACCAAAAAAACGCGGAAAGTGGGCATGTGGTACGACTAGTTCAAAGGTGAAGCCAGCAGACATGAACTAACACTGTAAACTCTTGCTGGTACTGAGTGACCTGGGCGGTCGAGTAAATGGCTAGGGTCACAAAATGCAAAAATGGGGGTGGAGATTGAAGAACTTGATCTGAATAGAAAAATGACAAGTCTTGTCTCGAGAGTATGGTTTTAAATGAAATCAACTAGACTCACTGGTCACGCTGTTGTGGGGAAATCAGGTGTAAGAGACAGTTTTGATGGGGAGATGGCGCCACTGCGTAGGGCCAAACAAACACCGTAAAGGGAGTTGAACTTGTGGAAGAGGAAACTCGAAATTAAGGTAGGAGACAAGGTTTGTTAACTCAGAACTATAGGTTCGGCGGTTTTGAACGAGGCGATTGGGGCCAGGCGAAAAATTCGTTTTTGTCGTTGCGATTACAGGCTCAAATGGGCGAGGGGTTGCTGTCGGTATTCTGAAGAAAATAGTTGCGGGAGTGCCATCAGATTCGATTTCTGGACAGCCCCATAACGGTCGTCAGGGTTGCTGCAGTCGGATAAACGATACGCATTTCCATGGTAGCTGGATATGGGTTAGACGAGGAGATTGACGCAGATAGAGTCAGGCCGATGCAGAGCCACAGAAAATTTCCAATCAGTAGGAGGGCCATGTGTGTGTAGACCGGGGACAAGCCAGATTGAGTGAATTGCACGGGGCGTGTGCATAACTACAGCCGAAGTTTTAAGTTGTGGGTTAACCCTTGGGGCGCATCGCGGGGGAACTGGTCAAACGCCTTGCGAATATCAAGATAGATAAGGACCGTACTGAGCCCGGCGTCGTAGGCGGACTAAATATGATTAAAGAAATCAACCTGACATTTGTTATCCGGCCGCCGTGCCACGAACCCATACTGTCGGTCGTTTAGGGGCTTGGTGATGAGAAGGTAATCCATGACAGGGACTTTGATAAGGCGCTCCAGGGTACGGGAGAGCAAGCAGGTATAGTGGATGCCACGATGGCTAGCTGGAGCAGTTCTTGGACCAGACTTAGTGTGATACAATGGTAGAGTGCTTCCACTGACTTGGAACTGTGCCAGAGATAAGGGAGATTTTGAAGGGAGTAAGCATGAGGGTGGGGATATCCGGCCACCAGATTTTAGCATGGGCGAAGGGATACCGTCAGTGCCTGGGAAATTGGAGCCTCCAAGGCGGACGAGTGGGGATGTTAAATCAGACAAAGTAAATGACAGTGTGCAGAGGGTGGAGTTTACCTCGTCAACAGATGCGGTCACTTCGGAGCCAGGTGGGGAGCAATGAGTAGATAGGGTCGATGCGGAGCACAGCAGCTGCCGAAGTAAATGTTTTGGGATTCTACGACAGCAGCGGGGTCAGAAAGAGTTTTTCCGTCAGCGACCACAATATTTACGATTGCAGATGAATTGGGGGAGCAACGCCTGCGAAAGAGGCGCCCCAGCATCTTAGATTGAAGTGGATGTGCTACAGCGGTAGATTCCTCGCCCTTTTCAGGGGACAGTTTGGCAGGGGTAATCTCTGTCATCAATTTGTTAATTAGAATAAGGAGTGAAAGATCGTGGGATTCGCGGAAGAGCCTACGATACTTCCTAAGTTTATGGCCCAGAGCACACAGTCGTCTGGATGAACGACAACCGGCAGCATAGGAAGCTCTCGTGGGAGCAACCAGACATGGTGTTGACGGGACATTGCCGTAAAAAATATTGGCCACGCTTTGCACGTCACGGTAGAGAAAGTAGTCGTCCCAGGTTTTGTGGCGCAACGAGACCGCAAAGGTTTCGAGGATGCCGAGGGAAAGGAAGAAAGAGCTTAAGGAGGAGGGGGATAGGAGAAGGTTGAGTACTCGTCCAGCTGCAAGTGACACCACGATTATCTCTGTCAGGGAACTTCGGGCCAACTGCAGCAGTGGGATGCAGGTAGCCGTTGACAGAGGCAATGTCCAGGGTGTAGGGACCGCAAGTTGTTTGTCTTACAAGCTGGGACCAGCCTTCAACATCAAGTTGGGCAAGCAGAGGCGAAAGACGCAGCGAAGATGTTTGTTAAGGCCAGGAGATCTCAGGAAGGTTGAGGTCACCAAAGATCATTTTGTTTGGCTGAGGTAGAGCTTGGGAAAGCAGCGTGGTGGATTAGCCCGGCAGGTAGAAAGCCAAACAGAGTCTGAAGTGTCCGTCAGCAGCGGATCGTCAACGGGGGAGGCTTCTATTTCAGTGCTGCAGTATATGAGACAGCCACCACCGCGGCGGTGCAAACGATCGGAACGGAAGGCAGTGTATCCCGGAAGGAAGATAAGAGCATCAGGTGTGCTAGAAGAGAGCCGCGTCTCAGTGATGCATATTAAGGTTTGAGAAGCTATAATAGAGATAGCTCGAAAGTGGTGCAATTTAGCTGAGAGAGCGAGTGTTGATGCGAACGGCAGAACTATTACTAGCGGGATCAGAGGAGGTGGGCAGGGTGGCTAGTAAAAAGTTGGTAAGCCTGGGGAGGTTTGTATGGAATGAAATAGGGACAGGGAAATAGGGAGTTCTCAAATTGGTGGGTGAGGTAGGAAAAGGTAAAGACGAGTGAGAACAAGGTGCTGGGACGTACCGTGATTGGTACGGAAACAGCGTTAGGGTGGCAGTTTAGGCACCGCGGCTCCGTGGACAAAGATTTACGGGCTTGGTCGAGTAATTGTTTGTAACAGTGCTGTCAAGAGCATCAGAGGATGGTATCATATGTGGCAGTTGAGCAAAAATGGGATTTAGGTCACGCAAGATGGATGGGTGGGTGCAGTGTTTAGGGAAGAGGAGATGAGAGGATACGACAGGGGCACCAAAAGGGCAGGAGGACCTGTCTTGTAGCGCCCTCAGCACCGAATCGTGGGGGGAAGTACAGGTAGCCAAACTATGTTGACTGGAGGAGGGGATGGAAGAGGCTCATAGTAAGAGATGCAAGATAAGGGAAGGGGACAGGGAGCAGCAGGGAAGCTAGTAAAGTAATCAAACTCTCTGAGAGGAGTGGGCTCCTTTGGGAGTGAACAGGAGTCCACTGCGTCGGTCGTAGTGGAAGGGGCCCTGGAACGGGAAGATAGGGTCGTAGGAGCGGAGCTGTGCGTGGCTTCGGAAGAGGCGGGGACTGTGGGGGAGTAGATAGTTGCCGAAAAGGGATCCCAGGCAAATATGAGGGTTGTTAGGGGGCGGAGCTTGATAGGGACTAAGATTAGGTAAAGGCGTTTTGGGGTTAGGGACCCTGCCAAGGACCAGGCCTGCATGGTGTGTGGGGCCACAGGTGTATTTCTGTACCACACGGGGTATAGTCATTTTCTTGGACGAAGAGAAAAGAGCGGGATCACGGGGAGTTAGCGTGGGGGAAGTCGCTATGATACGAGGCTTTGACAGTTGGTGTTTGAACCCGAGGAAGCGCTTTGGTGGAGAGAAGCAGAGTGTCATTAGGTCAGAAGGTCTAGAGTAGGAGACTGTGCTTTCACTTACGATTGCAGTATCAGTTAAGGGCTGGTGAGGTACCGCACCTGTCCTATCAGCGGTGAATTTTGTTGGCGCGGTTAAGGTCAGAGGCTGCATAGGTAGGTGTCCAAAAGTGGAAGTGGAGGGCTCATGGTCGTGAGCGGGAGATGTGGGGCTTGCGATCGTCAAGCAGGTTTGTGTGTCACCAGGACACAAGTCAGCATCACAGTCTGGCAGGTTTGGACGAGAAGCGATTCCAGGATGATGAAGGTCAGGGAGAATCAGTGCTGCAGCATGAGGCTGTAGGGGATAACACGTCAACTCCAGTATTTGGAGGGGCAGTTGTAAGTCCGACCCGCTTGTAACAAGCAACATTGATGTCGGGGACGGGTGGGTGCCCAACTGGACTAAAAGGAGTTGTAGAAGTGGCCGAAGTTGGCAGATTCGGTAAGACGTTGTTTGAATCGGGGGTGTTCCGGCAGTCATATGTACATGTGTCACCGGTGATATGACTTACGCGGCTTTCCAAGGAGTTGGTTGCATGAGAAGTTGGTACAGATTGTTGAAGGGAAGATGGAGCCGTTTGATAGTTATCAGTGGTCGCCTCTAGAAGCTTGGAGGGTGAATTCCTTGTGAGCTGTCTTTGTAGTCGAGTGCGGGCAGCTTTGACCTTTACGGTCTATAGTGATTGGGTGAAGGGCGGAAGGGCCTGGGATGTTAACAGGCGCGTTTCATCGTTTCCATCTCCGAATTGCATTAGCACTCCGCAAAGCAGGGAAGGTTTGGCCTTTCGCAGCCGTCGAGCTGTACAGACTGTGTCATGCATGTTACATGCTGTCAGGATGGCGGCTTTTGTGCGGTCCACCGGGATGCCATCGGGAGCGTTGTATATTAAGACCTGTTTCCGGCATTCCCTACGCCGACTAATCTCAGATGCGAGTGTGTCAATAGGGACTGACGCTTTTTCAAGATCTGATGGATCACACATTGCATCAGGAGTTAAAAGACAGCCTAGGGGTTGCATGCTGCGGTAGGATATTAGTTCACTCTCCTTCTTATTAACACGAGCACTGAGGTTTGCCAGGTCAGTGAGGAGCTGAGATTCTTTTGGCAGAGAGGCGGGAAGACGGCTACTGAGTGAGACAGGAAGATAAATGTCGGTTAGCACAACTGAGCAGTCTGAACTTAACTGGGGCGCTCTACCGACTGGGCTTGAGAAGTGATGGTGTTGAGTGTTGGGCTTTTTGCCTGCAAGGCGCCTCTTTGGACACGATGAGGGGAAGGATGATGAGGAATCAGAATCTAACAACCGCCTGGAGGAAGATGGGAGTAGTGGCATCATCCGGTTCGATTTAGGTAATGGTAAGCCTCGTTGGAATGGTGCTGGCAGGCTTGTAACCCAGCAGAGCCTAATCAAGCGGGAAAGAGTTTGAGGGATATTTGAGTGCGGTAAAAGATGGGGTGTCCTAAATGGGTAGTTAAATGCTATACTAGATGTAAGTAAGGCGCTACCGTTGGGCTAGGGTTTAAAGAATATTTTAACAACACCTGACCTTGAGATTCGCTTACCCGTTTGGCTACACACGCAACAGTCAACACAGTAACTACTGCCCTCACCACTTTGCCCCCATTGTCCGGTACGTACTACCTGAGGCCCGATAGCCTCATCGTCCGGCGGTTTCCCAAGCATCTCAGGCCATATGCTTTTCATCCCCTGATTTATTTTAACCTTGAGCAATCCCTTTCTCAGTGCACACTTTATGCCATATGCAACCGACTGAAGCCCATTCGCACGTACCCGATATAACGGATACCCGCTTTTTTAAACGGTTTCCGGTGTGCTCCCGCTGAATTCCAAAAAGGTTTCATGTTTGATATTTTGGTTGCATTCTATTCCGACATTTCAGCATGAAGACGTTCAACTGCTGATCAATTTGGTGTCTATTTGAATTGTGATTACACTCAGAAATAATTTTCGCCAAGCGTTCATCTGCCTTAAAAACAAGCTTTTAGCCAATATTCATCCAAAGATCATATTCGCCAAAACGTTCCCCCAATTTTTTGTTCTGGCTCTTTGAGTACGAAAATCCACTTGGTGGTATTCAACATTGGGCTACCGAGCTCATCCTCTCCCTCGGACATATGAAAACCCCACATTTTCTTGTTGTAATCTCGGCCATCCATAAGCTCTACAGTGTCTCAACCAATCCAAGCTTGACAGTTTACACGCCCAAACTGGTAAGGTTAGGACCGTATGTAATCAATTAAATAGGGGTAGAGCTGTCATCAACATCTCCCAGAAAATCCGAGGTGACCACAAAGCATAATCGTTTTAATAAACGTTAAGGTCGTTCCTTGTGTCTATTTTGATTCCAATTATCGTTGTTTTTTTGGCTGGGCTCTCAAGGTCCTATCCTTCTGTACCGTAGTTGCGCTAATTCTGCTAACGGATTCTTCTGCAAGAAATTCAACTTTGGATTTTGTTTTACGGAATTTCGCTTTTCTATGTTAGCAATGGACCTATAACTCTGTGGGGAAATCAGTGACCATGGTAAGCAAACGGACGGCATTTTGAGCGCTTTCTTCATTTCTTTGTTATGAGTTTCGAATTGATTCGCCTTATAATTTACATCCGATATACCAACTTTTTAGTGTTCACCTCCTTTATATCTACTATGCGGGAACCTACCATATAGTTTGGCATTTTCACAAAAAACTGTTAGAGTGCGTTAAAAACGGATCTAAAGTTGTAAAAGGCGCATTTCTCTGTGTTCAACTTCCTGGCTTAATCACGAGAGCCACCATAACCTGCACACCTCTCCTATATGAGGTGTTCTGTTATCCACCCTAAATCGAATGAGATCAGAAACCGCGCCCTTTAACCTGAGTATACAAGCCATCCGCTTGCAGCTACTTACCCCGTTGAAGCTATGGTCAGAACTGCGCAATACTTAGAAGAGCCACGCAAAGCTTCCCGCTTTATTCAATAGTAAACTCAGGAGGGTCATAGCCATTTTTACGTGCAAAGGTTTAAGCTCTTCAGTGATCTAGGAGAAAGCTTTTACTTCTGTGTGCGGGCGGATTGCATGAACAACAATTGAGTGTACACCATTAAGGGTCAAGGTAACAGCGATCGCTAAAAAGTCCGAAGAGGACAAAAGTGTCTTCACTGACCCCCGGTCATGAATTTGGTGACGAACGTGTGTTATTGACGTCAACTCTCAGACGTTAGTTCGCGGGTGTGAACGTTGCCACCAGTAAATAAAACACCTTATATACGGCCTTCAGGGAGGGTTTATGCAAACCATGATAAAAAGAGCTCTTGATTTTGGTACGCCTTCACGGACGACACACACATAATCTCTGTGCAGAATGCTGGATTGCACGAGCTTTGTCAAACGTTTGTGTGCTTGGTGGAGTTCGGGTACTCTGATATAACCAGAATAATAATAACAATAATAATTCAATGATGTTTACTCTCAACTTGTGGGTGGCATGCCGTCAGGGATGAACATAGGTTCACAGTCAGAATAAAGGCATGACTGGTGGGGCTTGTGGGTACAGGGGGCTTTGGAAAAAGGAACAGCGTCATAGGCGGCGGTCTTTGTCCGATATGGACGCAAACACTACTAAACCAGCACGAGCATGGAGCACAGTTGCTACGCTCTTTTTTGGAGAGAACATCGAGCAAGAGCGGATCGTTAGGATTTGGAGGTGGCGGGCAAAAAACAAAACGAGGGAGGGCGAAACAAGTGGCTTCCTGCCCGACGTGTGACAAGAGAAGTGTAAACTGCGGAAAATGAGGAACCAGAACATCAGATCTGGTGAAGCAGCAGAGTTGGCATCATCCAGCCGGTCAAATTGAATTGAAGCTTAAAATGACCGCTGAGGCCTCGTGGTCTTGGGCTGTTGGACTCAAGGCCGGGGTCATAAAAAGCGTAGGTGGGGACAATGAAGTGGGAGGATTAGCCAAGCGGATAAATGGTAACAGGAATCTCATAAACATGGCATACTGTGGAACCGTAGAGACTCAATGGTGTCGCTGTTGCGTAGTTGGGTATAATGGATCCTTGGAAAGGTGGTATGGTGGCAACACACGAGCCAGAACGCCAACTGTGTAAGAAATTATTGATTTTTGTGGGGAGCACGGAGTGAAAGTTCACCGAAATGGTTACAATCAAACGACGGGCTGATCACTTTGGAATGAACGTAACATAGAGGCAGCTGGAGCCAGGTGAGGAGCTTGTTCGTAGTTGCAGTTAGTGGAACGAGTGGGCGAGAGGATACGATTTAGATTTAGAAAGGAACAGTTGCGGGCGTGCTATCAAGCTGGGTATAGCAGCGCCATTCCACCATTGACCTGACATACTTCGGTTTTCGCACAGCTGTGTAGCGGAGGTCACATTTAAGGTATAGTGTTCTGGCTACCCAATAAGTTACTTCACCAGGGGTGTGTGGCAAAAAAATACAAGTAGTAACGCCAGATTAAGCGTACAATAATAAAGCGGTCAAATAAATCAGGCTCGCCAATAACTATTCTCTTTACAATGGTTCGTCGTTGGCCCAGGTCAGCGAACAAACGATCACCCAATCATGGTTGTCCAGGGGTCTCCTTCTGAACAGTACTTACATATGATAGATTCCGAAGATAGTCTGAAATTTTTTGATACCAGAGTTAGCACATGGGACTAGCGAATGACCGCTCTAAGCGCGAGTGAAATCCGAAGAGAGAGTCGGATCACGTGACCAAGTTTGTACTGCGTGAATTTGTACAAGTGCTCGTTTTTTGTGGTTTTTCGTATTCAAACAAAAAACGGTCATGCAGTTGACGAAACACGAAATGTTATAATGGAAGCAAAGTAAGGGCACAAAACACTACAAAGGTCATTGGGCTGGGATGCCCAATTCTGTGAGCGTGGTTAACCGCAAACCAGGTCGTCCAAATCTGATATTGCCGGAGTTCAAAGCCTGGGAAGATGAGGATGAGATTAACAAAGCATGGTGAGTTTGAGGCGATATCAGAGGAAGAATGGACATCTACCGCTATTAGGATGGGGACAACAACTTATTTTATGAGATAGTATGGGGATGGATTTGTACTTAGTAGACTAGGGACCAGGCAACATGATATTAAAGTACGAGAGATCTGGTGCAAACTGGTATAAGCTCGCAGAGCTGTAGTGGGTTAGGGAAATTAAACGTATAAGGACTGGCGAGGATGAACTTCTGAAGTTACGGACTAGCTTATCTGATATTTATTACTTGAGTTGGGCAGAAATATAACCTAGAAGGAAAGCAAGTGTAAGAGAAATAGTCACCAGTCCCCGAAGCACTGCTATCAGCTTCAAGTTAACAAGTGGCTCATGGCCAATAAATAGTCGTTGGGCCCTAGTCTTGCATGCTGGCAATGGAGGGTATGAAACCTCTGTATACATATATTTCTCAATTCATGTGATCACTCCTAGGAAAAGTAGGTAGGTGCGTGTGTTTTGTTTGGTTGACTAAGTGCGTTTTGGTGCGGTAAAACCCCAGTTATGACGAAAGAAGCCTCAGTTCCGTACGTCGATGAAAGCCATGGGCATCACGGTCTCCAGGCTATTCCATTTGTTTTTTGTAGGAATTTCTTTTTTAAACAGATGAAAGCCCAGATTTTCTTCTTTCTTTGTCTGTAGTTTATAGCTTTGCCAGTTAAATGGCACGACCGTGACGAGTCCAGCCCAGCAGCAACAAACAGAATACAACAGTGCTCTTTTATTGATTTCCTGAATTGAAGGCCATGTCCAGAATCACCGGCGATGGGCGAAGCACCCGCGCTACTGGAGAGGCGGTGGGTATACGAAAGCACTATGGTGCAACGCAACAGGGCGACTCTCTCTGCAGGACGTACCGACCACCACACGGGGTTTTCATCCCTCGTGCATGCTGCCAGATCTGCAAGGTGGCGTGCCACCAAGCAGTACTTCGGGGCGTGGTGACCACTTCTCTTACATCCACTTTCTCTCCCCGATTATGGTTCTGTCCAACTCACGTAATAAATTCAAGATAAACTAATCCATCATCTCGGAAGTCTATCTCGTCTTTCCTCATATGGTTGATTTCCCAAACCACACCACCTCCCTGGGTGCTTATGCCGGTTCGTTCCACATACCTTATACCATACTATCGTGTATTGGCGAACACAATCACTACCTGGGCCCTAGTCTACTAAGTACAAATCTATCTTTATTCTGTCTCATTTAATCACTTATGTTCACCACCCTAATTGTTGTAAACGTTAACTTTTTCTCTCTCAAATAGTGTACTTTGTCCTGTCCAGTGTCTCCTCTAACTCACCAGGCTTTGCTGATCTGATCCCAGTTCCTCGTCTTTTCAAGTTTTGACCTTCGGCACTACCTGGTTTGGACGCCCCGTTTGACTGTTGTCTACTCCCTTCAACTTGTGACATGCATCCACAGGGATCCCAAACATCACTAGGAAAATATCTGCTATCTTACATCGGCTTCTTTCTACATCTGCGGAGTTCCTTGGTCAACCTGAGTAAATCCCGCTGCTCAAACAGTGGCACAAACCAGCCCAATGACCTCAATCGTGATGTCCGTTACAGAACTGTCAAAGGCCAATGATGGCACGGAACCGTCATACCTAGTGTGATAGTACACCCAAAACCATTCACGTCCTACTTTTGACCGTACCCTCTCGCCCACTCGTTCCAATCACAGCAAATTCGAACCATTTTTTCACTTGGCCTCAGCTGCTCCAGGACTCGTTTATTCTAAGTTGCTGAACTTTTCGTTCGGATGTATTCAGTCCGTGCTCTCGCAAAGTCAATAATGTTCTGTACAGTTCGCGTTCCGGCTTGTGTGTCGTCATCAATTCACTCTTTCAAAGAACTTTACCACTCGACTCCACTACAACAGTGACACCAGTGAACCTCTACGGTTTCACTGTACACCATGGTTCCGAGAATCCTGCCACAGTTGGTACACATTGGTAATCCGGCCACTTCTTCATCCCCACTTACGCTTTTCGTGGCCCTGGTCATAAGCCCAAAAGTCCGAGGCAGTGAGGCCTCAGCGGAAGTTTAAGGTTTTAGTTCAAATGGACCAACTCTGCTGCTTCATCAGATCCGGTGTTGCGTTTCTTGTTTCGCTCCTTAGTTTTTGCTGGCCACCTTCATATACTCTAGCTCAATATTTTCCTCAAAAGAAAAAAAGCAGTAGTAACTGTGCTTTCCTGCCCGTGCCGGTATAAGGGTTACCAAGTCTAGATGGGATAATGCCCACTGTTTTTCGTGCAATCCCCTGCGCCCATTTACCCCGCCAGTCATGCTTTTATTCTGAATGCAATATTACGGTCACGCCTGGCGTTATGCTAACCACCAGTTAGGAGCAATCATTGTTACTATTATTCCTCTGCTTATAGGCTTAAATCATAACTACTCCCAAACTGAACTAATTTTGTTGATTTTCGTTTCAATAAAAATTTATCCCTTTTGTGTGCACTTCCGTGATCCGAAATTATCCGCTAACCGACATAACTCAGTAATTTTTTAGTGAAGCTCCGAGGAGAACTTTATCAATATATTGATCACCCAAAGTTTTCATGTTTCGTGGAGATCAAGAAAGTATGAACGTTTACTGAAGGAGAGTCATGGAGCATTTTTGTGCACACCACGCCGCATTACTAGTGTAGCAGGTAAAAATGAGGTTGGAAGCATCAGGAGAAAATGGCAACTTTCCAATAACAGGCAATACGTGAAGCACCCGATCAAATATAATTTTCCGTAGGGAGGCTCGGTCACCTGCTCTATGTCGCTCTTTGCCATCTTGGTCACAACCATGAAATGCTTGCGTTTCCTTAAGGGTAGATGCCTCAAACCGGTGACTCACCGAGGAGAATTTGGACAACGCTTTGCTGAAATACGGAACGTCATCACCTGGAGAGTAGCAGTCTTTGCGCGCAAATTTGGAAAGATGCTTACTAATCGGGACGTGTGTAAGTGCCGCCGGAAGTGTCGATAGCTCCTATGAGGGTGTTTGGTTTGGTAGTTTTGTTTCGCTCCGGAGGGTTATATGCCGTTGGTCCTGACCAGTGTTTGCAAATGCGGGCACATGGACTTTTGTGTAGCGCATGGGGCCTCTGCCAGACAGCTTCTCTAGTATGTCAAGCAAGCCGTCCACTCTAGACGCAAAACATTCAACCAATATTGACCGTGTCTTAAATCCGTAGACTATGGAACGTGACTCGCGGTGTTTGACCACTATCACCTGAAGTATCGTCGCATCCGAGGAGACTTACATATGCCTTTGTCAACAAGGTTTGGCAAAGCGTTTTTCACTGTTGCTCCTAGTAACACGCGGTGGGGACATATTAGGAAGAATTTCATGCCCAGAGCGCACATTTTTACAAGATGACATATTTTCTCCTTCGGGTAGCAGGCGCCTGGATCATTCTTCATGTGGCGGTTGTTTGCGCTGCACATTGAGTCCAGTTCATAACACTTAGACGCTTTTTTATGCTTCCTTGCGCAAGCAAGCCTACCCCCGAACTGGGAGCATAAAGAGCGGAGTTAAACCCTTTTATCGCTCGTGCCTTTCAGGTGAGCAGAAACTTGTCGGAAACTAGAGGAAACTCGACCCGTGAAGCTTGGGAGTTAGCATTGATCCTCTGTAAATTTAAACCCGTGAAGCCATGAAGTTACCCATTTTTAGACGTAACACGTATCTAGTTCGTGATCTATTCAAATTCACGGATTCACGGGTTGATACACAGGATCGGGGCTTTCTCCTAAGCTTCCCGGGTCGGCTTTTGTTCTTGTCGTTCATCGGTTGTCGTTCGTCTGAAAGGCACAAGTGAAAAAAGGGTGTAGCACTGCTCTTTAAGTTCTCAGCGGGGCAGTATGCTGGCCAGCGCATAGACTCGCATAAATACGTGTCTAATAATGTTTTGAACTGGGTTCTAGAAGGAGCGTGGACAACCGTCTGAGGAAGTTTATTCTACGCAGCAACTCCCCGAAATGAGAAAAAAATTTTGCCTGATGAAGTTGTGGGCTCTGAGCTCAAAAATCTTCTAACCATGTCCTCGCCGTGCGCTTGTTGGGTCAAGGGTGAATAACCTGTTGGCCAAGCCTTGCTTAAGCAGGGCGTAAGTAAGAATTAGGTACCCTCGGAGGCGGCGATACACCATGGAAAAGAGGTCAAGCACAGAGAGATGCGTTTCGTAGTCCACGGATTTTAGGTCGGCAACAACCCTCCTAGCAGCTCGCTGGACACGCTCAATGAGGGTTACATCTTTCGAACCTCCTGAATATACAACTTGGTTGGCATATTCATGGAGCGACCTGGCATACAGCCCATGGAGTATTTGGAAGTCCATGCAAGTAATACGAGAGATGGTGCTATGAGGCAACCGTGGCACGCCGAATGCCTTCTGGGCCGAGTTCTCATGGTGCAGTGGGAAGGACAAGTTTGGAGATAGCCAGATACCCAAACACTTTTTGGTATATATCTTCGTGATGTCTTCCACAAGTTCAATTTCCTTTTCGGTGTTCGTTTGGCCCTATGCATTGGCGCTGTCCCCCCATCAAAACTACCCTTTACAACTGACGTCCCCACAACAGTGACACCAGTGAGTCTACTTAGCTTCAATTTAAACCATACTCTGGAGAAAAAAATTGTCATTTATCCCCAGATCGAATTCTTCAATCTCCATATCCATCTTCGATTCCTGTGACCCTAGTCATTTACTCGACCGCCCAAGGTCAATCATGGCCAGTAACGTTTTTCAGTTTTAGTTCATGCCAGCCGGCTTCCTCTTTGAACTAGCCGTAGTGCCCACTGTCCTCGTTTTTTCGGTTCCAACAACTGCGGTGACTCTTCACGTAATAAGCATGCCTATTTGGTTGTAACATCCTCTCCGTTTTGTTTTTGACTGCCGTTTTCAAACTGTAACGACCCGATCATGCCTGAATCGGCATGCCCTTTATAGGTTGGGAAAAATTCTATTATTGTTATTATCATTATTATAAACTCCTGGTCATCGTGTTTCATTTCCCCACGCCGGCTCAGGCACGACCAAGTCTATTGCCCACTGTTTCTGACTGCCCTTATTTTCGCCCAATCACCAGCACCTGTCAATCCCATCTAATTTTTCCTTATTCTGACTGTAATTGCTTGATCATGCCTGACAGTATGCCACCCTCTAGTTGGGACTAAATATTATTATTATGGTCCTTTCTCACCGTGCATTACAAAGGAGTTCGCTGGATCTCCCCTAAATGACAATGTCCGTCATTCAGAGGAATGTGCCCGTCCAACGACCACTGCTTTGCAGCGTCTATATCCATTTGGAGGACAATGGCTTTGGAACTCCACGATTTCAAGTCGTCCGCGTAAAGTGAACGTGTAAATGCAAGAACATCTGGAAGGTCGCTGGCGTATATCAGAAACAGCAGTGGTCCCAAAACGGAGCCCTGAGAAATTCCAATGGAGACCGGCGCCATGGGTCGAGACCACTTTCACTCTGAATGATCTGATCTGTCTGATAAGAATGCCTTGATCCAGTGTAGGAGTTTCCCTTGAATACCGTTAGACTCGAGCTTTCGGAGCGGCGGGATGTTTGGGACTCGATTAAATGCTTATGAGAAGTCGAAAAATATGGCATCTGATATGAGTCCCTCGTATTTTGTTTGGGTTAAGCTGTTCATAAATACGAACATGTTCGTCACACAATGACGGTTTGATAGAAATCCGTATTGAACGGGAGATATCAATTTGTTGGAAGTAAGGTGATCTAGGATGGCTCTTTTCGGAATGCGTTCCATCACCTTGCACGGCAAGCTAGTGAGGTGTAGTAGCTGTTTCGGTGTGTCAGAGAGTTTGCGCGTGTGCGTGTGCGTGTCCGTTTGTCGTTCCACCATCGATCTGGCGTGTGACTTGGGTGGATGATTGGGTGCGTGTCCGATTGATTGACTCGTGTGAGCGCTGTGGGTTGACTTGATATATACTCAGATGTTTGCTGACCCGCCTCGAAAGCGGGCCAAATTGGCCGCGTGTACACAATACACCCGTGTCCTTACTTACGTGTTTTTCTGACTTACTGTGAACTACAATACTGGCGAGGGTCTGGCGAACCCATCCTACCAAATGTCTATCGGATAGCTAGAGGAATTTACTGCTACTGAAGGTTCTTGGAACCAATACGTGGAACGGGTGAATTGTTACTTTCTTGCAAACGAGATCACAGACGACAAGCGGAAAGTGAACATACTTCTTACGATTTGTGGCTCGGCAACATGCAGTTTGATACGCAGCTTAGTCTCTCCGAATTTACCAAATACGAAAACTTCTGACGATCTTGTGTCTACCGTTTCCAAGCATTACAACCCTGAACCTTCTGTTATCGTTCAATGATTCAAGTTCAATACAAGAGTACAAAAGGAAGGAGAATCCATTGCGGATTTTGTAGCGGAATTACGGAGCCTTACGGAGCACTGTGACTACGGAGATTTTCGAAACGATATGCTCAGAGATCGCTTAGTAGTTGGTGTGAGAAACGCTCGCATACAACAGTGTTTACTTGCTGATAGTAACTTAACTTTGGAAACGGCCTACGATACTGCGGTGGCATTGGAAGCAGCAGAAAATAACGCAACCTTGTTACAATCTGTGCAACCTACCGTGACATCAGAGTCGGTGGATTCATCGTCTCAGGTGAATCGACTACAGCAATCGTCGAACAGAACACAGTTTAAGTGTTATCGTTGTGGAGGCCGTCACTCTCATCCGAAGGATTGCCGGCACACACAAACTGTTTGCAATCGCTGTAAGAAACGTGGCCACCTCGCAAAAGTGTGCCGCTCAGCACCAGCGTTCGAAACTAACGCTGCTGTTACGAATCAAGTTACAAGGTCAGAAATCCCGGAATACGTCCTTCATGCAGCTGCTCCCACCAACCGTGTTCAACCGCCATATCAAGTAGAACCACAGGTGAACAGTGCGCCAATGGTTTTTGAGCTGGATACGGGTAGCGCCGTAACACTATGCAGTGAAAAATCATGGCAAGACAACCTGGGACCGACCGTGAAAGATAAACTTCAGCAAGCCCCAGTGCGGCTTCGAACATATACAGGAGAAGAGGTGAAGTTGCTGGGGACGAAAAATGTGAATGTTTCATATAAGGGTGTCACGGTGAACGAAACCATATATATTGCTGAAGGAAATGGTCCAAACCTGTTAGGACGTGACTGGCTTCAACAACTACCCATACTTACGTTAAACCAGGTCTCGACACTCCCTGAGGTTCAGTCTCTTATCCGCAATTATGAAGAAGTATTTTCAGAGCCGAAGACTGGCAAGTTTTCCGGGGGAAAGGTGAATATATACGTTCCGCCGGGAACACAACCGCGATTCCTGAAGGCTCGCTCACTGCCCTACTTGATGCGTCCAAAGGTCGAAGAAGAACTTAACCGTTTGCAACGGGAAGGAATAATTCAAAGCACGGAGTTCTCGGAGTGGGCTACACCAATTGTGCCAATACTGAAACCGGACGGCACAGTTAGAATTTGCGGTGACTATAAAACTACGGTCAATGCCAGCACACCCCCAGAACACTACCCATTGCCTAAAATCGAAGACGTCTACGCACAAATTGGCAAGAGCAAATATTTTTCAAAACTAGATTTAGCTCATGCTTACGAGCAACTGGAATTAACGGAGGAAGCGAAACCCGTTACAACCATCAGTACTCATAGAGGTCTGTTTATGTTTAATCGCCTTCCTTTTGGAATCCACTCCGCTCCATCCATATTTCAACGCACAATTGAAAACGTTATTGCAGGGATACCTAAAACGTTCGTCTATCTAGACGATATTCTGATAACCGGGTGTACCATGGAGGAGCATTTAAAGTCGTTGAAACTGGTACTTGATCGTTTGAAGGAGTGTGGACTACGAATAAAGAAAGAAAAGTGTGACTTCCTGGTGGATCATGTGGACTATTTGGGCTTCCGCATCAGTGCAGAGGGTTTG
This sequence comes from Clonorchis sinensis, assembly GCA_003604175.2. Lineage (NCBI taxonomy): Eukaryota > Metazoa > Platyhelminthes > Trematoda > Opisthorchiida > Opisthorchiidae > Clonorchis > Clonorchis sinensis. The sequence goes on from CM030369.1 coordinate 214,105,674, forward strand.
GCCCCTCTAGCCGAGAAAATACGTCCCATATTAGAGGCACCGCAACCCAGGAACAAACATGAACTAAGATCTTTCTTGGGCATGGTTAATCACTATGCGAGGTTTATTCCGCAAGCCGCCACACTTTTCCACCCACTGAATTACTTGCTACGTCAAGGAGTTAGCTGGATTTGGAATCATGAACAAGAGAAGGCGTTTCAACAGGCGAAACGTGCCCTTACGAATCCTCCAGTGCTCACTCATTTCGATTCAACACAGCCCATTGTTCTCGCTTGTGATGCTTCACCATATGGTGTTGGAGCCGTGTTATCGCAGAAGGATAAATCGGGACTTCTCAAACCAGTTGCTTACGCTTCAAGATCTTTGTCGCCTGCTGAGAGGAATTACGCACAAATCGATAAGGAGGCATTGGCGATTCTGTTCGGAGTAACACGTTTTCAGCACTACCTTTTCGGTCAAACGTTCGACATATTTACAGACCACAAGCCTCTACTTGGAATCCTCGGAGAAAATAAACCAATTCCTCAAATGACGTCGCCTAGAATGCAACGTTGGGCCTTAAAACTGGCATGCTATCGGTATCATTTGCGGTACGCTCCTGGACAAGGGAATCTCACGGCGGATGCCCTAAGTCGCCTGCCATTACGAGATGTACCATTACACACACCGAAACCAGCCGAGCTGGTAAATTTAATGACTTGGGTTGATGATTTGCCTATCACTGCGGCGGAAATACGACTAGAAACAAGAAAGGATCCAGAACTTTCACGAGTGCTTCGCTTCACTTCATACGGGTGGCCGGAGAATGTTGGAAGTGCACTAAGCGGATTCTATGAACGATCGTCGGAGCTAAGTGTAGAGGATGGATGTTTACTATGGGGAGCAAGAGTGATAATTCCGAGGCGCTACCGTCCGGACATTTTAAGGGAATTACATTCAGGCCATCCAGGTAACACGCGAATGAAGGCTTTAGCCAGACACTATGTCTGGTGGCCTGGTATCGATCACGATGTGGAAAGGATCGTGCAAAGGTGTGAAGCGTGTCAGCAAAGTAGGGCTTTGCCCGCAGCAGCGCCCATATCACCATGGCAGTGGCCGTCACGACCGTGGAGCCGCGTACACGTGGATTATTGTGGCCCTGTTGAAGGTTACATGATCCTGGTGATTGTCGATGCATATTCCAAGTGGATAGAAGCGGTGCCCACTAGAACTGCATCTAGTGCGTCGACCATGTCTATACTTCGCAGCATTTTTGCATCGCATGGTGTACCGGATACGATTGTTTCTGATAACGGCACGGCTTTTACCAGTGCGGAATTTCAACAGTTCCTGAGAACCAACGGGATTGAGCATGTTTTAACAGCACCATACCATCCCGCTTCTAACGGCTTGGCGGAACGCGCGGTGGCAACGGTGAAGAATGGATTGATGAAACAAAGCCCGGGTCCCCTACAAACAAGGTTGGACAAGTTTTTGCTGCAGTACAGAATTACGCCGCACACTACTACGGGCCAGGCTCCCTGCGAATTGCTAATGGGACGAAGACTTCGAACACGTCTGGATCTGCTGCGGCCGGATTTGGCGCTTAAGGTCAAACAACGGCAGTGTTCCATGAAGCAAAATGCAGATAAACACGCCCGACCTCGCACATTACGAGGTGGCGAGGAGGTTTACGTCAAACTTCAGCCTTCAGATAAGGAATGGGTGCGTGGATGTGTGAAGTCGACAAATCGTAACCTTATTGACATGTTGTTAGAAGACGGCAGGATAATACGTCGTCATTTAGACCACATCAGAACTAGGAAGCATGGACCAGATGCGGAACAAACACTTGAGCCGACAGTGCAGGCGGACTCCGGACTGAAGCAAGAGAGTTTGGAAACAACCACAGATGCGTCAAGGTGCCTGCGCCGGTCGGCTAGGGAGTCAAGGCCGGTCGAACGTTATCAAGCTGGAGTTGGCTAAATCTAGCGGTGGAGGACTGTAGTAGCTGTTTCGGTGTGTCAGAGAGTTTGCGCGTGTGCGTGTGCGTGTCCGTTTGTCGTTCCACCATCGATCTGGCGTGTGACTTGGGTGGATGATTGGGTGCGTGTCCGATTGATTGACTCGTGTGAGCGCTGTGGGTTGACTTGATATATACTCAGATGTTTGCTGACCCGCCACGAAAGCGGGCCAAATTGGCCGCGTGTACACAATACACCCGTGTCCTTGCTTACGTGGTATTCTGACTTAATGTGAACTGCAATATGAGGCATATAGGCCTGTAGCTGCCAGGCGATAGTCGGTCACCAGTTTTGTAGATTTGTGTGACAATTGCTTCTTTCCAAACAGAGGGAAGGTTGCCTTCGTCAAGTGCCTGACGAAACCCCAGATAGAAATGAGTTGTCAGTGTATACGACGTATCCTTCAGGATCCTTGGGTGGATTGGTCATGTGCAATAGTTGGCGAACGTCCTTCACCGTGAAGACTAAGTCGGCTAGAGGCCTTTCGTGGTTGCGCCTTGACAAGCTTGGATCTGGCGAGGAAGCTGGGGCTGAATATAGACCTGCATAGTGTTCTCTGTAGAACAGAGACCACCATTGGCTCGCCCGTGAGTTCCCCGTTCCTGTCCCTCAAGGAGAACGTGGATCGCTTTTGTTTCTGCAGCGATTTCTCATGTATCTGAACAGCACATTTCTGTTTTTCCGGGCGACGTCCAGAATGGTGGCTCGTTCTCCTATGTTCCATTGGCGGAGTTCTGATTTACAGCGGTTCCGCATTGTACGAAATGCCAGCCCCTCTTTTTTGTCCCTGTGGTCGAATTTTTGAAAAATAGGTGAGACTCCTTTTCCAAAAGGTGCCGAATCCTTTTGGGTAGCTTGCGGCTCCCCCGACTGCGTGCTGGTTTTGTTGGACAAACATCGCGTCAGCGTCGTGAACTTTTTGGACAATGGTCCTATATAAGTCTCCCACTGAAGCTGGTCCCAGTTTAACTTGTTCAAGAAAGGTGCGCATTCCTGAAAAGTCTGCGCGGCTGAAGTTCCGAATCCAGGTTTAAGGTTCGGGATTTCTAGCCCAATAGCAGGTGAAATCAAAGGTCAGCACATGATGGTCGCTACGTCCTAGTGTAGCGTTAATTATCACGCGACCAGGGAAGTGGCTTTCGCTGGTGATGGCCAAATCCAGGAAGGATTGTTGTTGGCCCGCACGGTACCTGGCGGGTCCAATGACATGTTGAGTACAAGTGCTCTGTTGAACGACTTTGGTCAGCGCCGCTGCAAATGGTCCACTTGATCCGACGCGCTAGAGCTCCATCCAGGAGGCATTTGGAGCGTTGAAGTCACCTATCATCAGGAGATGAGTGAGGTGGTAGCTGGGTGAGAGTTGCGCAAGGGTTCGTATGAGGAATTGGTCATCTTCCGGAGGACGCGAGGGGCAACGGTAGACCACACCGAGAAGGAGAGAATCGGACCCACGCAGCGGAACTTGAATCCGCAGTGCATCGCAAAAAGGTGCAGGAGTGGCATCAGAGAGGACAATCGGGATGGGCAAGGCCGCAAGCAAATACAAAGCAACCCTACCAGCCCTCCCTCGTTTTGAATCAGCTTGAAAAACAGAGTAGCCGTCTATCGGGATATCGGCGTCAGAGATACCTGCTGTGAGCCAGGTCTCTGTGTGTGCAACCGTGGACGGCTGTTCAAGACAAACTGACTGTTTAATATCGCAAAGTTTGTTGAAGAGGCTGAGGCAGTTTGGGAACAAGCATTTCAACACTGTCTCTGCTGCCTCCGAAGGTGAGGGGTCAAGAGTTGTGCAACCGGAGAGGTTAACAAACTTAACAGCTGTACGTCGGGTTTGAGTCGAAGGCACTGAAGATGCTTCAGAGGCAGCTTGTCTGCTTCCTCGCTTGGTGGTTTCGGGGGCTGCAGGTTTTTTCGCCCCGTGGGAGCCCGGTTTGCGCAGGCCTTCTACCTTTGACGGACGAAGTTTTACCCACGTGGGCGAGAATTTCGACCACTGCTACTTGTAGCCTTTTCAACGCTGCATTTTGGACGATCAGAGTTGCTGTTGTTCAAGGGACAGTATTGCGTCTGTTTGGCTTCTTGGGCATTTAGGCACGTTTTGGTCGGAAAGATGTCTCTGTGAGGCCTTGAGCGCTGGGTGGCAGCACCGAGTAGTTCCTTTGGTGGTGCTCCAATGAGGCTGGTTTTCGCAGAGGACTGCACCTTGAAGCCAGCCAGCAGTTTTCTGATTTGGCGAATTGTATATGGCTTGTTTGGCTGCAGTCGCCTTTCTTTCGTGCCTGTGTGGACATCTGAGTCGCCCGCGGTCAGCGTGGCCAACTGGGTGTACGAGAGATTTCCCGGTTCGCTGTGGTCAGGTTTGAGGCTTTGACTGTCAGGGTCCTGGGTGACAACTGTGTCCACAATCAAAGAGGCCACCGTTGACGGAGTGGAGCTGAAGATTGGTACGGTTCTCGCAGCATTCCCCGATGTCGAGGTGAGCGCATGTGGTTGGTTTGCCGGTAGGCTTCGCCGCTTGGCTCCGTCCGTCTAACCCAGTCCAGCTCATAAGTTTTGACTTGGGTGTGGAGTTCACTGCTGCATCTTTGTTGTCTGTTACGGAAAGGAGCGCTGATAGATCAGCGTACTTTGGGCGCCCCGTCCACGTGAGGCTTGCCTCCTCTAGGGCATCGCTGCCTTTGGAAGTCGAGGGGTCTGCGGTGGTTGAGTAGAATCTGCTATCCGGAATCGCAGTCGGTTGACTCGGTGTACTTTCAGGAGCACAAGGGGCCATAGCTTCAATCGGTTTGGCCAAAAGTTTGGGATAGGCTGAACTGGTGCCAAGAGGAAGCCTTTTTCGCACCTCTCACCTGGAACTGCTTGGCCTAGCTTTTGCGCCTTTAAAGGGAGATCCTCAGATAGACTCCTGTTTTTTGAATGCCGAAAGCCCGATGCAACATCATCTGTACGGCAGATGGGCCGCTCAGTATTTGCACAATGGAATTGATTTCTCGAAAGCTGCGACATTTTCAGAGTTGCCACTTCATAGTGTAGACGGTCTATGTATAGGGTATATGTTCGTGTATTATTGCAAAATCTCTACATTGGAGATTTGTTTAGGTGAGCGAATCTCCAAGGTTAGTAAACACCACCGACTGTGAATATGCTGCCTAATGTAATAAGAAATCGCGAATTGCATAAAAAGGTCACTCACTTACAATGCATGGAAGTTTCAGTTAGTTTTGCAGCTGAAATAATTCTCTGAACACTAGAATGTGCATGGTCCTTATGGATGCAAAATATGCGGTCTTGCCATTTCTGTAAATAATTTTTGCTCGATATTGCTGTTACAAGTTGAAATTGCGCATGCCGCGTTCATTATTGGCGAAAAATCGTGCAATTTTGTTGTTAAACAGCGGAGTCTTCCGTTCTAGCCTGCGAATTATGCTAGGAAGACCATGATGTTGATCGATAAGCTGACGCACACGACTGACATGCGGCTAGTGGTCCATGATGCCTGATCAACTAGCCCCTTTCCACCGTGGAAAAGGTCCACAATAGACAACATAAAAGGTTGTATTGGTCGTTTAGATGAGTACATATGTTCTGCCAGGACACGCATAGACTTCTTCTTGAAGAGCGTTCACTTGACCATTGACGACCTGAAATGAGAGCAAGCTATGAGCAAGGTTATCGAAATATCATCATGAGCAGCCGGCTGACAAACTGGGAGAAATACTTACCCCAAAACGGAGGCATGTCAACGGCCATGCTTGCCGGCTGCTCGCCCATCATCTCCTTGAACAAGCCGAACAGTCTACGCATAGGAGCAAACTGTTCGCTCTCCACGAACGCATACATAAACGGACGCCCGATACCCATGCCGTCCGTAATCAAGAAGGTATAGAGCTTGTATCTTCAGGTCGAATATTAGGTGCTTTAAAAAACTTACCTAAAATGGTTTGCTGCATGCGTTCCGTCTACATTTACGACATCCGGAAAGCGTCGGAACAACGCTATCTGCTGCCATCTGGAGAAGCATATGTGGCTATAGTGACCTTCCTGTAACTGCCACACAAGCACGCGCCCCATCTTGCGAAGTTTTGCCAGCACCGAGGGCATATCATCTGTCACAATAAAATGGAACTATGCGGCACCTACTCAACAGAGTCGGTCGACACTTCCGGCGGTAGTTGTATATATCCTGAGTTGTGAGGATCTTACCGAATTCGTCGGCCACAAACTGCCACAACTCACACGACTGCGTTCCGTATTTCAGAAGGGCCCTGCAGGTGCTCAACTCGTCTTCCGTTTGCCGTTGATTAACTGAAAGCCGATCGTACAAAAATTTTGACATAGTAAGTTTTATTTCGCTCGCAAGGGTTTTGCAGAAAAATGCATTGTGCATCCAAGGCGCGGCGGCAGGTGGGGAGGAAAGGGTGACGAGAAGCCCAAGTGTTCGCTTGCTTCTCTTCTGGCGTAACCAGTCTGCGTGAATCGATTTATGTTCAAATATCGTGGGACGCTGCAAAGACGCGACCGTGCCTGCTTCGTTGGTGTGAGTTCTCTATAGAGTAAACCTTAGATGAGCAGTCTGCTCTCCCTCATGCGCCTGCCCACTAGAGAAACCCTGGCGTTCTTTGTTGCTGCATCAGTGAGCTGAATCACCGTCTTCAGAACGAACGGACCAGGGATGGATTGCCTGAAGTATCAGGGAAGAAAGTTCACTGCCAACTTTCGTCCAGGTCGCTACGTTTTTTGTTTTTGCATCCCCCAGAGCTTTAGAAAGAAGCTCCAGTTTCGCGTCGAGTATCCCGAATAAGGTGGGGCATTTACACTGAACTTTCTGCTTCAGCAGTGGGGAGTTGGCTTCGTTTTTGTTGGCTCTCTTCTTAGTTGCGTAGTGCATTGCACCCTTGAAATAGAGGCAACTGGCGCAGTCGAAAGGGTCAGGAATGTTAGCTAGTTGGCTTACCTGGTCGTCCAGTAAACCCGTGCATCTAAAGTGCCACAAGGCCTTGCAGGTGTGGCATTGCATGTCGCGTCTTACATCCGACATACAGCCATTTTGCCCACATCTGTTGTGGTCCATTGATGGCTGCAGAGAGCAGCCTTTAGTCTATGTGGATGTACTAATAAAATTGGTTCCAGGGGTAAGCAGACAGGAGGGTAGCCGCTACAATAGTGACATGATTGCGACAGGGTACAAAATAGGAGCTGAGTGCAAAGTAACAGAGGTTATCACGTAATTGTTATGTTAGTGCGAGGGAAATTCAACAAATGACACGTGTAATCTATGTAATTAGTTTGAACAGTGAAAGAACTCTCACGATCTTGCATGAGGGAAAAGCGAGACCAATTTCGAACGTACCGCTGATCCGGAGTAAATCAACTAAACAGAGTGCCGGCTTGCAAGTTAATCGTAGGTTATATTGTTGAGGTTATCCGAACGGATTTCATAATGCCTACTTCAATCCGATTCCTTGGTAATGAAGTCCTCTGAACTGGTAACTTGTGTGAATAGTACCGGGTGGGTTGAAATTTACGTTACATGTCCACTTCGTCATATGCATGGTGCCGGTGACAGCTCGCGTAGCTCATCTGGTGACAGACCGGCTGGTTCTGGTTGGCTTCCAACTTTCCTAATAATTTGTTTCATTTTAAAGAGCAGGTTAGGATTCCCTGGTACTGTAACGAGATACTCAAGCGCACGGATGGTTCCGGACGTATGTTCGTCGCGTTCCACTCAATTTATTTAAAGCTTAAGCTATTTCAACAATCGAATTTAATGGAGATGGGAGCTATTTTGCCTACGGCAATGGCGACGGGATTGTTAGCGTTATGGAGATGGGATTGGCGGTAAATTAAACGTACTGTTGTGTGAGTCGTTAATGTAGGAGGAGTCGGAAATTACACACGCAAGGCATACGTGTTCCAAACCCTACCAGTCGTTTTTCAGTCATCAGTCGGAGTTCGATGTCCTGAAGTCACAAGCCATTGAGGCTAGGATTACTCTTATTCGATGGCTACCGCGTTCATCTCAGTCACATTTCCTACTCTCCGCCAATGGTAAGTACTTCTCCATTGCTAGTTTGTGCGGCCGACATAGCCCACATTCGCTAGTGTGCAAATGAATGCATTTTATAAGTCCAACTAAAAACTTTCGTGGTATGTCGCTTGCGAAAAATGAAAGTTTGCGGGATACGTCGAATAAAACTTGTCAGTTACTTACCATAACGTCACTAATTATGGTGTGGCCCGTTTAGATAAAGAATTCCAGAGCATAAACGTTCGTACTGAAAAACCAGTAATTACACTCGTGTCGGTGTGATTTTTCAGGATCGCATCCTCGGAAATCTCGAACGTGTATAACGTGGTCGAGAATTAGCTCGTTGGATTGAATATGGACTAGTCACTCCGGAATCCCTACCTATCCTTGTCTATCCCTACCATGTATACCAATAAACACATGTACGTATGTAGTGGTTCTGAAAGGAGCCCCCCCCCTGTAACAAGGAAATCGTGACGGCTCATCTTTTATGGGCTTCCATAGCTAATATCGACAGCACATCAATGTTCAACACCGATGCTGTCGTACAATCGCACATTAGTTGAAAACCTTATTGTGAATAAGAGATTAGTGATGGATGGGGATGCAAACTTGTACTAGCTCACCACCGCCATTCCGACATGCCTACACCAGACACTCAGGGAATCCGGATAGAAATTGACAAAAAGAACGCCATAGACATCGATTAGCAGCCATATCTTGTAGCCTCCAATAAGGCGGAGTTGGGGGTCGCACGGTTCCAATCAAGGAAGGCGAGTCGCACCGACAGCAGCCAGACTTCATAATTTCTTTCGTAACCCTGGGCTAACCTAATTGGCGCGACCGCTGGGCTAACTACTTCAAACAATGATTCTTGTGGAAGCCCCTGCTGCCACTCATTTGGATCCTGCAACTGAGGTGGAACCCTGTACGGAACATGGAACCCCCTACTGCCTCTTAGGTTTATGACTACATATGTTCTCTCAAACGCCACCTAGCTCATGGTCCGAATTGCCTCCCACCCGTATCGTTCAGAGAGTGAAGTCCTCAGTCAGCGCTTGTCCGATCTGTTTGCCTGCATTTTGGAAAAGGAGACTGTCTGAGACAACTGGAGGGGATCGGTGATGGTGCCCATTTTCAAAAAGGTGACCGTAGTGAGTGGTAACCACAATGTGATCAGCTTAAGCCCGGTCGTAACGAGACTGTTGGCGTCGCCTTATGGTGGCTCGTGAAACGCTGGCTCGAGAGCGATAAGCGTGATTTTGACCTGGTAGGGGTTGCCTTGACCAGATTTTCACTACTCCTCAGGTGCTAGAATGTCATACGTACAAACGTGCCACAATTTTAGTATTTCTGGACTTCCACATCGCTTTCGACTCAGTTGGCCGATCTGTTCTTAACACACTGGCACATCAGAGAAGGCCCCGGAAGTTTTTATACATAATATGTCTGTTTGTATCCTCAGACTTTCTGACCTGTGAGAGTATACGGAGAGCTCTCCAAAAGTTTCTGTACACAAAGATGTCCATCAGGGGTGCCCACTCTCCATTCCAATTTAATTTCATGATCGATGAAGTAGTGAGACGAACGCTAGAAGGTCTTCAAAACCCTGGTGTTCAAATAGCTTTTGACGGAAACTTTGTCTATCTGGAATATACGGACGAAGTCGTTCCCGTCTTCGAAGAGGAGAAGGCGCAGGTGTTTTTGAATGAACCGGCTAGCCCTTCCGTCTTTACCGTGCGCTTTGTACCCATAAAATCTGTCATGCTCATGGGCATGCAGTCGCTGAACACGCCAACTACAATCCAGAGATAGGCACTCGAAGTTGTGGAGCGTTTTGAGTATTTTGAGGTTGTATTAGTTCTGACTGTAGTGTGACGGATGAAGTCAGTGCACTATCCTGCAAGGCTCGGGTCGCGTTTGAGACACACACAGTCTAAAAATGGTACATCCCTTCATCGCAAGGGACATGTGTATCACGCCACGGTACGAGCTGTTTTGTTTTACGGCTGTGAGACTTGGCCCGTTCGATCAGCGGAACTGAGACGTCTTCAGGTGTTCAAAAACCGTTGTCTCTGAACCAATGGTTGTGTAGGTTTCTGCCACCGAATCCGTAACGAGGCAGTTGGAAAGTGACTGTTCGGTTCTGCCGCTGGAACGTCCGTCGAAGAATGTGTCCAGAAAAGAAACTTCGTTGGTTAGGCTGTGTATTGCGCATACCGAACCATCGTTTGCCAAAGAAAGTGCTATTTTCCATGCCCAATTCAGAGTGGAGGAAGCAGAGACGTGGCCAACCTTTGACCTAGCACAGGGTTGTAAAAGATTACGAAGTCTGGGTGCTGTTGGTGCGACTGGGCTTCCTTGATGGGGACCGTGAGATTTCCACTGCACCTGATTAGAGACACTGCAAGATTTGGGTCCTAATCGACGTCTGCGACTTTCTTGCCAGTTTCTTTACAGATTGCCTGAATGAGTGTCTGGTGTAGGCATCTCGGAATGTTTGCGGTAGATTAACAGTAAGTCCTCAATCAACTGGAAAAAGTTTGGAACCGATGTCATCGTTTCAGATGGGCTTGGTAAACAATCGGTAGTTTTTTTATTTGTGCAACGTTTCGCTTTTGACAGAAAAGCCTCATCAGGCCAGGTGAACAGGTCACCATGTTGGCCAGGTTTTAAGACAGTAAATCCTCTTCATGTTAGCGCACTAGATCAGCTTTGAGTGCCAATTAACGGCTCTTGTGGGTTAGTGTGGTTGCCAAAATCTTGCGTTGATGGATGATTCGGGGAGTTTCAAGTTAATTCTGATCGGGTTTGGTTCTTTCATCTTCCACTTCGTTGTGCTTCAATTGATGATTCACCACGGTTGCCGCTGGTGGATTTCGTTGTTCTTTGTGGGATTGTGAATGCTGCGACAATTTAGTTGGAGGGTGGGGTGAGGTCAAGTGGAATTCAGATGATGACTACTCCATCTGATGACCGCACACCAACACATGTCAGCTTGACTGTTCCACAACCTTCCTCCGCACGCTTGCCAGTTCCACACCTTCTCCGTTAACACTGGGATGCTTGGCGATTTCTACCGCCTCGGCTATCAGTCTCTGTGACGTGGACCGTAGCCCTCGCCTCAGAACATCAACATTTTCTAAATCTATGTTGTGTCCTATGTCCAGTGCGTGTTCCGCAATTGCCGAGTCTTTCAGTAACGCTTAATGTTCACCCGCGTTTCTCGGCGGCCTGTTTATTTTTCTACTGTCCTCTCCGATTCGGATGTGAAGTTCCCTGGCCGTCTGTCCTATATAGACTTTAGTGCAGTCGTTACACTTAGTTTTGTAGACAGTGTCTCTGGTTCTGTTTGTCGAGAGGCGATCCTTCAATTGCACCAGTACAGGGCGCAGAGTGTTCCCCCTCTGGAAAGCTGCTCTTATGTTAGCCGTGTTTAGAATTCTTCGAATGACCTCCGTTGTCCCTGGTCCTTATGGAATAACAGTGGTCCCGATCCATTCCATGTTGGGTTTCGCTACAGATACCAACACCCTTCGCAATTGACGCCTAATCAAGCTAGCTGGATATCCACTAAACCGAAGTTTGTTCTTTACTTGAATTTGGACCGCATCTCGATCAGCTTCTTCTGTGCACAGGGCCCTTACACGCCTAAACATTGATGAAACAATACTGGCGAATACCGACTTCGGATGGGCAGACGAGTAGTTCACAACTGCCCCAGTGTCGATTGGCTTCTCGTACACTGTGGTCTTTGGTTTTCCCCCGATCTTATGTGTCATGCAGTCTAAGATGGCCAGCGTACCCGAGGTTGACTCTATCTCCATACTAAATTTGATGTATGGACTCAGTTCATTCAGATAATTGTAAAACTCGCTGACCTTGTCTCGCTTTATCACGACGAAAGTGTCATCTACATAACGCCAGAATATCTTAGGTGGGTATGGGAATCCGGCTAAGGCTCTCTGTTCAAATTTTTCCATAAATATATTTGCCAAAACCAGGGATACTGGAGATCCCATTGCTAGACCTTGTTGTTGAATCTAAACCACTGAGTCAAGAACGAAGTGGGTGAGATTCAGACATGCTTTTATATCTTCCACCATTTCATCTACCGTAAGCTGTGATAATAAAGATGGACAAAGGTAAGGCCACTATTGTCATGAACAAGAGTGATTATTTACAGAAGATCAAGCCTCTATTTCGGTATTTTCTCTGGGATGTTCTATATCCTTCCCCTTTGGTGCGCTCAGACTTGTCATCTCTGTTGCGGGCCCGACTGCTTCCCTTATTCTTCTATTGCCACTCATAGAGTGGGAATATAAAGTCTGATCCGTTTTCCCCAGTCAATCGATGAAGCAATGGAAAGCTGATGTATCCTTACTCATCAGTACTTCGTGCGCTCGAGTCCGAACGATGTCCCAGCGAATTCTGAATGATCCAGGTAGCCGCAATGATACGACATTATCTCAGAGTGCTTAAGTTTTCAAACTGACCATACCGCTCAGCTGTAGCATCCTTTCGGTGCCTAACTGCCATGCCACCAGAAGGAAGCACGAGGGCTGGGATACTGCCAGGTTGCCTAAACCTAGACAGGGAAACCGGGAGGCAGGGGCCGTGTTCGAACCAGTGACCATACCAGTCGTATCTGAACGATTTTGGACAACATTTACTCTGATCGTGCATCTCTGTGCACTAGGTGAGTTCCTTGCTGTGCGTTATCTCCCTAACCACTTCCAATTTTTTTAGTCATCTACATGTCCTCTATTCGTGAAACTGTATTATCGAACACAAAGTCTCTCAGTTACATTCACGCTGCTCCAACAGCCATTTTAAACTTCATACGTGTCTGCTCACCGCAATTCCCTTCGTACTGAAGCTTCCCTGGAATCATGTGCCCTTCAAAGCTAATCAATCGGTTAGAAAATTTGAAATCTAGGACGCTTACCATTTAAACTGTTCGTCAGGTGCAGGACTGTTGAATCCCTTTCGAACGACGAAAACCAAGCAGTTCCTCCACATATCCTGCATGGCTACCGCAGAGACATTTCTGTTCTATAAGCAGTCTTAGGGCTGTATTCCGGATCGAAACCTACTGCTTTATCCCGCGACAACCCCTCTTATTCGATAAGTCGTTTTGGACAGCCGGCTGTTGCGATTAACAGGGAATATTGTTAGCTGTGAGCCCATCTGTTATTGAGATCTTCATTTCCTGATAGTCCTTGTATCCTTGGGTTAAACAATCTCGCTTTAAGTGTGAAATATCAGTCTATACCTGGCACTGTCTTTTCCATCCGGGGGGCTGGAGATGGTTTCGTTATGCAAGGTGCAAACTTATGATCGGAAGGTTTGTGGCTCGAATCCAACCTCGACATCTTAACTGCTCTTGTCTAAGCTGGCTTTATCTCAGCCCCCTCTTTTCCTTCGGGTGGCATGGCAGTTAGGTCCTGAACGGTGTGAAGATTGAGCGATTGTCCTTATTTGCTTACCAGTGACTATGCGCCAGAGTCATCAGGCCAGTATACGAGAAGAACTGCTCAAAAGAGACCCATATGTGTACAGGTTATCCGATCGCCGAAGTACAGCAAACTGTCGCTATTCAAGCAATTTCATTTGATACTCCTCAAACTCATACTGGTCGGAGTTCATTGAGTATCTGCCAGCTTCGTTTTTGTCTTGAGGCAGATTAAAGTAAATTCCGCATTGTATTGACGTGTTTTCCGGGAATCGGTAATGCCCCAACGTACACGTTCGTTTCCACTATTTTTGTACTCTAAGTTAAAGATGAATATTTGACGCTTGGTGTGTTGAATGAATCTTATTTTCACTGACAATTTTTACCGAATGTTACATCCCAACGATGTTCTATCTTTTGATTCTATCAGAGCGTACGATCAAACTGTGGCGGCTATCCGATATTCCTTCTCAGAATGTTTTCAACATGAACTTCCCCACTGAACGTGGATGTCGCCGAAAACTTATAATCAGGTCCTCCACCGACATCAGGGTTCCACGGTGTTCACCGAGTACCGCCCCCAGCACAGTGCGTGTGTGGAACAAAAGAGTGTTTGATCGAGCACATAGTTTCTGCATTACCGGGCTGGCCACATCAGTAGACCGTGAAACTTTCTTTTCAACAGATGCTCTACGCATTAACCTTTGGAACTTGGAAGTTTCTGATGAAGTCTACAGTATCCTTTTTCAGATAGAACGTCAAGCTCTTATTCTTTTTCCGGATAACCCCTTTATGGGAACACGCATCTTTGTGTTCTTTGAATTTGACATAACATAGGGTTACTTTTGTCCATAACTTACCTACTTTCAACGGTCGATCTTTTTCGAAATGATACTGCAATTTGTTGGTAAACTTGACCAGTATGAACTTTTGATGAAGGCTATGTCCATTCTAGCTGAGTGGCCAGCGAGTCTCATACGAATCGGCTTGCCGTTTTGAGGTTGCTGTTGAAGTCGCATCGAAATTGCTGACTGTAGCGCGTTGGTCTCGTCGACATCCTTTTTTTAGTGTGTGCCCGCTTGTAAGGCTTGTGCGGTTTCAGGTGCATTCATGTACCTCATCCGTTACATTGCTTCCAAAAACATACATGGTTTAGCATCTTCGTTATTCCTCATCATAAAACAAATAGGTTACTGTAGAATCCCCATCTTTTTGTGGAGTCTATCCACCTAACGACGAATGTTGTCTAGATCAGAGTTTCTTCTTATGTAAAGTTGCTCACGGAAATACACCTATCCGTCTTGTACGGCCTTCATGTATCGATTGTCCCGGGAGCATTACACCCACAGGGAGTTATATTTACAAGCCGGTACAGGCAAACCCCGTAGACTGCGTTATTAAGTTCAAGTTGTTTTTCTCCAGGAATGGCTTTTGGCTCAATTCAATTTGGGATCTCTTCAAGCTTTTTTTTGGCTATTGTTCCGATATTAGTGTCTATGTTAGGCGTTCTTGATCGACCACTGGATTCCGTGGATGATCGGACCCACTTAATCACGGGTTTAGACTGTAGCAATATCAGTCCCTCCCTTTTTGCCTACTGCACCAATCGTGGTTCTGTACGGTTGCATGATATGCGCCAAAGCACCTGCTGTGATAATCCAACCCTCGGTGAGTCGTGCTGTTTCTGATTTACGTTCATACCCTATTATTGATTGCAACAACTGATTTCTCTGTTTTCACTTGGCCTACTGCTCTTTGCTACTAGTTGCGCCTTATGTATTCGTCCTAGTGGATAATCCTTTGTTATTACTATAGTACTATAGTCAGTGTCTCCCGTGTGGCATCTGAACTGCGGCAGGCTCTGACAGTGCCCCAAACAGAATCGTGCAGTTTCGAACCTACTCACTTCACGTAACTCTTCGTTTAGGTCGTCTGAAGTTTTCCCCCGTTACGATGGCAAACGGAAAACTGGATCCGGTCTTCCGTTGCTTACAGCCTCGCTTTTACGATTTGAGCGTACCGGTTAATCAGTCCAACTTGTAACAGATAAGCTCACGATGCATGATAATCTGCATGTGTGGTGTTGTGGCCTGGTGAATCCCAACAGGCACAAATAGACGACTGTGTAACGATGTTGTTTCACATCCTGTTACCCCCGTCGCATTGAAGTAGCTGTCAAACGTCATTTTGTCTAGCGGCTTGGAAGAGTGGTTACTCCAGCGTGTACAGCACTCCAGTCTATGTGTTACCGGAAGTGCGCGGTTGAAAGCCAGAAAGCTGTGGTGACCCGACCAATGTTATGATCTACCAGCCGCATACACAAATTGATTGAAGCTATCACGGTCTCTCTCGCTCGTACTGAAAATCTATGGGCTTTTAGGCGGTAGCTAGGGTTTGGAATAGGGTGTTCCAGCATTACTTTCTGATCGATGTGGAATTCGGAAGGCAACTGTTGTCTTGAAGGTTATCGGTGCAGTGCATGACCTCAGTTGTGTCCCTAAGTTTTCTCTGTCCACCAATGTCGCCAACGGTTTCTGTGTCTGCCTTCATTTGTCAATCGAACTGAGTTTACTGGTTAGCGTTTTCACACTCTGTTGTTGGGTTGTTAACTGTCCGCCTCTTGGTCGTTTCCACTCAGCACGGGGCTAGGTGAAAAGAGTACTTTAAGCAAGGCGGGCCTTTAGTGTGCGAGGTACTTGTCCTTAGCAGCGTAGCCTATGAGGTGTGGGTAACTCATACATCTCGTGAGCCATCTGGTTTACCGAAACGCCGCTAATCCGGTGCCCCGTGAGGCCCTGTTAATTTCTTGGAGACACCGATGGTCAAACATAGTACATCCTGTACGCGCAGAGACCTCGTTTTCAATCCATAAAGTAATATGGATCACACAGTGGCAGTGTACATTCTGTCTTTCACAGATAAATTGACATCATGCCGGCGCGGTAGGTGTCGGGGATTGACAAAAGCTACTGTGGCCTTCCGGATTCGAAAAGTGATCTCATCTCCAACTACTCCACCGGAACTTATACAACTGCCAAGGTACATAACTGGTACAGTCCCAGGTACATAACTGCCTACGCGAGCTTCAGCTTCGGGTTTGATCCCACCCAGTCTTGCAGCAGCACTTTACACTCTCCAGGTGTGAAGTGCAAAACAAAGTGTGTGGCAGAATTATTTAGGTTATTTATAATGACTTGCATCTTTGAGGGGTCTGGATCTAAGTGATCAACCTTTTCCGCATACTCAGTGTCTGTGAACAAAAGCCTCCTGGGGCATTTTTATCCTTGAGGTTACAGAGGTTACGGAAGTTTCAAGCAGCACATCATTGACAAAGTTGAAGATGAATGGTGAGAGAGGGCAACCTTGTCTTACACCACTTCGGATGGTGAACTCTGGCGACACCTTGCCTTACATCCATACATCCCCGCAGGAGTTCATCTTCGATGCCCTGAAAGGGGTGAAATTTCAGAAGTGAAAACTTAAACGCCAGGCACCGCCGTAATGTCCGACAGTCGACCTAGTCAGAAGTGAACCGTAGATCATGAAAAACGGCCAAAGTTGGACGTTTGGAAGAGTGACGATGTCCGGAAACCTGTCTCTAGTTTAAAGTATGGTCGATGCATCGATGCACGATACCAACCTTGATTTCGTCGGATCTGTTTCCTCGGAAATCGATCAACCTGCGCAAAATAGTGTCATAGATTACTTTGGATACCACAACCACCAGGCTGGCCCCACAATGGTTTCCGATTGGTGTTTTACGCTTTGTTGAACATTGGGATTACGATCGAAGCGCACCCTTCCGCTGATATTCCGTTTTCGTTTTGAATGTTTTGTAGTATGGTCATCATCATCATCATCATCATCATCAAAACGCGATAGTTATCTGTAGTGAAACCATTGCATCAATCATAGGTGCGGTGTATCTCAGCCCTCGTGCTTCTTCACAACCTTTGAAAGGTGCGGAGTAGGTGGAACAGTATCTCACTCTGGATTTCTGTTCTTGCTGGTGGGCCGGTACCACTGTTCCATTCATATCCGTTGGGTCTTTCCAAAGGTGGCCATCTGAACTTTTAAAATCTTCAGCGCAGCTCTCAGGATGACGATTCTGCGAATGAAGTGTCGTTTCGCAGATGTCTGTCTTCTCATGGTTGGTCGAATCAGGTGAAAAAAAAAACGCGATAGTTATCTGTAGTGAAAGCCTTCTGCATCTCCTGAGCCCACGACCGTTCTCTATCACTCGTCAGGCTCTTGGTTATATGGTCTTTGAGGAGCCTACTTGCGCCATCTTGGTTGCTAGTTTCTGGTATCGCTTTTCTGATTTCAATAAGATCTGCTGATCTTGACAACATTCAGTGCTCATTTGGTTGAGCCGTATGTTTTGGGTAGATAACCCTGAAAGCTGACAGCATGGCTTAGTTCATTCACTTCCATTCATTTTCCGACCGATCTTCGTCACGAACGTGGTCTTGCGTTTCCAGTAGCCTTCTGGCCAGCTCAACTCGATCTTGGGCTAATGAAATAGAGTTGATGAGCAGGATTTTTCTGTCTTGACCCGCGTAATCGTGAGAGAGGGCGAACTGATAACTGAGGCCGCACAATGGCACACCGCAGACAAGTTACGTACCTCAGAAGGAATGGCAATGTTAATTGGGGTTCTTCATGGATGAATGATAGCCGTATGATCTGACTAGTTTGTGGTCCCAAGTAATTGTAGTGACCGTCTGTTCTGGAAGTTCGTACTGGCTAGAAACAGATGATGTTTGGCGTACAAGTGAAGAAGTCGCTTTCCATTTTCCGTGCGCTGAACATCGAATTCCAATCTGCCATCCGAGTATAATTCCTTGGGCTTAGTCGTCCAACCCACGAGAATGACAATATCCGTTTTCTTGCTGTCTGAGTCACTCGTGATGGATTTCGATAAAACATATCGCCCTCACTGTCGGGGCTGGAGTTTGGAGGGGGACGTGTGCCCACAGGATAAATGTGCGCAGTTTAACGCATTGACGTGCATTGATCTTAAATAAACCAGACAACCGTGGGGCTGAGTACAACTCCCATACAGCGGACACCACAAACCATTGCATCAATCATCAGCTACCCGAAAAATGAAATATGAAACATCTGAGCTCGTCCTAAGCGGTTTGAGGTGCGTGACCCAAATGTTTTCTTGTATGCTGCGGCAGGATTTATTGTGGTTTATTTTACTGGGTGGTGGTTTAGACATGAAACAGTGGTTATCATATTAGTAGGTGAGTTGATCGCAGTGGACCATTTGAAGGTTTGGAGGTGACCGGTGAACAAAGAGCTACAAAGACGAATGATACTCCCGATTACCAAGGCCGAGCGATTGGTTTTATTTGAGGCAACCCACCTTGCGCCATTGACTTAAAAGTGTGTTCCATAAAGCATTGAGTAGCGGGATTTCTCGGGGGGCCATACCAGGAGCTAATGGCTCGAGATGTATCATTGGTTTAGGCGCGAAATTACTGTCCGGTAGGTCCGGGGTTCAAACCCATCCCACTGCACCTCAGCGGCTCCTGTCTAGGCTTGAGCGACCTGGCAGTATCTCAGCCCTCGTGCTTCCTTTGGACCGCATTGAAGCCAGACGCTGAAAGTATGTTACATTGGAATGATTATTTGTTTTATATAGTCTGATCCTCTTGGACGTGGGTGACTAATCTAGCTCGATGGCCCAGGGAATAAGGCATATATGTCCCACTCCTGATAACACTGAGCACAACAGATGCGTTTGAATCCGCTTCCGGTTGTTGCCAAACTTTTCTGCTTCGTAAAAAGGGCTTTTTCAGCAAGAGCCATTTCATCCGGTCCCGGTGGTGTTGTCTCTTAGAGGTTGTCCAGTGAAATTAGAGACATTGCTCCGGTCGAAAATCTGTGTGGCATGACCTATTGTAGTGGACCACTTTTGGATTTGGAAGGCCTTTCAGCCCGGCTGGGGTGGGATCCTATTTCTGTATGCCTGCACCGAAAATTGAGGAGGATAGAAGTCGAACACTTTGGTTCTTCTGACGAAAGGGAATTTCATTCGTATTTCCGCCTGATTGTGTACTACCCCGTGGTAATTGTAGATTAATTCTTTCGCTGATCTCTCGAGCGTCAGGCTAAGCTGCGCTGCTCTCGTATGGTCTGCTACATTGTGCACAGTCTGTTCACAGTTTCATTATCTCCTGAGAAATCTCCTGAGTTTCCAGACGCCCTATTGGTCGGTTGCATCAAGGCGCTAAATTTCAGTTGGACCCTGTACACAACTGCAGTATCTGAGAGCAAAGCGTGCATCAGTGCTCGGTATTGGTGCCTTTTGCGCTATGAGTGAGGTTACCCGACGCCGGAAACCCTAGAAACACCATAAAACTGTTTTGTCCTCGCCGGGAGAATTCAACAATGTATGTGAAACTTTGAGGGCGCTCGTGCCTGCAAAGTTCCTCTGATAAGTCACTCGAACCATTTATGTCTTTACCTTGTGAATAGAAGCTGAACGGTTCAAAGGTTCATAGTAGTACAATGCTGAACGCGGCTTCCTAAACTGAACGATTGTGCCCAATCACTACCTGGAAAGTCATAGGTACGTTTCTCCTTGGGGCTAGCGAAATATACCCTGCTGTTCCTTCTTGATCACCATTAGACAGCTGCTTCCCGATGTACGTCGATCCTTCCTAGCTCCGTAATCAGTCACTTAGGACATGGTCACATCCATGGAGTTTGTAGCCACAATGAAGAGTAGCACCGTGTTGATTGTTAAGATGTAGTTATTAATTACAAACTACGAATATGTTTGCAAGATAAGGGAAATTTTTATTGTACCCACCTAAAACGCACCAGCTACCAGGCGCCTACCCATAGTTGTGCAGTTTGAGCCACTAAACGTCTGACTTTCGGCGCTACTCGCCTTCCAGGACGGGGACCTAGTGATCCCTACTGCGCCTGGTTGAAGACGCCTGCTAATCGATGTGAGTGGTGCTCTTGCTGTCAGTTTCTAGCCATATTGCCTGAGTGAGTTTCTGGAGATGTAGGCACCTCGGAATGATTGTAAGCTGGCGCTAACTCGCTTCCTCATCCATTTTCATTCTTCACGAATAAATCGTGGTTGTACGGCAACGAAGCATCGGTGTTGATCACTGATTTCGTACTGTCGATGGTGTTGATTCTAATGGCGCATCTGGTTTTGTGCATAAAACACCGATTCAGTATAATAGCGGATCATTTTGAACGTATGCAACTATCATCAGTTGGGAACATGTAATCCCAGTTGAAATTTGTTAACGCTGCGATCTCACCTAGAGAAGCGTGCTGATCAGCTCCTTTCGCAGGTTGTACTCTATAGTTTACGCTGTCCGGTGTTCAACGACTGAAGCGTGGTGTAAAATGGAGTAGTGTGTCCCTTATCCTGCTTTAATTTAGTTATACCCCGGGTTCTAAATTCATTTGTCGACTTTGGAACCCCCTGGTTGCTCGATATTGCGAATGACTGTTCGGGTCTGATGTGTATAAATCCTGGGAACCAGTAACACCGTGGCAATCTGTAGAAAGTCTAATGTAAAGAAAAGTCCCTTGTGATCAGTTAATGAAGTTTTAGAGGATTGATTTTCCTAATACGTATTGGTTCCCTCAGCGTGTTCGATGGTTTCTGCCTTCTCGGGCTGTGGACCGTACGGTTGTATTTCATTTATCTATTTTATCTCGTTCCAGTTTTCAACAGTTTGTCTCCAGATGAACCAAATATTTTAACACTTTTCGTGAATGCCATGTCTGATATCAAGATGAGCAAGACTTCAGATCGCTACATATTCACTCGAGACTATTTGACCGTCAAAGGTAAGTCAATCGCAGTTGATCTTCACATGTTCAGTCTGGGATATGAATATGCCGACGGCTCCGGTGGAAGTGCACCCTGTTCAAGTTAAATTGCAAAATCAGCTCAGCATATTATACGAATCGGAACTGCTTTGTGATGATTTCAAATTGTCCATATCATCAGACGATAGGTGAGTTCGTTTGTCAAAATATTTTCACCGCTTTTATCTACTATTAATATGTGCTATTTTTCGCCCAGGGAACTTTTTGGAGATTATACATACGGCTGTCAATAATATTGATCCACTGGATGCCTGCGCGGAGTAGACCGTGGTACTGCGTGCAAGCAGCTGATGCTGATGTAAACCCGAGAGAATAGGATCGGTGTACTATCCCTCAGAGGCCCGTTGCGATTCATCGGTCGGCCCAAGCATAACACCATGGCAGTGAGCGCCAGCGGTAGTTCTTTTCCACCAAGGTGCTGGTCTCAGTTTTTGCAGGTTCAGCGTTGCAGGTTTTTGCAACGCTTGAACCTTTACCAAATTCCCGCACACGACTGGGGAACTCTTGTTTTGGAAAGCCTTGTTCAGACTTGAGTCCCACAACATTATTGTCGAAGTTGAGCAAAATGGCGAGATGGCCCAATGGTTGTGGCGCGAATTTACTAACCGGAAAGTCCGTGATTCGAACCCGACCTTTGCCTCTCGACCTCCCCTGTCTAGGCTTTGGCAACCTGGCAGTATCGCAGCCCTCGTGCTTCTTTCTTGTGGCATGGCAGCTAGGTACCGAAGGGGTGTTGCAGCTGAACGATTAGAGTGAAATGGTTATATATACATACGTATATATATATATGCTGTTATAGACTTATTAATAATAGTCAACCGAGACGTGTACCTCGTCAGTGATCATGTGACAAATGACTGTCCACTGACCGCGCTGTGGCGCCGATCTAGCGAATTAAGTTTACAAGACCTGCGGGTTTTACACTCATTCGTCACCACCAGAATGGTATCATTGTTCTCAAAGTTGAAACGCATAATCAACTGGTTTAAACTGGGAGCAAGATGCTTCTCTCACCTGAGCGAACGCCAAAACATATTGCAATAACCCAATCATTTTGTTTCTCATTTTTGTTCTCATTTTGTTCTCAACTCGCGCGCACGATCTCTAAAGCGCCTTACGTTTGCATTCTTTCAGAGAACAGATGATAGTCCTCAAAGTTGCCTGCAAATAGCCTGCTTGTCTGGATTTTTTTTTACCAAAAAAACATCGAAGCAGAAGTGCATCCACGTCAAGGTTAAACTCGTTTTTTTGCATTACAAGGTTCGTGTAGGCGACGATTAGTCGCTTGATTCTGGCAGGCTATCAGCTCAATAACTGTTCATTATGCCGTCAGACTTGTCGACTTTAGTCTGCGTTGGAGAAACTGACACAACCTAACTGCGTCCGTGAGGTAATTTGACAGCCACATGTGCTTCCACAAGTATTCAGGAGCGAGGTAGGGGATGAGAAGAGTGGTACTCATGTTGAGGCGAGTCTAATTAGAGGCTGTCAACACCTAGGAATATTAAGTGACACACTGTACTCATATGTTTTGGGGTTGCTCGGTAACTAATAAAATAACAATCGCTCAGCTTTAACACCCTTTTGGTGTCCAGCTGGCATGCCACTTGAATGAAGCGTGAGGGCTGAGATATGCCAGTTTGCTCAGGCGCAGATAGGACCAGTCGAGATGTCGGGGTTAGACTCGAACCAGAACCTTCTGGTCAGTACATTCGCGCCCTAACCATTGAGCTATCCCGATTTCTAGGTCAACTCATCGCATTGCGTAGTCCTCCACATTGTGCCAAACATTCGTGTATGGGTTGCTTAGAGCTGTTCATGAGTTGCGGCTTGCACTTTTTGTCTTGCCTGTTGGACTCACGAACCTTTCAAACCAGCTTACGTTGTGAATTCGCTTATTGTCTAGCACTGTGTTACACAATCTAGCGCTGTCTTTCGTCTCTCCTTTCCGCCAGGTTCATTGTATCCGGTTCTTACAACAGACTGGTCAAAGTATTCGATCGTCAGTCACTTGACCATCGAGAATACAGCCTGGTTATGCAAAAAGAGGAGCCAAACCCTTTTGTCGATCCTTTCCGTTCCCAAATAGATCCGAGTCCCTATACAATCTCCATGAGTGATTCCGCCGAATCGCCTTGGCCGCGTCGCATTGTAGAGGACAAAACCGAGGCAGCCGGGAATTTATTGGGGTCAGACTTTTCTCCGGAGTTCGCGCGATTCGGCCTGGACGCTGGATGCAAATGGCTCCAAGTTAGTTGGCGACCTGGGTCCTATGTAGTCGCAGTTAGTCACAATGATGGGATACACTTATTAGAGGCTTTATGCTAGCACGTCTTTCTTGCTCAAGCAACTTATTGTCAAGAGTGGGCTCTGGCCTTCGCGCTCATTCCTAGGGATCATGTTCTGGTTGTCTTCTTTCTTTCTTTCTTTCTTGACTTATCGTCTTCTTTTTTATGGTAGAAAAGAATACAGACTATTGGGGCTTCTGTCCTCTTTTTCTTTTTTGTTCGAACACCGATTTCCATTAATTTGAACTTCATCTCTGTATTTGAGGTTGAACAACTGGTGGTCCCGCCCCGGCCCTACTGAGTGCCAAATAAAGCTGATTTCACTATCCTTATCATTCTGTTCTACTGTTCACCATCATCTTTCCACCACGCTCGTTCGTCGTACTTCTGCAGGATTTCATCTTCATTTGCTTGTTCCCTCGCAACACCTGTACTGACGACCTTCTCGATATGGTTTTTCACCAACCATTCCTTCTCCTCTAATTAAGACGGACCAACCCTACGATTCTAAAATTGATTTTTCTACCCGTTCGGAAAACGTGCAGCTGTCTTCGCGTTAGATTCTCCTTTTGTATAACTGGAATATCGCATTTTATTTTTTCATTGAAATATATCTAAAACGTTCAACGTTACTTCGCCGCGATTGAGTGTTTCTCTCACTGGAACATGTGATTGGCTCCTTATTCTTGATGTAACGTAAGTCACCTTACGGTAAGGGGAACTCACTAGGCTCTATTCCTATTGGTCCAGGAATTCGGATGGTTTCACAGTACAGCAAGCTCTTCATTACAGTTTCGATAAACTGAGACAAATACAAGGATGTTTGCACCAGAAGAAGAATGCGTCACCTGAAGAACCGTTTTAATCTTCCACAATACAAGCCTTCTCCAGAGACCTGGAAGAAGCTATAACATAAAATATCAGTGCCTCTGAACCCGAAGTTGATCAGGTGACCACTGTTTTGTTCATAAGCCATTACCATGCTGATGTAGTTGCGCCCTGCTCTGCGGATTTTCAGAAAGAAACTTTGAACTAAGGACCGCATTTAAAAAGATTGACGTTTCATTCGTGTGGATACAGCTGGTCAAGGACTGTAACGTTTGAAATAGAAGTCCTTTGTGATATTTCTTGAACAGTACGTGAACTGGCTCGTACAAGAATGTATGGGAGATCAGGTTTTTATTTGGCCATCGACCCAGATGATGAGTGTACTGCCCTTAAAAGATTCCATATTATTAGTCGAACCTTCGCATAATCCTATGACGAGATATTAGCTCCGCCGTTCCTCCATACTGTCAGAACATTAGGCGGCTGTTTTAGTTGTTAGACTGACGAACTCACACCCGATGGACAGTACCTTGTCCATCCACTGGTTCCGATTTGGTCGCTGTCCGCGCGTGTTCGCACTTGCACTCCTCAGGTTTTGTTGTCTTATGAATCAGATATTAAGGAACTACTAACTATCTGTCTGTCGTGTGACTACCGGGCGACCCGCGATTACTCGGACATCGAAAGCTGCATTAGCCGGTCACTCGTCCGATGAGATTTTACTTCGGACGTAATTTCTGTAGTGAAGCCTAAATGAGCAATTCAAAAACAGTCAATTTTATTGAGGTGCCGTTAGAGAAACGAACTGCTGTAGCAATTTCTCAGCTGTGGTTAGGATTTTCACACCTAGGGTTGTTCTGAAACTGGTAAAGTACGTTACGAAGAATAACTATTTTGCTTTGTTACAGATGTTCATTCTCTTTTTGTGCGACTGTTGTCCTATTTGTTTCCACCCATTCGTCAATTGTCCACGTCATTCAGCTGTAGCACTCTCGATGTCTAGCTTCCGTTCCGTCCGAAGGAATCACGAGGATTGAGATACTGCTAGGGTGTCCAAGCTTAGAGAGGCGGAGTCAATATGTCAGAGTTGGTTTCGAACCACGGACCTTCCGGTCAGTCAGTTTGCGCCCTAATCACTGAGCTGTATCGAACTTCTGTCTACATATCCTCTATCTCGAGCCATCGGTCTCCTTTGTTCTTCATTTTGTATCCTTGAACCGCTGAGCTTCTCGCGTCGATGTTATGACGAATGTTTCTTCTGCTCTATAAGCACCCTCTAGCCGTACAAGAAAGTTCACTCTCCTTCGATAAGTCAGCTGGTCATACTCCGCAGTTTACGCTGGTTTGGCCACGTATTTCATATACCAGTGCACCGTTTGCCTCCTAGAAGCCTCTTTTCCAAGCCTTGTATCGGATACAAGCGCGGTCAGTCCATGACATTGCAACGAAGCATGAAATTCGTTACCAGTTAACTCAGTGGGACTGGCAACTGCTCTCTACCCGGATGGGGACTGCGGGACGAGACAATCTAGTGGTTACTGACCCTGACGGAAATGATTGTGCCACGCAGCCAACGGCGCTCTTATTGCGTATCTCTCACCTTTTGCCGTACTAGACAATACACGGATTGGGCCATCGCCTCTAACGCGTGATCCTCGTTCTCTTATTCTCTTTACCCTCGGCTGGAAGCTATGCACTTTGGTGCACGGTTTGTGAGCTGAAAAAATGGACTCAACTGAACTAACTGTGTGGACGCTTCACAATGATTGTCGTTGCGTTGTGTTGGTTTTGTTGTAGGTATTATCTCGGGCAGTATCTCGGTCCTCATGCTTCCTTCGGGTGGCATGGCAGCCGGGCATCGGCTGAACGGTTATCATTTTCACACTAAATTAAAAATTGACGCATATACGTAACGCACTACTCATAAGGTTGCTGAAAATTCGTCGACAGCCCACGACCGGTTTCGCCCTTCTTGGGGCTCATCAGGTAGGCGCAGTCCCCGAGTTTCCGTCAACCTTATGTTCTACTTGAAACCAGATTGGACTGATTTCGATAAATACACTCATTTGCAAATCAATTTGGTTTTTCCGAGAGACTCACCTGGAACCCAGCTGAATCTCCCGTTTGTGATGTTTTCAGGCAACTGAATGTGCTACACCAGGCCGCCTCATGTTCCAGTTGCTACGATATTCGAGATATCGCGATACATGTATATACGTAATGCACTACTCATAAAAAACGGGAGATTCAGCTGGGTTCCAGGTGAGTCTCTCGCAAAAACCAAATCGATTTGCAAATTAGCGTACTTCTCGAAAAAAAGTGATGCAGTTCAGTAACTACAGCCTAACCGCAGTGTTATTCACTTGATCCTCCAGGGAGCACGGTTTCGGTCTTTCCTATTTACCACTTTTCAATAGCTGCATTTTGACACGATTTGTTTGGCTCATGGTCAGCATTAAAGTTGTCTTTCTTTCACAGGCTCCAATTCTCCTCTAAACAAAGGTCAAAATTTAAGGCTCGTTTACTGGGTTTTAGTGCCTGACTAGCCAACTGGCGACTAAGTTAGTTCACAAAACATGAGTTTTGTTCGCGCGACACTGCTTTGGGCGTACGTTTCTGGAAAGACCACATGAAAAGACCGACCAAAAGCGGTCTATCCTGAGTTGGCTCAGCCGCAAATGAAGGCCTCTGGGGACTAATCAAAAGTTCTCCTCTGAAGAGCAATCTCTCTGGAGTGCTGCATCCACGTCGCCTCATGCGGTAGCTTGATCCATTAACGCATACAGTCATGCAAACAATACGCTCATGTTCCATCCACGTTAACCTTCTGCTGGTTTTGAGGTGATTTATTGCCGGCATTTCACGATGAACCACCTCATAGTGATGTAGTTAGCTCCCCTAGATAAAACACAAGTGACCGTCCTCATCTTAGAAAATTACGTCAATGACTGGCCAGAAATAAATTCTTCGGAGAGATAGTTCATAGTTTTTCACCTCTTGAACGACCGCTTCTCAAAATAAGCCACTCGGTTATACCTTTAAAGCACGGTTCAAGAGCAAAGTCCCTTCGAGAAAGGATCGTTTTTCATATGTCCTCTCTGGTGTTATCCCCGGGGGACTAGAATTACGGCTAGAGAAGCCCTTTGAAATGAGTATTCCCTGAGGTTGACGTATGCAAAGTGTGACAGCTTTTTTCACACTTCAGAAGAGATTAGATTTGCTAAGTATCCAGGGCCAAAAACCATCTCCACTGGAATATTTATACAGGAGTGTAATTAACCTCGATTGGTTGGTCTATTGACTGAGTTAATCAGGGGTGCAAAGATGAGAAATTTGCTTGATTCTGGAGAATACTCTAGACCAACTGCGATTATGGTTTAGTCACAAACAGAATCACGGACGCAGCCCGCGGAGGCCAGCACAATCCAAGTAAATCTAGACTGGAATGTAGTTTAAGGTTGTCGCGTAATGCTGCAAGCTTCTGCGTGGGTGGTCAAACACGTAATGTGAGTCGGCATATGTAGCACATTTCTACGTCCATGCCGTTCATGTCTGTTTGCAGTATTACCGCCCACAACTTTAAGCGGATGCCCCGGAGGTATCGGGTACTACTCTTCCCCTTATCAACCGCCCGGTGAAAGCTGATCACATCTTTGTATTTGACCCAAAACAGATTGTTAAGTTCGACCACATTTTTGGGTGCGTAGCTTTTCCTGGACTGGTTTGACCTGATTTGAATTATCCGACATGTAATAAAACTGATGGATAGCCAAAGACGCTGTTACACTACTGCGTGTTCAATATTAATCGCTTTTCAGTTATTCTCGGGTTGAACAAGGCGGTAAGAATATTTTCACTTATTCATGTCGTACACTCTTTTCTGCTACCAAACTTGTAAATCATTGTGTGTGTGTGTGTGAGAGAGAGAGAGAGAGTACAGTGATATGAGTCTAATACGAGGCGACCGACCAATAACATCGAGCTAGTTTCATAGTCTTAGGTCTTGTTGAGTTCACAACATAGGCTTAAAACGATTAGCCACTTTTTTATTAAGGAATTTTGACCTCTGTAGTTGGTCGCTTCGTGCTAAGACATCGAACAGTGCGTTGGGTTTGACTGTGACCAAGGTCAATTGGATGCCTGGCGATCGATGATTTGACCCTGGATTCGATCAGTGGTGAGTTAGGCTCAACTGGCACGGCGCGATGTTTCTTGGGCACGTGATCTTCCTGCCTCCACTCCGCTGTTGGTTTATTCCGTGCAACTATGGCTGGTCATTACATGGATTATGCGTTGGACGAGGAAGACGGGCAACAGCGGGGGCAAGACCAAACCCGTAAGATTCAGCCGATGTGTCATCCAAGCCGAAACGCGAAGTGCTCTTCAAGAATAATAGAATCCTGCCTTCATGAATGCCACTGCCCATAGATCAACCCAAGTCCAGGTGCACAGGTTTCTTTCAAACGTCACAGGCGCATTTCGCTAATTGTCTGAACCCTGATCGGTCGGACGCTGTCCGTTTGATGAATTGCACAGCCTGCTGTCTGTCTGTGATGTGATGTTCAGATGTAACGTAGTCCAACTACCGCTCATAGACATGATTTCGCTCGCGTACCCCGTTTGGCAGAAGCCAACATATGATGCTTGTGACACGCAAGCAAATGAGCGCACATAGAAGCTGATGATAGGGTGTGGCAGTTTGTCATTTAAATGGGACCTGGTAGCAGGCACATATTGGCAACGGTACACGTGATACCAACAGACTGTTTCCCCTTCCTGGATGCTAATTCACCAAGTTAACTGGAAGTTTTATGTAGACACGGCTCCTAGCACCTGGGTGTCGTTTACTTCTCTCTTTCATACCATTGCGTACCATTGTACCTAACATTAGTTTTGTAAAGCGCTCTGCTGAAAATTCCTTCTGTGGACGATCATGGAGTGCCAACGAAATTTAGCTGTGCGTTTTGTACGGATTCGCCTCCAGTCTTGTTATTACTGTAAACTGATTTGGGACAATATACCACACCGGTTGGGTTTATGTTATCTCCAACAGATATGAAGATATCACCCATATGGCGTGCTTAACTGTTGAGGTTCAAGTTGTGCTCGTGGACAGACCTATCCGGAAGGGTCCTGAAGAAGCCCACCTCGCAGCTCCGTCTTTGCCTTTATGGATTTTATAACTCCAGCTGACTAATGAGCAATGAAGGCAGATGGTAGTAGCAGTCCTTTTAATTCCGCGAAGGTGTTATCAATGTTTTCGTTAATTGCGCTCGTTCACGTCACAAACACGACATATCATTCCGGTGGGTACTACGTTAGTTAGTGACATCATGTTGTCAAGGCGTAGCGTTGTATGCTTATCGATCCTGTCTCGGCACTCCTACCACACTTGGTTTTGCAAGCGCTCGCCTGTATTTGCGACCTCGGTTGTCAGTTGACAGTCTCCCCAAGCTATACTAAATTTTTGCTGGAGGCAAGTTGCTAACAATTTGTTCCTTTTTTTATTAACGTCTTGTCTTGCGTCACATGTCGAAACTTTGGTAGATGTACTCGTCTAACAAACTGATTGGTCGGGACGTGAATGATGTTAGAATTGCATGTCGCGCTATACCCTGACTGAAGCGCATTAATTGCAGCCGGAGGGCTGTGGCAAGTCGTTGGTAGAAGCCGCTATACCTACCTTTGAATCGTGGACAAAAGTGGCCTGTTTAGAAGGTTTCTGTCTTTGTCGAAGCGGACAATTTATCCACAAATCCATTCCATGGGATTTGACCAAAGTGGATTCCTATGGTTTCACCCGTTTTGTGCTCCTGAAACATTGCTTTTCTAAACCGCATTTGAAGTTGGCGTCAATTTATCGTAGTGCTGTAAAAGGAACAGATTGAATGAGTCAAGAAATTTGCTCCCTGTTGATGTTGAGACAACCAAACTCAACATTTTCTGTTAGTTGTCTGAATCCACACAGAATGTTGCCTTTATCATGTGTCTTCGTGTGTGCTGTGATGTCATGTGACCACAATGTTGTGATTCCTTCAGAGTCACACCAGTTCGTGCGTACTGCTTACCACATAAGATTGCAAAACGCCCGCAACTGTCTTTCGGTGCGCAATCAATACTCGTCCCAGGCTGGAGGCCCCGAAATCGATAAGTTTCGTTGTGACTGTCTCGCACCACTTACGTTTGACATACTCCAAGGTCCGTTTCGTTTATATGCATTGCTTGTGAATGGGGAATCCCCCGTACTGCAGAAATTCCAAACTGAATGGCTAAGTTACGTAGGTCACGGGACCCGTGTAACTGAACGTTTTTGGCGCTTGACTGGCCTCCTGTTTTAAAACTTCGGACCGCAGGCTGAAGTCCATCCAGAATGATAGTCCGAAACATCTTACAGTTGAGTAAACTGAACTCTTTGAAAGAAAATTATTGGAGCTCCCAGTGAAGGTATCTTGTTGGATCAGTAAACGTGGTGTGGTGTGGCGAGGCGAGAGATCGGTGAGGCATTGGCTATCTACACTGCAGTTTGCGGTTAATGTCATCTATTTTTTCCGCTGTTGGGTTCACAGTAAACCAAACTTAATTATATCCTAGCTAAAAGTTGTGTAACTGAACCACCGAGCGAGAGAGAACTCTTTGAATCCGTTCTCTTCTCAGGCGTGGTATCCAGTACCTTGGTATCGGTCGAGCTTAAACGGGGTACTTGTAAGTTTTATTATTCCAGGAGGAATTGACATGCAGGTTTTATTGTGATTTCTTTTCTCTACCCAATCTTTGTGAGCGGAACTACAGCGCAGCAATATCTACGTTCAGTTTCACTCCGCATTCGTTTTTTGTGTGATAACGTGTCAACCCAATGGTTTGAATTAAGGCAGTGAGTCCAGTGTGTCTGAAAGTCTCAGAAACGATTTCACCGAACTTTGTGAGACGTATATTTTATTATTGGAGGCATAAGCAAGGTGCAGTAGGAACTAATAAATTTAGTGTGATCGTACAAACAGTGAGTTTTGTACAATCGGTAATATAACAGCTCCGCTAAACTCTAAACCTTCTGAGTATAGCGCGTTTGCGTTCTAGGAAAGTGTGTGTTGACAAACGAATCTACCCCCTCCGCTGTTCCAAAAGCAACCTCAACGGAAGCGAGTCAGTACACATTTGGAACTAATTTCAGTTCAGTTAAAACACGCTTGCATTTTCAAATCAGAGAACTGTTCTCCGCGTGCTGTTTCCGAAAAGATCCTAGGACAAGCACCTCACACCATAGAATATTTACCAAATGGTTGTGCCCGAAAATTGCTAGGGTACAGTATAGTCTTATGAATCGGCTAGGAAGATACTGTGGGGAACGTTCCGTTAAACCATGATTGGTCGACGGTTTCGGTCTACCAAACACGGACGCGCTGCGCTAGACGTGCGTACTCCTCATTCTTGAGCGGACTGTTATTCTACCCACCAGTTTTCCTGTATGAGCGTGCCACGCACTTTTTCCAGCGCAGCGTCAACTAGTTTAAAACCGCGAACATCAATTCCTATGGTGCATTGGCATACCAACCTGCCACAGTTCTGTTACAGCTACGTTGGCGGATTTACTTGTTCAAATAGCCACTGCTCCGTGGAATGACTAGATCAACTAATTCCGGACTTTTATTATGCCCATGAACATTTTACCACGAATTTGTCGGAGATAGTAGCAGGTTTAGTCGCAGGTGATTGTGAGATTTGTAAAGTTCACATCCACGTGACTCCTTTGAACGCCTCTGGTCTTTGCCTAACAGATGTGTTCGGTTGTCCCGAAGCCTCCAACGACAACCAATAGCTGTCTTGGTTGTGACGATCGATTTATCCCCTGTCAGGACTTCCCAGTCAGGTAACCCTCCGGTTGCCCGGAAACGCTGGTCAAGCATGAACACACTCGCCTTCTCAGAAGTATTGATTCAGGTTCCTCCAGCGTGCCCTGGTTGACTAGTGGTAACACAATCGCCTCGATTGTCACTCAGTGACGGGTTCTAATAAGGGCGAAGCTCGAGTATCCCGTTTAGCGTGGACTCACCGGAATAAGTGCGTCAGGACAGGATGAGAAGTGTTCAAAGGAGAGTAATGTGGATGTGATATTGAGTTTGTCTGGTAACCATATGTCAACTGGTATGGCATGCCGAAGTCTTCTGAGTGGAGTCATGTGACGCGCCTTCGTATCTTCTGTGCACCAGGACTGAACGGTAACAACCAAACATATAGTGAGGCTTGGGGGTGATTGGTATAGTATGCCGTAGGAGTCAAGTTAAGCTGGTTTGAGTGAACTTTGAGAAACAGAGACCGAACACCATTGGAAGGTTAAACCTGATCGAACCAGATGGTATCCTATGTGCAAGGTAAGTTATTAGCACCAAAATTTTAGAGAAAAACAATTTTACCCAGCGTGCTAATGGGTGCCAATAGGCGGAGTGAGGTCAGGCCAGAAAACTCAGTCATATGTGGTTGACTTCATTATCGGGGCTTCTCTGGTGGACAGTTAGTTACTGGTACAGGCTGGTAATTGCAAGATCACGTGTCCGTAGACCACTATTGGAGAATTTAAGGCTACAAAATCTATCCAAGAACGCTTTGTGCACGCTTGGTCCTCAGGTCAAGAGCGAGAGACTTCAAACATGACTGGTCCACTCTTCTCCCACCTGACGAGTCCCACTGAGGACAAAACCCTTCGGGTGAATGTTCCTGTTGGAATTCACCGACATCTTTCTAGACCAACTGGGGGTTCTGAACGCATGTGCATCCGCTTCGTTATTTCACGTAATTTATTGTGCCATTGCCTGCTATCGTATGCACCGAGTAATCCTTGGCATTTGGATATCTACCCGTAATATCCTATTGAAATTTTTTTCATACTTCTTGAACGGCTTCGTTGTAATAGCAATAACGATAAGAATAACAGTAACAATGGTAATGCCTGTTCCCAGTTGGTTCATCCGTGATACGTATCGCCTTCAGTGAGCCTCTTGTGCATTTCGGGCTGGGTGTGAAGTATTGAGTCAGGATTTCGTCATGCAAGTGCAGTCAGCCTTATGTCAAAATCTGATCTGTGTTGCTAGTCATTATTGTGCAACGGATGAAAAGCCCCAATGTATTTTCCGCCGGATTGTCAGGAGCCAGCTATACATAGTGCCTCTTAAAAAACTAGACTGCAAATTGAGATTCCGTTCTCTCAGTGAAGACAACCTATGCTGGGCGCAGAAGTATTGCACATAGTAATAACAGTGTTTATTCCAAACTGGTAGTTGACCTATCCTCACTTGGGATCATGGTAACACAATCAGCAACACTGACGTTGGTGGTGGGTGCCAAGCAATGCATGGAAGCAGGCTTGTCACATAAATAATGGACATCATCCTATACAGATGAGAGTCTACATAACCTGGCATGATCTAAATGCAGTGAACATTGGGAAACAGTTACTAGGTTTGCTTCCAGCTTGTGGGGAACTAAAATGAAGCAAGATCAGATCGCATATGGTGGACAATAACGGGACGGAGTGAGGGCTAAACCAAGCGGTCCTGCTTGACACGTGAAAAGAAACTACAGATTGCAGAAAACAGAACAGCGAATCTGGAGAAGCAGGTTCATTTCAGTGACCCGGCTCACTAAACTGAACTAAAACTGGAAACCATTGCTTGAGTTGCGTGGCCTTGGGCATTTGATTTATTGGTTAGGGTCACGAGAAACATAATTTAGTTTGATGAGATGGACGAATTCGCAATATAGATAAACGGTAGCTGACATCTCAGCATCACGGTGTACAGTGAAGCTAGATAGACTGGCTGGTGTCGACGTTTGAGTGGAATCACGTTTAGAAATTTCCTGGATGGTGAGGTAGTGCTAACGGAACGTGAGTTGTGAACAAAATCATTGAAGTTGTGGAAAGGGCCAACTGAGAATGCACCAAGATGGCTAAATCCGCGGTAATGATTAAATGGATTGAACGAACTGGTCCCAGAGACTGTTCGGGCCAGGTGAACAGTTTGTTTGTAATCTTACCGAGCTTTCCGAGAGAGCGAAAGAATAGGGCCCAGAGTACGAAGAAAATGGCTGCTTGTGTATCATCAGACTGGGGAAAGCAGTGCCGCGCCACCATCGCAAGGACATACTTGGGTTTCTGTTCAGCCCTGTACCGAACGTCATAGTTGAGATAATCGGATAAGGGAAGTGCAGCGGGATTTCGGGTTAGCTGAGGGAATTCACACAGGTAGAACAGATGCGATTTATGATCATCGGTAACTTCGGTTCAGTTGGAGATCCATGCGGATGTAAAGCACAGAACAGGAAAGCAGATAATGACCGTAAGGTAGTCTGGAGCTGACTCCATCGAAGAGCGAAACTACAGACCGACCGTACTGTTGAAGGCGTAAGATGTCATAGCTCCATGCCCTTTTCGCTTCTCCGGATTCGCAAGAATCGTTCGACAACAACTGAACAGCAGTCCCTTAAGTCTGTCGGATACCGATTGGAGTCGATCAAGCTGATGGTGATGGATTAGTAGTGCGAAATAATGACGTCTGTTATTGAAAGGTTGGTAAAACAATTTTGGGCGGCCAGGTTTATGCCCGGGCGTAATATTATGTACTATTTCCATATCTGTAAATCTGTCAGGGAGAGCGTGCGTATCCCGTAAGATTCATGTGTCTTGGCCAAGACGTTTTCCGCCAACAGCCAGCACATTCCATATTGTGGCCCGTCTGGACAATGCCGCACAGCGGGTTTTCTTTTTCTCGCCTTAGCAACACACAGATTTCGTCACAACTGATAAGCACTGCACTACGTGGGACCACTATTCGTCTCTTAACTTGTGTCCCACCGCCTGCATTTTGCTGCCAAGTGGGCTGTTCACACACACAATCATGTGCGGTTCGCCTTTGCAGTGTGATCAAAAACCGTCTGGGGAAGGTCAGCGGTCGCTTGAAAAAATGGGTTGGCTATTCTGAAAATCTTGAGAACTCCATATTAAAGGCATCCCGGCACGCTAAATGGCGCACGCGGGAATATGAGAATCATACTTCGTGTTATTTTGACTGAAGAGAAATCACGGAGTGCGACGGGACCACTATACACATGGTTTGCCGAATGACCATGTGCGCACCTCATCCCGTTTTGAGACTCCTAAGCCTACTAGGGCCACGACCACCAGAATTGCAATATCATCGTATTTGAACCAACAAGGTGGGATGAACCTGCTCTCACTAACTCGTAGTTCCTGCCGCAGTCCCATACGTCTGAAACTGTGCCGTTTAATGCAAGTGCCCTTCCGCCAGGCGATGCGACTCTCCTGCACTCATTTTCTCACGGTAGTTTGGATAATTCCGTTCAAATCAGTAGAAAACCTATTACACGGATGTTTTCTTATTTCGTTTACCCCCTCCCCCGGAAAGGTGACTGTCGGGCGCTAGCTCTCCATAGCGAAAATTACTCATTACACTCGTTTGCAAGCCATCACCACCACTATTTAATGGTCCGCCAGAACACATTAAACAGACGACTGACAAACTACAGCCGTTAGAAACTCGAAAAGCTAAAACCGCCAGTTAGCAGTGGATTGTTAGGAGTAAGTCCTGCTGCAAAAATACTTCATCTCCTTGGGGGTCGAAATACCGCCAACGATCTAGGACAGTGGGTCTTGACCCAGTTGGCTATTCCTGGACAGGGAAGTGGGCTAGCTTGTTTTCTAGATGTTTCAAATGCTTTTAAATATCCCATGTTACCAGGATGTTAAAGGTGCACGTGTAACCGCCGGCCTGCAGTAAAACATCCTACACGGGTCAAAAA
Source organism: Clonorchis sinensis (assembly GCA_003604175.2). Lineage (NCBI taxonomy): Eukaryota > Metazoa > Platyhelminthes > Trematoda > Opisthorchiida > Opisthorchiidae > Clonorchis > Clonorchis sinensis. Next base: position 214,141,959 of record CM030369.1, read on the forward strand.
CTGAGCTACCACACTAGCCATCCAAACTGACAAATCAGAGCTGAATCCGGACACTCTAGAGCACAGTGGAACCAAAGGAAAGAGGAGAGAGGCCTACAAAGATTTTATAGAGCTGGTTACCTAAGAAACCTCAAATGAATATTTCTGAAACAGTGTAATGCAATGACAGTTCAAAGAAACAAAGACTAAACAAAACAATTACACTTCATCAGATCATGGACACAACGGAGACGACTGCAAGATTACTAGGACGGCGACGCACAAGAGTGGCCTACAGAGTTGCAAACACGCTACAAACTGGCTCTGGAGGAGGCAAGCCTCACGTGGACGGAGCGCCCAAAGTACGTACAGTTATCAGCACTTCTTTCCGTAACAGACGTCAAAGGTGCAACAGTGAACTCCACCCCCAAGCTACAACCGAGCTGGATTGGGTCAGACGAGCGGAGTCAAGTGGTGAAGCCTACCGGCAAACCAACCACACGCACTGACGCCGACATCGGGGAATGCCGCGAGAACCGTACAACCACTGAGGCTGTGAAATTGCCAATCTCTAGCTCCACTCCGTCTAAAGTAGCCTCTTTGATTGTGGACACAACTCTTGCCCAGGACCATGACAATCAAAGCCACAAGCCTGACCACGGCGAGCCGAACAGTCCCTCATACACCCAGTTGGCCACGCTAATCGCGGGTGACTCGGATGACCACACAGGCGCGAAAGAAAGGCGACTGCGGCCAAACAAGCCATATACAACTCGCCAAATCAGAAAACTGCTGGCTGGCTTCAAGGTGCAGTCCTCTGAGAAAACCAGCCTCATGGGAGCACCACCAAAAGAACTACCCGGTGCTGCCACCCAGCGCTCAAAGCATCACAGAGGCACCTTTCCGACCAAATCGCGCCAAAATGCCCAAGAAGCCAAACAGACGCGAGATCGCCCATTGAGCAACAGCGAACCTGGCCGTCCAGAAGAAGTTAAAGAAAGGGCTACAAGTAGCAATGGTCGAAATTTTCGCCCACGGGGAAAAAAACTTCGTCCACCAAAACTAATAGGCCCGCGCAAACCGGGCTCCCACAGGGCGAAAAAAACCCTGCAAATGAAAAGCAACCCACGAAACCACCAATCGAGGGAGCAGACAAATATGCCTCAGAGGTCCCTTCGGAGCCCTCGACTCAAACCCGACGTGCAGCTATTAAGCCTGCTAACCTCCCTGGTTACACAACTCTCGGCTCCTCACCTTCGGAGGCAGCAGAGACAGTGTTGAAATGCTTGTCCACAAACTGTCTTAGCCTCTTCAACAAACTTTGTGATATTAAACAGTCAGTTTGTCTTGAACAGCCGTCCATTATCGCACTCACAGAGACCTGGCTCACACCAGATGTCTCTGACGCGGAGATCTCAATAGACGGCTACTCTATTTTTCGAGCTGACTCAAAACGAGGGAGAGCTGGTGGGGTTGCTTTATACTTACATGCGGCCCTGCCAATCCCGATTGTCCTCTCTGATACCACTCCTGCACCTTTTTGTGATGCACTGTGGCTTCAAGTCCCGCTGCGCGGGTCCGATTCTCTCCTTCTCGGTGTGGTCTACCGTAGCCCCTCGAGTCCTCCGGAAGATGACCACTTCCTCATACGAACCCTTGGGCAACTCTCCTCCAGCTACCACTTCACTCATCTCCTGCTGGTAGGTGACTTCAACGCTCCAAAGGCCCCCTGGACGGAGCTCCAGTGCGTCGGATCAAGTGGACCCTTTGCAGCGGCGTTGACCGAAGTCGTTCAACAGAGCGCTTGGACTCAACATGTCGTTGCACCCACCAGATACCGCGCGGGCCAACAACCGTCCCTCCTGGATTTGGTCATCACCAACGAAAGACATTTCGTTGATCAGGTGACAATTAACGCTCCACTGGGACATAGCGACCACTGTGTGCTCACCTTTGATTTCATCTGCTATTGGGCCAGAAATCCCGAACCCCAAACGTGGATTCGAAACTTCTGCCGTGCAGACTTTTCGGGAATGCGCATCTTTCTTAACCAAGTTAAACTGGGGCCAGCCTCAGTGGAAGACTTATATAGGACTATTGTCCAGAAAGTTCACGAGGCTGACGCGATGTTCGTCCCAAAAAAACCAGCACGCAGTCGGACGAGCCGTAAACTACCCAAAAGGATCCGGCGTCTTCTGGAAAAGAGGTCACAACTATTTCTCAAAAAGTTGACTACAGGAGACACAGAAGATGAGCTGGCATTTCGTAAAATGCGGAACCGCTGTAAATCGGAAATCCGCCAATGGAACATACGAAAACAAGCCACCATTCTAGACCTCGCCCGGAAGAACAGAAATGTGCTGTTCAAATACATGCGGCATCGCCGAAGAAACAAGCCATCCGCGTTCTCCCTGAGGGACAGGAACGGGGAACCCACGAGTGACCCAATAGTGGTATCTGAGTTCTACAGAGATCACTATGCAGGTCTGTATTCAGTCCCAGCGTCCTCGTCACATCCAACGTTGTCAAGGCGTACCTACGAACGGCCTCTAACCGACTTGGTATTCACGGTGGAGGACATTCGTCAACTCCTGCACAAGATCAACCCATTCTGCGCGTTGGGGCCCGACGAAGTCCACCCAAGGATCCTGAAGGAAACGTCGTACACACTGGCAACTCATTTCCATCTGCTGTTTCGTCAGTCGCTTGACGAAGGCCACCTTCCCTCTGTTTGGAAGGAAGCGATTGTCACGCCAATCTACAAAACTGGTGACCGACTATCGCCTGGCAGCTACAGGCCTATAAGCCTCACTAGCGTGCCATGCAAGGTGATGGAACGCATTCTGAAGCGAGCCATTCTAGATCACCTTACTTCCAACAACTTGATTTCTCAAGCTCAACACGGATTTCTCCCAAACCGTTCCTGCGTGACGAACATGCTCGTATTTATGGACAGCTTAACCCAAGCCAAGGACGAGGGACTCATATCGGATGCCATATTTTTCGACTTTTCAAAAGCATTTGATCGAGTCCCACACGTCCCTCTGCTCCACAAACTCGAGTCTTACGGGATTCAAGGGAAAATCCTACACTGGATCAAGGCATTCCTATCAGACAGATCATTCCGAGTGAAAGTAGGCTCGACCTACTCTTCTGCGGCGCCGGTCTCCATTGGAGTTCCTCAGGGCTCCGTTTTGGGACCTTTGCTGTTTCTGATATACGTCAATGACCTTCCAGATGTTCTTTCAAGTCCATGTCTACTTTTTGCGGACGACTTGAAATCGTGGAGTTCCAATGCCAGTGCCCTCCAAATTGATGTAGACGCCGCAAAGCAGTGGTCGTTGGACTGGCACCTTCCTCTGAATGACGAAAAGTGCGTCCATATGTCATTTGGAGGAGACTCAGCGAACTCCTTTGTCATGCATGGTGAGAAAGGACCAGAAGACATCACGAGGATAGATGCCAAAAAAGATTTGGGTATCTGGCTCTCTCCAAACCTGTCCTTCTCACTGCACCTTGAGAAATCGGCTCAGAAGGCATTCGCTGTTCTACGGATGATTCGGCGTACCTTCTCTCGTATTACTCGCACGGACTTCCAAATACTCTATGGGGCCTATGTCAGACCGCTCCTTGAATATGCCAACCCGGTTGTCTACTCAGGACGCACGAAAGACGTAATCCTCATTGAGCGTGTCCAGCGAGCTGCTACGAAAATGGTTGCCGGTCTCAAGTCCATGGACTACGAAACGCGTCTCGTGGTGCTCGACCTCTTTCCCTTGGAGTATCGTCGCCTCCGAGGGGACTTAATTCTTACTTACGCCCTGTTTGAACAAGGCTTGGCCAACAGGTTTTTCACCGTTGACCCAGCAAACACACGGCGGGGACACGGTAAGAAGATTTTTAAGCTCAGAGCGCACACCTTCATTAGGCAAACTTTTTTCTCATTTCGGGTAGTTGCTGCGTGGAATAACCTTCCTGAGACGGTTGTCCACGCTCCCTCTAGAACTCAGTTCAAAACACTATTAGACACTTATTTACGCGAGTCCTCGCGCTGGCAAACATACTGCCCCGCGCTGAGAACTTAAAGAGCAGTGCTACACCCTTTTTTCACTTGTGCCTTTCAGGTGAACGACAGCTGCTGAACGACAAGAACAAAACCAACCCGGGAAACCTGGGCGAAAGCCTCGCTCCTGTGTATCAATCCGTGAATCCGTGAATCCGTGAATCCTAAGACGAGGGAAAAGACAATTATTGTCCGCCGATTTCGGTGCAACAACAGTGAAAAATCTCATGCATCACTTGCAAAGACGGGCCAACACACTGTCGACCAATCGTTCCTTTGACTGCAACTAAGAACAAACACCTTACAAGACCCCAGCCGCCTTCCAAAAAATTCTCATCTACCGAACTTTTTGTTCGGACCTCACCATCTCGATGGATTTTCAACTTGTGCTCCACAGAACGTCAATAATTTTCATTACAGTTTGCGCACCGTCCTCCGCGCTAGCATCAACCCGCTATTCTAAGGATCTTTTACACACTAGGCTCCGTTCCAACGGTGACATCAGTGTGCCTCCTCATTTGAACTGTACACCGTGATCCTGATACTCCAGCTGCCATTTATCCGTATTGCGAGTTCCTCCAATTGATTCCCAACCAAGCTTTTCGCGGGTCTGGCCATAAGCTCAACTGCTCAAGGTCACGGAGCTTCAGCAGTGACCTTCAGATTTAGTTTAAAGTAACCGGTCAAATCAATGCAACACTGTTGTTTTTTCCAGACCTGTTGTTGAGGTGCACCCTTTCCCGCAATTTACAGTTTTGTTTTCATGTGTCAGGCGTGACGCCCTCGCTTTATCTTTCTCCCGTTGTGCGCTTGCGGCTATCTTCCAATTTAGCCGGTCTGATCTTGCTTCAGCTTGATATGGTCCTGAAAATAAACAAGAAGACTAGCTGTTTTTCTCTCTCCTTGATGACCACCCCAATTAGATTGTGTCAGTTTAGGCATGGCCGCATGTGTGTCGGATGTTATCCACCATATGTGTGACTACCCTGCTTCCGCGCAACCCTGAGTACTCACAGGTACCTCCAGCCTTGCCATTATTCTGACTGTAACATTATGATCATCTCTGATAGTATGCTATCTACCAGCCGGGAATAAATATTATTATTGATCAGGCCCTAGTCAAAGGTGGCTTTTACGACGCTTTGGGCGACCTGTGCAGTCGGGCAGGTGACTCGTATACCGTTGTGGATGCTAAACGTGTGGATGTGCAAGCAGGTAGATTTATCATCACTACAGGTCACTTGTGTTGTTGCCTGGCATTAGGGCCGTGAATCACGGGAAACGGCTATGTTCTGCAAACAGATTGTTTCTGTGTGCAACTACCTATCGAAACAGCTGAGGCCGCTGGGCCACATAGTGTCCACACCATGTGGATCAAACTGCAATACAATACATCATTATTAGCTGCGTGTGGGGTGGGTCACTTAGCGACGACTGTCGCTGATTCTGGAACGCCCAGGCCCCTGGTTGCACTTTTCAGGGATGCGCAAGATGCGCACATCCAATATTTCCTTCTGAATTTGGTTTAAACAGCAGTTGCCTGCTGTCGGATTAACTGTGAAGTATGAACGGTCCGGCTTGCTCCCCCAACCGAATAGGATTTTCGGTAGCCAGAGCTCACCAGTGCATAAACCGAAAATAGGATCGATAGGTTGGTGCGCCAGCTTGCAGGTCTGGTGGCACACCTACGGACACTGGATTCACTGTGGCTGGGTGCTTACGACAAGGAGGTGTGCCCCGTCTTCCGCACTCAGGGGCATGCGTATGCCCACCATCTCTGTAGCGGCATAGGTGACACGGATACAGCGCGGTCCTGGACCGATCTGTACACAGAGAAAATTAAAAAAGCCTTTGTCGAACACCATTGCTGCTAGCTCTATCCGACCCTGGTTATGGTATACGTCCAAGAAATTCCTCGCATGAATCCAAAACACTAATTATATCAAGGTAACAATTGCCCTCTCGCTTGTAAGCTAACAGCAACGAAATAAAGTGAGTTGGTTTCATGCCTCGGAAGCTGTTCAATCCACAAGGCCTGTATCCAATCCACAGGCGGTGGCTGTGCCGCATGAAGTTCACTTCACCTTTTAAACATACAAAACGGGGATGCGCGCTTATCCCAATGCCTACCAACGCATACTAAAACCACCAAATTCCACACAGGAACTCAACCTCCAGAAGTAGTCGTGCACATCTTTTGCACAGGATTCATTTTCAGATAACCGTCCATCTTCCCATCGTGTATGCTGCTCGTTACCGTAGCTCCTGACTGGCAACTCGTATTCCTTTCTAACTCTCACCCAGTATATAATGATGTTTATTCCACAACTGGTCGGTGTCATATGCCCCCAGGCATGATTATAATGTCGCAGCCAGAATAAAAGCGTGACTGGTCGGGTTAGTTGGTACCGAGGAATCCTCTGTAGCGGGGCGGTACCACATATACTGGGCATTATCCAAATTAGACACGGACACGCCAAGACCGGCACGATCTAGATGCGGTGGCCACCGGAGGCGGAGAGAAGGGCTCTTATGGGTTTCTCTACATTCTTCTGTAACCTATCAAGCTGAAGCAAGATCAGACCGGCTAAATTGGAAGATAGCCGCAAGCGCACAACGGGAGAAAGATAAAGCGAGGGCGTCACGCCTGACACATGAAAACAAAACTGTAAATTGCGGGAAAGGGTGCACCTCAACAACAGGTCTGGAAAAAACAACAGTGTTGCATTGATTTGACCGGTTACTTTAAACTAAATCTGAAGGTCACTGCTGAAGCTCCGTGACCTTGAGCAGTTGAGCTTATGGCCAGACCCGCGAAAAGCTTGGTTGGGAATCAATTGGAGGAACTCGCAATACGGATAAATGGCAGCTGGAGTATCAGGATCACGGTGTACAGTTCAAATGAGGAGGCACACTGATGTCACCGTTGGAACGGAGCCTAGTGTGTAAAAGATCCTTAGAATAGCGGGTTGATGCTAGCGCGGAGGACGGTGCGCAAACTGTAATGAAAATTAATGACGTCCTGTGGAGCACAAGTTGAAATTCACCGGGATGGTTAGTTCCAAACGATAAGCGCAGCAGGTTGGAACTAGCGCATCTAGGTGTTGGCTGGGCCCGTGTGAATTTCTATTCGTAGTTGTGGTTGAAAGAATGAGGGTGCAGTCAAATGTGTGAAGTGGTTAGTTGAGGGTGCGCTCTTTAACTGTGCATAGTAGTGCTGCACCATTGACATACTCCGGTTTCTACACAACTCCGTATCTGTCGCCGTGCTTCGGCTGACTGGACGGGGATGTGTAACTCTGTGTGGAGCGTAATTTTTGTTTGTCCAATGGAATTCGCGTAGGTAGAGCAAATTCTGTGTAAGGTGGCAATTATTTTTTGCCTGGCTGGGAATCTTTTTCGGATGCAGTGTACAGGCTAGTTGGAATGGATAGCGGCCAGATTAGACTTTCGAACTAGGTAGTGCTGAAGGTAGAAGCTTGGGAAGACAATGTAATGGGATGAGATCAGTAAGGCCTGTTGAGTTTGAGGAGGCATCAGACAGAGAAAAACCGTATGTTTACCACAGTTAGGATGATGCCAACCAGTGGCTAGACGAGACAGGATAGGGTTAGATTTATACTTATTAGACAGGAATTAGGGACTGGTTAATCCACTTGTTTTTTCTTGCTCACCCACTCCTGAGAGCAGTAAGGAAGGGCGTGCGTGTTGTGTTTGAATGACGGATTAGGCCATGGTGCGGTGCAACCTGAACTGTGGCGAAGGTGGCCACAGCTTTGCGCGCCGTGGGCGTCAAAGGGTACCTCCGGGCTTTCCCGTGTATTTAAGAAATTTTTTTAACAGATGGACGGTCACCACCTCTAGTTTGTGGCGCTGAAGAGTACACGATACAACTGAAAGGAGTTCAACCCATCAGCAAAAACAGACAATAAGAGTGCTCTCCTATGGATTTCCTGAATTGTTAACCAGGCTAGGAATTACCGGCGATGGGCGAAGCATTCGTGCCACCGGGGTAATGGCAGGTATAAAAACGTACTGTGGTGCAATGCAACAGGGCAAGCATCCCTGCAGGACGTAACCAAATGAGCACGTGATACGTTTCACTGACTATATCTGACGGCTTTTGGAACAATTTCATACACCAGGAAATTCCCCACTTCGTATGTTTACCACCAAAATTCCTAACATCTAGTAATACATTCGTATGTACTAGCTGAAAGGGAACCACATGGCAAGAACCACATGCTACGTCTTGCCTACCCACGTCTCTGCAATCGCAACCCAAACTCATAGCGACTGAACAACCAACAATGACCTGGGCGACAAACCATCTAACTGATGCACGTTCTCCATATTCACGTATTGCTATACCAGTTCAAGACGATCTTCTATCGCCAAAATCCTCTATCTCGGGCTGGATGAAATTATTCGTTTCTGGAATCGACCGCTATGGGCTGATTACGGCAGTTAGAAATATTAATCACTATCAACCGTCTGCTGTTCTAGGCCGCAGTGTGCCTGCTAAACATAGGGCCTAACAGCAATCCTTTATTCATTTATTGTCTATTTTGAGTCCTCAATGTAGATACCGCTTCTTTATTGCCTCGTCCACACGGTAGTAACAACTTGTAGGGAACATGCCAACCGAGGCGTGACCGGGTCGTTACAACCCGAACGCGGCAAGCAACAACACAATAGGGCGGAAAGCACAACCAACGAGACGCGCTCCCATTAGTTGTGGGAACCAAAAAACTAAAACAGTGGGACATGAGGCGGGGTTTGAACTAAAACTTAAAAATTGCTGCTGGTCATGAGTGACCTTGGGTGGTTGAGTAAATGGCCAGGGTCACAAAAAGCAAAATGGAGCTGGAGATGGAAGGATTCGAAGCGGAGACAAATGGCAAGTTCCGTCCCTAAAAATAAAGGCCTTAAATGAAACTAAATGGACTCACTTATGTCGCTGTTGCAGGGAAATCTTGTGCAGAGAATATTTTCGATGAGGTGATAGTGCAACCGAATAAAGCCGAAAGAACAACGTAAATAAAATTGTTAAACTTGTAAAGGGGGAAGACTGAACTTGCAGCGGAAGATTAGGACGGTTGAATCAGGACGAAAAGTTCAGTAGATTAGAATAAACTCGTTCCAAAGGCGGTACTGGCTAGGTGAAAATTTGTTTGTACTTGCAACTGCAAGCTCGAGTAAGCGGGGATAATGGTCTATGGTGGGAAGAAAATGGTTGTGGGAGTGCCATGAGTCTAGGTATGGCAATGCCTTAGCATCACTGCGCGAACATACTTCGGTTTCTGGAGAGCCCAGTAACGGACGTCAAAGTTGCAGCAATTGGACAGAGGATTCGCATTTCTGTGGCCGTTGGACTTGGTTAGACGGGGGATAAACACAAGTAGGGCCAAGTCTATGAAGAATACGGGCAATTTTGATCCAGTTGGAGAACCTTGTGGGCGTGAACCGGTCACCAGCCAGATTGATTGAACGACAGCCATACGGGTGTTTGCAGCAGCTACTGTCGACGTTCGAAGAATGCACTAGTATACACGGCAGAGAACCGTACAGGTAGGCTCTGGATCTCGGGTAACAATTTGAAATTTCTCAGAGCACGGACACGCACAATACCAGTAGAAAAACTGACACTCCAGGTGGGAAACACATCTGCGCGGACGGAGAAGCTGAACGGATAGAGGAAGCATGAGGCTCATTATACGTGCGTGAGCTGGCCCAAAAGGGCTTTGGTGGGTAAAACAACCACTAACGCTACCGGTTCGGTTATCTGTAGAGAAGGAGTGTACTTGAACTATTAGGCTGAAGGCTTTGAAGAACTCAACTGGCCACCTGTGGACATTAAGCCGGATATCCGGCCCGCAATTCAGCTCTGGTCAGTGAAATTTGAACATCGGACGGCATGTGATGTGATGAAATTCTTTTTTTTGTCCCTCAAGTATTACCGAGCCGTCGGTCCTGATGAACTCACACCGGTTTTGTTCAAAGACGGAGGCAAAATCTGTTGTTATTGTTCGCCTAGATTTTTTGCAATATAGATGGGGAAAACAGACGTTCCTACCGGTTGAAGTGAATTAAAATATTTCCAAGTTTCAAAAGGGGCACTCACAATGAGTGTCACAATTACTGGTAATGTGCTCGACCCCCGCTGGAGCCGGACTTCTTTTCAAATTGGATCACTGGCTAAGTCTTTCAAAGAAGACCGCAACATGGCACACATCAGAAGCTTGTGCGTATCTTGCGCTATTTACATTCGTGCAATTGTGGGTGAGTCAGGGGGCACGAGAAACAGTCCATGATTTTTTCTACGGGCGGTTTTGTTCGACAAGGGGACAAATCGCCATTTTTTAATTGCTGTTGATAAGATAGTCGGATGGACATTAAAAAGCCTCTTAATCACTTGCTTCCGGGTAGATCCTGTCGAAAGGCTTGTCTAAAGGGACTTGTAAACGACACTGTTTTCATATTTGAAATGGAGCAGAAATTACTTGAAAAGCCGACCGAGGTCGCTGGTCCTTCGGGATTCGCTTTTCAGCCCAAAACATGAAACGTCATGCCCCAAGACTAGTACTTCAACATGACTTTTAAACGAAATTGGGTGACGCAGGAATTATTGAAACGCACTACTTATCCGGAAAGTTGCACTAACTCTGAGGGCAGTGTAACAGACGGTTCCCGGAGGCTACAATTGCTTCTTCAAACTTGCGTCAGCATGCCACAAAAGAGAATCTTACCTGGTCTACTGTATGCGTCGTTGCATCGCTGCGAAAATTGGTCACTTCTGGTGCGGACATTGTTATCCGCAAACACCGTTCGCTTGTTAATTTATCGACTAAGTTATGTTCTGAAACTCTGGATTTTGAATTTTTGAGCCTTTTGACAACAATCTCCTGAAAGGACCGCGCTTTTCTCCCATTGGCTGGTAGCACTTTGAGCAAACTAGCGAATTTATCGCTCCCCAAGTTACCTTATTTATACATATTTGACGATGCTCTATGGTTGAGGCAGTAAAAGTACTCCATTTAAGGTCCGGTCTTCCTCTCTTGGCGTCTGGAGCGGTTGAGCTCAAAGTCCAGTTGAGGATCCTTGCGTTTGTGCTCACCCGTAGACACTGACCGTGCCCGTTCATTTCGTACCACTTTGGCGACACGAATTGTGTTGGTATTCTCGTGATGGTTGCTGAGAAAGTGGAGGCATTGATGGAGAAACGGCTCAAGCTTTTCGGAATGCCTACGGAGTTGGGGGGCTCGAGCACTGGTGTCACGTCAGTTCCATCAACAGATTCTGGGTTTGCTGGGAATATGAATAACACAGAGGAGTCCATCTATGACCCAGACGCTAGCGTCCTGTTGGTGACATTGTTCCTCCGCAACGAGGGCCCATTTCGAGGACAATGGGTGAAAAGCCGGCCCTTGCCTCTAGACTCGGCGTCGCGGAGATAGACAGGTAGTGCAATATGATTCCTTCACGGAGCCCACGTAACTGATATATCAATGACAAGTTTCCGACGCAAACGCAGACCTTCCGAGAACGCTCTTTTAAATTTTAACTTACTGTCACTCTCGTAATGTGACAGTTCGCGCACCTCAGTGACTCACTGGGCTATAATGGGGGTGTCCGCGCGACGCAGTCTTTTATACCAGGTCGGTCAGCGTGTAGAGGTCTGACAAACCGCCTCCTGGTCCTACAGGTTGGGGTTGGAACATGTGGCGGCTTTTTTCCAGAAATGATAATCCATTTTTCATAAAAAACGCTGCCTTGCGGTTAGGCTTTTGACTTAAAAGTTTTTATTGGGGACCCCAACCATCTTTCTCTCTAGGTGTGGGCGTCTTGTCAGTCTCCCAGCCCACGTACAACAGTAATACCTAGGTCTAACAATAAACCTCATGCCACATCGGCCGTAGTGTGGTGTTATCAACCGGGTTAGCCTTACTCTCTGCAACAGCAAGGCGAGTAAGCGTAAACGGACTACTGCTGACGTCGCCCTCCTTTCTCTTTCACATGCTTTGTCTCTCCCCGTCTTCCCGCCCCATTAATAGCTCCCCCGTTCTAGGCCCGGCACTTAGAATTGATGAGTCCGTTCGCCTTGCGTCTGTTTTGCGTGTAATATGTACTCGTCTCTTGGTACCGACTTTCTCAGGCATCTCGAACTCAAACTGCAGACGACACCAAGTGTATCTGGCCGCCTTCAATATCTGCACTCTAAAACAAGCAGGACAACAAGCTGCTACAGCTCTCTTGTTTGAGTTGTTTAGCACTGATGCTTGCTGTGTCTTAGAAACAAGAATTCGAGATGCAAGCAAGGCAGTTTAGCTAACCGCCCCATCAGTATCTACTTGCCTCCGGCTACGCATCTCTGGCTATCCAGAGGCCGCTTTGGCAGGGTGTGCGGGGGTCGGTATTGTCCTTAGTCACTGAGCGGAAGCATCTTTGCTTGACTGGATGCCTGTTATCTGTTAGTCTGGCAACGCCTGTGAAGGAGTCCCACAAACAGTAATTTTAGCGGAGTATGTTTATCGTGTCTGCATATGCCCCAACTAACTGCAGCTCCAACGCCGTCAAAGATACTTCACGACCTCCTGCATGCCCTGCTACGGCCTGCTAAAAGCTCAGCCATCGTGGTGGTTGTGCACACGTGGGCAGGCTTAGCTTATCTGAAACTAAGTTATGAGGTTGACATGGATTGAACTCGGTACTTATGGACAGTGGTGAACGATTGCTTCCGCTGTGACTCGGTCTCAGGCTGTTTTTATGCGGTACTAGCTTCGGAAATAGTGGAGGCCGACTGGGCATAGGGTGCACTCAGACGGTCACAAACTCAAATAGATCACATTGCCATCACTTACCGATGGCGCGATTCGATAACTGACTGCCGGCCGTTTTTAGACACATTTGTGTATTCTGATCACGCAATTATTCGGAGTCGCTTCTCTCCACACTTTCCACGGTCGCGTAATGTGTGGGCAAATCACTAGGCAACTTGGAGACTGGCAGATCCGGATGTTAGACGAAATTACCAGAATCGTCTTCTGAAGTCACTTAAAAATGCCCCACTATCAGATATGAATGCATACTGGGACGAGATTGGCACCTCGTCGAATAGTGCTGGGAGTATTGTCCGTGACACAGTTCCACCAGGTTCACTCAAGCACGGCATATCAGACCGAACGATGGCCCTGCTTAAATATCGGAGAAATATCCCGGGCGAACACAACCTGATGTGACGAATTATCAGACGTCAAGTGCAATGGGGCGCGAGCAGACCGTAAAATATGGTGAATACAGAAAGCCAAAGAAATTGAAGAGGCCCAGAAAGCCGGTGATGTCCGAAGAATATTTCAGTTGATCCGCGCGATCGGCCCACGGAAACCACCTGTGAGCAAAGCTATCAAATGTGGGAATGGAGTAAACATCCTGAATAAAGACGATCGCCTCGGCCGGACCGAATACTTCGAACAACGATTGTCATGGCTACTAGGTGCCATTCATCTCAAGCCCACAGTTGACGTAGAACCCTGGACGGTGAACGTGGAACCACCTAAGTCCTCGGAGATCTATGACTGCATATGTTCTCTCAAGCACCATGGAGCCTCTGGTCCGGATTACCTCCGACTCGCATTGTTCAGGAATAGGGGTGAATTCCTCAGACAGCGCTTGTCTGGTATGCTTGCACGCATTTGGGAAAAGGCGTCTGTCCCAGACAACTGGAGAGAGTCGGTGATAGTGCCCATATTCAAAAAGGGCCCGTAGTGAGTATGATAACCACGAGGTCAGCTTGACCCCAGTCGTAATGAGACTGTTGGCGTAACACATGCTTTGTCGCCTCACGGTGGTTCGTGAAACATATAAGCGACCCAAAGTTTTGGCATCCCTGGATTTCCAAGGCGCATTCGACTCAGGTGATCGGCGTGTTCTTCTTGACATGCTCGCTCACCGAGAAATTCCGCGGAATTTCGTGAGCATAAAAAGCTCCTTGTATTTTCGGACTTCCGGACATGTGGGAGTATACGGCGAGCTATCCAAAAGCTTCCGTACACAAAGTGGTTTCCGACGTGGACGCCCACTTTCCCCATTCCTATTTGAATTCGTGATAGCTGAAATAATGAGTCAAACGCTGAAAGGTCTCCGAGACCGCGCTGATCAAATAGCCTGTGAGAGAACACCTCGATCTAAAACATAGAGAAGATACCGTTTTTGCCTTCGAAGGGGAGAGGTCAGAGGTGTTTTTGGATGAACTGCCCAAAGTAATCCCGTCCATACGTCTGCACTTGGCCATGCTCCTGGGGATGCAGTCACTGAACACGCCACTCACAATCTAGGGAGGAACACTGGAAGCTGTGGAGCATTTTATATACCACGGAAGTTGTATTAGTTCTGACTGTAGTGTGACAGATGAAGTCAATTTTTGCAAGGCCTCGGGAGCGTTTCCCAATTTGGGGCACCTATGGCATCAAACTGATGTACCTCTGAATCTAAAGGCACTTGTGTGTCAGACTACAGTGCGGATCGTTTTGTTGTATGGCTGTGAGACTTGGCCTGTTCAAGCAGCAGAAATGAGAGTTCTTCAAGTGTCCGACAGTTTTTCTCTCAGAACCATAGCTCGAGTGGGTTAACGCCGGCGAATCCGTAACGAGACACTTAGAAAGCGAGTTTTCGGCTGCGCAACAGGGACTTCTATTAACGAATGTATCCAGCACCAGAAGCTGTGTTGGTTGGGACATTTTTGCATACGCCGAGCCGTTGCTTGACAAAGAGCGTGCAGTTTTTCGTGAACAACTCAGAGTGGCGGAAGCGGCGAGATGGCCAACCCGTGACTTAGAAGTACGGTATGAAGGAGATTACGAAACATTTGGTTAATGTTGGTGCGCCTTGCCTTTCAGGATGGAGACCGCATGGTTTCCACCGCGCCTGGTACGTTGGCTTGCGAGAGACATTGTCAGATAATGGATCGTAGTTTAACTCCAGTTGCTTCCGAGAGGTCTGTCGAAGAAATGCCTGTCTTTCACCCACCGTGACAACTGCAGTCAACCCGTCAGGCAGAAACTTTTGTTAATATATTGAGGCGGACGCTGCTGAAATCCCACAGAGAGAGGCACCTTCGAAGTTCTTCAAAGTTTCCTTCTGGTCTACCGGATCAATCCGAATGATACTTTGGAAGACCGTAACCCACCTGGTGAAGCACTCCTGGTAGAAATATCAAGGAACACCGATTGGTCTATCTCCCCAACACTATCAACTTGTCCCTGGCTATCAGTAAATACATAGCGGCCCAGTTCCGTATTGATGCACATGTTTTTGTGAAACTATCGGCCAACGCACGACTTCCAGATCCAAGGCTACCTCATACGAAAATGCGAAGCCGCAATGTTTAAAGTCTCTGGTGTCCAAGAAACATAGATGTCGCGCAAAAACTCCGTCCACGCCATCTTTTGGAACAACCAGCCTGGTACAACAAGCTACAACTTGACAGTATTCTCGACACTCGAAGTACAGCCAATCACGCCTGACGTGGCGCTACTGAAGACGACAAACAACGCGTAGGTCTGGGACTCGAACCTCCTCATTAGAAGATGGACCAATCGCCTTCGACATCAAACGGTTCATTCCAAGACTGAAAATAGAAAAGCCCGTTACTGACTACCCCTCACAGGGAGGTAGTGGGGATATCATCATCCGCAAAAACCGTTTACTTGTCAAGTTCTTGACATTTACTTTCTAGAAATTTGAATTTTGAATTTTACCGCCGTTTGCGTTTCAAGCAATATTCCAGAAAAGCGATGCATCTCACCTATTGGCCAATTGGACTTTGTGTGTGCTGACATATTTATCGTTTCACAAGGTTGTATATATGTATATTTGACAACGCTCTACTGCACTTTGCTTTGGGTCGATTAGTAAGCACCGGCTCTCCAATGCGGTTTTGTTTACGACGGCAAAGGAACCACCTTACCTTCTTGAACACAACCGTAAGTTGTCAAAGTTTTTGTGTGATCGGATTCCGGTTAATCAACGGCTAACCGAAGACGAGTTAAGCACCTACAGGGCCCTTCTGAACTACGGAACGCCATCATGCAAGGTGCGGCATTTTGTGGCCGATGAACTCCGCAAGGTATTCACCACTCAGGATATGTACAACTGCCGCCGGAAATTTCGACCAGCTCTGTTGAGTAGGTGCTACAGAGTTGGATTTCATTGTGCAGACGATATGCCTTTGGTACTGGACTAATTCATGGAGACCGGACGCGTACTTGTGTGGCAGTCGAAGGAGGGCCACTATAGTCACGATGCTTCTCCCAATGGCAGCAGATAGCGGTGTCCCGACGCTTTCCAGCTGTCTTAAATGTAGACGGAATGCACGCAACAAACCGTTCTGGGTAAGGTCTTTTAAGCACCTGATATTCGGCCCGTAGACACAAGCTGTATGCCTTCCTGCCAACGGACGGCATGGGTCTAGAGCATCTGGTTATGTATGCCTTCGTTAAGAACGAACAGTTTGCTTCTATGCGTAAGCTGTTCGAGGAAATGATGAACGAGTATTATCCGGTTAAGGCTTTCATTATGGACAAATTATGCGGCGCGAATGCGGGCGGCAAGCGTCCTGTTTGGCTGAAACGTAATGCCTTGCTACTTACATTTCAGGAAGGCTATCAGAAAGCACGTATGTACCATGTATCCCTGTATTTTTTGGTCATAGACGCACTCTGCGAAGATTCGGCACGTATTCCACCGTATGTGACCAACAGCCGTCTATGAAATGTGAACGGCCGCCTAAAAGACCAGGTACACCAATCCGACACTCTGGAGCACGCCATATGATAGGTGTCCCGGCGCGTCGAGTGGCTCATACGAAAATGTGAGCTGCATAGCTCGTATCACTGTGACAGACGGCAACTCCTCGAGAGCGACGGCTACGTTATGAACGTGGTCTATAGAATGACTGCGTACGCATGTTCTCTCGTTTTCAGGCACGTAAGCCAATCACCAAGATAAATAATTTGCAATAATACTTGAACATACGTATTATACATAGACATTCTACACCATGAAGTGGCAACCCTGAAACTATCTTAGCTTTCGAGAAATCAGTTCCGTTGTGCGAATACCGAGTGGCATCGAGGAGACCACACAACTCACTTTTTCATCCAATCTCTTTTCCTCATATGCCTTGAACCGCCAGTCCGTTCAGGCTCGCCCAACTTCAGCAATTTATTGGAACACCTTTGCTGGTGCAATATGTGTTAGTGGTTATTAGTCCACCTCGTTAATTTATACTTTATAGTTCACCATAACCTGCTACCGGTAGCCAGTTTCTGCTTCCAATTCTTACGCCGAAAGTCAGAATGAGTGCCAGTGAATTGCTCTAATAGTTGACCAGGAAAAAACCGGTAAGTGCTCTGTTATATCTAACCACAGTCAGTCGCTCCGGATCCTTAGCGTCGGAAAAAGTTTCGCCAAAAGAACACAAAAGCTTCTTTGCTTCCAAGTGGGTAAGACAGTCACAAGAGGCCTCGCGCTATTTTTAATTACGCTTTTTATTGATCCAGGCTGCTGGTGAATGGATTGATTGATTGATTGATTGATTGATTGACGGGCCTGGGTGCTCTCCGTCTTTACATCGCAATTTTGGCGGAGTTGGAAGGCTTGGTTTGCTTCGGGAATTCTGAGTTTATCTTCAGGAACCTGTTGTTTGTTCAACTTAAGACTATCGACGCTGGTCAATTTGGAATGGTTTCACCACTTTTCTGGCGCGTCCGGCACAAAGTCTTGGTTGCAGCAATGGCTCTCTCCTGGGAGAATAAATCTTTCGAGCATTCGGTTTAGCTCTAAAGACTGTTTATCTGTTTTTGAGATAGAATAATCAGCTGACGGTGGCTGGCTGACCTGCCGTTTTCTAATCAACGATCCCACCCGGACTCTATAAATTAACTTATTACTTCTTTTGAGGGCGACTGCAGCGTTTTATTTTCGGTTCCCTGGTCAATAATTTCTTACAGGCACAACGTTTTTAGACAGGAGTGTTGGTTTCCATGTTGTCAGTGACTGAAAACGCGTAAATGTTGGCAGGATAGCGTCTTGGGTAAGTTTCGGCCATCTGTTTGTGCCAAATTCTGCTGAGGAGGGATCTTCAGGAGACTTTGAATTGAGCGATGCTTTACAGTTCAATAGGAACGAACTCAAGAATCCGACTTGGTAACTTCCCCTTCCGCTCTTGTCAACATGCCTATCATTGAGCCTTTCAACTCAACCGTTGGACTGAAAATAAAACGGTGAGGAAGCGAAACCTTTGATGCTAAGTCTTCAACCGACTTAATCACACTGATGGTTTGTGAGCTGTGTAACATTGTTGGACATAGTAGTCTACAGGATACCGAATATTGAAAAAAGTGACGGTCACCACCGTTGTCGTCTCAGGCATAACAGACTTCAGGCCACCTACCGAACGGATCAACAACGATGAGAGGGTTTTGTCTAATAAATCCTCTGGCAACATCCACAGGGATGCTCGACCATGGTTTTTCTGGCTTTGCCCAAGTCTGCAGACACTGTGAGTTGGGTAGCTTCTGGGCACTTGGGAGTATGGAAGATTCACGGCACCCCTGCGCTATGTGCCCATTCATACGGGGTCAATGAATATGGCTGCAAGCGCGGGTCTTTGTATGGCTTTCCTCTGAACGTCCATTGTGGAACGGTGCTAAGACCCGGTGGCGAAGTTTGGCAGGAACAACGAGTCGGGCACCAAGGAGAAAACAGCAGCTGAGAAAGGATAAAGGAATCCGTCGTTGAAAAAAATTGCCCGAGTTATACTGATTCACAGATTATTTGCCAGCTGGTCTGGTGGTACTCCACAACCTTTTATAGGACACTGTCAGTTTTCGTGGCATGGCTGGCCGTGTTAAATGACGCGGACAGCTGGTTCATGGTCTCCAAAACAACGGCAAAGACTTCCAGTTCGACGGCATCAGTCGCCCTGACGGCATCTTCTTCCATCTCATAGGAAACATTCAATGCTTCTTTCAGTCTGACCATGCCTTATTTCATATAGAGCCGGCAATGGCGTCGTCTTTTGCGTACCATCATTGAACGTGTGAGCTATGACTGTGCCAACTTCGTGGTTCGGTGCGTCAGTTGTGCGAACGAGGTTGAAGTGCGTGAGCAGGAGTTCAGACGGCAACAATCCCTTCAATTCTTTGAACGAAAGCCTACAGTTGGGTCACCAATCCCACCAAGATCATTTGGTTAAGGGCTGGTTAAAGGGTTCTCGTGAACGAAGAACAATTTGCAGGAAGGCGCCGTAGCAGTTAATCAGCTCCAAAAGGGACTCCAGTTCAGCAATATTCGATACTGGTGGGACTCCCGAAATCGCGTAACTGTTTGACGGGTCGGGTTGTTGGCCATTTTGTGGCTGGTTAAAATAAAAGAAATTCACAGAAACTCGAGCGGAACTCATAATTTCCCTTCTTTAGCCGACAGTTATAATCCTGCGTCCGTTGAAGAATAGTGGGTCTACCTTAATAGCCCCACGAAGCTAATGTCGTCAAGGTATGCGGCGAATGAGGTCAGATCACACAGAATCATGTGCTGCTGTAAGATTGCCGGCGAACTTTTCAAAGTGGCAACCGAGTGTAATGAAGCAGGCCAGTGTGCGCAATAATAGAATGTCAGGATCCCTCTGCAACTTTAGTTCGCAAGTAGGCTTCTGAAAGATCCAACTTTGTGCAGTATGCGTCGCCGCTCGTTTTGGCAGAAATATCGTCGGGTAAAAGCAACTGATATCAATGATTGTCCAAGGCATCAACCAGACCTGTAGAATAATCAGCACAGATACCCAGGGTGCCATTTAGTTTTTTGACGACCATGATCAACAAAGATCACGACGAGTGAATTACCGGGTTTAGGTCTCCGGCATCTTCACGGTGTTCGACTTCGGTGCCGAGGTTTGGTAAAGCCGCCTAAGGTACTAATCTTTTGAGTTTAAATATTGACTGGACGTCCAGGTGCATCCGAGACCGCATTAAAGACCCTTGCTGAAAAAGCCATCACATTGCGCCACATCCCATCGGCCTGTTTCTTCCCATGATAAACGCCGTAGCTACCCAAATTACTCCAACCAAAAAGTGTTTACGCTCCCCATGTAAAGGAGTGTTCCCGTCTTTAAGTTCACCCACACTTCTGTGGTAGAACCTCCCTTTTCTCCACTCCGCCCACTTGTGGTCCGTTACCGCCACCTTGTTATCTGTGACTCAGCTGCTGGTGGTTGTCTCACCTGTACAACGGTCATCCCTTTCCAAGCACAACTGCCAAGATTAAGGAGAGTTATCTTCAGACGCCAATTCATCGACGAATCTTGCTGATAAAACCCTGTGGACACTTAGTTGACATCCTACAATAGAGTTTGAGGTTTTAGAGCTTCGCACATCTTCACAGCTCAGCCTCTTCTAGAAGGAGCGCCGGATCCAGGTTTGTGACCCAAATTCGAGTTCTGGAATGGGATGTTCTCTATAGGGCCTCTCGGGGCTCTCTGACTTTTACCATTCTGGATGTCGCACATTGAAATGCGAGAAACAAGACTGCAGGTTTGGCTAGTGCTAGCGTAATCACACACGGTGCACACGTGCCGCTTGGTGTTCCAAATGGAGCCTAGAATTGGTGTCAACTTGGTCGCCATGACAGGAGAGTGTGTGGCGCATCACATCACTTTTGCAATGGTGAAAGTGCCAGTATGCACTGATGTTCATCTGTGGAGGCGCTGGAAGACTCCCATATATCCATGCCCATCCAGCAAATGTCTGTTTTCACTTATGCACCGTCGAGGATATAGTCTTACTCATTTGTCCGTGTAGTATTTAAGGCCGCCAAATAGATACCGCATTATCAACTATGCAACATGCCAGCTTCATGATAAGCTATCTGAACTCATACGGCTCACTAAAAATGTTTTCATCCAACAAGAAGGTTACTTTTGGCTACAAAAATGCGTCTACCCTGTCTCAGTGTTCGCCGTGATCTTGTATTGCTAGCTGCAATTTATCTCTACTACGAATTCCTCCACCCCATCAGACCCACTTACGCCTCTTGTAACCCATTTATTCAAACACATGTCCGAAGACACGCAATCTTAACCGGGCTGGGCCACTGAAATACTCCTGATTCTGCAGGTTCGCTGCCCTGTTTCCCTACTTTGCAGTTTTTTTCCGCGTGCTAGACAGAACATCTTTGTTTAGCCTTCCCTCGTCGCGTTTTCGTCCACTGTCGCCAAACTGTAAGTGTCGGATTTTACTTCAATCTGGTATGTTCTGGTACGTGCCGGATGATTCTCATTATTTTTATGACTGCTCACACTGCATCCACAAGTGACGTCAGTGTTGCCTTTATGCCGAATGTACCATTATGATTATGTCTGACGGTATGCGACCCGCCAGTTTGGGATAAAAATTATCACTATTGTTGTTACTGTAACTTGTTAGAATAAATTTCGCTCCAATCCATCTTGCGCCAAGCTGGTCTAGGCCTTTATTGCTTGGAAGTTATGTTTTATTTTGGCGCACTACAAAAACCTCTAGATTTT
This sequence comes from Clonorchis sinensis, assembly GCA_003604175.2. NCBI lineage: Eukaryota > Metazoa > Platyhelminthes > Trematoda > Opisthorchiida > Opisthorchiidae > Clonorchis > Clonorchis sinensis. Next base: position 214,163,582 of record CM030369.1, read on the forward strand.
GAGGTTCACTTGGGATGTATTGATGCCTTGGACAGCTTAAAACTGCTTTCGAATCAAGTTTACGTGCTGAAGCTCAGGGCACATTCAACCTAGCATAAAGCACAGTCCAACTACATCTCTTTTTAGCTATAAACTGTTTTTTATTTTCCTTACCTTGGTGCTCTCTAAAACTTAACATGAATGAAATCGCAAGTGTAGATACTTTACAGAATCTTAGCTTTGATGGCCAAGTCACGTTTCATTTTCCGAAATTTTGGCTTTTCAGCTGAGGCTTCATCCTGTTAATGGAATCAGTCTATGCCGAGAAGCTTACTTAACCCTCAAGCAAACAATGGCCACTGAACGAACTCAAGCCTTGGCCTCACGATGTGACCCTGACAATTTATGCAATAAAACAACCGAAATCAAATATATCTGCCGCGAAGGGCTTTATTGTTAAAGATGCTCCCAACTTTGTAGTAAAAAGTAAGGTGGAAACTTCGAACCTCGTTAAATCGACTTCGTTTACGCATGACATTTGTCAAATTGAGCTCTGTTTGAGACGGCTTCGGATGTACCATAGGCTCCATGGATAGATTATTGTTGCATATGGCATGTAAACTCCAGCGACTGCACTCTAGAGATGCGATGCTTTACATGGCGTTTTTCTCGCAGGACGCACTTTTGCCTGGGAGCTGAGCTGTTCCAAATGCTGGCTGGGCGCTGCAGTATTGGTCGCAGTTTTTACCGTGGATGGTATCCGCGGTATCTTACATCGGCTTCCTACCTTCACAAGACTGCCGATATTTCCCTTCCGTCTTTGGAAAGCCCGGTCTGACGGGACTTGAACTGATACCTTGGTGCAAGTCGCCGTCCGAACACGTTTGTCAGAACTGGGTGGGATGTCACCGGAGGAGCACCACGCGAGCGGAATAATCGTTGTGCAGAGTGCATCCTGATGCGTCGAAATTTCAGCTGAGATATTAGTGACCGTAAGTTGGTCAGGATGTGTCAGTCCCGTGAGAGTGCGATCGAATTCTGCAGTGGTTTAAATGAAATGTCATTAAGGGGTTGCTCCAAACTCTGAAGGTCACTGCTTCAATCTTTGATCGGTATATGGGGGCCTGTGTAACCGTTGGAGCAACAAGCATTACTGGCTTAAGCTACATTTGATTTCGCGGCCTTTCGGTGACTTTCCAGATGCTCCCAACGTCACATTCTGTACTTTTATCTGAAAGATTTTGATTCACATTCCGGATTCGTTTTGGGATGAGCGTTGTGTCATAACCTGCACCAAGTTAGAAGGAACCTGCCTGCTGATGCATGCGGTCATCCAGTTGTTGGTGGGCGGCTTCAAGCTGATTGCAGCCGTAGTGGTAACCAAGGGCTTTTTCGTCAGGTAAGCAGTTATTAGAGTCTTTTATCTCGCCTCCGCTTTACTCATGGTTGCGTACTTTTTGATGCACCAACCGATTCTGTGGTAATGTGGAGGTCAGCGCAAGGTATGCCATTCCTCACAAAACCAACAGGGTGGCACGAACTAGGTTCTATCGGGCTTGTAATCCGGCGGATGTCCGGGTAAAGACAACCTAGTAATTAAAGAGAAGTCCACTAGGACGTGCTGAGAGCATCCAAAAGGTGCACGATGAACGTGGACGTCATAAGTAATATTTCTCTGTTTTAGATGAGATTCGCCAGAGACAGCGTGGTGAAACCGCGATTGTTATTTGAGATGCTCTGGTGGTTAGTCCGAATAGCTCACCGAATGAGGGGTTGAAGCGGTTATTAGAAAATGTGCTCACGAGGTGGTTGGCTGTTGGGGAGGGCAGTTGAAGTCAGTTGATATCCGTGTTACGGATACTCCATCAATCGGGCAACACAGGGTGTCTCTGTAAACCTGGAGTAAATAGTCAATGGGCTGCTTGGAGGGCGGAAAAAGCTCGCAGCTGAGTAGTTGTCATCGTGAGCTAGTAACAGGTCACAAAATTTGCGTTTCCTATACGAGGTTTTGTCTAACACTACGGTTTTTGCTGTAGTAGAAATTAACTTCAAGGCTTTCGGTTGTTCACCATTAGGGGTGAGTAACATCCCAGTTTCAGGCACGCTTGTGCCAGGGGTATCTGAAAGTGCGCAGTTCTCGTTTAAAACTACTGGGCCGCAGGGCGTTTCTACCGATTCACTAACACAGCGTGTCGGTTGTGTAACCCGAGTTGTGTCAAGATGGCAGGCATCAGGAAATGGAAACTTTTGTGCGGCTGAGACCGTCAGACTGACTTGCTATTGCTGAGCCATGAGATGCTTGCTTTTGATGTCGTGCAGAGAGGGCGAGTTTGCAAGTGAGTGGGTGACAGGGGTGCTCTCGGGAAGCCCTTAGATAGGGCATGCATGGATCAATTCCATGTAACTGCCGAGATAGGTGTCCCTGAGCAAAAATGTTATCCTGAAAGCACTCACATTCGGAGTTTACACCACCCCCAAAAACACCGCGATTATCAAGTTCTTGAAAGACAGATTACTACCTAGGCTTCGTGGCCTGCTGTCATTATATTTGACCGATGTTCGTAGGCAAGAGTATTTATCCTTTTATCTAGAAGAGAACTTGAAAGAGGCTTGTTTATCGTGGTTGTGCTGCCTCTTCAATTAGGATTATTGTACTGCGGGATGTTAAAGATAGAAAGGGATATCCCATTCACCTACGCCCTGGTTTGCTGTATGTTCTCTCCCTTCCTAGCTGGTAAGATATGAGGGGAAATCCGGTAAAGTTATGTCAAGATCAAGCCACAACAAGGCGCCAAAGCGCCTCACCAAACGGCCCGTCTGGAATTTAATCAGGCTATTTGTCGTCTGCTCAAACTCTGACCGCCCAAGATCTGAGCTCTCTTTGCGCAAAGCAAATGGCTTCTTTAAATCTAAACACAGTTGGAGGTTAGCGTCTGTTCGTCTATTCGTGGCTGTTTTGGGAGCACGGTTGTAGGACGGTGATGGCAACTCCGGAGGTCCACTAGCAACATGAGTAAATACCGACCAGGCAGTTGGCTGAGGAGGATTTGGTGTATTGGTGCTGCCATCTATCCTTGTGACTTGCTTGTGAGGAATGCGCAGTAAAATATGGTTGCATTAGCACCTTTTGTTTACGAGTCGGTGCTACATTATCTTGAACAACTTGGGCAATTATCAGACTAATTTTGGCTTCAGTAGTCTCCAGTTCTCTTCTGGAGCTATGCAGTTAAGACCGATATATATATATATATGCATATGGTTGACTGTATTTTTAGACAAATACAACACAACGAGGAGTTCCTGATATATTTGGCAAGTTTGCAGAAGTCGTTGCTGGTCAAACTGCTCAACATGGAATGAAACCATTCCACAATTGGGGATATCCAAAGTTTGATTGGACCGGCCTTTTGCGGGTGGGAGGCAGTGCGCAGCTTGGTTGTGGTCGGACACTACAGGACCCTGCGGTAATTATATACGGCCTGAAGGGTGACAGCGGAGATAAAACGTCTTATTTTTGCAAAAAGATGCATTTGGTCTTTGTAATGGAGACTGATGGAGCTGGTCAGTCAATCATACGGAGTTGTTTGTTTTTGTTTATTCATTTGGTTATAACTTGAATGCCGCGCCACACCTTCCAGGTATAGTATTCTTAGTTCCTGTGAGTCCCCGTCAGCGCTGAGCAGCGTTAATTTTAGTCTATTACGTCTATTACGTCCGATGTGGCGAACAAGATTTGTAGGCAGTACGTCTATTACATCCGATGTGGCGAACAAGATTTGTAGGCAGAGGAAACATCCACCACCGGAACTGTTGTCGCTACTGAGGGAAAAGTTGTAAATTCGTCTAAAAGAAGAACGTTTATGAAAGAATTCAGTTAGTACCGAAGCAAAAAGTTCCGTATGGGGAAACTTTCGTACTGGGTTCGCGGATTCCTGCACCAGGATGCAGACCTACTACGGAACTAAAATAAGTTTCTGGCCTCAGTCTGCATCCAGGTGCGGAAATAGTGCAGACGTTTCTGCACCCGTGTGCAGCAAAGTCCGAACTGAACACCTGAATTTCTGCACACAGTCCGCGCTTAGCGAAAATTGTCCGGTGCGCGAATTTAGTCCATTGCAGGCATTTATCGCTCCCCTTAATATAATTTGCAAACTTCTTGAACAAGAAGTTCCCATGGCGTGATGATCAAACTACCCAAAACGCCTTCCGCCAACATATTGCCTACCTGGTGTGAAGTGGTCTGAGATATAAATATTTATACGAAAGAGGCAGAAAAAGTTTACCGGAGATCCTTTAATCGGTCATCCTTATTGACTCTCTACAACCGTTTTTGAACGTTCTGTCGTTCGTTTTCAAGCCAGCAGTGAATCATTCCCTTGATCCGCCGCACAGTTGTAGAGCTTGGAGAGCTTGAAGTGACCGCTTCATAAGGTCATAACTTATGCATTCCACTTAACTAGATCGTACGTCGGTCCATGGTTGTGCAAGTTCTTGCCTCCCAGAGGGAAGCAGTCTCTATTCAACTTAGTTAAACTGAAGTAGGAACCGCGAATTCATATTGCACCTCCGTATACCCTCCTAACACCAAACCTTCAATTCCTGGATTACTTTACTTGGTTTAACGTTGGACGTTTCAGTAAAATATAGTGATGAAAACGGACGAGTCTCTTCCACCAGTTAGACCGATTTTTCTAGATTAAAGAGGCTGAATCCATCCGTGGTACAGTCGGCAGTCTTTTATCCAAAATAAATGGTACAGCACTCAAGGATATGGACATCGAGGAACATATACCGAAAACGATCAGAACAGACCCTTTCCTTACCATGAATTGGAGCGTAAAAATCAATTTATTTGAAAGTGAGGTTGCAGCAATCCAGTGGACCTGAATCCGGATGCTTAATTTAGCGAAAGTCAACCTGAAGGACCTTGCTTATGGTTCATCCCTATCACCCCGCGTAACCAGGTAAGTGAGTGGAACAAAATGTAAGGAATACCTCTCGTAAGAGATGGATTGGAGCAGATCATTATTATAGAATAATTTGACTTCAAACTTTGCAACATCTATGTTCAGTTCTGTGATTCAGCCGTCGCGGCACTGACGTCTGTAAATATCATCAGTTTCAGTGAGAGGGTCATTTGGTATCTTCTCTCAGTTGCCCTCAGGCTATCTCAGTTTTTAATTCCTTTAGCGTTGAATGACATTTCGGGCTTTGGAACGCCATGTCATTTTTTAACCGGGCAGAGTTCCTCCGGAATTTTGAGAAAGGACAACAGTCTCAGAAACTGAATTCAGTGTCTGCTGAGGTGTGGCATATTTAGCGGGATTTAAAACTTTTATAACCATCAACCACCTAAATGTGCGTGTTATTGATGACGTTTGCCGTACTGCAGGACCCCTGTGAAAATGTTATGAACTTTCAGTGGATGCTGTAACATATTGCTGCATCTTGTAACCGGTTGTATTTTGTGTGTGTTACGACCGCGTTGCCTGTGTTTCAACGATACTCACCGGAGGGATGAGATACTCACGTTTACGAGCTTTAGACGACGCCCCACGACGTTGCAATTATCTCCGTTCATCATAACGCATCCACTTTATGCACCCACCTACTGTGCAAATGATAAGTGGGAATGTCCTGGTGAACTGGTAGCCGATGAGATCCAAAAGCCGCCAAATCACAACAAAAGCCGAAGCGGAAAGAAGTCTAGGCGTTGATTGGCTCGTTGGTCAGCGGAACTTAACCCTGTAACTCTGTATCGTTTTGTGAACCCAATGATGTTTTTACATTGGGACTCTTCCCCGTCGTCACTTTCCTGTCGCGTATGCACGCTATCGAGGGTGTCCTCTGTTAGTCCTTCCGCTTATTTTATTCGTGTCCAACCCTACCATAGGCTCGCTTGTTTATCAATTTAGCCTTTCATGAAATCTCCATGATAATAGGGTTGACTTACACACGAACGTTGTTCCAAGGTATGAGGTTTTTCAACAAAGTGAGGTGGGTGAGTCACAAGTGGTAAACAGAATTCTGTTTTGAGGCTTTTATGGCCCTTGAACTAAAGAAGCTTGCAGCAACATACGTGGCATCTGCCACCAAAAGCCTTTCTCCTCACAGTCAGATGCAAATCGTATACTAGTGGTACAGGACATCTTTTTCATCGCAAACCAGTTTTATACCGGTTTTTGGACAGATAATATTTTAATTGACGTGACTGAAGCTTTCAGACCTTGTTTTACTTTCATTAAGTTGGAGTGTGGGCGGTGGCCATTTGTGGATTGCCCATATCCGTTCCAGCCGGGCTTTCCCTGTCAGGTTTATGTATCGATTACGCCGTCGGGCTTAGAAACGAAGCAACTCAAAGGCTAAAAATGAGCCGGGTACTGGCCTAGATAATCTACTGAAACTTTCTCACCAACCAAAATCATTTTAGTACCAAGCAAGATTTTAGGTAAAAGTCGGGTAGAACTGCTAAATGACAGATCATCTTCCATCCGTTTGTGAAACATCCGTGAACGCGTACTTCTCTAGGAAGACCGTCTTGAAATGCGAACAGACGATTTCATTTTCACAAGATGCTGTATTTTCGGAGTTTATTATTGAACTGAACTAGAGGAACCATGTGAAATTGGTCTCCCTTACGACAAATAAGTTGAATAGCTGACAAAGCTACAACTGACGTCCAAGAATCGCGATTCAACCGTTTGAAGATCATCTGTTTGGAATCACACCGACAGAGATTTAAGGCAATCTCCGTAAATAACCGGATACGTTTTGCATTCAATGAGCTCACATTGAGGGAAGTTCAATAAACCTCAAGAGTAGAGTTGTGGAAAATGTCCGTAAAAGTCTGTAAAAATCCGATAGTATGACATAGTAGTGAAGATCTACAACTTCTTATGTCTTAAACTGTGAATAGTGCTCGCCAAAAACGTACCAGCGCATCCTAAATTGCCGCTAGAAATCCCAAGCAAATGTCTTGATTGTAGAAACTATCAGGAAAAAAACAAAGCACTACATATCGAATCAGCACGATTGTTTCAAGGCCACATTTTACACGGATGAATAGCCCTGTTTATCTATCTATCAGAAGAAGCTTGTCGCTTAAAAGGCAAGTTGGTAGTACGAAGGGGAGCCTAGTAACTTCCTCCTTTCGGATTCAGGAGTATGTGAATTCTGCAAACGGATGTCTCATTCTATTTACAGTCGTTTCTGCATTTTCCACGCGTTCCAACGCTCAAACTTACTAGGACACTTCAAGTAGTTGGAGTACCAGGGCAAAATTACCTGTATATTACGTCCCTTCGTCAAATCGTTAGTCGTATATTTTGCTGGACAGTCATTTTTTCAGGATGTTTTTTTGAAAAGGAAACTTTGTTTTCTTATTGGGACAGGCAAACTGAAGGTTGGCTGCAGAGATCGCGGTACAGTACACGTGTACCGTTATACCAATACAAACATTTAAATGTAAGGATATATATTGGTATAACTGCGTTTTTTCTCAAATTCTGGTTCAAATGGAGATAGAATGCACAGTAAGTGAGCTTCATGGACATTGCATTTTAACTTGTGTGTGAATCCTGGTGAACGTGTCTGAGGAACGATTCGGCGATGGAACTATGAAACTAGCCCCCTGTAGGGACTTTGACCGCGTACAGAATTGAGCACTTTTGAGAACTAACCTCGGCGATTTCGGATTGAGGTGGCTTTATTACTACTTGCTACGTTTTTGCTACGGTTTTCTTGTTACTATTTTGGACATTTTTTTCACCGGGGTTAGCCTAGCTGTGAGGTAGAGAGGAATCACATTTCACAATATGCAGATGGAAGTCACGGTCAACAACAGGTCAAGAACTATTCAGCGGAGACTTCCATGTAGCCAGTTTATACATTACTCGGCAATGGACGAAGTACCATGCTAGCTTGTCACTATCAGGAGTTCAATTATAAGACTCGATCAGACCTGACGTTTCAACCCCAGGTTCGCATATGTTGACAGTCTAGGGTTAGTGCTTATTTATTTATTTTTAACCAAGTATGATTTTGCATCCTCGGTAAAAGTGAAGTCATCATAAGGAAACCTGAAATTCCCACAAACAATAGGAAAAATCTTCTGGGATATTGGAAAGAGGACTTGTTTCAGTCCATCGTGTAAAATAGCAGAATCCCTGATCGGAGCTGGGAACAGTTTTTGCTGGTCGTAAACGACTTTTGTCCAGTCCTGATATCCTTCCTTCTCCATCACGACAATCCCTGTAAGATAAACTGATTCTTTTGGAGTTTCTTCCTTTCACCGTAGAAAAACTATTCAACGCAAAGAAAACACCTGAAGCTATTGAAAATTAGCTAGCTTGAATGCCTATCTCAATTTAGTTGCCTTCCAACTCTATTGTGAATTACTCAGAAGAATGCTGCTTCACAGAGCAATGCTTCGGCCAAGTCAAGTCAAGAAGTGTCCACTGGTACACTGTGATATTGTAATTGCCAAGGGAGTACAAAGCCTCCCACCATGAGCGTGTTTTTGTGTGATTATAAATCCAGACATCGATGATGAAAGCGAACATTCAATGTAATCATGACGTAATCACAACATTGACCAATCCACCATGGTCAGCAGATGCCAGGTCTGAGGGAACTGATAATATCACTCAGAAATCATCAAGCGATAAGCAATAGCTCCCCGGGAGTTTCTGAAGGGTTGTTCCTTCGGAAGGATCCCAATCGGCAAGTGGTCTTCTCCGTCAAACTTGTCTCCGTTTGTGCTTTTCTCAGAGAGAGCGAAGGATGTTTCATAGTTCCTGACTAATTCGCATCTAACGCCGATGAAATTAAAAGGGAAGGATTCGGGTGTATCATGTGCTTATGAGTGTGAGCATTCTAAATCGTAGTCAGTGGTGGTTTAGTGCGTTAATAACAAAAAACAGTTGCTAAATGCTTGATTTGGAGTAACAGTCATTTTAGATCGAAATATCCAGTAAACAACTCAATAAACAATTGAAATAGTCGATCAGAATAAGCAATGAGCATCGAAATTTCTACTGAGTAATCTTCATTTGGGCGCTACACCACAACCAATAGTTCTGACATCTTAGTTACTAATCAACCCTACTTGTCTCAGACAAGTTAATCTATTTCGTAACTCCGACGGGTTATATCTACCGGAGAAGGTTGTAACTGAATCGCAGTTTTAGTGGAAAGTCGTATTTATATCCGGAACTCCATGACATTGAAAGGTTGTTACTTAGAGGGTCGTTGGTTTGTTCGCTGAACTGGGGAGTTCGATTCCAAAGGTTTCATCACCAATTGAGGTGACATCATCAGTGCGTTGGTAGGGAGCGTGGTGGGGCGTAGCGATGGTTTAGTGGTTGTTACTTAGCTTGATCTGACTAGCAGGTTGGTCTCCGCGTGTGGCGTGTCAGTAGCATATTGTCTGTCAGACTGTTTGTCTCAGAACCAGGATCATTGACATCTGTGTGGTAGCATTATTCATCTCAAAAACTGATTTGTATATTGGTTGAGAGATGATTTTGAGCACAAAACTACATGTTCGACGTTTTTGTCGATTGCGTTTGTAAATGAGCCTTCAGTTCAGCTCCGTACTCCATACACTGGACAGAAAAGCATCCTACATCTGTTGTCCATTTGAGCTCAACAGGTGACTGGTTTGCTGATCCTGGCCCGTGCTAATAGCCTACAACCCACTACTTCACGAAGTTGCAAGATATGGCCTAGTTCTGCCGTCTACATCCTAAAGTCTCTATAGGATCAAATGGGTGGTATCATTCTTCCGCTTTTATCGCTCGGTAGAATCTAACAGTTGCATGCTTGTTAACGCAATGCAGCCTAACAAAAAGAGAGATTGGCAGGTCACGAAAACGAGACCGCTAGCTTTGTAAACAATGAGATACATTTCCAAACAAGTTTACCGAAGATATTACCTACGGAATATAGCGTTCTGGCAGCAATAAGTTCAGTCCGTCAGTAAACCAACTAAGCGACTTCCAAGTCAGGCACACTGGCCAAACGTTGCCAGTTAGTTGGATGAACGTATTGCAATGAAAGCTACCCTTCGCGCTGGAGTCGAAATTTCATGGACCACCGAGAGGAGTCAGCAGTGTATTTGGCCCTTTGGCTTATCATTACTTCCGGGTGTTGAAAACAGTTGCCTTGCAGCCAGGTACACATTGTTGCTTGGGGAATGTCCTTCATGAAGTAACTATTGAGAATCATGTTTACTAGTCCAAAAATTTGAGGAATTGTCTTGGAGACACGTCAGTGTCACAAATGAGAAACAACAGTGCGGTGAAGGCAGTGCGGCACTGAATTCATTTGATAGTGAAGTCTGTGGAGCATACCCAGATGTTCGAAGGTCATTGTTTGATCAAGGACAGATCGGTGTCCCAACTGTGACGTTTAGAATGTCAAAATAGTCGGGAAGTAAAAATTACTGTGAACACAATGAATACATGTTCGAAATCACCTGGTGCTTTCCCTAAGTTACCTTCGATTTTTGATGGAACTTTGGTGGTTCTGACTCTGAACTAGAGGTCTTCGCCAACTTGCCCGCCGGAACGTTAGAATAGTCCAGAACATTTCCTCTTGTCACTCAAATGTAGCTTGCGATCGGTTTTGGGGTTACGCAAGCACATCATTATCAGAGTGGACACGGTACCTGAATTTGGAAACTCAAGAATTCCAAACTGTGGATCTCTAACGGCCCAAAAGTGATGTGAACGCTGCAAGATTGGAACGAGACTAATACAGTAGAGAAATCTGGGGGAGAAACAGTTTGTAAATACCACCTGTTCGAGCTAAAAACAGTTCACATCAGGCCTACGGTTGTCAAAAACATTTTTGAACCCTTTATACGTTTGTTTCATCCGCTGCAGATAATCCCCTTACATCAGTTGTCATACTTCCTTCCAGTCTTCTACCTGCAAGACCTCGAGTATCAAAATTGTGAATTTCCCATCACCTTCGCTTAATCATTTCACCTTTCCTGGTGCATTCATTCATGTGAGTCCACGAGTTTCGATCTCGTGGGAACTCATCAGAATCGCCGGGGTTTGAACTCCGAACATTCTGACAAAAGAGGTGAGCGTGCTATCACTACCCTGCCAATATACCCTAGACGCACCCGCATCATAGCAGCAGAGTAGACGAACATTTTTACGCTTGATCATTGGTTTTAATTTGTTCGAAAGACAACTCAGTAACTGTGCTGATTGTGACGACGCGTTGACCCGCTAGATCTGTTGGACAATTCTGATTGGTTGCGTGGTTTCTAGAATTTGCTTTATCACCCCTTTAGGTTGGGCAGTCTTCCTGCTCTCCCGGCGCGGTTATCCAGCCGAGTCCATGGATGAGTCCCTTATGGATGCCAAAAGTATCACGTTGTGGTCTGTCGGCGTATGTGTAATCAAATGTAACAAAACAGTGTTTTTTGTTTGGTTGGTTGTCTCCGTTCCCTAGCAGAAACGTTTTCCCTGCGTTACGCACTGTATCATCTCACAAGGCCAACAACATTTCTACAAAAGGTCGAATATGGCACCTAAAAAGGGTTATGGCAAGAGAAGTAGATGGACAAGACATTCTAAACTTTGAATGAGGGGATACTTCTGGACTCAAACGGCCCTAGGTATTCCTAGATATTTCTCATAACGACAGCGTTATTCATTGGCTTTTTATTCCTGCAATACGAATACGGCATATCAAGGTTTGATCTGTTTTCACATTAATGAACAAATCAACATTTCCAAATAAACCTGAGGTCTGTGAATTACTAAATCTGCGCAAATCCGAGCGGCTTTTCACGGAAGTGAACAGTACAAAGTGGGTTAAGTCACTTATCTATTCATTCGAAACGTTCAACCTTTTTGAGTTACTTTACTTACTGTTTCGCACAACGTCAGGTTGCACTTCTTTTACCCACGAAGTGTAAGGTCATGGTTGTGGACATGCAGTCACTGAACACGCCACTTACAATCCAAGGAGAGGCACTGGAACTTGTGGGGCGTTTTAGGTATGCGACTTCACCTGACTGGTGACGGAAGGAGCAGTTAGCAGACTGTTTAGGGGTTGTTTTAGCTATTCCATAAGTAGTGTGTAATATATCTCAGTGTCTCAAACATGGTACCAACCAAAACATGAGTTAGTGTAACCAGTTCAGCCAAAGAGATTCATGAAAAAGGAATTTAGCTGAGATTCAGTTGTCTCTGAACAATATCGACTTAACGTGCAAATAAGTGAATTTCGCCAACTGAATAGTTTCTGTTCAACCTGCTCCGAGTCCAACTCAGGCATCATCGTAGATAAATACAATCATTTGATCTGTAGTCAAAACTGCTTGCGTCTGAGACAGTAGTGCGGAATGGGCGTCGTGGTGAGCGATGCCAACTGGTACTTATGAATGATGTAGTCCGATATCGATCGATGCGGCGGACTGAGCTATCATCAGAGGGCTTAAAACAAACAGGAATAAAAAAGCACCACATGCGTACTGCACCGCAGTACTTCTCGCTGACAAGTCTGAATCAGGTAATGGCTCAAAACTTACGTCTAAGATGACTGCGCGTCACAAACGATGACCACGGAAGTCAACATAAAAAGGTCACCTTCATACACTTTGTAATATTCGGCAAGCATTCTACGGACGTATAACCATCTCTGAATTAAATGAGAGCTCCGAATCCACGGCTCAGTATCAAATACTGTGTTGAATGAAGCGGCTCTAACACATTAGGTCTTATATTAGGGTGTACTGAGTACGGACTTTCCAGTTCATTTATTCACTAGCTATGCGCCAGTCACAGATCGAACTAACCTTCAGGATTCCGTAACCGATTCGAAATTTCTTTTGTTTGTTTTTGCCTGACTACTCGTCGGCAATACTTATGGAAAAAGCTACAGCGAAATTCGGAACGGCTTGACCGGTATCCACAAAATGTTTCTGACTCATATGACGTATGTGAAACAAGAATTTCATGCAACTCCATTGCACACACCTTGTACAAGGCAGTATCATTTAGCACAGTGACATTCGATGGTCTCAGGCCGCTAACGGGCCATATGTGTAGAATCTAGATGCCACAAATTAGAGTCCACGCTACATCCTTTGGATAGTCAAGCAACGCTTTGGCTTTTTGGTTCTCAGAGTTTGTTTCCAGCTTTTGGAGAGTGGAGACCTGACGGGAAGGCGTTTCATAGAACTGTCATGTTGTCCGTTGGTTCACGGAGGTCGACCAGCAGTATCCAATGCCATGAACCAGTCGTGAAGAGCGAATCTACTCATAGGTTCGCTGAAATCTCATCCATATCCTGCAACTTGTTCCATCCTTCTTGGGGCTCATCAAGTATACGTGCTCCCCCAGATTCCGGCAGCCTTGTTCCCTAATATCATACAAACTGTAACACGAGGCAGATAATTCATTTAAAGAATATTGAAAGCGAGAGTTTCAGATGGAGTTCATTTGCGTCTCCTGTGATCTGCAACCAGCAAAAAAACTGTTGGCACTCCTTCGCTACTGAAGACTTTGTTCACCACATACTTGGAGAATGGTGCAGTTGCTTGGTTCTGGGAAAATACTCTAGGCCATTTAGAACAAGGGTTGATAGTTAACAATGTTGCTGATACTGAGAGGGGATTTGAAAATTTTTAATGGAGAGTTCATGCTGTGCGTAGAGCCAGTCTATTCTGAAAGGTCAAGAAGCACTATTCAGCTGTTTCATCCCTACTAGGAATCATCAGTAGTGCGCGTCTCACGAGACTCCAGTAGGGGGCTTCGAAGCCCGGCCAGTTGTCGAACACAACTGTTCGCTAGAGAGCAACTGATCAGCAAGGTATGAAGGATGAGGGACCCTATATCTCGTTTGAATGTGAGCTAATCACGCTGCTGGTCAACTGCCCGTGGCCGATCGGTTAGGTGTTCAGACAACTACTAGCAGTTTGGTCTATCGTGAGATGCGCACTACTAGACTTTCTCAATAAGGATGAAAAAGTTGTAGAGTACTTCTCGGTTTTTCAGCACAGACTGGTTTCAATTAAACAACAACATATTCATTGAACACTTACCAGTATCTAGCTCCTGTTGAAGAGTGAGTCACAGTTGGATACATGATCATTCTGCGAAGCTTTCGTTGAAGCAATTCTCTCATGTTTGTCCCGATGCTTGAGGCAACCCGCAGCCTTTTGGCATGCAGCAGAATGAACCTCAGGCCACTAGAAAGCAAGTCCCACCAATGCCTTCATCTTCCACACCCCAAGATAGCCAGAGCGTAGATCTTCCAACACAAGATTTTAGAGGATAGTGGACATCACCACTGTGTAGCCGAGGCACAATTTTCCATCTTGAATGACGGATGATTCTTCGCGTGAAGCAAAGGTTTGGACTCAAAACTTTCTCACTGGAATTCAGCACATGACGGGGCTATCAGTATCGCGTACTAGCTCAGAAAAGTTCACCAGTTGGAGCAAAAACTAGCAAAAACCCTTTTGCTATAAAAGAGTGACGAGGTAGACATCTAGTGTGTCAGAGTTGAAAACCGCAGTCGCTGAGTGAAACGCTTCACCTTTGGACCATGGGGACCGACTACGTCAAAAACTTCTTAAGGCGGTAAATCAACATTAATGCTCAGTGATCTCTCTAAGTAGTAAGCCTAGTTTGGAGGAGAGGTTTTCGTAGTCTTTTATCTGTCCAATAGGTTGCCAGGGCTTATGAATGTGTTTGCGCGTAGCCTTGTTCAGTTGTGGAAAGTCTGCTCCACAGCTTGACCACCATCTTGGTTTGGCACCGCATAAACACAACAGCAACGAGAAAGACAGCGGTGATGATCACAGAAGGCAACTTCGGTAAAGGAGTCAAAGAACAGGAACTGTTTGCGGAGAATTCAGAATAAGTCTGAGGCTGACACTGGAACAACTGACAAGATTTGCTAGGAATCAGTTTAAACCAATTTTATGATAGGTCATCCCCGAAATGAGTTCGAAGAGGTTTAGAAAGTCTCGAGGCTTTGAGTTTTTGGTTCACATCGGTGACTACATGTCTGGTATATTAAACAGAACTGTCCGAATTTTCGACCACCGAGGGTGATCTATATCAAGAACGAAATGATTGACCTTAGAACATTACAACTGTGGTTATCGGCAGGAGACACACGGTATCCACGCCGAAGCCGGCACATATGACAGCATGTTCGCCGGTCCCTGGCTAGCCACACTGGTGGTGTTTTTATTGCCAGTCTTTTGTTCTTTGGTGGTCAAAACATCACTCAACCTGTCTGTCGTTAAATGACTTAGAAACTGCAGCAGAACTCTTTAGGTTAGACCTGAATTTATTTCCATTCACAGCGTAGCTCAGGCACTCAAAGCTGGATACAGGAACTAGGTACCTTCTACGATTGACACGTACACTAACACCATGAATTCGATGAAATCTGTCAAGAGACTGTTGGTCATGTTCATACTTCATACCACGGTGAATGGCCGTATCATCTTGTACATCATCCAATCTCTAAACAGGTGTATTTATAACGTTCTGAGAAATGGCCGGAAAGGCAAAACATTCAACTTGTGGGAGTTTGTACTTTTTCACTTCGAAATGAGTATTTTTGGTAGCCCAAATAGAAGTAGGCCAGTCAGATGAAAGTTAAAAACAAGGATCTTCCAGACTCATCTTGAAATGTACTTGAAAAAAAACCACCTTGTTTGGTAAGTCTTCCGGTTAGGATGTTACGGAGATTGTTTGGGAAGTCGCGGAATAAGCGCAAAATGATGGTCGTCATAGATCCGTCACAGATCAGCTTTCAGTAGAATGACACTGGTTTTGCTCATGGCGAAGACTCAACCAGAGACCACAGTTCATCAAGCTCATCAAGTTCATCATCAAGTTCACGAACACCGTAAGAAAGCAAAAGACTTTCATGAAAATGGATTCTCCAGTTACTTCTAGTTTTGCAGGCGAGGTCCTCACACCACATTACCTTCTACTTTGGGTTAAACTTGTGGATCAGTAGCGGATAGCAAGTCGAATGAAACATCGACTGACTTTATAAGGTCGAGACCAAATATTGGACGTTGCACTGGAGAAGAATCCGTACAGGAAGACTCTACGGATAGATAAGCGAGCTGTAGATGTGAATTGTCGTGAAGTTTTTTCTGAAATGCCTCGATTTTACCAGTATCCAAAATCAAGGCAGACGAGAAGGGCACTTTGGTAGGTAACTAGGAGAGTACAGACTAACTGTTCCAAACGTTTGCTATAGCACGATCCGTATTCGTAAATCAACGTGGTTGTTACTTATACAAACCGTCTAGATATTGTCCAGCTCACCGTATTCGGAACACCAAATATGGAACTCCGAAGCCTGCTTGGGCAGGAAGAATGTAGTTTACCACAGGAAGCACACTTTTCAAGAACACGGTTGCTATACACGGATGGTGGTTGTTCACTTTCTCGTCCTACTACTCTGCTTATCACTATGTGTATTAAGAACGACTGAGCTTTCTTCACGAGCTTCAGGTGCTCTGGATGCAATAATTGCAGGGACATCTGGAAACTGCTGACTATAAACGTCAGCCAATCAAATAGCAGCAACATTAAGCAGGAGGACTCCGCATTAAGGAGATGGACGGCTAGTGGCAACAATGAGTAGAACTGTCAGTTGTGTGTACAGCCGATCATCGCTTTGCGTGTCGCAGTTTGTTTCTACGGTCATAGAATTGCTTCCCCTACATCTTGATTCGCAGCACGAACCAGGAAATGGAATTCAGCAATTTTCGTCACTTTAAAAGCTGTTGTGCAATCAAATTAGTCGAATTCAAGTTTCGTGTATTTCAAAACAAACAAATAAATAAATAGTAAACTTTTTTTCCGACGGAACTAGGAAAAATGTGGCTTGCTGCTCATCAGAAAGATTCTTATGTTTCATGCATCTTATTTAAGTAAAGTTCAAGTTTATCTTCAACGTCTACAACAAAAAAATTTAATGTCGAAGACTTCAAGACTTCTCACAAATCCCTCGAGATCATCAGGAGTTGTACGAATATATGCCAGCTTTTTTGGATTAGGAATGAATACTCTACCGAATCTTGTGGGCCTAATACATCAAATCTAAATATTGCATACGAAGCACAAACATTCAATTATCCACAGTCGCTGCAGCATTTTATAGTTTTTTTTTAATGAATGGTGTAGATAAATGAAAACAACTCATCGTGAGAGATTTATTCGTGCTGAGTAAGCAAACGGACGATAACGACAATGAAAGACCAAAATCCCTTGAGTAAGTTTTCACAGATCAATTTTTTAACGCAGCTCGCAGAATCACCGTTTTTTGAAAAGAAGAGTAACTGAGGCTAGGATTGCCAGATTACAATGGACTGCAGAAGGTGGAACTGATTGGCTCAATTGGGCGTGGACTCAAGAAGTCATCTGTGCCTTCAGTTATCCGCAAAAGTACTATCAAGAACGCACACGGTAATGACCGTGTTATATGCGCAGGTGAGCAAAAACGACCAGTAAATAACCAGCGTACGCAGTAATTTTTGGAATAAGCCTGAACAGCTGATGTGGTTGACTCGCCTTATTCAACCTGAGCACCCACGTATTTTTCGCGTTCCGCTCTACAGATTCAGTTGGATTCGTCCTCCGTGATTCACAGAATCACTGGAGGATGTCCAGATGCCCGAATTATGTTTTGTGGACCTTGTTCAGGGCCCTCATTATTGCCTGTTTAGCAAACAGATTAAAGCCCACACAAAAACTATGCTTCTAAGAAACGATACTCAAGGGTGGAAATTGCGCATCCATGCCACAGTTCTGCTAGGTGTCCCAACAACCGCGGGAGTGAACGGGCGCAATGGTTCAGTCTTTTGTTTCACCGACTTGGCTTTGCTGCATGCAGATTTTGGTGAATTTAAAGCATCTTGACTACACTTGGTTGTAAGATTGCGGCTGACTGCGGATCGTTGGTAAGATTTGCGCCTGAGCACCTCAGTTTCTTGAAGGAAGTGAGTATTGAGACCCTTTTGTGCCAAGCTGCACAGATACCAGAAGGGATGAAGGCTAGCCAGAGTGAGCAACACGGACATTGTGTCTGTGTGTGCGATGGTCAACTGATCCAGATAGGGCATACGTCATGGGGCTCAGTTTTCAACTCAAATGTACTGAAGGGGGTGATTTCTACTGGCCAAGGAGGAATGTTAACCCTACTGTTGTGTTCCACTACACTCCCGGAATTTTTTGTTTGCTTGCCCCAGTGCCAGCTGGTAGCCCACCTTCATTTGTCGAGTTCTCTTTGGGTAAAAAAACCGCCGTCTGTTCTACGTCCCCAGTCTAATTTACTGGGATTTAAATCACAGCGTGTGCGTTCAGTTAGATTTATACAGAGCTCAGTATGATCCGCCTATGTTGTAACTTACCTTTCGTGAGATATCTGAGCTCAATTTGTAACCCGATGTCCGATTACATTTTTCAGGCTCTGGGTTCTTCTGTGCGAGTCACCTCAAGGCTCACAGATGAGGTCTTCATATTTTGCAAAGTTGGATCGGTCATTGACGGGAATCGAGGAACAACTGTCAGGCGCCACTAATTCGGGTCATCGAATAAAGAAATTGAATATGATAGTCATAACGGTGCAACTCATCCTTGGTTCTGACGGAAATCGTGTAATTTGGGTTAAAATGTAACATGGCGTTGATGTGCCGTAAGAAAGGCGAAACTAGTTGTGGGATGCCAGTTTTCACAGCCAGTTTTTCCATAAAATATCACAAACGAGGGATTCAGCTGGAATTCAGATGAGTCTCCCGTTAAAACTAGATTGTTGGGTGGACAAATGTTTTTCGCGAATGTTATCGTACTTTGATCAAAGTTACTTCAGGTTATCAGGGGTTTTGACAAATAGTGATAACTTAATTCGAACTGGTTAAGTGACTCTGTTGATTACATACATTGGACACCTTCGCCCAGCAATTTGAGGGCAGTGAACTGAACAACACAAAGCTCGGATAGCCCATTGAAATCGTTAGTGCAGTTGAGGGTTACTCATGAAAGTATTCGATATCTCAACAGAATATACACTATTTTTGCTTTTGAGTGTTTCTGGTCCACTTCTAACTGAAAGAGAGATTTTCATAGGACCGTCTGTCTTCATGTGGTTCTAGCTGTCAGACTCGAATCCACTCGTTTCCTACAAAGGCATCATTTCCCATCCGATCTAACAAATACTGTGTCATTTCCTGTCTTCTTAAAATTACACAACACCAATCGGGATTGACACTTCCAAGGGAGTTCGACGTTATTTGTAGGCCGAAAAATCATTTACAGAAATAAATTTGCGTTATTCTAAATTGAAGTCAGCCCCACTTTTCATGAACAAGTCCAAAGATGAAAGATCGCAACCGTTCTCCATAATTTACGAAATGAAGATATGTTTTTGAGTCTGCACTGATGAATTGCATGACTGCCTTTTTCTGCGTCCAATTCAGAAGACAAACGATTCAACCATTCTATCCGTCATTTTGAGCAAAACCGAACGTGTGCACCACAAGTGTAATCAATCATGTTTGCTTGTGTCGCATCTTGATACGGCTGTTACTGCGCAGATATTCGACTGTCTTTTGAATCTTAAAATTAGGAATTTGACTGAATATGAATGAGGAAAAAAGTAATATTCGGTTTCAGTTTATCATCCTTTGCATTCGATATTCGGACTTGTCGTTTGAATTAAGCACAAACACTGATCATCTTGTGGCTTTCTCTTCAAAAATCAATACCTCACAGTCCATGTCTTCCTCTTAGTCGTAAGTTTGCAGATGAATAAAGTTATGGAACAACAACCTTTGGGGGAAAAACGTGGATGATTGAGGTTGCATGAGTTTCTTTTTGTTCAATTGATTCTGTCAATCAGTGACTCAGGAATGCAACATTGAGACAGTTTTTACAGTTTATAATCGAAAAGAGAACTCAGTTCCTTCCTTTTTGGTGACATTCCATCCTACTTGAAGTTGCAACTTCGTTTTTGCCTCTGGATGTGCTTTATAGTGGTTTTACAGCAGAACTAGAAAATAAAATTTTAGATTGAATGCCGGATTTCATATACGATAAATACGAAAAATCTTTGATAGTTTGAAGAAGTTTGGGAATCTTCAATCGGAATTTTGTCCTGAAAGTAACATCGATCTACGCTGAAAGACCGATAAGCACTGTAATGCTGTTTCATCCTTGTTGGGAATCACCAGCCTCGCGCGTCTCGAACCAGCGACCTCCCGGCTAGTAGTCTGAACATTCAGCCGTTTGACCATGAGCAGCTGAACAGCAGTTTGAATCGCACTCAGTCAGAATATTGCGTCCTTCGTACCCTGCTGATCAACTGCTCGCTGCATAATGATTGTTTTCAACAACTGACCGGAAGGTCGAGGGGTTCAACCCCCCCCCCCGTGTTCACTGTTGGCTATTCTTAATAAGGATGAAACAACTATCCGGCGCCTTTGGGCGCTTAAAGGACGAAATCCCGATCGAAATTTGGGAACTGTTGGACATGCTCACTTACGCTCTATGGAAAACATAACTAGGACTGACGTTACAGCGACGTGTGCAAATGCTACGCCTCCAGTCTTGTTTTCGCCTTGACGTGTTTCGAAGAGTCCATTTCAGTATGCTAGAGAAACCAGAGCGTTCATCTTGGCGGGTAGATATCATAACGATGCGATGCTCCTTGAAAGCATAGAAAGACAATATTTGACTTAGTTTGTCGAGTTTGGTTCATTCAGACATGTGAACACATTTGGAAGGATACACTGATATTATATCCGCTGTTGGCTGGGAAAAAACATCTGAGAGGCTGACGTTACACTTGTTACTTTATGCACGTAGTCGCAGTACTCAACAGTGCAACTCATTGTTCAAACTCATCCAATCGTGCTCGCTGAAATTAAACAAAGTTTCCTTTGGCGTTAAAGGGTTCTCGGGCAGTCTGCGGAGGGGAAACGCATTAAGATGAAAGGGACGGATGGAAATAGACGGCTGTAAAAGTGTACTTGAGGAATCACCGACAGGGCTACGTTAATAATTTTACTTGTCAGTCACTGGCAAATACTATAGCTATCCAACCGGAATCTTGTTAACAAATTAGAAAGCAAAATCATTCATTCCAAATGGGTGTGTCACCTTTAACTCTTCAAGTGATTTTCAGTTAGCCGAACAAAGGTGAAAAAATTGATCAACGGTTAAAGGTTCAAACAGCGCTGTACAAACTTCCAGCAGATAGACCCAAAGGCGCTTCAGAGGATATCATGTAAAAAAACTGGAATGCAGCTCCAGATGGGTGAAATTACTTATCGGGGGGTTCCGTAGTTCAACCCCAACTCCGGCATCTCGGCTGCTTCTGTTTAGGCTTGTGCAAACTGACAACACTGCAGCCAGCATGTTTCCTTAAGATGGTGTGTCAACTAGGCATAAAAAGAGTACTGCAGCTGAATGATTATCATTACTATTATTAGTATCGTTATTATTTTTCTGAGAATCAACTAAAAGGAGATGATCTTATCTCGCCTCCGTGGTGCTCTCTTCACTAGGAATAGTTTTATTTTGGTATCCGGTGAATTGTTTAATAATCTAGTTTTCGTGTAATTCACTTATCACACTAAGATTGCTGGATTGTGGTTTCCTTCCGGATTAGAAGTCCTGTAAGAACGATCGTTTGTGTGAAAAAAGAGCACGTGAGTGGGCACGGCAACACATGGCGTAGTTTGCTCTGCGTTCTGAACTACGAATACATGTCTAATAGGGCAGAAATGTTTCATTTCTTGGAGGCGATTTTAATGGAGGTGGAGTCCGGGAATCGGTAAGATTGTCCAGGAAATAAGGAGTGCCATGTCTTTTGTGTGACTCATCTACATTGATCTGTACTGACATCACGGTGATGATATTGAAAGAGTCATGTGGGAAAGCCTGTCCATTCGCGCCCATTGGCTATCCGGTGCAAGTTGAGGTTCACATGAATTCTGCGCTGAATTCAAGTGGTACATATTTAGAAAAATGATAAGCACCCATTTTACGTAATTTTAGGCCACGAGGTTGAGTCGCAGATTGCTGGTCACTCCCGCCACTGGCCTAGCAAAGGATTCGTCGCTCCCCTGGAATGCTTTGTAAATTGAATGATCTGGACATCTACTTTAAGTAGCAAGGTAAAATGACATGAGTAATGTCCCTGGAGTCACTTGGCTGCTGTACTCTTTCTACATCCAGTCTCAATCTGCAAAGCAGCACAAAAAGCGTCGAGAGTAGAAGCGAATCACCGTCGTAGCCACTAGATTCCCAGGGTCACCTCATCCGTCAGCCAAAACTGTCCATGTTTTTGCCGCTGCTAGGTTGGAATCAGAGTTTTGCCAGATTTTACAAACGGAAAGCCAATGAACCATTGGCCAAGATCTAGAGAGCGACACCTGCTCCCCCCATTCCACTTTAGTGAAGACACCTCCTCCAATAGAAGGTGGTTGGTGGGATTTATTCAGCAGAGGCTACATTTTAGCAGACTAAGAGCAAAGAGTGATTGAGCGCTTTTCCAGGACCTCTGGCACATCCCCGATCATTTGTAACTAGTTGTTCACAATGATGGAAAGCTGAACAATTTCTTGGAGAGTGTGGTCAACATCCCAAATGGTGTACTATCAAACACTTTTCACAAGAGCATGTGTCATTACCAGAATCTACCAGTTCCTCTTTCTCACTCTGTTGAGCAATTTTTCACAGATACGGTTCACTATTATTCTATAGACGGATCTAAAATTCTTTGAAGCACTTGGTCGTGATCCAAATGCTGTACATCCTGATGAAGCAGTCGACCAAGTTCAGTCATTCTCATGTGCTCAGTTTCTATGCGTTGTTGGCTTCTGTCGGTCTTCAACGACGTACTTGCCCAATATTGCTAAAGTGGTGAGAGGTGGGGACACTTGTGCATATTCCGATTTCCACATAATCCCTCAAAGTTTCCGGATCGCAGTGAAAACACGGGATTCAACCGTACTTATATGACGAGACCCGTGTCCTACAGCGGGTCGTCATGGTTACTAGTGTTTAAAGTAGTATATTATCACTGAAGTTTAATTTATTCAGGTGAAGCACTTAGTGTGCCTCTGCTACAGTCTTACAAAAGAATTTCGCGGCATTTCGTGACATATCCTGAACCACTTCGAACTGTGTGTATCATGACGAGAAGACTGGCGGCGACATTTTATCCGTTGCTTTCAAGCGTAACAGTCGCAGACTGAAATCAATCAAGACTTGAATTTTAGTTTAACCCATACCGATGAACGAAAACAAAGACAGGCCGCTTCTTCCGACCCAAAGTCGAATTAATTGCGCAGAACCTGGGTTACTGCTCATCAGTCGTCGTTGAATCATCGAACGCTATCAGTTTCTGGTTAGTGTTGCAGCATGCAAGAAGAAAAACTACTTTTTGGCCGGTTGTTTGATTAAGCCTGGCAATCGATAAGTCGGGTTTTTGAGCGTGTGTTTGTACTCCATTCAGTTAATTGGCTGAGATGGTGAGATGCATGTACTGAGGGGCGTTCCAATCTGTATTATGAGTGACATTTTCACAGCAGTCGCAAGAACGCTGACATACGACGTGTGAAACAGAGTTAACAGACGCATCTCCCGTTCGAGCCCTCAAAGAAGTCATCGTAACCGACCACCAACAGCCAAACTCGTGTGATCACGTTTAGCAGCTCCGTCTTGGGTTGACAACTCGTCGTAACGGTTCTATGTATCGATCCATTGCGCCGGTCGATTTGTGTCAGTTCAACTAACTGAGGAAGTGAAAAAGTGTTAGCAAAACGAAGTCTACGTCTTTCTTGCTACGTTAAGCCAGTAGATTAAATGAACTATTTCCAACTGAAATTTCGTCCTTCAAGTGAATTCAGTCTGTGGTGAAAAGCTCAGGAGTAATACATAGCTATTTCCCGGCCTTTTCACTATAGACTGGCTTCACTTACAGCGCGAAAACTCAACTGGAAACGACCAAATCTCCTTACACTACGATCACTCTATAAGCAAATCAAGGGAAGAGTAATGTCACATACTACATCGGAGTAGTCATCACTCATCGAGCTAGTCAATACGTGGCCACGTGATGTGGTGATGTGGTGGAGCCATAGCACGTCCACATGCGAGTTAATCACACTGCTGATCAGTCACTGGTGGCCGGGAGGTGGAGGCTTCGAAATTTTCCACTAGAGTTACGTGAGATGTGCACTGCTGATGATTCCCAATAAGGACAAAACAGCTGTACAATGCCTCTCCGCCTTTCAGTGCAGATTGGATTCCCTTAAAGGACGAAGTTTCAATGGGAACTGATCACATTACGAATAAATGGACTATTGATCTAACATTAACCACATTGGGTACTAATGAAAGTGAGGCATTCAGTGCGCTGTCTTGAATGAACGCTCGCTTAGAATACTTTTTTCTGTTCAGAATTGGCTAACAAGCCATTATTATTGGTGCATTTGATTTGGCTTCGATTCGTGTGCAACTGCTAATAAAGGCTTCACTCATAAATTAAGGTAAGGCTGATGGAAGCATGCAGACGCAGTTCTTGGGTTTAGAATAATCCGTACTGAAATTATGTAAGCACCCAAACTTAGATACACTCTAGTTGGGTGTGGGGTGATCATCTCGCTCCACACTAATTTGACGAAATTTATCGGCGCCCAGGAAACTTGATCAGGCGCAATAGACCGTTGTACGTTTGTGGACCCCACAATCACATCATTCT
The DNA here is from genome assembly GCA_003604175.2 of Clonorchis sinensis. Classification (NCBI taxonomy): domain Eukaryota; kingdom Metazoa; phylum Platyhelminthes; class Trematoda; order Opisthorchiida; family Opisthorchiidae; genus Clonorchis; species Clonorchis sinensis. The sequence continues at coordinate 214,188,332 of CM030369.1, forward strand.
CGTTCGAACAGCACTCCTGCAGTCCTGAAGCAATTCACACTCGAAGGCAGTAAGCTCTGAACTGGCTCCTACTAGAGCTTATTAGCAGTACATATCCTTAGCTCTTCCGGGATTTCATTGCCGGACATATAACATGCGAGTAGAGTGTGTTACCACTACTCCACGGGCACGTCTGCATTATTGCCTTTAAACAGGCAATGGAATTCACGCTTCGTCGAGTTGGTTGGTTCGCTTTGCAACTTTACCTCTCAAGCTGAATACAATACTAGCCATTGGTTTGTTCGCTGAACTGGGCGATTTGAATGCAAACATTTCATCATCAAACGAGATGCCCTCATCTGTACGTTGTTAGGGAGCGTAGTGAAGCTTAGCAATGGGTCGGTTCTTGTACATTGTGAAGTGTTAAGTGTGTGTTCATATATCCGCTGCTAGCCGGGGCTGACCTTCGATCTCGACTGGCTGTTCGGTCGGGCGGTTCCATTGGTTCATCTGTTACCCTGAGTCCTGATTGGTCGAAGACCACGTGACCCCTGAGCTTGGCCTTCGCCGTTCACGAACTATGGCCGGTGCTGGAATGACCTCTGCCTCTGACCTCTCTGGGTTCCAATTTATGATCGCTGTTGACTACAATGTGATTTTTATGTTACAGGTATGTTATGTTACTCGTTTGATTGGGTCCTGAGGAGACACAATCGGTGACTGTAACTATTCCATTCACGAGCAGTTAATGAATCACGTGCACACAGATGTAGTTGTCCGCCATCTACAGAAAATTGGAAACCCCTGGCTCAGATAGGGGTTCGTTATCCTGAAGCGGCGGTTTTGTTAAAAAAGAACGACTGGGTCGCAGCAAATGTAAGTACTGTTATATACAAGTACCTTTTGTTTAGGTATGAGCTTTTCAGCTTGGAATTAATCAGCTCCATTAACTCGAAAATCAGCCTACGGAGTTTGCCAGACTGTGTTGCTTAGCAACCGTGGGGTATGCATTAAGCGGTAATTCATGAGGCCCCACCAGGTAACTTATCGATGTTGTCTGGTTTGTTTTTATACGCACTCCCAGTTTTAACCTTACCAGATAAAAATACCTCCGGCAACTTTTCTAGGAAGCTTATCCACACGTCGGCGTTTTACTTAAAGGGTCTCGGCGTAAGTTCAGTAACGTTAAGTGGACTACGCAAGCTAACATAATATGCAGTCAATTCCGCTGCATTGGAATGCAATCGATCAATTAGGGATCTCTAATTTAGTTAGATCTCTGGAACGAACTTCACTCGAGTCAACTCATACATTCTCTGGCCTAACCCCAATACCGCGATTACCGTAGTGTACGCTTTATGCTTCAGAAGCCGTGTTTTGTTCTCTGTGTATACATTAGGTGAGGATATGGACGCTGTTTGTTTTAACCGTTTACGTGAACGTTATTACTGAAGCGCAGTATACAATCCTAGATATTCAGGGAAAAACGCAATTCATACGAAACGATATCCCGGTGGTGTTCTGTTCCCCCCGCGCTCCATGAAGGCAGAAATATCGACTAAAAGTGAAACAACTAGCCAAACGAAAGTCTGAATACATTCCGGTAGTTCTTCTCAGGGGACAATAGCCTGCTATTACCACTAAGGGTTATACCCCATTGTTGCTCTATATAGGGCACCAGATCAACTTTACAAAGGCTTCTCCATCAGGGCTGCCTAAAGTAAATAAATCTGATGGAGAGTTCGGGTGTATTTGTTTACAAGCCCCAGTTTTGTATTAAGAAATGCTTTCCATGGACAACAGCATTCGCATGACTACCAAACAACACATCAGTTCCGATTTGATGAGACCAGTTAACTCAGTTGGCTTAGTCAGTCCAGCCGGAAGAACAGAAACCTTTTGTTCTCAACCCTTGTTTTTCTAAACGAGACCATGGTAGGCTTCGGAAAAGAAAGACCCTCTTCTGACACATGTAACCATACTACTGTGTTCTTAGACTCACCCATCCCGGGGTGGGGGCAGTACTGCGTTCTTGATCAAAAACAGTAAACTACTTTTTACAACTTCATTCATGAAAGCATATTCTACTCGGAGGCATGTTCTTGGGTTTACAGTTTACTCATTCGTTTGCAGAGACTGAACGAGCAGTGTGAGTTGAATGACTTCTTTCATATATGTGCTTCATCCGTCCAGTTGCCGCAGCATAACTGGCACGGCTAAACACGCCATCCATCAGCCTGATCGATGCAGACCAGCTGGTCAGTTGATTCTAACGGTCTAGTGTGAGCTTTCGAGTACCGAGTGTATCTGGCCCCATATAATTCATCAAAGAATACTAAAGGGAGTTAATGCCATCAACTAGTGATCGTTCCCTCTCTGCATAGATAGCCTCCTTGTAAGGTAATGATGTGCAATGTTTGAAGCTAATTTCCTTTTTTGTCGTTGTATCCACCCGAAAACCGGTGACCGAAAACCACCATTTGAAAGCTTCATGTATGGGGGAAGAGAATTTTAAAAGCATTAAAAACTTATATCTTGTTTGAAAGGATTTCTAGAAAGCCATTTGAGCCATGATAAGAACAGTAGAAGGACAAAGATGCGCCTCAGTTTCTTCAAAAATCGTCCTTTGCTTCATAAAGAGTTGAAATGTAACGGTATAGAACGAGTGCATGTCTTCGCGAATGCATCCAGCGTTCCGGATAGAACGTGCGGCGGATGGATTTTTTGGCATGGAGTTTACCTCAGTGAAACTCGGTCGTGTTTTTCCGATGTTTTTCCTACAGAACGCCCCAAAACTCCACTACGCCAAGTTTGGACTTTCACTTTATACGTAGTTGTTTATTTGAGAGAGCTTGGATTTTCATAATTACTTAAAGACGATATCAGCAGGTCAGTTCAAACTGGTGGTTGATCAGATGGCCGTTGATCTGTTGGCCGAGCTTGGCAATAGGCTTGCAAAGGTTTCGTCCCCAGTCGAGGAGACTTCGTGAGTGCGCAATTGAGTAGGACATACTCAACTGTGCACTGACGATGTCTCCTCGACTGGGGACGAAACCTTTGCAAGCCTATTGCCAAGCTCGGCCAACAGATCAACGGCCATCTGATCAACCACCAGTGAACACACCCGAGCTACCTATATTTCGACAAATTGACAGTTCAAACTTTTGACGAGATTTCATGCCAAGAAAATTCCAGAGTAAAAAATTCCTAGTTTGAGTTTTCCTTTTGCCCGCAATTTGTGTGATTCAAACCTAGCAGATAAAGGACATGGAACAGATGTTACCAATTCACGACTGACTCCTTCAGTCGCTATGGGAAACGGAGCCAAGTATTTCAAGCTTCTCACCTGTGTATAACAAGTCTGAATCTGTTCCAAAAAAATTTGGAGGCTTGATATCTAGGCTGAAAACGTGCGTCTAAAAATAACCACCGCTTGCTTTTGATTGAGTATCTATTTGAGTAGACAAGCCAAGGAAAAGGACGGTGATCAATCAATCACTTGTGTTTTCCGCAAACTGACAATGCTCAGAAGTTTTGGGGTTATCAACGTCCCGATCGATTTCTGCTCCAAAGTGTTGTCTAGCTTGCAAGCGTACAGCCATCCCGGCTGAAAACACGTAAATATAATTGAGAATTCAAAACTTCAATAATCTTAGCTGATGTTTCCAATAGCGACCAGCTAACAAGTAGAATCCTGAAGCGTTACCAACCTATCTTCTTGAATTTCTACCCCAACTCCCGTCGCCAGTTTAATTTAAAAGAATAAAAAATTCCAGGGCATCAAAAAACATCAGATTTTTGTTTAAAAGTCCTCTGGTGTCGAGTGCTTGAAAGAAACCTTTCTTGTGCAATTTGCATACACTTTACTCTTCCCAAAAAGGACACCAAATCCCGAAACGTTTTCTGAATGACCTATCTTTCCGCCAACTTGTTTGTCTCATTATGTTGTTGACATTTTTGGGAAATTTGGAGATTTTAAATGAGATTTCGTCCTGAAAATGAAGATAATTTGTGCCGAAGATTCTTATAATAAGTCTTCAGTAGTGGGCAACTCGCAAAACCTAGTAGAAAGTAGCTCTCACTTAGACCGGATGTAGCGCCATTCATTCTTGAACCACGGAAACCACGCCACGTGGTCACGTGTCGAAGGTTCACACAGCTTGTCTTATTATTATTCTCCGTCCCCATCTTCATCAGCTTGACATTTTGCCAGGAAATCCCAGTAAGCCTTATGTAAACAAGATTTCTGTTCGGTAGATGGACACAAATTCGAGTGAGTGTTCCACCCCTGAATTCCACATTGACAACCCAGTCCAATGGATGCGTGATTTTCGCATCAAATATGTGGACCTCGTGGAATTCTTCCTCATCATTTGATACCGACTGACCAAAATTTGATGCATTTTTTCTGAAACTTTATTCAACATAATGCTGCTGTTTTGATGGCATGTAATTTTACTCATCTTCAAATGTGTACTGCGTGTTGAACCAGATTTCCATAACCAAATTATCGATCCATCGTCCCCACGGATCTTAACTAGCGAACTACCAACTGTCCCTGCAATTGAGTCGTAGGCCCTTACTCTTTTCTCTGGTCAAGTCTATGCACTTTTAGTAATGGTTTTCTTTTCTCAATAGCAGTATTCCAGAATGTCGATAGGTTGGATGATTTTAGTAGATTTTTCTCCAGTGACTGATAACTTGTCCACCGTCTTTGGGAACCGGCTCGCAAGTGCTTTGTCAAAAATTGAGGAAAAAATAACATTATCGAGGCCTGATGGTGCCTTCTCGATTAATGCCGAGACACTTGCAAGCCAACTGCTAGGCTGGCTGATTGACATGCACTAAACTTATCATCGTCTTTCACGTTTTTTAATGTAAAAATATGCATTGAGAAACCTGTCTACAGTTTCTGGCCAAGCTTCCTGTAGCGGTCTTGTTGCCGTACTCCAGTTCATTTCATACTGCTCGCAAACCAGCTTGACTGTTTTTTTTAAGATGGTTTAACTATAAGTGAAGCCAGTCTATACTGAAAAGCCGAGAAGCACTGTACAGCTGTCACATCCTTATTGGGAATCATCAGCAGTGCGCATCTCATGAAACTCCGGAGAGTCTCAAAACCCGCGATCTCCCGGCTAGTAGTTTGAACACATAACCGTTCGGTTCACACTGCCAACAATCGATAAGTAGCTCAGTGAAAGAAAAAACTTCACCCGATGAGTGAAACTACCATCTGAGAAGTCATTGATCTAGGAGCCAGTCAAAACGTGTGATCGCGTGGTGTGGATCCCGTGGATCCAGCGCTATATCCTGTCTAGGTGCGAGTCAATCACACTGCTGGTCAGCCACTAATGGCCTAACGCTTAAGTGTTCAAACTGCTAGCCGGGAGGTCGCTTGTTCGAGACTCTTCGGAGTTTTGTGAGATGTGCACTGCTGATGAATCCCAACAAGGATGAAACAGTTGTACAGTGCTTCTCGGCTTTTTGGCATAGATTGGCTTCACTTAAAGGACGAAAGCTTCACAAAAAAAACAAATCTCCTCCCACTAATAACAATGATTTAAATATATTACCAAAACTCCTATATGTGTTTGGCCGTTCTGGCATCACAGCTCGAAAATCGATAGGATCACAAAATCAACCGTCGAATGTATCCAATCAGAGTCAATCTACTTGAAACACTATTTAAATCATCGTCAGTTTAGTTTAATTAATTCTGGATTTTCATTAGTAGAATAAAATATGCTTCACTTAAAATGGCTTAATACTCGTCAAATTAGTTTTCTAAAAAGTTTGGAAAAACCCCATTCTATCGTAACAAAATGTAATCCAGACCCCCTGTTTTCAGCTAGTTTCCTTACGAAGGGCGCTGGCAAAGTTTCTCCCATCTCGACGATCGCAAAGCAGTTCGCTTATGATTGATAAGTCTCGAAATTTCCGTAAGACACCTCAATGAAATTTTTGAGATGAGATACTACGAATCCTTATCCGAAGTGGTAGAAATCTAAAGATGCAGCAAAGTTAATTTAGGATATCCTGAGCTGGAGAAAGGTGACTCATAGTACTAGGTTTTAGCATTTTAACTTCACATCTTTTCATATGAAGATTTGTATTTAACCATCTTAAATTTCTTTCCTGACGAAGGTTTTTGGAAGTTTTATGAAACTTCCGAGAAATCTGTAAACAAAAACTGCTGTGGGCGAAATCCGTTTTAAGTCCTTTCATAAATGCACCGAAAATATGCTTCTTAAGTTTATCTCAATCAGTTGAACTACTGCGACTGAGTAAAGAACACTGCTCGACTTCAATAACAGCAGTCTATATATCTGTTCCAGCGAAAACAGTGAAAAACCACATTACGTGATCAATTGTTAAGCGGCTCCTCGAGTGACGACTATTCATTTGGAGGCTTTACCCAGGCGGTCAGCACGTGGCCACGTGATGTGATTTCCGTGATTGAAGGATGAACGGTACTGTATCCAGTTTGAGCAGGAGTCAGTCACACTTGTGATGAACTGCTCCTGGTCCAACCGTTAAGTATTCAAACTACTGGGCCTGAAGGTCAACGGTTTGAAACTCTGGGTTATGTGAGTTGCGCACTGCTGATGATTCCAAATGAGGGTGAAACGGCTGTACAATCTTTCTTGGCTTTTAGCATACATGGCTTCACTTATAGGATAAAAGCTCAGTTGAATAGTAACAAACACACTTTCTTTAATATAAGTGGAAAACCATCAAGAGATTCTTACGAAACCCTGAATTTAACTGTTTCGGCTAACCAACTGTCTCTTTTAGCAATCTGACACCACTTGTTACATGTCAATCAAATCCATGTACAATACCAATGTTCTGTCTGATGGTGTGCTCAAAGTGGAGTTTAAGGTTCTGATTTCCGCACCAAATTTCTTTTAGATGCCTTAGATGCCCTTAGATGCGATGTCTATTGTCGACCGAAATACATGTGTTGAGCAGCTTACACGAGATCCAGGTAGAGTAAAATCAACTCAGATATGGCCATTTGGAGTTTCATTGAGTCCGAGATAAATTTCAGCGTAGAAATTTAGAGTGGCACCAAATGGACCTGGTATCTGCCACTTAAAATGAATAAAACACTAAATATATTCATCGACGAGCGTTTTGCGAAAGACGACTGAGTGAATAAGATCATGGACTACCTTTGCGACGGCCCGGGTTCGAACCCCACATGGAAGCCTTCACTTTGGCTGCCGGATCCTGTCCTTGCAAACTGCACACATTTTGTTTCAGAACTAAATATATGAAAGTATTGCTAATCTTTTTGGCTTCTAAATAAAGTAGTGTATCAACCAGAAAATGAGCCAGTTCGACAACAAAATACTTCCGGCTGGTAGTAGATGCAAATTTTATCGTGTACTAACTACTTTCTATGGATAGGGTGCGGAAGCACGCTGGACGTTCACTCAAAGCATAATCAATAATTATTTTGAAGAACTATGATTGGAGACGCCCGTGGAACCACATTCAAATAGTTGTAAATACAACATCACGTTTGTATTGATCCAAACTGGCTGTATACAGCCGGAAATGTAACCCTCACTTCGTTCACCAAATAGAAAAAAACCGAACAATGTGAGGGGTTCGAGAAATACACTCATTTGCAAACAAATTTGGTTTTTCGAGAGCCTCACGTGGAACCCAGCTGAATCTCCCGTTTGTGATGTTTTCAGGCAACTGAATGTGCTGCACCAGGCCGCCTCATGTTCCAGTTGCTACGATATTCGAGATATCGCGATACATGTATATTCGTAATGGACTACTCATAAGGTTGCTGAAAATTCTTCGACAGCCCACGACCGGTTTCGCCCTTCTTGGGGCTCATCAGGTAGGCGCAGTCCCCGAGTTTCCGTCAACCTTATGTTCTACTTGAACCCAAATTGCACTGTTATCGAGAAATACACTCATTTGCATATCAATTTGGTTTTTGCGAGAGACTCACCTGGAACCCAGCTGAATCTCCCGTTTGCGATGTTTTCAGGCAACTGAATGTGCTGCACCAGGCCGCCTCATGTTCCAGTTGCTACGATATTCGAGATATCAATGTGAGGGGTTCATTCGAATTGTAGTCACTTTACAAACGCTTTGGTACACACTACTCATAATTTTGTTAGTCAACATGAGTACACTTCTGTACATATTTTGGATAGCAAGACAATATACCATTAAGATACCCAATGGCCTGGTGCTCGTGGACTCCTAGTGGACTAGGTGGAGCATAAACGTTAACATATAACCCGTATATTGAGGGTGCACATGTGCTACTTGGCTTGCTTACCTGCTAATGGCGCGGACCCAATCACTTTACCTTCTACTCGGCATTATCCGTAGCCATAAAAATCCATAGAGGAGTGCGAAAAAAACTGTAAACTGGCTTCGAAATGCACTACTCATAAGGTTTCTGAAAATTCCTCGACAGCCTACAACAGACTTTGCCCTTCTTTGGGCTCATCAGGTGGGCGCAGTAGTAGATTACGTCTATACGTGCATCAGGATACCTCGAATAGCGTAGCAACTGAAACATGAGGCGGCCTGGTGCAGCACATTCAGTTGCCTGAAAACATCGCAAACGGGAGATTCAGCTGGGTTCCAGGTGAGTCTCTCGCAAAAACCAAATTGATATGCAAATGAGTGTATTTCTCGAAAACAGTGCAATTTGGGTTCAAGTAGAACATAAGGTTGACGGAAACTCGGGGACTGCGCCTACCTGATGAGCCCCAAGAAGGGCGAAACCGGTCGTGGGCTGTCGAAGAATTTTCAGCAACCTTATGAGTAGTCCATTACGAATATACATGTATCACGATATCTCGAATATCGTAGCAACTGGAACATGAGGCGGCCTGGTGCAGCACATAACTGTTTCCAGAAATTCGGTGTAAAGAACGTAGCATGTAATCACTGAATAAAATCGGCAATAGAGTAACAATCGGTCAATAATGTCACAATAATCGATGGTCAACACACTGCTTGTATTTTCAGGTGAATTCAGTAACTTGACACAACTATTTTGATCTGGATATACCGATAAAGCCACAAATCAAGTAAAAGTATTAATAGGGGGAAAGGTTTTCCAGAAAGCTATCACAGCATTTAAAAAAGATCTCTGACCGTCGTAGTCGGAATGTATTTTTGATAGTAGACATAACCCAGTATTGCTGAGTTATATGCGGATCAAGTATGATGTGTAATCGTAAGATCAGAGTGTCAAAACGTTTGAAATCCCGTGGTCTTGTCCAATTAAGAATCAATGTTTAGGAAATCTCGTGATTACATGACGACTCACTGTAAATCACACCATCGAAAACAATGAATAAGCGTAATATACTACTCATAAAATGGCTGAAAAGCTTCAGCAGCCCAAGACGGGCTTCGTCCTTCTTAGGCACGCCCCCCAAACTTCCCTTAACCTTTTACTCTACTTGAATCCAAATTGCACAAAATCCGACGTATACGCTCACCTGCTTCCCAAGTCAAGTCAAGTCAGGTCAAGTCAAGTCAAGTCAAGTCAAGTCGTCCAACTGCAACACCCTTTCGGTGTCCAGCCGCCACGCCCCACGAACGAAGCACGAGGGTTGGGATTCTGTCAGAGTGCCCAAGCCTAGAAAGAAGTCCATATGCAGAGGTATGGTTCGAACCACGGATCTTCCGGTCAGTACATTTGCGCTCTAACCACTGAGCCATCTCGACCCACTTACCAGTTTGGTTTTGACGGGAGATTTACCTGAAACCCAGCTAAACCTCTCGTTAGTAATGTTCTTACTCAGTTTGGGCTCAAATAGAAACTAAAGTTGACAGAAACTTGTGGACTGCGCCTACCTGATGAACTCTAACAAGACGAAACCGATTGTGAGTTGTCGGAGAGTTTGAAGTAACCTTTTGAGTAGTGTTCCACCATACAGACGAGACCTAATGGAAATTCTGTTGTTCATGCGCAGTTGGAAACGAGTCTTCACTTTCCATACATCCGTGCATTTGTCCACAAATAAAGGAAACTTATCCGAAATCCGAAAACATAAGTAAACTCAAAAGCCATCCATCCGTAGAATTCATTCTCTACGGGTAACGCAAATAAGGATACGGGCTCCACGACAATTTGCTAACCATCTGCCCAGTAGCTGAACATCAGACTAAAATGATCACTGCTGGTGAGCTCCCCTTGTAACTTCCACCGTAGACCATACATCGATTTCTTCTAGATGGCCACTAGGTTTGAATCGACCCATCGGATTAAGAGATAAACTAGGGCGATGGATTGCCACATCAACGCAAATACATTCAGCACCTGCTTACGTGTTATGGAACAGGTATTCCTTCATCAGCCTCCTAAACTGGACACATTTTGTCGTATGATTTGGTGCCTAACAGAAGGCGTACTGTACTTGCCATGCTTCCTTGTTGGTGAATGTTTCTGTCCCTGCCCGTCGTAGTTCCGGATAACGGGTGAAGTTGGGAGCTAATAAACCAGAAGTGCACCTATTTAGTTATCGCACTAATTAATCGGTATTTACACTTACTCACTGGAAAATATCTATTGGAAAACGTGGCATGATGCCGGTCCATGCGATGGTTCAAGCAGCTGGCTTAGGTGGCTGGCTGAGGTCCCAGCAAGGCAGTCTGACAACTTCGGAATAAAACAGTGTTACGATGTGACCGCGGTTGTGGCTTTGTAAATAGCTAACACTACCGTCCAAATTCGAAGTCGACAGGACCGATCCGTGGAAAAAAAAACACCGGCTGGCACAGCTGTACGAAACACAGCTCGTGTGGGTTTTTATCGGCGTATCCTTAACGAGGCAATTAGAAAGTGAGTTTACGGTTGTGCAACGGGTACGTCCATTCAAGAATGTGTCCAGGACCAAAAGCTGCGTTGGTTGGGACATGTTTTGCGTATATCTGACCATCGTTTGCCGAAGAAAGTGCTGCTTTCCATGCCCAATTCAAAGTGGCGTAAGCAAAGAGGTGGCCAACCTTTGACCTGGCAGAGCGTTATGAAAGAGATTACGAAACGTTTGAGTGCTGTTGGTGCTACTCGCCTTCCAGGATGGGGACCGTGTGATCCGCACTGCGCCTGGTTGGAGACACTACAACGTAGGGCTGCCAACCGATTTCAGTGGCGTTCTTGTTGTCAGTTTCTATCCAGATTGCCTGACTGAATGTTTGGAGGTGTAGACACCTCGAATTGATTGTAGTAATCTAGCACCAAGTCCCTTCCCCATCCACCTTTATTCTTTTCTTTACAATAAGGCTTTCAAATAAATCATGGTTGTGCGGCAGTGAAGCATCGGTGTTGAACACTGATGTTATGCTGTCAATGATGATGACAGTTGTACGAGGGTCGGTAAGACCTCGTGTCGACCGTCCCCGACATTGAAATCATTAGTACGTGTTATCTGGCCGATCACACTGGTATGAGGCTGCGTTGGATAGTTGACATGACGCCCAAGAAAATGTGAGTACACTCATTTTTCGATCGCCGCAACCAAGCTAAAGGTATCTGGACTATGGAGAGAGCTGGAATCCGCTGGAAGAAGTGCACAAGTGGAACGAGAATGGCCTCGTCGGTTTGGTAGTAATAAACGAGACGATCGACGGCATTTGTCGATCACTACTCAAGGAATCAAAGGGAAGCAAAGTAACCTGCATAAATGCATTTACATATTCTACTGATCCAACATTATGAAGGACATCTAGTTCACCAAAAGCTTTCTGGGGAGAAGTTGCGTCATTCCTGAAGCGACAAAAAGCAGAAGGCCGCTGAACATATGGTGCAAACTTCGTAGTCGGTGAACTCTCAGGTATGTTGGTCATTTTGTCAAGGAATGTAACAGGACATCTGTTCATCGCTACGGTTATAAAAACAAACTCCACGAGTCCGGCAACAGCGTACATCTAACAGAACGTTTTCGAACGTTTCTGGCCATTAATTAAACACTTAATCGTTTGGCCAAGAGGAACTTCAACGAAAGGACGAAATCTCTCCTCACATCATATTTGATCAAAAATGCTCCAGAAGATTTCAAGGAAATTTCGGACAGACGGATCAATCTACCGACATCTCCAGGTTTCAAGGCTTTTGGTAAACCAGTCATATCCCTGGGGCGTTGGAAAGCTCACCCCTTTCAGAAGTGATAATCCAGGTACTTCCAGCCTGTGCCTATGGAGAAACGGCAACATCCACACCCCGCATATCAGGTATCCGGAGTTCAAAATCCAGGCAAGGCCAACGACTTGTACTACTGATGAGTTCTACTAAGTTTCGAATTCCAGTCTAGGGCTTCTGTCCTTTGGTGTGAACTCTCATAATAACCGTACAGGAGAAGAATTGTTCACTCGACAGTGGCATGAGCACAACTCATTCAGAATCCACATACACGTACAACTTTTTCATAAAGCCGACTGATCTGATAAGGGACCTACAATTTTAACGCCATTCTCGACTACGGTCAGTTTGTTGTAAAACAGCTTCTGAGGTTGTAACGAGGTTGAACCGCCCTATGGTGACTTGCATGAGAAAGGTCCTCTCACCAAAACATCAAGTATTTTATGTTCCTTTGCTTTTGAAAAAAAAATTCAGAAATTGTGACTTCGATACACGCAAACTACTATGATACCAAGCCTTCGAGACGAACTGGCACCTACCGGTCTGTCCTCATCTGTCCACGTTTGGGTCAAAATACTCACAAAGCTCACAAAACTGATGAAGCATCATTTTCTGACGTTCATTGACATGTTACAAAATTTGCATGGAAACAAAATAAACCGGGAGCACGTCTTATTCATAGCCCCACCAAAAATCCTATCTTTTCAATAACTTTACCTAGGTAATGTATTGCCTCTGCATGAATGCTGGAATGAAGCGTTTCCGCTCATGTCCCTTGGGGATAGGGACATGTTCAGAATGCTAGAACTGTTTCTTGCCTGACCGAGATTTGTGTAATAAGCTGGACAGGAGGGTTTGTGTAAATTCCTGGGTAGTGTGTTGTACAGGTGTTTGTCCCCGCTGGGTTTCGGGTCCTGCGACTTTCCGTGCAGCGGACATTCTGGATCAGTTTGATTAGGTCGTGAGTGAACTACACAAACGGGACTAGATCTTTTAGACTTCTTCCGTCCGGTTGTGTCTGGCGGTTGTTCCGCCGGTATCCCATGAACTGGACACAATAACTCCAAATCATCTGTTAACATGTCTGACCCGGATGATGGATTGTCCGACCTCATGCTGACCATCTCATCAATTTCTTTTAGACAGAGGGGATTGACTATCGTTCGGCTGGACAACGGAGGCGTCTTGTGATGTGATGTACCGCTCGGAACGTAGATAAGTTCACCAGGTAGATGATTATCATCTCGATGTACAGTTAATTTGTAGTAGGGCGATTTCACCTCTCGTTGGGAACTTTCCAGTTGGAGGAATTCGTTAGCATTTGTCTGCTCGTACACGACGGGGGATAGGTCGCATTGCCGAAGTGAGACAGAAGCAAAATCACTGCTAAATCGGGATGGGGAGGATATTGGAACAGTAAAAGGACTCTGTAATAGTGGAGAGGCTAGGCCTATTCGGTGATTGTGCGGTGTTGGAGGGCACAGAGTTGATGTGTTGTGGAAATTCACAATCTGTCCTAGACTGGAATAGTCTGGGTGCGTATTGATCCCACTGTCAGTGCCAATTGGACCGGGATGGTTGATTTCATATAGTCCCTGAGCACATGGATTTTGAATGGCCGAGATGGGACTGGAAAATGCCTCATTGCGCTGCACGTGAGTTCTGTTAATCATATTGTCATAGCAACCTTGAGTTGTACTAGACCGGGCCGGACCCTTACTACGAACAGGTGTTCTTGTCCGAATACAACAATAAGTTATAACACCGGCAATAATGAAAGTGACATTTGCAGCCATGATAACACCAATAATTAGGATGTACTTTCCAAATTCAGTTGGCCCTGACAAGTTTGACGTTTCTTTGGTCTGTGGGTTGTTTTTGTTTCCAGCTGCATTGCCATCGGCCAATCCGTTTTCCACTTTGAGCACAAAATTGGCCGCGGCTATTCCCTTCTGATTGGCTGTCTGACATCGATATAGCCCCGTATCCAACTCACTATCCAAACTGGTGAAATGTAAGCTTGTTGTAAACTTGGTTCCCGCGTCTGTGACTTGCTTCAACCTTTTCCAGTGTGGTTGAATAAGCACGCTGTTCTGGTACCATTCCACCTGCATTTTAGGTTCGCTGATAAAAGTGCATGCTAAGGTCAGGTTGAATCCGCTAAATCCCACGACCTGTATAGGACTGGATGGATCAAGTTCAGCGCTAGGTGGTACAGTGCCAACCAGTTGCGGAGCACACTGTAAATCGGTCAGGTTTAGTTGGAGTAAAGATTGGCCCTTGAACAGAGGCGGTGTAGCACATTCGCCACCCGGATGTGAATCGGTGAACATTGCCTTTCGGGGAACAAGGCTAAGCCAACGTCGAAACCACAACAGTTGACAATCACAGTCCCATTGAACGTTTTCCAGACTGAGTCGTACAAAGTATTCCGGACGGAGACCGTCAAAACTTTGTTTACCCAGATCAGTAAATGCATTGTGCGCCAAATTCAAGTGATGTAGTTTAGCCAGTCCACTGAAAGCTCCTGGCTCAATGTGTATTTTCAAAGTGCTTGCTGCCAAATCTAACCTTTCCAAAGTAGCACCCATGTTTCTCAGGAATCCAGATGGAATAAACCCGATCGGGTTTCCTGACAGATCCAGTCGTTTCAGTCTTATCAGACAAGCTAGGGCTGTCACCGGGAATGGTGTCAAACGATTGGAAATCAAGTGGTTATTACGCAAATCCAAAAACTCCAGTGTTGGTCCCAAAGGCAGAAAGGCTCGTTCGGTTATTTTATAGATACGATTGTGATTCAGCGATAGACGACGCAGACTGACAAGGCGACTGAAACTATCTTCGTGTAGCACCTCGATGAGATTGTGAGATAAATCCAAGTCCAGTGTATTTCTGTGTATGATGGACGGTACATCAGTAAGTCTAATGTGATTGCACCGGAAAACAGACACATCCACTTGTGGCGTACAGGTACTACCCGTTTGCGGAAGAAGAAAGTTGATGATCAGGGCTATCCGCAAGGCAGCAGGCATCAATAAACCGGGATTTCATTTGCTCTCTTGCTCTGGATGAACCAACTTAGCAACATTTGTTCCGATCACGTGCCCAGTAAAAGTGGGATAGCGCAAGTTTGCGCACAGAGCATCTCCTCATTTGGGAAGGATAAGACAAATCGATCGGTAGTCACTGAAGTCTGTCGCGTACATATTCGTTCCGCCTCTGATTGTCCATACTTGTACATATGTACGTGGCGTTGAGTTGTTGTGACGCTATTTCACGCACGCGCATCAGATACCGGGCGAACCACGAATCCGCTAGGCATTTGTTTGCAAATGTGCACGCGTTGACGTGTGTACGTGCGTCGGTGCAACAATGCGTGCGCGTGTATATGGGTATTGTCGCGGCCACTGATTGGCTCACAGAATGAGGGCAGATGAAAGACTGAAACCAATGGGAAACATGCGTTGTATAGTTAATTAGTCAGTTCCTTATTGAGCTATGACACAATAGTGTTCATTTCTGCCTGAATTTCTGCTCAGCTTCCTCCCTTCCCTACCGATTACGGAGGCATTTGTTTACCAACGACACTTGTGGGTAAATGGCGAGGCGGCAACGCCCGAAAACTATCGACAAAACCCCTTAATTGTGGGAAATTTGTCCGATCCAAGTGTCAGCTGTGCATGTTGTTCCAAATCCAACATTCTGCCTACCAGTGATACTTTGTAAAGTGGTTTTCTCTCTTCTCAAAAGAGAATATCTGAGTGGAGATGTCATAACCCGTTAGTCGGCAAGGCGGACCGAACTTGAGAAAAAGGGATCGATGGAAGTTCCCAAAACAGCTTAAGTGGGAATCAGTGACTGTATAAAATTGAGCGACAGTTTGCTGTGTTAATTAGATTATACACTGAGATTCACTGTCAGCTGCATTCACTCTCAAAAATGTCACCGGGTGAACGTTAAGCATACGATGCCTGATAATCGTATTAAAAACCTATAAAGAAACTGTCAGGCATGGAGATTCCAAAACGGGGGACTTAATTAGGCGAGATGAACTAACCACCCGCGACTCACCGCCGGGGTGTCTGGCCTTAAAAGGGAGTAGACCATTGCGGTAGGTTTTATTTTACTGTAGAAAACTTTCTGTAGTTGGATTCTGATTGGCTTTTGCACTTTTTTAAATGTTTTGAAGTGAAGATGAACAGCAGTTCGTCACTCTACTGGAGTAAATCTTCTGGAGTGATGTGATGGAATTCTGCTATCATGATGACTTGGAATAGCAAAAATCCTGTTCTTTGTACGAGAGGTCCAAGAACACGTAGCACGGACGAAAACATGAGTCTCGTTGAAGAACTGGAATGGCAGACCTGGACGGGTGCTGTTTCAAGTGAGCCATCGAGGATGCCCGCTTTCCGCCACGCCGATTCGCCACAACTTTGTCTGACGAACTGACGATTGATATCTGTCAGCTCAACGAGTGGACCATTGCGTGACTTATAATGGTCCAAGACGACTCATGGCAGCCACAGAGGTCCACCGTAGAAGACTTCGTTGTGTTTCTGAGGGCACAGAAACACGACCACTGGTTCTTAGTTCTCTGACGGTCCTCCAGTCACATCTCCGACGTCGAAATTTATAACACTGGGACAAGTGTGCAATGTGCAATAGGGTACAGATGGGGGAACACACAAATTTGTCCAGGTTAGAAAAAAATCACCGCACATACCAAAACTCGTAACGGCATATACAAAAGTGAACGAGAACAACTCCATTTAAGACTACATACTGCGATGTACATTTTATTCTCTCACTCAGCTTATTGGAGCTTACGGCAAAATCATTGTCGTGTGAATGCCTACGGGGGGACAAGAGCACCGAAAAGGAGAAAGCAGGTATCATTGTTTATATTAGTTTCGGCACTCAAAAACCGTTAGAGCGATTTCACTATAAAGTTTGATCTCCTGAGGCCTAACATGTTTGTGTACATCTGAAAAATTATGTGTTGGTGTGTCTCATTCCACACCATCCCAGGGCGCGTACAGCAGTATCACATCAATCAAGAGACAATCATGGACGATAGATAAGGAGATTACCGACTATTTGGCTACAAAAACCTCTACATCACAGATCAATGATGCTAATCAATGCAACTCAGTTCAGTGTGTCACTAAGGTATCTAGGAATAGGATGATACCACAGTGTTCTAGCTCACGGGTAGACTTGACAGTTGGGTACGGTTCAAAGTTGTAACCACTTGACTCGTCCTAGTCGTTGTGGATTTTACGAGAGTATAGAGGACACCGGAGGATTGATTGTACTAACATACTCTAGCACGACCACAAGTACTTCTAATTTTGAGGGCTGAGTGATAAAGTCATAGTTACCTTGCCCCCAATTTGTCGGTACAAGTCACTGTTGATCATGAACCGCATATTCATGCTGCATCGGAGCAAGAACGCTTTTAGGAACGTAACTAGAAGAAGTTCCTGATTTTGTTCAAGCAGATACTCACAGAAGGAATTAACGGTCCCAACAGAGGGTTGGTTCGTGAACAGGGGAGACGAGCCAATCGAAAACTTGGTTTCCTCCAAGACGCTTGCGTCATTGGTTAAATCAGCAAAACGAAACATGTTGCGCAGACTATGGTGGGCTAATTCTGTTCCGGTAGGTTGGTCAGACAATCTGAATAGAAGCCGACAGCATGAATGCCACTGCCATCGATTAGCTGCCATATCGTTCAACATCTCCAGCCAAACACAGATGGGGGTCACATGAACCCCCTTCTGAAAGACGGGCAGCACCAACACCACTTACAGTCTACTTGACATCCTTAAGTCCCTTCTACCGTGTCTGGTTCTGCCAACTTTGAATCTCAACCACTCCGAAATGGGCACGAAAAACAGCGCTCGCATCAGTAAGCGGTAACTCGGCATGCGTGACACATGTCACAGCCGCCTACGTAACTGATATCCGGGCTTATGAATCTTAAGTAAGACAAGCCTTCTCGGAATACTTGTCTGTCGGTTTAAGGGTATCACACTATGCTCTGAAAACAAAATTTCTTCAAACAGTTGTTCATCAGCAGTTCCGTGAGGATCGTTTTATTTTTAACATTTGTTAAAAGCCGGAACTGAGAACATTCCTCCATCTTGCGCAAACAGTCCCTTTTGGTCATGACCACTAGTCCAGAACGTTTTTCAGGTTTAGAGATCACTATGGATATGGTTTCGCTCAACGTTCCGAAAGCACCTCTGCGTCCTTCACAGAATGAACATTTAGGCGAACGCCGTTGTGAGTGACACTGGTAGGAATTTTCTAAAATAGACGAATTAAACTCTTCCAGTTTCAAACCTGCCATAGACTGAAAATCCTGATTTGGTGTCTCAAGATTCTCAAACTGAGTTTCTAACTCTAACTGACCAGGCTTGTTTTGTTTGTCACAGAATTTCACTTTCAAAGACAATTTCCGGTTTCCGTCAACCTGATGTTCTACTTAAAACCAAATTGCACGAAATTACCGAAATACACTGGGCTGCCTGGAAACATCACAAACGAGAGATTCAGCTGGATTCCAGGTAGAAAATAGGGTTGCTGGAAACCCAGGGATCATGCAAAGTTGATTGTATCCAACAGGGGAGACACTGATTTCCGACAGCCGAAGGGTTTTCGGCATCGGTTTCATGCCTACTGAAACTTGAGGCTATCTTCGTGTAGCCTGTTTAGTCGATGGATGTCACACATCCCGGTAACGTAATCTGGAAGTGGGTACATTTCACTAGCGTTCACAATCTTTGAGATGCCCCTGGGGGTCATCGATCGCACGACGTGGCTCCAAAGCAGGTCACGCGGATGATTTACCAAGGCTTGACAATGAGTTTGCGTAGCTGCAAATGGCAATTACTGATAATTCAGGAACTGTGTTGATCGTAACGTAGCTTTGCACTTTCCCTTCGTCGTCATTGGTAATGATCCCATCAAGCTTTCCGCCAGAAGATCCAAGATGCCGTATTGTTGTCAACCCTTGCTTTGTCAAGTTATTTGCCTGCAAACGTAGAATGCATCGCAGTTACAAGTGATCAAGCTAGGTGAGATGGTAACACATTGCAGTGCTCGCCTCCGCCCTACCTTGATTGACCGATTTACTTCAAATAGTGTGCAACTACGGTGGAGATCTTGAAGTCTCAGTTAAGATTTTGTCTTCTGGTTAGAGCCGGTCTATGCTGAAATGCGGAGGAATTTTCCTCCAAAGTGAAGTTCATCTATTTTCCGCATGCATATGTTTTTCTAAGGCCTGTTCGTCAAAATGCCAGCTAAGATGTTAAACAAGAATCATTTTATGAAGAGTATTTTTATTGACTTTGAAACATAAATTGGCACTGGGAATTCAAACAAATGTAGATAATAACGGGATGTCTGATCGATCAATAAATAGATAGTGCAACACCACTGATCCACATGAGTTCGCTCGCAGTGTGCTCAGGCTCTCATTCCGTTTATTCAAATGTGAGTTTTCATAGCAATGAATTAGAAGAAGATAAACAAGACGCTGTTAGTATTTGCCGCAATTCCTGGAAAAACTCCTCACAAAGAAACTGGCTGGTGACTTTTGTGGTCAGTGACCAACGAAATGTCCTTTTGAGTTGGTAGACCAATATTTTAATTCGCCCTGCGGCACAGCTGTGTGGGAACCTCGATAAATTGCCATGCTGCATCATACCTTTGAAAACTTCTAAACCAGGTAGCACAAAAACCTAAGATAAGTTGAACGAGAAAAACTCCCTTGAATAGCACTCAGTTCGGCACACTCCTCAGTGAATTAAGTGCGGAATTATCCCAGAATAATGGAGGACTAGCTGAAATTGTCTATCACCAGGAATCACTAGCATAACTCAACACTAGGTAGTATAAAGAATTCCTACGGAGATCGGAAACTTCATGATCCCGGCTTTTAGATGAAGATCATGTTCAGCAGCGATGAAATCGCACTTGAACAGGATCAATTGCCGCTAGCTTGGAAGCAAGCATCGGGCTACTTATTGATATCCAGTACGCTCCTGTGAGGAAAAAAGCATAGCAGATCGACTTTCCAGGATAGCTCACTTATGCCCCATAGGTATTCCTTTCTTCTTTACCATCATGTTCTTCAGAAGATGCGCTAAAAGCTTGTGAGAGTCTCGTAGGATGACAAACCCCAGCTGGACTAGAGTTAGAGTTAGCTACCACCTACGGATTTTGTGAACTCCACCCCCACTCCTTTTTTCCATGTCTTTTCCAGTTTTATATGACGGACTTGTTCACCTGGTCCCTTTATTTTCGTAAAATACCCTACGTTCTAGTAAGCTTGACTTCGTTCTAGTAAACTGTGAGCCATGAGAACTTGTGTGATGTATAGAATTTCAAGAGGTAGATGGTTGGGCTTTTTCCGTCGAAGTTAGCAAACTGTCGGTCACCAGCTGAAGTTATTACATTTCTCTGTCAACCTATATCTGGCATAACTAATAGCCGCTTACTCAAGTGATTGCTGATCTGTTCGCCGAGCTTGGTAATTAGTTTGCAAACTTTTCGTCAGTACCCGACGAGGCATCATCAGTGCGCGGTTTGGCGAGTTGGCATCTGTATATCTGTATATCTGTAGAAACACTACTCCCAACGATGGTAAATTTCTTCGCAAGTGTACCACTGTTTATGGACACGTTGGTTCGGTGAAGTTCACCGGAAAATTCATTTACGTTTATGGGATCCGGTTTAGTACTTCTAAGATCAGGTTGCCTCTGTGTTCTAACGGTTTTTTAAAGCAACCACCATGCGTTTACTGGCAACTATATATGGTAGGTTTGAAAAGTCTGTGTACGAGTGTGACAGGTGTTGGAGGTGCGCAAAAACCTAAACAAATATTGAATATCAAATAAGGAAAGACAGCATCAGAGAGATATTCGATGATAAGTGTTTGACCTGATAGCTTAGCACCGAATACGTGGGCTTACCTTATATCATATATCATGTGAATATCCAGCTGTCCAGTTATTGCGAGTCGCCTGATGGTAATTTCTGTTGTTCACTAGGAAGTATAGTGTGGACCTTGTGGGAAGTTGGGAGGAGACCTCATTGTTTGGGAAGAGTCTTAAGGGAAATGGACGGAATATTCGACCAGGTGGCTCTTTTAGGCACTTGGTTCCATCCATGAAGATCAGTGTCCGGGAACGGTAAAATCCACCGTTTGTCTGGATAGTTTCTACAACTGGCTGATGAGGTTGAGCCCGAAGCAAAAATCACAGTAATTTTCATTTACTAACGTCGTGCGAGTAGGCAAAGCTTTATGAGCCTCAGGATGTGCCTTATTTCGGCTGAGTTGAATTTCTCCTCACCACAAGGACTTCATACTACCAATTTGTGTGGGAACAAAACGCATGGCTGTGAGTGTCGAACACGCAGTTGTCATAACCAGTCACAACAAAGGTGCCTAGGACGAACACATCTCAGATTGCTTACTAAGGTTCATTTGTTCAAACCTGGTGGACCAACCGACCTAAACAACAAACTATCGTAAAAAAAGGAGAGATTCAGTTGGGCTCAGCTCGCTCTCCCATCAAAACCAAATGTGTGCAAATGAGAGTAGTTACCGAATTCTGCCAAATCCATTTTGAAGCAGAAAATAAGGTCAAGAGAAACTTAGAGACAAAGCCTACCTGACGATCCCCAGAAAGAGCCAAACCGTTAGTGGGATAGCAGGTTTTCAGTAACCTTATATGTAGTGTGTCATGTTTATACATGTGGTTTGTTCGCCGGCTTGTGACGAACACCTTATCGTGCAACTGTCCACACCAGGGTTTGGAAACCCTGGTTGTTTATCTGGGACTGACAGAGTTCATGATGCATACGTTTTTTTTCGGGTTCACATGTTTGTTTAACCATTTATCCATGTACCGCGTCAAGTGTTTAAATGATGTGTACTCACTATTCAGAGTTACTTTTGGTCTGTGGTCGGTTTGAACTCTTTTGATACAACCGCCAGTCAGAAAGTGTTGTTATGTGATACAACCACGCCGAGATATAAAAGAGGTACCTTTTGATGCAACTGCACAGGTGGAGGACAAAGCTTTCATTTTTTGCTGGTCTCGAACTGTGCCGATGGATCGGAGAAAACTGTGATGAAATTTCAATGTGAACCTTATGTTTCGGGAAAAAAGATTTTCAAAATACTGAAGTATATTCAGTCGCGTGATATTTCCCATGAAGTTGATGAACAATCTTGGTAAACCCAACACCAATTTGGCCTTGAAAACTCACCAAGATGGTTCAAGTGGTTAGAGTGCGAATTCACTGACCGAAAGGTCCGTGGTTCGAACCCGAGCTCTGCCTCTCGACTTCTCCTGTCTAGGCTTGGGCAACCAGGCAGTATCCTAACCCTCGTGCTTCCCTCCGGTGGCATGGCAGTTAGGCCCCGAAAGGGTGCTACAGCTGAACATTTTTTTAGTTAAAATTAATATATATGTTGATGTCTGATAACTCCAAGCTGGTTTTAAACGAGCGTTTGGCAGTATGCAGAAATACCAACCGTTCGAGTTGTTGGTTAGCTGATCAGGTGACTGCTCGCTGACCTTTTCAGTTGGTTGGCAGACGCCTTGCCATCAGACTAGGAGATACCGTCAGTGCGTGGTAGTCGCATGGACAGATATATTCCATCATATGTAAATTCATCACTTGGATCGGCACATTCCGGTATACACATATCAACAGGCAGTCACGGTGGTCTCAACAACAGTTATATGAATTTCACAGATCACACCAATGAACAATGTCTCGTTTAGACGAGGGCGCCTGGTGATATGGTCGCGTATGTTAAAGTTATTGACCGAATGATTGAAGATACGTTACCATTGAAGGAGTGAGACACACCAGTTAGGATTCAAGTCCGTACATCGAGAGCAGGAAAGCCTCAGGGAAGCCAACTTCTAAATGTCCCTCAAGTTTCATTGTGATTTACCTACCTGTTGGGCATTCCAGTCCGATTCGGGAGCTGGAAAGCATTCTCTCGGCAGTTCATTCCTGCCGTTTCTGAAAGAGAGTATAATGTAGCCAAGAAAAATAGTAGCCACCTTTACCTAAATATTTTGCTAGGGAATTCCGTGGAGGGGGTAGTTTTACTTAGTTATTAGTGAAAGAAAGCGGAAAACTATAAGTGAGTGTTAGAGGTCTTTTCTCACATCCTTCATTCGCACAATCGCCAGCACTGTTTTTCTGGAACAAAACAATGCGCTAGTCTACCGCAGTATCAAAAGCTGTGCTTGATATGTGAAAATGGATGCTGAGCTTCAATTCGTGCCTACAAACAGATTGATGTTCGCACCCAGAACCAGGACCAGATTATCCAAAAACGAAATGATTCCTGGCTACTACGTATAATTATAAGTAGGTAGACGCTGCAACAGAATTTAGCATCTCGGACAGGAAGAGGTGGAGGAAATCTATCGAAAGTCACATATCGTGACACATTTAGTTTACGTTTCCTGTCGTTCACCATTTATCTACTGCGAATAAATGGAACCGAATGCTTTCTCCAGGCGAAGGCCATATAAGTCGGTAGACGTATCTGCGGTTTACAACGACACCACTTCAGTCACATGGCACAAAGTGGGTGAGAAATGGGTGCCACCACATAATACATCATCTCCATGGATCTCTGTTTCAGAAAAATTCAAAAGATTTCTTTCGGTTATTTTAAGTCAAACCACCTGCACGTACATCACAAGTTCAAGTTTCCCACCCTCCCCTCTGCCAATGTGCAGTTTGTTAGTGCTCTAGTTGTGACGTAATTACGTTGATTATCAGAAGGTAACAAGCACTAACAAATGTCTGTCTTACTAGAATGTGATGAATACAATAGTTAGGTGCACTTGATGAAAATAGATACAATGCGAAAAGTAGAATAAGCCAAAAAGTGACTTATCGTTTGAGGACACTTGTTGAGAGTTCCTGAGTGAAGTTCCGGATGCGGGATGTGTCTTCTCTGCAGTATAGCTTCTACGAGTGTTCCCTAGTTGTCCGTGGAGACTTGCGGAGCTCTGTTGACTTCTTGTCCCGTGCGCGCGAGTGTGTGCTGAGCCTAGTTGTATGCCTATTTATTGTGTGCAGTGTGAAGAGACGGGTGTCCCTTCGTGTTTGATGCTTGCACGAACATGAATACAACTTGACCTGATGTGTTGACGTTCATAAGCCTGGCGCCGTGGTAGCCGCGTAAACAAAAATGGATGAGAATTTGTAGTGCACAAGTTGTCGGCTAAGGTTGCAAGTGGGACAGGAATTTTCGCGTGGTTTGAGTGTTTGTGACACGTGGTCTGATGAGTGACCTCTACAAGTTCAATTTCTCAAATTACGGATATACAGAATACAACCACATTATACGTTCATGAAATGCTGGAAGCAGAGCGGAAGTTCTTCTCTCAGTTACAATAGGAGATACATAGAACAACCAGATTAAATCCCCAAAGGAAACATACTCCTTTAATCGCGGCTGTGAGACGGAATTCCCGTAGGATAAAAATGTGCAAGAAACACCCCGGAAACAATCACGTAATAACTACCAATAACGGCCTTCGTTGACACGTTGAACTCCAAATACCCCTGTAAGATTTTTGAAAAAGCAGCCGATTCAACTGATGGATTTGGTCCTACGCGGTGTATACTGTGGAATGTTCCCTTCCGCACACGTCCTCATGTATCCCCTTCAAAATGTCCACCCAATTGTTGGATAACTTCGTATGCAGATTGTTCACAGATCCTAGGACGTACATCACTTGTCTCCTGAGTATTATCCACACTGTCGGTGCTTCCAAAAATTGTGCGTTAACAGGAACTAGCTTGGGAATGAGTTCTTCTCACTAATTATGCGTGCCTCTCCATAGCGAAGCAAGACCGGATACGGGTAATTTGGGACTATACTCTCGTTTGTGAACATTTGAGAATACGACACTGGTTACATGTCAAGCGAAATCCGTACCTCATGTGAATTCATCCTTAAAACACCATAACTGATTCTGGTCACAGAAATGGCCTGGTAAATCGATGAATCAGCCAGATTCACGCTGATTGGTCATTCTCTCGGCAGTTCATTCCTGCCGTTTCTGAGAGAGAGTATAACGTAGCGAAGAAAAATAGTAGCCACCTTTACCTGAATATTTTGCTAGGGAATTCCGTGGAGGGGGTAGTTTTACTTAGTTATTAGTGAAAGAAAGCGGAAAACTATAAGTGAGTGTTAGAGGTCTTTTCTCACATCCTTCATTCGCACAATCGCCAGCACTGTTTTTCTGGAACAAAACAATGCGCTAGTCTACCGCAGTATCAAAAGCTGTGCTTGATATGTGAAAATGGATGCTGAGCTTCAATTCGTGCCTACAAACAGATTGATGTTCGCACCCAGAACCAGGACCAGATTATCCAAAAACGAAATGATTCCTGGCTACTACGTATAATTATAAGTAGGTAGACGCTGCAACAGAATTTAGCATCTCGGACAGGAAGAGGTGGAGGAAATCTATCGAAAGTCACATATCGTGACACATTTAGTTTACGTTTCCTGTCGTTCACCATTTATCTACTGCGAATAAATGGAACCGAATGCTTTCTCCAGGCGAAGGCCATATAAGTCGGTAGACGTATCTGCGGTTTACAACGACACCACTTCAGTCACATGGCACAAAGTGGGTGAGAAATGGGTGCCACCACATAATACATCATCTCCATGGATCTCTGTTTCAGAAAAATTCAAAAGATTTCTTTCGGTTATTTTAAGTCAAACCACCTGCACGTACATCACAAGTTCAAGTTTCCCACCCTCCCCTCTGCCAATGTGCAGTTTGTTAGTGCTCTAGTTGTGACGTAATTACGTTGATTATCAGAAGGTAACAAGCACTAACAAATGTCTGTCTTACTAGAATGTGATGAATACAATAGTTAGGTGCACTTGATGAAAATAGATACAATGCGAAAAGTAGAATAAGCCAAAAAGTGACTTATCGTTTGAGGACACTTGTTGAGAGTTCCTGAGTGAAGTTCCGGATGCGGGATGTGTCTTCTCTGCAGTATAGCTTCTACGAGTGTTCCCTAGTTGTCCGTGGAGACTTGCGGAGCTCTGTTGACTTCTTGTCCCGTGCGCGCGAGTGTGTGCTGAGCCTAGTTGTATGCCTATTTATTGTGTGCAGTGTGAAGAGACGGGTGTCCCTTCGTGTTTGAAGCTTGCACGAACATGAATACAACTTGACCTGATGTGTTGACGTTCATAAGCCTGGCGCCGTGGTAGCCGCGTAAACAAAAATGGATGAGAATTTGTAGTGTACGGGTTGTCGGCTAAGGTTGCAAGTGGGACAGGAATTTTCGCGTGGTTTGAGTGTTTGTGACACGTGGTCTGATGAGTGACCTCTACAAGTTCAATTTCTCAAATTACGGATATACAGAATACAACCACATTATACGTTCATGAAATGCTGGAAGCAGAGCGGAAGTTCTTCTCTCAGTTACAATAGGAGATACATAGAACAACCAGATTAAATCCCCAAAGGAAACATACTCCTTTAATCGCGGCTGTGAGACGGAATTCCCGTAGGATAAAAATGTGCAAGAAACACCCCGGAAACAATCACGTAATAACTACCAATAACGGCCTTCGTTGACACGTTGAACTCCAAATACCCCTGTAAGATTTTTGAAAAAGCAGCCGATTCAACTGATGGATTTGGTCCTACGCGGTGTATACTGTGGAATGTTCCCTTCCGCACACGTCCTCATGTATCCCCTTCAAAATGTCCACCCAATTGTTGGATAACTTCGTATGCAGATTGTTCACAGATCCTAGGACGTACATCACTTGTCTCCTGAGTATTATCCACACTGTCGGTGCTTCCAAAAATTGTGCGTTAACAGGAACTAGCTTGGGAATGAGTTCTTCTCACTAATTATGCGTGCCTCTCCATAGCGAAGCAAGACCGGATACGGGTAATTTGGGACTATACTCTCGTTTATGAACATTTGAGAATACGACACTGGTTACATGTCAAGCGAAATCCGTACCTCATGTGAATTCATCCTTAAAACACCATAACTGATTCTGGTCACAGAAATGGCCTGGTAAATCGATGAATCAGCCAGATTCACGCTGATTGGTCTAGTTGTAGCACCCTATTGGAGTCTAGCTGCTACACCACCCGAGGGAATCATGAGAGCCGAGATACTGCCAGGTTGCCCAAGTCTAGACAGGAACAGTTGAGATACAGAGATCGGGTTCAAACCACAGTCAGTAAATTTGCTCCTTAACCACTGAGCTACCTGGAGCTCAACAATGACCATTCTGTTATGGGATAGTCCATGGTCGACAGTCGAACGGACGGAGATGAACTATTTTATTGTGCGTTATTCTCTGCCGTATAAAATTGACCCTATACAAAAAAGGCGACTCTCTTCCGGTTCCGTGTATGTGTCACGTTATAGATGATGCCCTCATTTCATTGGTCCAAATGTTATGGATCCGACCGAATTCAGTGATGACTTCAGTCAACACTTGGACGTGCCTGAGCGCATTATTGTGTTGTATTCAGCCCAGGATATTTGTTTACAAATGTGTGTTCACAGGTTATACGACCAAATTGCTCATGGACTCAAATTACACTGAATAACGATTGTGATGTTTTTCCGAATGCATTGACTCCTGGTCATTTGTCTTCTACGTCTCTGCCATAATCAATGAATCCTGCTACAGATGAAACGAAAACTAAGATTGTTATTTCTGAAACGATCAGATCACCAGGATTATTTGGCCGATGACTTGTTGTGTTTTTATCCGGCGCATTATCTCACTAATAAATGACAGGATTATCGCTTTCCACTACAAACAGTTTTGTGTACAGTCGTGTAAAATCAGTGATGTCCGCACTTGCTCTTTGGGTATATGACTAACTGGTGGCGTGCACTTTGATGGTAAACACAAACACCACCCACTTATTTGTATACTCGGTATCCCAATACCTACCCAAAACAAATTATGTATGAAGACCATTTCGTTTCAAATCGACTATCTAAACGTTTTGTGCACCGACAACACATGACTGAGTTAAAGAACTCAACCATCAATGAAAAGTTCAGCTGATCTGCTTACTTGATTTGACTGGCGAAACAACCGGTGGAAATAAGTCTGCGATTGATCAGAATAGCGTGAACTACACGGAGAAAATTCGGACAAACGTCTTTGGTTTGGGAAAAGGAATGAAGCTATGCAGAACGTCTACCTGTCACAACAAATTCGTCACATTACTGCTTCCGGGTGGCTTCTTTAGAAGCGAGCAACTATTGTCCGATGTTCTGAAGAGCACATGGCATTCTAGATTAACCCTTTTATTTTGTCGTCTTGTTCTGACGTATGACGAAAGTAACAGGATACTGTGGATTTGAGAGTGGATGAACGTATGAATGGTGATACTGAAAATTCTCACGGCAACTGGCTTTAACTCCTAAGTTCGCCTTTTTCAAGTGTTATTATACAAGTATCTGTTGGGACACTATCCGATCCCACTGCTGACCAAACTCAGGCAAATCAAGGTTGTTCGTTTCCCCAATACTCCTTGTATGTACGCGAATAGTTGAGGGCAGTATTCGGGGCAGGATTATCACCCGGATAAGGCCATTTGTTTGACCTTCCAAATCGCTGGGCGTGAGTGCTCTGGACGTTTTGCTGTGGGGATGTTTGATGTTCTCTGTGTACTTGGAGAGGCCAGGTAGCATCCGTGAGTTCTGGTATCCAGGAGACTTGTATGGTGGAGGTTATCTGGAACAAATCATTCGCGCGGTTACCACTGTTTTAGGGGACTCGCGGATTCATAGTTGTGACCGCGGAGTCAACCAAATGAGTAATACGGACTGGAGCTCAGAAGCTCCTATCTCCACAATCACACAATTGAAGAAAACTGTCTTAGTAAAAATAGGTATGAAAGACTAGGCGACATTCTCATCATCCTAAGCCGTCGGTGACGTGCACGTTTCGGAGTACGACCCAGCCACCAAAATGTTTGTGCTAAACAAAGCTCGCCTCATGTCTCTTCAAGGCCATTCTTATTCATACACTATCTTCATGACCCAAGAGCTTCTATTACCAACAGTGACGATGGAGTCTTCCTGACCAGATAACTGGTCGTCTAAGGGTGTTCAGCTAGGTTCCTTTGACTAAACAACTGCGTGTTGCTGAATTCAGAACAGATGATCCACTAATCCACGCTGAAATACACGCCAACACCAGAAATCCTTACCATCATGAGCTTTGGGTTCCAAAAACTCACCAGACCCGTAGTAAACTGACTCAGAATTCCGCTACGGAGATACTATTCTGACAGCCAACAAAAGTTGTTTCGAGAATACCAAGTTGCAGCAGCGAGAGCCCCAGAACCTATCTGAAGCAACTAGTACCTGCAAACGAGCACAGAATTGCCTTGTGTTGTCTTCACATCTATAAGACAGAGAAATCTGTACTGTGTACGGGCACAAAGTTCGACTTTCTGACCAATTCCATCTACTATAAATCAATCACAGTTAGACCGGGCATCGAGAAATCAAGTTCTTCAGGAAGCGAACGTACACGGAATCGTCGGCATCTGGACTAATAGGAGCTGCACTGATTAGACCGTAAGAGAACTGTGGTGTCGCAGCGTAGTACTAAGCAGTCCTTATTTGAGGAGACACGACCAAATCTGCTGTATACTTACAGGTATCAGTTAAGTATAAAGAACCTTCTGGGGACAGATGTGCCGGAGAAAATACCATACGTGCAAATAGAATGCTATCCGAAACCTAACCTGTTTTCACGCTTGGAAACACAATCCAGTCCTGATCGGCACTCATTAAAATTACTAAGGCCGGTAACTTATACGGTAGATGTAGTACCTGAATCAGCTGAATGGGAACTGCGGGACACCATGACGCACATTCTGCATCAGTTGCGAGACGCCAACAGGTAACGTGACGGCAATATACTCTGAATTCTGAGATTGAAAGTCGACCACTACAGCATCTGTGAAGCTTGTTTCTCCATTACAACTAAAATCTTCCTTTCTGGACTGCTCCGAACAGGAGGGTAAAAAAATCGACATATCCAGGACAGTCGCGGCGCTGTCGTACGACAGTTGAAGCAAAGCAGTCACATCACTCCGTGAATGCGTCAGCTTGTTCGAACACGATAATTCAGAAGCTTCGTGCTTGAACTTGTGTGTTAAATACAACTTGCTCGTCTCGCGTGTTAGATATCCAGGGTTCGAACCCTGGCACAGCCAAGAATGCTGATAAACTCTAACTTGAGTAAGACTCGAGCTCAATACATCCTCCCTTGGTACGGACAACCCAGGAAAACTGTGCCAGAACAAGATGAGGACTGTTCAAACTACACAGAACCCAAGCAGCCTGTCTTCTAGTGGTAAGTACGCAATCACGAGTGCTAACTCATGCTAGTTGCGTAACCCCTCCAAATGATTGCCCTTTTTCTTGATTGCTCATTACTTACATTCCTGTACCATCAAATCAGCAATTACATGGTAATTTGGCGGTTTTTCAGCTCTTCTTTCCATCGCACATGCGAGGTGATTCATGTACCTCTAAACAAGGACTCTCCAAGCGTGCGCTGGTTTTTGTCTCCTTATGTAGTAGTTTAGTGCACGAAACGTTAGCGAGTCTTCTCCTCCTTTCATATTATTCGCTCTCTTTCAGATGCTACTCAAGAAGGCACTCTCTAGTGAAGTTGCGACCATGGTCGATTTGGTATGAATAGCACTCTTGTGGAATCAGGCTGCATTATAAATTACTCAAGAAGGCACTATCTAGTGAACTTGCGATCATGGTCGATTTGGTATGAATAACACTCTTGTGGAATCAGGCTGCATTATAAAAAAAGCAAAAGTTTATTCACTGATCTAAACGATTAATAGAATTAAAGTGCATTCAGGGTACGCGTCGCGTCGTGTGTTGTGATCATCACTGAGGTGCTGCACCGTTATTCGGTGTTGATTGGCTTCAGCTATAACTAAATTATTAATTTATCTGAGTTGGTTGAGAGCTAGTACTCTCATTCATTTTGTCCCTGACGGCTGTAGAAAGCGGTTGTGCATAGGAATACTTTGGAATAAGTATAATAGTTATATCCAACTGCTATCCACGCCCCTTTGTGCCGGAAAAACACCCGCTAACAAGGAACACAACAACTTCATTGCAAACAAGCGAATGTGAAAGTTACCACGGCCTAGTGCGTGTTAAAGGGCACTTTAAAGGACACATTGATCCAGGCTGTCTGATCGGCGGTTAGTGAACACCGATCAACATCGACCGTGCTTCTATGAAATGCCCGAACACTTACCATAGTGGGTCATGCTTCTGTGGCGTGCCTGAACACTCACCGGCTTTTGCTGAATTGATTGAGTGATTGACTGGCCTGGATGCTTGCAGGCTTCCTCATTAAGATTTTGGTGGAGTTTAGGGGTCCCAGTAGTTCCCGGGCATTTTACGGTTATTTTCAGGAATCTCACCTTCCTGACAATTGTGTATTACGAATTTGTCCCTTTGTCGGTTTCAAAGCCCGTAGGCAACGCTCAACGGAGGCTGTTGGCAGCCTGGTAACTTTGTATAGTGACGCTCAAGGATGGTTTGTTTGTGTTTAAGTATATAAATACAATAGTTTTTGAAACGAAGCCCACATGCATGTATAGTAGTTTGTTCAGTGTATCTTTTCAGGAACATGTGTTCTTTTGACCTAAAAAAAACGCTGGTTTTCTAACTTAACTTAGCGCTGTGTATATACGGGAGCTTCGGCCTTGCCTCCCCAAATACCGACTGGTTAGGGCTACTCTTCGGTGTCCGACGTCTCACATGGTCTGTAGTCTGATATCAGTCCAGATGCTTTCGATTCCGCGTATGTTCGCCTTTTGGAGAAAGTGACTTTTCGGCATTTGGTGTGACCACTGAATGCACCGAATCTACCGCGGATGACGCTAATCAAGAAGTCGGACGTTATGACCGCATGCGATGTTCCATTCCGATACATTTTCGAAGTTTCCCGAATACAACAATGAAACCTTGTTCGCCGTTGGCGCGATGCCGATATAGTATCATTCTGTGCCAGTTCCATCTCTTCTAGGTGAATTTTGGCCCCTAGTGAAAAGTTTTAAGAATGCAGGTGATCCATATTTCACTAAGTACCTTGATTTCTCTTTATCCGCCATTCATACCTGACCTCACGCACGCGTGGTGTGGTTCTTGTTACTTAGAATACCTCTTGGTTGGATTCTGATGAAGATATCTCAGGTTGGCACGCATCTTAGCGCTGATTAGTAAATCGTCTATTTTTCAGTCAGCATCGTGCCGTCGTTTGGTGAGGAGAAACTAGTTGAAATCTCTTGACTGAACAGCTAGCAGTGAGATACTCGTGCATACGACGATGATAGAAATTTTTGCATCAAATAGTTAGTGTCTCATAAGGGACGGTTTTCATTGAAGTACCTGGTAACCTTTGTATGGTATTCATTGAGTGATCATACTTTGAACCGCCCTTGCCCATGACGATCCGACTACGGCGTGGTCATGTATATGGATTCTTTGGGGACACATGTTATCCGTCTAACAGTGTCCTCTAGTTCTGGAATTGCTGACCTAAAGTTTCTGACTTTGATTTCGTGAAGCAGCTGTCACCACGAATAATCCGAGTGTCCAGTGGGGTCATTGGACGTCGGGACTGAGTGATCCCCTGTCATCCATGCTATGTTGGGCCCCTAAATGAAAACAGTAAGACTGAAGTATGGCGTGTAAATATGGATCGTTTTATGCTGATTTCCTTTTAGATTCCCCATGCCCATCTTTTCTCATTTCTTTCTGGAAATTTGTAGACTATCATAATCTCATTTCCGAAACATTAGTTGATATCCCAACGTCGGTGCAGATAGTGTATGTCATGGATTACCGTTTTGAACGTAAGGTAAATAGTATTTAACTTCTAATTGGACGGATAATTGTTGAACTTTACAAAACAAATTCTATCATTTGGGCCCTATTGTCCTACAAAAATTAACGGAAGGGCAAAATGACTCCCTAGACAATTTAGTTTTAAATACTGGAGGTATTTCCCCAAGTCCGTCGCTTGAATGTTTTAGGTAAGTACTCCAAGTTCGTTCTGCTGTAAACCAGTCACATCTGATGAAAAAATTTCGGAATTCTTTCCAGAAAAGTTATGAGATACCCTTCGACTCGAATTGGATTCCACATTCTTGTAAGGAAATCCACTTTGGCGAGAAGGTTCTGGTTTGCACACGTGTCAGTTTGGGGGAAAAATTACTGTTTGTTTTTGAAACCACTGCGCGTACAAAAATCACCGTTTTGTCATTGCTAGTTTGATGTGATTGGCTTGTTTGCTGAGTTGGGTAATTTGTTTGCAAACTTCTCATGGAAAACGTGACGTCAACAGTGCCTCATATTGTAGAAGGGCGGAGCGGTCCACTTTTTCAGTGGGTGTGTTGAATAATAGTTTGTACGGCGGTTGCTTAGCTCGTTGCCAACGCTTCACGACAGACCGATAATATGTCGTCAGTACGTGGAGGTGAAGGCGCGTAAATAAGATGTTTGTATGGTTTTATATGTAGCCCGTCAACCTGGGCTGATCCTGACCTACCATTGGAGGTTTGGTGATCACTCCCACTGCTGCAAATGCCTACCGTAACCGACCTTATATTACTCTTGCTTGTTCGGTTGTATGGCATTTTGGTTGGCTCTTTCTTTAGCCTGAGTTCTGATTAACCAACCGGCACATTACACAAAAGGTTACTACCGAACAAAACCCATCAGTAGTATGCGATGGGAATCGCGTGCTTGAAGGATGAATGGCACTGTGTCCCGTCCAAGCGCGAGTTGATCAGGGCAACTTATGACCAAGCAGCATGGTCTCTAACGTCTAGCTGGCATCTTACAGGGTCGAATTTTTGTGGAGATTAGTGAGTTGTGCACTGCTTGAAACAGCTGTGTATTGCTTCTCAGCTTTCGGTATAGACTGGATTCAGTTGCAGGGCGAATTCTCTATTAAAGTGTTCTCATTTCCAACTTCGTATGTCGCATTCATTCTTGGCAAGCAGTCACTAGAAGTTGGCTGCTCGAACTAGTTTTTGCCTGATCATTTCTATGGCCATCTGAAGTTTGGAGAATCCACTGCCATGGTACATCGTGAACTAGTTCATACCGACTAGTTGTTTTCACGCTATCTGGAAGTATTTCGTGGACTTGATAACGGTGATTTCCGTCATTTGGTGCACACTGACTAGTAGGAGAATTCCATTACCACCGTTTTCGCGGTCACCTGTACCTCCTCTTGTGGCATCTAGATATAAATATCGGACCGGAATTTACAATCCCGCTCAAAATTTAGGTTTGTGTTCGTTATTTTTAAATGCTTTTGTTGCGAAGGATGATGACCAGATGCCGCGCTGCAGTCGGAATGCTGAATATTCACAAGATTTTCCGAACTGTAGGTCGCCAACCCTGTTTCGTATCCTGGAAGTCATCAGAGCCACATTAAAAAATGTCTTCAAATCGGTGTACTTGAAAAATGGATCAAGCTGAACCAAAGAACGGTCGCAGTGATCGCGTTCCGTTTCGTGCTTCTTACATATTGGACCATGGCTACCTGTCGAAAAGAAGTATCGAAAAAAGCAAATGAAGAATTCGAATAGCAAATGGGGTGTTTGTGAGATTCACTCACACCGATGGATCATTCTCAGTGACTTTTCACTTGCGCCTCATTCACGAATATTTCGAATGTCGGCCGAACAAATGTTTCTTCTTGCACGATTACTACTCATCAGGTTGCTCGGAGTTCTTAGACAGCTTACAACCGATTTTATTCTCTTTGCGACTTATCATGCGGACGCAGTACCCGAGTTTCTGTCAACTTCTACTTGAACCTAAACTGACAGTTGCCTAACCAAGGACTTAATGAGTATCTCAGGTGCACCAAGAATTCTGGACTTTAAATCTCTACCTACCCGATCTGCGCAACATTAACACCCTTGTGACAGCTAAGCAAACTAATACACCCCCATATAAATGCCCTTGAACCCAACGATTCTAATGGAAATTTGGCTGAACTTTAAAATCTTGAGTTCTAAAATAGGCATATTAGCGGTGCTGCCTATACTGCTGTGGGACAGAGTGGCGTCGCGCAATAAGAGCGAGAGCTGATATATCCATCACGGCGTCAATATTTGCTCTCCAACAGTAATGACCATCTGGGTTCTTTTTTCCTTGGCAAAAAACATTTCACTGACGCAACTTCTATCCAGAATGTCCTGCACCAGAAATTGCGTTGGTTGGGACATGTGTTGCGTATGCCTAACCATCGTTTGCCGAAGAGAGTGCTGTTTTCCATGCCCAATTCAGAGTGGCGTAAGCAAAGAGGTGGCCAACCTTTGACCTAGCAGAAGAGTATGAAAGAAATCACGAAACGTTTGGGTGCTGTCGGTGCTACTCGCCTTCCAGGCTGAAGACCATGTGATCCTCACTGCGCCTGGTTGGAGACATTGCAAGATACGGCTGCCAACCGATGTCAGTGGCGATCTTGTTGTCAGTTTCTATCCAGATTGCCTGAATGAGTGTTTGGAGGTGTAGGCACCTCGGAATGATTATAGTAAGCTAGTACTAAGTCCCTTCCCCGTCTAACTTTATTCTTTTCTTCACAATAAGGCTTTCACATATATCATGATTGTAGGGTAGCGAAGCATCGGTGTTGAACACTGATGTCATGCTTTTGATGATGATGATGATGATCCAGAATGTCCGAATGAGGCTTTGACCCTCTTTTGTCCGACATTATTTTGCTTCGGCCTTGCATTTCTTGAAAAATAAGTTTTCCCAGTACTCTTGGTTAAGAAGGTGGCAAAACTCGAGTGTTATATAGAAGGGTAACAACGAAGCGGCAGTTTCCAACTAAACGAAGTGTTGAAGATGGGATCGGACTCAAATAGCCCAGTTACACGGGCGATTGTCAAGTGACATTTCAGACAGAATTCTTCAATAGTTCTTCAGCAGTTTCATCTTTATTCGGGTTTCTCTTGTAGGGATAGTCCACGACTTTCCATTAACTTTAAGCCCTTATTGAAAACCAAAATTCTTTGTATAATTTACCAACAATCCGCGCGGACTGCCTGATAATAATAGCCATGAAATCAGAATTTTAACAGATATTAAGGATAAAAATGCGATTAGATCGCGACGACCTGGTGAGTCTGAATGAGGACGAGGGCGCCCATCTCGACGCCCTCTGTCACATTCCAACTCTATGGCTTGGCATTTATCCTAACCTCCGTGAGGATCGATGACCAACCGGGCGAGACTTTTCGCCTATTAATCGTGCCAACTAGAACATGAGGCAACCTGTGTGCAGCATGTTTATCTGAAGAATATCATAAACGAATCAGGCGGAATTTAGTTGAGTCTCCCATAAGAACCAAACTCATGTGTAGATGACTGTATCTGTCGAAATCTGTCCAATTTGGGTTCAAGTAGAACATAATTTTAACGGAAACTCGGGGACTTCGCCTACCTGGTGAGCCCCAAGAAGGACGAAACCTGTTATCAGCAACCTTGCGAGTAGTGTCCTACTGAGATATTGTGTCACCGTGCGTGTTGCACATCCAACTATTGGTTGTGTGATAAAACGAGCAGTTTCCAATCAGTTTTAGACATGATCATTCTTCACCACACAGTAAAATGAATTTAGATTGTAGTAACCTACGTATAAGGAATTTGAAATACGAACGGTAAAAAAACTAATGCAAATATTCCAGGCCACTAAACTTTCCGACAGTCAGTTTAAACGTTTGGCTACAATCGGTACACATTACGAGGATATGATTGGTTGTCACTGACATGATTTCCCCCACTTTGGTTTTTTGAGCTGTGTCTAGTTCGTTCAGTCCGGCCACTAATGTGATACTTAAAGGAGCTAGTAAGTGCTTTCTTTCCGGGGATAAGCGAACTAAGGTCCCATTCTGGAAGCCGAGAGATGTCAATGTCACGAAGACTCTTCCCCAAACACTACTTTTAAGTCATAGCTTCTTTACCCGCTTGTTAACACCAATTTGAACTTGATGGGATAGGCGCTGCTTTTTTGGTAGATGCCTTGACCGGTGGATGTCAAGCACACTTCTTCCTGATGGAGCACTAGGTATGGAAGTCAGAGGAAACTTCACGTAGGACGGTATTCATACGGTGTATTATGAAAAAAATTGTCATCGCACAGGGTCTGGTCGGTCTAGAGTATGATACAAGGAAAGGATAATGTACAGACCCGTATGTACGGTCTACAGATCAGCAATGATTCGTGATCAGTATGGGTTTATCGCAACTGCGCATTCAAACACCAATTGAGGCGACAATCCAAGGTGCGAGCGCATCGCCGTAGGGTAGTGGAATCACAAGCAGACAAGACAACAATATATTGTAAGAATCCGCACCACGGTAATTTGGAATAGATCTCCACATCACATTTGTATCGTTCACAAATTGCCTTGATTCGACGATCGTCCGGATCGGCTAGAATGGCCTCGATGTTTGCACTTTCGGGGATGTAGAATTTTCGGCGAACCGGCTTCTTCTGGTTCACGTTTGGGCTAGGGATAAATGTGTGTAGGGGCACAGAGACAACACTCTCATCTGACGGTCTACGACCACCAACCGGAATGTGAACCGGCGGATTGGCGAAAAACGATTTCTTTAATTTACCGGTTGTTGAATTAGACCGGTTTGCATTTGTGTCCATTCTATTTGTGTTTGTGTCGTTGCATGGAATTTCTAGTTGCTTCCGTGGTTCTGGTTTTAGTGTTAGATTGAGACACGAACTGGTGGTAGTGAAACTTGAGTTTGGAGACTGTGCTTGTTGTTCCCCCTCGACTATGGTGCTTTGTCTCAAGTTTGTGATGGGACAGACACGTGAATAAGGTGGTAGGGGAAGAGTAGACGAGGGTCGTTCAAGTTGCATCAGTCGTGATTGAACGGAATGAGAATTTCGCTTCCTAAAAACCGGTTCTTTGTCGTTTTTTTCCGGGGGATCACTCGTAACTGACAAACTAGGAGTACTAGGCCCTCTTGACTGTCTTACAGAACTTGGCAGTGGTCCAGTTTGTGGTGGTCTGTGGCTCAATGGACTCGTGCAACTTTGAGGTTCGACGTTCGGTTTTGCTCCGGCCATATAAGTAGACGTTGGCGTTACCGGTTCTGGGGATTTGCTCTCTGATATCATCTCTTCGTTGCACTGATTCATCAGACTGTTAGTAATGTACTCCACTTTAGACGCGTTGTTACTATCAGTTGGTTTACTTCCTATCCCCTTAACAGTCACTGGCCGATACGCCGATGAAGGGGGCAGGAATTTCGGGGTTGGAAGACGTGATTCACTGGCACATCTGGGTTTGGGTGAGTTCATTATGGAAACAGAAGGCGAATCTTCTTTACCATTGCCGTATATGCCTGAAAGTTGAGCTACGTTTTTATCGGGCTGTTCATAACCACAGAAGTCCGAACAGGACTGTTTGTTTTCGCGAAATGTACCCTCCGAACACAGACTGTCCAACTTTTGTACTTTACGCTCCGACTGGCTGGCTCTCCAGGGCTGATCTTTCAAAAACTGCAATCCAGTAATAACCGCCGTCTTCTCTTTTGTTGTTTGTTGATGTTCCTTGAGGGGAGTGCCCAGTATTTTCTCAGACTCTTTTTTATCCCC
This sequence comes from Clonorchis sinensis, assembly GCA_003604175.2. Classification (NCBI taxonomy): domain Eukaryota; kingdom Metazoa; phylum Platyhelminthes; class Trematoda; order Opisthorchiida; family Opisthorchiidae; genus Clonorchis; species Clonorchis sinensis. The sequence goes on from CM030369.1 coordinate 214,227,217, forward strand.
GTCCCCATCCATTTGTTTCACTGTTGTTGAAAGCTGTGTTGTACTCATTTCGGGAGGCGATTCTAATCCCTTTAATATCTTCTCTTCCTGCTCAGAACAGTCAAAATATGACAGAAGCTGTGGCTGTTCTAGCGAGCTAACAGATGAAGTATCCTCAACAAAGGTCATATCCGAAAGCAGACTGAAGTCGCCTTTAGCTCGAGCATGTATGTCTTTCCGGTTTCTTGTCTCTGTCCTAGGGGGGATATCGTATACGTCCTCCTGTTTACCTTCGATCTGTAAATGATGAGCATTACACGATACATTCGGTTCCCGTTTAAGGTGTTTTTGCCGACTTTCTGAAGGGAACATGCTTTCGCCAAAGGTAACAGAGTCAAACAGCAGAGGCAAATTTCTATCTGAACAGTTTTTATGAGTATTCCAAGCTGTATCAGGAAATCGTTTTAATTGTTCGGTCGGTAAATCTGTACACGTTTTAGTGGATTTAACGAAATGCTCGTGCCTTTGTTGATGTTTTCTCAGCGAGCCACGTAAGTTAATGAGGGATGATGTTGTGGAAACAACTTCCGACAGACTGGTACTGTCTTCATCTGTCTTTGGTATCGCGTCTGAAGATAGTCGTACAGTCTTCCCGGCATCCATCGTTTTATTTGTACCACTTATAGGTGGCTTCCTTGAGTTAATAATATCTGGTTGGCGCTGTATGGAAACTGAACTAACGTCCATTGAAAGTTCGGATGTTGACTTAAGTAAATTTGTACTTTCCAGATTTTCTCGAGGCACAGTCGGAAATGCCGGTGTTTTTTGCCTGTTGAGACGTTTCGTATAAGAATCGTTTACAACGGAATTCGGAATACCACCAGATATTGAAAGTTCATGATAACTGTGGTTGTTAGACATTACGGCATTTTCGAGGACTGGTCGATCAGCGCATTGAACTGCTCGAGAAATCACAAAGGTTCGATAGACAGGGATGTCTTCTGGTGTGAAATACTGGGCAGATTTTGGTCTTATTGCTGTGTGGTTCCACGAGGGAGCTGGTCTGTCGGACATACAGCAAGGTGCATTCCCCATGGAAAGAACATCAGACTCCGGAGTTGATGGTGTGGGATTTTCTAGTTCAGATTGCTCAGAATTACCTTTGGTGTCAACAGCTGCAGAATTCGACCACTGTCCTTGGATCTCCACAGGTTCAGTTTCAGGAGGCTCAATGTGACTACCGTTTGTAATGAGTAGTGGGGATGTGCAAAGTTTCCGAGCCGCGGAATCTATACGCCTTGGATACCTGTCGTTGTTATCAGAACATTCGGATACGTCTCTTGAGGATATTGTTGAAACATCAGCTATAAACTCGACACAATATTTCGGCATACCTGAAACATGTTGTGAACATACGGGTTTGAACACACACCAAGACAGACGTGCGAGTACTAGGATGCCGATCAATGTTTAGCTATTGATCGACTGCAGGTTTGAAAGCGTCGGACATGTGAGATGTGCGCCAGAATGTACTATGCGCCACATCCGTACGCACCGTCGTTACGGCTGCAAAGTTCGACCAGTGGCACCCATAGATTTCGGGTTGCGCCTGACGCATATAAACCTACCAGGTGTTCGTGATAATGGGGATGATGTTGGTGATAATGGTAGCGTCAAGATGGCAGTAATGATAGTGAGCTTATGATGACGATGCTCATGGAGGTGACGATGATGATGATGGTGATGAGCACGACGATGATGACGTCGCTGTCTGTAATTATAGTGGTGGTGATGATAAGGACGATAAGGATGATGGAGATGACGATGGTGATAGTTATGATATGGCTAATGGCGCGAAACATAGAAGCACTATTTCGTTGAGAATGCATTTTGCCATCGCGTAGCTTAGTCTTTCCTTTTCTGATTAAAATAAACGAAACATGGAGGCAAGATTAAAAAAGCCGTCTTGCAAGGACCTCTTGAGCTGTAGTCAAACAGATGCATTCAGATAGTCTATCGAACCAACTGAAAGGAGCGTAACTAAGGGATTGAAGTAACGGGAATAACTGATGTGTAGTTGAGAGGAGGGACGATCTCCTTTGCGCAAACTTTGTTCTTGGATAAACAAATCTGAAAAAAACCTTAAGCCGTCTTAGGAGGATATAGTTTCGGGATGAGTTTGAAGCAAGTGATTTAGCCCCGCTGGTACGGCGGGGTTAATTTCATCCGCTTTAAGCAAACACCTGTAATAGCTTCAGGAAATCTAGACACTGAACTAGAAACTTCGGGGACGGGCTGAACAGGAGTACTCTTTCTTGTGTTGTTGCCTGGCATGGTCGAGGTTGCATAAAAAGTCTGCTACTTCACAGCGTACAAAGCGTGCCTTCAGATCCGATACGTTGAGAAACATCGAGATTACACTAATGAAGGTAAGTCCACACTAGGAGAGACACTTAGGAAGTTCTCACAACTCATTTGGAAAAAGTGAGCATTCGGTATAGGTTTATTGGCATTCCGGGTCATGATTTCATTTAAGTCATTGCCTCTTATCCGTGCTTCCGGCATCTTCGGATTAGTGCGACCCACGAATTCACGTTTTTGAGAATCAGCACGGTCCCGGTTTAATATTCTTGGCCCAGCTAAGTGGTTAAAACCTGTCTAAAGCAGTTTAATCTCTGCCTTCTAACTGTTCTTTTGACCTTATTAAACACATCACTTATAAAGTTTAACTTGATGTTGTGTCGCTGGGATACGTACTGAGAGAATCTATAGTTTCTGCTAATTTGCAGCGCAGCGGGCGCTCAGCGGTCTGATGGGGTAAGCATTTGGGATGTCGACTTAGAGGAGGTTCTTTGTAATAAGATGCTACCAAATGGACTAGTCTGAACCAAGAAGTCATAGTATGGTCTAGCGTGGGTTGGGCGGAACCCGTATCCTGACACGAGATGACCAGAATATAAAAAACCTACGCCTTGGCTTTACAGTATTCGGGCCCCAGTTTAGTATCTGGCCGAAAGCCTAACTACCAAAGTTGCTCTCGATTTATGGGCCTCCAAGAACCTCTGCACCGCGTGATAAATAAATAATAGTTTTGTTGCTATGGGAAAATCTACCAGAGAGAAAGGATTCAAGTGCCCAACTTGAGGAATAATCTTCCTGGCGAAGAAGTAGACCATTCTGGGAAACGTACGTAGTCAAGTACGGTATTTCACTGCAAGAGTACATGCTGACAGTCCTTTGATCAGAAGCACGCTCATAGGCCTCGTAGAAAACCCGTTGAATTCCACAAGTAACTGGAACTCAGCCACATCTTAACGATAGAGTTTCCCTTCTGCAGATCAACACGGCGATAGGTGAGATCAATCTTCGTGGATCGACCCTCAACAAACAGCTTGAGAAAATGGAACCACGTTTACAGAATACTTTCACTATGTCACATTGATTGCGGCATCTCCACAAAGAGAATCGATGTTAACGTCGCTTCTCGAGAGAGACAGGCTCAGTTTTGTCCCGTCAACAATGACATAATTTGGAAATTAGTGCGCTTCGCCACCAGCGTACGTTTAAGTAGCACGCAAATTTAACAAGAACTCGGGGTTTACGTCCATCGGATCCTACTGGGCAACGTCGGCAGTGGGCTGCCGAAAGGTTTTCAGTAACCGTATGAGTGGTGTGCTGTCCCAAAGATGGCAATAGTGTTTCAGGACCCTGTGGTGTAAATATGAACAAAATACATATCCCCAAAATCCCAACTGAAGCCAAAATAGTTGCCTAGTTGATTTCAAGCGTCTGTGACGCTACTTGACTGGGAAGTCCTGACTGGCGGTCGTCACATTCAGGACAGTTACTGGGTCGTCGTTCGATGGGTCGGTCATACCAATCAAGCGTAAACACGTTCGCCTTTGCAGACGGGAAAATTCAGATGCATCCAACGTGCGTTGGTGAAGAGGTGTTAACACGCTCGCCTCGCATGTCAGATGTCCGGGGTTCGAATCTCGGCACGGCCATTGGATATACACTGCTGATGAGCTCCAATAAGAGCGAAACTCAAGTGTGGACTCACCAGAATAATTACGCCTGAACAGGAGGATGACCGTTCAAACGAGAGCGGTGTGAATATGAACACCTACATGTGTTTTCATTTCAGTGCGTGTGTAGTCCACCTACGTGGAACGGTGGACCTTCAAATGTTGCAATTCTCCAGTGTCTTGCAGTGGTGATGGCCTTCTCGGACGACAAGATGACCCAGATGTCGAGGACGTCCTGAATACAAAATCTTTCTTCACCAACTGGACTGACTCGTTGCATTATTCAATCGAAAACATGTATGCCAACTCCCATAGTTTTCCTCGTTTGGGGTTGTAGGTGATTTTTCTCCCCAGTAATACCACTACCAAACTTCAATGAAACTAGTTAAATACGAGAAAACAACATTGAAACCGTGTCGTCAAAATCAAGAAACTAGTGATTCAAACGGTAGTCCGACAGATACCGTGGTATAAGACACATTTCCCAAAGTGCACCCAAAATTACCGCAGCAGGTAACCTCCTGGTGATAGGGCAAGAAAGATAGCGCGGAAGCAATGCTAATGAATGAAAGTGTCGACAAACCTTTGCATTCAATACAGATATCGAATCACTTGACATGGGCTGTCTTTTCCGGATTCCAGCGCAAATATGTGAGTGTTAAGTTCAAATTTTTTTAGGAATCCTTAGTGACAGTGCATGATGGAAGCCTATACTTGTCTGTACGTAATCATCATCACAGAAAACACCCAACCTCTCGCTGGATCGTTCCCCTCATCCACGAAGCCCTCAGTCTACGTGCACCTCAACCAATAGCGACCCGCCTAGTCTCCGTCATCCTCAGCCAATCACGCCTTGGGAACCATAAAACCCTCAACCAATCATGCTTGTTAGTCCAGCACTTGTTGACCGACTCTTACTGGTTGTTTCGCTAGATCTTACGATGCATGCCTCTATGGGTTTCTTAAAAATTAAGCAGCCAGATTACCGGGTACACTCCGTATCCTACCTGTCCAGAATTGCTGATGTCTTGTGGTCCTCGATACTGCTAGCATTAAGGTTTCTAGTTATATATGGTTAGACATTGTGCATAAATGGTTCGTCCAAACCGGTAGTTTCCTCAGTTTCCTACAGCCATGCCTCAGCTGGACCGACTGCCCCACCTGGAGTATGTTCTACTGATTCAATCCCGCTCAGTCTTATGCGACCATTCGGGTCTGTGGTTAATTTGCGTTCAGTGGTCCGCGTCCCAGGTGCAGTTATAACTGCTCCACATTCAGCCTATATTAGTTCCCTCTCGCTCAGGAGAATCTACTCCGGATCCTCCTCTTGGCAGCCCTAACAAAAGGTGACTACTGCATTTCCCAAATCCTGATGGCCTAGAGTTTTATCCTCCAACAAAAACCTGTGCCTCAAGGGTCCTGTAAGCCGAAGGTATAAAACTTCGTCTTGCTAACCGATTTACAAGCTGGTGCAATCTTGCTCCTGGTGTAACGGTGGATACTACTGATGCGGCATGTGAGTAGCACGTCTTCTCGTAAATCTGCTTTGCGTCTCTTGAAAAGTGAGATCTGTTACGGAATTTGTGCAGTCTCTTTGTAGCATTTGCTTGCAGTTGAGTAGCAGTCAATGAACATCCAGATAAAATTCGGGAAGACGCGTTCAAGGAGAAGGTGGATATTCAGTTTTGTAAACGAGATGCATACGAGAGTTTTGCTCCCCTGTTCAATAGTCTGTAACTGTTCGGTTGACGTTCTCAAATAAACAACTCCGCAGCGAAGGCCTTCTTCCTTTCACTGGTACTGCTCGCTTTCCCCGACGGATCCACTATACACAATGACATTGTCTTAGTAGCCACGTTCATCTTTCATCTCCCAAAAGATTTTAGCAACAACGGCTTGGAAACCAAACGATGAGGAAATGTACCAAAATATGCTCCATGGAGTATCCAAAGACGTTGTCGGTTTGGTATCATCATCACGCGGTAAAATGTGTGTTTGAAAACCCACCTAAAGTAACCAAGGAACAGAATGAGTGATGCCGTTCTTTGCCTAATTTTTGGATTCAGCGTTACTGGACAGTCACCACAAAGTGACGACAAAGTGAATTTACGTCCAATCTTCTCGGGACAACCGGTGGTGACGGTGACACAACTGATTTTGTGTAGCCCTCCCCGTGATCTTAATTGCAGTAACACTGCAGGCCCGCATTCGTATTTATAGTAACATACGTAGCTATTCCGCGCTGCTAATACCCGGCCTGAGAGTCGTACTGAGTCAAGAAGTGGACGGGAAAGAAATACATGGTACAAATGAAGCTCAGCTGAAGGATCTAGTAAAGTTTAGGCGAGACCAACAAGTGAGTGTAGCGATTCGGAGGTATGTGTTGCTTGGTAGAACAACAAACTGGCTGGTGGATAATTGTTGGGCCACCTTCAAGTGTTAATAAATAAGTCACAGTTTGAACATGCCATTAACTTTTATTGCAAAGGGGACTTTAGTGATTCGACTTGCAATTGTTTTTCCCCCACTTTTACAGATAATTTCTGTATCTTTTTTGTTGTCGTGCACATTTGAGATCTTCCAAAAAATTTGACCGGTCCATAACAGAACGTGGACTAGTACTTAACTTTATTTTATCTTGGCCAAATGAGTAATGATTCTATCAGAAAAATATTGTATAGAAGGCAGAAATACAAATAAAAACGCTGTGCCACATGGATTTGAACACTTGGAAAATGTACAGAAGAGTTTGGTCAACCACACGGGAATAGAGGGCCTTGGTGCAGTGGATGGAAATGTGCGAAGCAACAGGTAGCCCAGAGGATAAGTGCAACCAGTATTAAGCACACTACTATACGTGATGGATATGGGTCAGCGGTTGTTGTAAAGAACTAACGCATGACGCAGAAGGAGCATGTTGGCGACGCTGACAAATCAATGTCATGGAGAGTAGCAGAGATGAGTAATGAGCTGCGTCCATAGTTGAGAGCACCCGGTTGCAGAAAGGTCGTGAATCAGAACAATCACAACTGTAAAACATACAGAAGAACGGGCCTGGTTCGAGGGGGAATGAGTATACCTAAAAAAGCGAAGAAGCTTTCTCAGTAAGCAGGATATTGGATAGAAATCAACTGCGTGAAGCGATGCCATCAAGCATAATCAACACAGGCTGATGGAGATTACACAGTAAATCCATTTAAGTTGAACAATCTACGTTTGACATAACCTCGAAATCCGCTTCTAAGGAATTGAGAATCAACGTAAAAGCTGTGTATCAAGCTGGTAGATGACTTATTATAAAGAAGCGAACTCCACTGACGGAAGTATTTGATGGTTCTCAACTTCCCGACCTTCATTCTCACCAAGTTCTTACCAAGCGTCAGGACGGCATCATGTCAAGGCCATTGGTAAGCAAAGCCTTGCATAAATTCTAGAAATCAAGTGGCTTGTTGACTCCTGTTCATTCAAGTTGTGTTAAATTTGCTGGTGCCTGCTTAGTTCCGCTGTTGTGTCCCGTCGGATTCACAAGGCCGTTTAAGCCGCAGTCAGGAGATCGGATTGGAGGACAAGGAGAGCAGTGATAAGAATTTATCGATGATAGTCACGGTTCGTTCGTTCGAATGAGACTAGATTCGGTATCACGTGGGGTCATGAGCCTTAGAAAAGCAAGGAAGCTTAAAGTACAAGCGATCTTGCCAGGCCACTGGAAATGGTGAACAATCGGTTTGAATTACAAGGCATACTAGCGTAGAATTCATTAAGAAAAACTAGGGTTCTCATTATGCCAGCTGAATAATGTCCATTCTGCCAAAAGCGCTCACTTAACAATGGACCTCTCTGAAGTCCACTTTCCGTCTTTCTGTCCCCGAAAGACTCGCTACGTAGTTCTCTCACCTTATGAGAATAAGCCTTCTGTTCAGGATAGAGAGATGGTCAAACCAAGTTTATACAGCATACAAATCTCGACTTTCTAAACTATCACACTCCTCTGTTGGCACACGTGATCAACCAGTTGGTGTGCGAGGAATTTTTTTCTCAAAGCAACTAACGGACTTCAGTCTTTGGAGTCATTCTGACCTCACCACATGGAACAAATTCTGGCCGCAAGCCTCTTTCCTTCCGGCATGGAATCATCTCACACCGGCTAGCTCTGGTAATGTTCAAACTATCAAGCCAAGTTGACACACTGAAATCATCGGTCTCAGGGGTCACAAGATCGTCGTGTGAACACTGGGAGAGGTGGGGTACAGCATGACTTTTGTACGCCATTGGTTCAAGTATACGGACAATGCCTTTTCAAATAACGAGCTTACTAAGATAAAAAATCTCTCCTATATGCTTCTTGTTGGAAGTTGTGAAGGGCCAAAACCAATAAGATAGATATGCGAAGTTTGCATACTTGGATGCATTTTTGCCTCCCACAAAGAAACTTTCCCCACAGACTCTCATGAGGATTGTTCGTGAGAGTGGGTTGTCGTCTGGCGGAGGTTTTGTCCGCTATTAAATGATTGTCTTTCTGATGAGCCGCGCGTAATTTTCTTCAGAATTTCGTCAATCCATCGGGCTTGTTGGTCCGTTTCGATAGAATCCGGCTGGTTGTTTGGGTCTCTTGATCAGCCTGTGCTCTCGACGTCTAGTTTTTCAAGAGTTAGGAATTCTTGACCCTCTTTGGCTGGAGCGAAGTTAAACAAACTAGTGAGTAATCTGAAATTTTAAAGATCGGATGGGAATATCTGTCTTAACTGAAAAACATTCACCTGATGTTCCAGTAGTTTGCTGCGGTTTTGCAACTAAGCTATGCTTCAAACAGACAGTTCAGATTCTGTGAGGTGAGTATGCGGACTGGAGGAGTCGGAGTACTTTCGAGTGACAACAACGAATTAAGTTCAAATGCTTTGGGAGACTTACCCTAGAAGTGCTGAAATAAGGAAGGTGTTGATATGTGTGTGTTTTTGTCAAACCATCGCCGTTGATCAACTAAAATCGTCAGACTACATTTGATAGGGAATAGGTGTGCCCAGAGAATGATTCAGACGAAATGGCGTGAGAAGGGGATTGTCTGGTAACTTCTGTTTGTCCTTGTTCATTCACATGTCTAGTATCATTATCATCTAAGATATTTGACCCAGGAGGTGTATTGAATGAACTGTTGTGATTTGTACGACTCAGTGTATTCACAGAATGGTGAATTGCACTACGACCCGACAAGTGGTGCACACATTCACACATGGGGGTCCAACTTGTATGACCAGTGCAATGGAGTATCGAAGGGTTGATGAAGGCTTGGAACGGTTGATCGTTTGTCATTGGATGACGTTGAGAAGCCTCACCGAAGGAGTTCAGGTGAGGCACAGCAATCTCTCGATTTGGCCTATCGGTTGAATAGGTATATAGAGAAGTCGTTGGATTTTTGCTCATAGTTGGATGTAGTGGCATTGACACAGATTGGGCTAAAATGTAATCACGGGTTGAAGGCAGACAAAATGTGAATGGTGTGTGTCATAGTTCAGTCAGAAAAAGTAAAATGGAACTGTTATCTTAAGGGAAGGAGCCGCAAAATTCATTCTCAGGATCAAATGCTAAGAATTTTTATACAAGTAATCCGCAGCATGACCAAGCATGTCTAGAACGAGATTTTATAGGACGAATAACATTTCAAGTTGCCATGAGGCTTGGAGATGCCATCGAGGGAAGAGTAGTCTATCCTGAATTTAGTAGTATGACTCAAGGATGCACTCACTGAGGCGTAAATGGTACGCGAGTGTCTTGCGAATACCTTCTTTAGTCCCATTATTTCCGACCAGTACTGTAATTCTTAGGGGGATAATCGGCGACAGCTTCACATTAGTCCAGCAGTGTCCCGTGGCTTCTTTCCACGGGGAAACTGTCTTTATTCCATATGTAAGAGACAAGAACATTTGGTTTCTCCCACGCAGTTGTCGTCTGAACATTTAGATTACCAGGCACAAAACTGAGCGTTTTTCGAGTGCTGCAGCTCACAATACTTGCGATATTTTGCAATGTTGGCCAGAAAGAGTGGACTATACAAGAAACATACAGAAGGTGATTTGCTAAAACCGCCAGCATATTGGGTGACCGGTAGTTACAGAGATAGAACAGAAACGCTACTGGGGACGCCCAAGTTTATCATCTGGAGCTTTGGAGGGGTTGAACTATCGGTCGTCGTGTTGTTTTGCTCGTGTGATACACGTCACATCAAACTTTATCACTTGTTCCTAAGCTGGGATTCCGTCCGGGTCGGTCTTATTTCTCCTACTCTCCCTCTCCTTGTTCAGTGACGAGAAGGTTGGGGATTCAGCAGAAAACCGGTCAGCCCAACATCAAATCAGCGTATACAGCAATCCTGAGCTCATTTACCACGAACGAGTTATTTACGTGATGTGACCAGCAGATTGAGAAACATGGCGAAACACGGCACTGAAATCGTTTTTTACAACTGAGGGGGGAACGGTTTTCGATTTTCTGCCGGGTTGTGACTGGAAATACGGAAATCACATTCTTCTGTGTCTGGGATCGTTAATCCCTCATTGTTGTGACGAAATTTGCAATCCTTAGTTATGAGTGAAAATTCGGAATTTACTTCCTTCTTTCTATCCATGGAATTTCATCGGGGCACGAGGCTTGTGATCGGGTTACCAGTTCACCATCCTAACTTGCTCTTCCTGTCTCTGATAGTACCTGTGCCAACTTCCGTTCACGATGCTCCTTGGCCTGTATTACTGTGTCACAGTGGTCTTGCAGATAAGCCATTTCCCAACTAAACATGTGCTTAACCAGTTTCCTATCCTCCATTAATGAAGGGAAGCAGTGTGTACCATCCGCGTACTTATACAGCCACGCTGAGCTAATTTGGTTAATTTTGGGGAATTTTCCGGCGCATCGATTAGCACTAACGAGTGTGCCAAGTTAGCGGCCGAAACAAATACAACACACACAGAATGACCGCAAGTAAGTGAAGTCACTGCCAAAAATTCAGTGTGTGATCCCTATTTGTTTGAGCTTGTTCCCTACAACCTGCATAGACCAGGAGGAATTCGTTGCTCATGGGGACTAAATAGTGGAAACCTGTGAAACCTGAGGGTAGGTTGCAAAATCTGTGAACGTAGGTGTACAACCGGCATGATATCACAGCCGCAAAAAAGGGGCAGACAGGTTCGTTCAACTAACCCTATCAACAACGTTAGGCACGGACAAACGGATTCAAGGTCTTTTACCCAACTGTGGTGTAATGGATGTACCATACTACTGGGTAAGTTGTGAGGCTAAGTCTGCTCTCGTTTGAAACATTACGTCACTGGGTGGAAACTACTGAAAACTACCAACCTAGTCGATTGTGTTTCGTTGATAATATGAAGTTACCGGGAGACGCGCTTATAATCAGAAAATATTCGATTAGAGTCTGTCACTTTTGCTTGTCAGTGTCCGTGTTCTAACTGTGGGATACATATACGACTACCTATTGTCCAGTAAGGAGCCTATGAGTAAGTGTAACGTGATTCGTTCCTAGTGTGAACAAGTTGTCCAAAAATCCGGAGCATCCTCAGAGCTCGAACGGGTTCGCCACAAGGATCTTGCCTGAGCTAAAATAAGTTAATATACGGACATTTTCTCGAATAAACGGGAGTTGCTACAGAAACAAAGCATGGTTTGAATACTAGATGGGTCACTATAAGAAAAAGATTCCTCAACATACTTTTCGAATTAAAGCATTCAGAGATTCCCCCCAAACTTGTTCATAAACCAGACTCTTGGCTTCGGTAGCTCAGTGTATAAAAGACCTGCGTTCCGTTGGTCTCGAGTGTAACTCCAAACATGGATGACTTCATCGTGGCTTCTGGCCATCTATTTAAAATGCTGTACGCTTCATTTTATACCTGCCACAATATAGCTTACAAATTCTTCCGGAAGATACCTGAAAAATTAACTAGTAGTTGAGACAATCTAGCTATTTACAACCTGGCTAGTTTGCACTCACTGTGAATCGAATCAGTCAGAAGAATCGTTGAATCATTTTCAAATGCCGTGTCCCCCAGACTCTGCTTGTTTGCCAGTAAAGGAAGATCAGGCGGCCTCAACCGATTCCCCGTTTGTGAATGCCGTACACCGCATGTCGTCGTGAGGTCCCACCTTTGGGGTGTGTGTGGTACGGTGGAGGAAGAAGGCTTTCCAGAGTCTGTATCCTTGTTTGACGAACCATACTCAGTACCATTCTCCTCACATACTGCCTGAGCATGATGCAGACAATAGAAAGTAGGCGGCGCAGGTGATGTGTTCTGTGAACAAGGTAAGGTCAAGTAGAAACTAGTGAAGCAACCCACATAGTTATATTTGTGCTTTTTTGCACGGAAGAGAATCTGTGAATATTTTCAATGGAATCCTCCTCAAAAAGATGTGACAGTCTAAACGGAACACCTAGAAATTTGTGTGAAAATCTGTTTTGTGAGATATCACATATAGGAAACATCCTGGGTGGGATTTTTGTATAAAGCGCGTTCAAGAAAACTAGCTTAATCGTTGGTCCCTTCCGGCACCCGAATCATAGGTGTTGTCAGTTGCAAAGTATCAGCTGTTCAGGTGTGGAAAGGTTGTTTTAACCATCACGAGAACGGAAAATCAGCTCAGATCTGTGTAACAACGATGTAGACAGGTCTCATAAACTCATCCACAATCCTTATGACAATGCAGCAGCGGGTGCGGGTGTGGAGAGTTAGATCATGTATCAGGTTTTTCCTCTTTGGACCACTCGCCGAGTAGGTAAGCAGATGTTCAAAGTGACCAGAAAAGAAAGTTCAGATTCCAGTTCCAATATCCTATCTCTATGCAGTACAACCTCTCTTGATAAAGTATGTACTTGTTTATTACATGAGCTCACCTTATTACTGACTATTACGACTTCAGGACACACTTCAATCAAAGATCATGTGTGCGGATAACAGGGTTGGAAAAAACGAAATAATCAGACTATGAAGAGCGGAGATGAGGTTAGATACGCTTGAAACTGACCTGCTGAGTATGTCTGTTCCGGCTAGTTGTGGACCATTCTGGTTGTGGACAACCAGAACAAAAGTCACATGTTCGGGTCGTCTCATCAGCCTCAGCTATACCCACAGACCCAAATGAAGGTGCAAGTTGGGAGCACGCTGGACAGGATTTCGAGGTTACCACCTTAGGTGTATATGTCAATGACTCACACAGATTGACAAGCGAACCGGAGAGTAGGTCACGTCGTTTATTATGAGACGTCAATATACCATGATTTGAAGTACTCTTCTTCTGGTGTGGTGAACAGCACAGAAGATTTGACTCTCCGGACCGTCCTGCGAAGCACATATCCATGAGAAATAGAGCCAAAAAGGCGAGAACCAGCCCTGAGACGATAATATCAAACAGTTCGGCTGAAAGTAAGGACAAAAAAAGTGACTTGACAGTTGACCAAGTTGCGCAAATCATTTGGTGGAAACATGCTCCTTCATAGCGAATATCCCAAAGGCATGCGTGGAGGAAACCAGTCAGAGAAATTCGGAGCTCACAACTTTGTATGTATCAGGTTCTGTGCAGACATGTATAAAGCAGGGCGAAATTTCTCCAGCAGTTAATTGATTACCTGATTGTTTCACCAGCGGACCCTCGGTGAAACCTTACAACAAGGGCACCAATGAGGCAGAATCCGTAGGCGTAAGGTGTGCGTTTGTACAGGTTTTATTGACCGTAATCATTTCTAAGAGAGAACAATAATGAGATGGACCAGGGGTGGCTTTTCTGTAGGAGAGAGGGCGATCCTAATTGTGACGAACTAAGTGGCCTCCGAAAGTGACTGGGCTCTATTCGGAGAGGCCTCTGTCAGGGGGGTGGTGATATAATTGAAAGCATCCAGAATTGTTAAAATTGGACTTCGATTTCATCTTGGTGGAAGACGTGATTTTGAGTTAATAGTCACTAGCTACTTTCTTCATTCTTGGTTCTCCGTAGCATACAGTGGTATCTTAGTTGGAGATACTGTAATGCGAAAAAAGACACCACTGAGGGTATGGAACGGCGACACAAATCAGCAGGTAAGGCACCTAACAATGTAAAGGCATCTGTTGGAGCGATGTTGTTCAGTCATACACTTATTGACTGATGATCGATAAGTGGGGCAAAGAGAGGGGTGTAAGATAGGAATGATGTGTGGGCAAAAATCTGGGAAGTAGTGCATGTGAGTGGTTATGCGTGATCACTCCTAACACTGTAACTTCCTAAGCTTACGAAAGCAAACACAACGGGAAGGACGCCATCTACGGTCACCCTAATGAGACCGCAACTACGGGCTCATGGCGCTGAGACGTGTTCTGATATTCCCTGTACTAGCTTCTCAAGTCAAACGGGACATCCGCTTCCTAAGTTGATAGCTCTCACCGTAGCAGCCCTGGCTTGAATGATTTCCTCAGGGTATCCTCGATCAGCAGGTACTTCAGGTTGCTTTCTACCACTGATCAACTACACCGCAGAGTTTTGTTGCAATAGCTCAAACGGCGTAGCAGTCGTTTAATTTCCAACATTTGGAACCGTATCTATAGTCTTTCATCTAGCCAAAGTAACCCCGTGAAGAAAACAGGTCCGGCTTATAAGAAGAGATGGTGAATGTGGCCCAACTGGCTGACAGAGCTGATAAATATGTGCCACGTGATCGATCGCGGGAGCACGGACAACAGAAAATAAATCGGTGCCACAAAGCAGAAATCAAAGCCAAAAAGGAATAGGTGATTTTGAAAAATATCCTTACTTGCATGCAAATTTAGTTTTGACAGGAGACTCAACTAAATAAAGCTGAATCTCCCATTCAGGATGAGTCGATCCAATCCAATGTGCCACACCAGGCCGCCTCATGTTGGCACGATATTCGAAAAATCCTGATACTTTATTGTACACACGTAACATACTACTCATAGCATTGTACGTCCATTTGAAGCGGATCGTCATAAACGAGAGAGTCGGCTGGATTCAGTTGATTTTCCGTTCACAATCAAATTCGCATGCAATTGTGAGTATCTGTCAGAATCTGTCCAATTTGGGTTCAAGAAGAACATAAGGAAACCCGGGGACTTCGCCTATCTGATGAAATTCAAGAAGGGCAAAACCACTCGTGGGTTGTCAATCTTATGAGTAGTCTGTTACGAAGAGTTGATGTTGTTTGGGTTTTTAAAATAAACCAGATAATTTAGAGGAGGCACACTGAAGAATGGGACAAAGGCCTTTGTGAATCAGTCCTCTAAACTGACTCAGAGAGTAGGCGGGGTTTTACACCTCAGCAGTCCAGTACCGTGGCTGGCCTAATGCTGTCCGTATCAATAATGCGGAAATTCGTTACTGCTTCCTAGAGCTTTGTTTGTGAGGGAATGTGCCGAAGCATTTATCACCTATTCAGCCTAAAACATTATCCAAAGATTGGAAAAGGATGATTCATGAACATACGTAATGCACTACTCATTAAAGCTGGCTTCTCATTGGGGGAGATCAGACTCTAGGCGATGTGTGACCTGAATTCAGCTTACAGTCTTTTCCAAAAATTTCTCCTCCGTAGAGGCCGCGGACCACCTTACAGCGATACTTTATGACGCCCTCTTTGTCTGGCGACATCTGCCTATTCCTTCTGCTTCAGCCTCCGAGAGACTGCAAGCGCCAATCGGAGCATGCATCGCTTGTTCTTATTTTCAGAAAAAAATGTGAAGACAGGCGGGTCTGTCAGTGTAACAGATTTAAAAGTTCATGAATCATTTGTAAATCAGTTTGGTTTTTGCGAGAGACTCACCTGGAACCCAGCTGAATCTCCCGTTTGTGATGTATCGCGATATCTCGAATATCGTAGCAATTGGAACATGAGGCGGCCTGGTGCAACACATTCAGTTGCCTGAAAGCATCACAAACGAGAGATTCAGCTGGGTTCCAGGTGAGTCTCTCGCAAAAACCAAACTGATTTACAAATGATTCATGAACTTTTAAATCTGTTACACTGACAGACCCGCCTGTCTTCACATTTTTTTCTGAAAATAAGAACAAGCGATGCATGCTCCGATTGGCGCTTGCAGTCTCTCGGAGGCTGAAGCAGAAGGAATAGGCAGATGTCGCCAGACAAAGAGGGCGTCATAAAGTATCGCTGTAAGGTGGTCCGCGGCCTCTACGGAGGAGAAATTTTTGGAAAAGACTGTAAGCTGAATTCAGGTCACACATCGCCTAGAGTCTGATCTCCCCCAATGAGAAGCCAGCTTTAAAGGGGGATTGGAATCGCCTCACTTTTCAACCGTTCTCACTTAGTAGGAACAAGAGGGATCACTGATTAATCACATTAGAATATCGACAGTTATCAATTTCAAATGACTGTAAAGTGTGCGTCTTTGTGTTATGTCACTATCCAGCAGGTGATTTCATCTACATGGTAGGATATTGCTAGATAGTGCCAAAATGAAACGTTTGTAGAGGCACTAGATAGAAGTATCCTGGGAGTTTGCATTCGTTGTGCTATAGTAAGAATTTCACCGGGTGGTTAACAAGTCGAGTTGAACCTCCGATATCACATAACTGGGTTGACTTACTCAGTGGGTTGTAAATGGACTGCACGGACTCCAAACGAACCAGTCGATTTTTGTCCCGCGTCAATTGAATTGTGACCGTGACCAGACTGGAATTAATAAGCCACCAGAGATGGTGATTTGGCGCATAGAAAACCAATTTGTACACATGAATGGGAGCAAACCTAATGATGTGAAAAATAGCATTATTGGGCAACCAGACAGTTTCACGAACAACACGTGACCGAATTCGGCCTCGATTGATTGCTCCCCAGATCTGATGATTGATGAGTTTATTTGCAGGTCGTGAAGGCTGAAAGGGGATGGAGCAGTCAAACAGAATATACTGCAAAGGCAATTCAATTAGTTGTTAATCGTGGCTGTTAGTTTCCGATGTGACGCTCCAATGGAAATTAGACGACCAAGACAGAAATAACTAGCTTAATTAGGTGGTGGGTGTTCCACGATAGAACTGCTAGTCAGTATTACTGGGAATGTTTTTTGCGTTACACTGGTTCAACTGACTGATGATGAATGGCGCAGTTCGTTGGGTGAATCGACATCCCAACAAAATAAACGCCCCAAAAAACAGCTTGGACTCCACTGAAACACAATTATTATTGTTATATGACATAGAAGTACAATGGTTTATTGAGAAGACCAACTTCGTCTCAAGAACACGACTTACAGACATTTTAATTAAACTAATTTTGTTAACTCAAGTCATATTGATCAATAGGTACTAGAATTCAGCAGCCTGTAGATCAGATATAGTGTATCAGGGTGTTACCATCTGTAATAATGGATGCTGCTTGCCCAGTGGAATTTAGCAGCTGTCAAACTATCATATATTGTGTTGTTTCTCAACTTTTCTGTTGCTTCACGTGCGAGAACAAGTTTTGAGCATTTGTTGATATCCGGGGTGAGCTTAGCAGAGGTGAGTATGATGAAATTAGACAACCGCCTGGATGTGTTTAGATATTAGTCAACTATGGGAAATGAGTTTTATCAGATTAGCCACCAGGGGTTCTTCGCCTTCTTTGAAGGGAACTTAATATAGACCATCCGGTCCTGGTGCCTCCTTGGATTTCAGTGAGGATATTTCATATTTTATTTCTTCTTCTGAGGGACGACTAAGGTTAACATCTTATGTGAAGGTCTACGGTGAGCTCCCGCCTGAGCTCACTGCACTAAGTCGTGTCATGCAAAGCTGTTCCCTTTCATCGTTGCTATTCAAATGCGTCATTGATAACACTGGGGAACAATCATTCCCAGTCTCTAATGCCTAAAGGGTCGAAATGCTCCCACCGCATTCGCCAAAAAGTATCGAGTACGTGGACGACATATCTCTTTTTTGTCTTGACGCCACTGTAATGCTAACAACATTGAATACTCTAAATAGTTTTCTCTTACGGTTCAGAATACGTTTCACACCTCTAGAATGTAAAGTATTGCTGCAAGACCCGGTGGGTTCGAACCCTAACCTTATTCATGTGGATGAGCCGATTAGATTAGTGGAAAATACGATATAACTGAATAGCAATGGCAGTCCCCGTGGTCTCATCAAAGATAACGTTTTCATTCCGCTTGGGAAGGTCAGAGCAATTGCACCACCTGTGGCATAGACGTGACATCAGCTTATCTGTCAAAGGGCGAGTTTGTAATGCAGCAGTGCGCTCTGCATTAATACACGGGTCAGAATTCTAACCGCTCCGCTCTGAGAACTTCAGACATCTTTCAGTGTCTGACCACCATCAACAGTGCCCGAGTCTTATGGGAACACTGCACGAGTAGTGCTGAAGTACGTCGATGGTTTTCGGAAGAAATTACCTGCTCACAATGATGAACAAATCACACCTCATAAATTGGACTGGCTTGATCACATGCTCCATATGTTAGCCGACTGAATTCCTTGAGCAGCTCTTTCGCAAAACCAAGTGAACAGTGGACACGAACCAGGGGAGTTTAAACAACGATTTGGCAAAGAACTATGAATTCATTGCCAGAAAATTCAGCTGCACTGGTGATTGTCGTCTCCGTGGATGGAGACCCCGAGACGGGACGCGTCAATGGTCAGAGACATTGTCAGATATGATCCAGTCACACCCTCAACGATTAACCATGCTTTAGCAATGCGTACTTCCATCGCGATCCCCTCAAGGAAAATTACACTGACACCATCGTACTTATGCATAACCTATGTCAGCTATCGCCTCCAATTATCTTTTTTTTTACCGCACCTTTCCAAATCATTGGTGAACGAAACTGTAGCAGCTGGAAGCTCTGTGCGGCAGGTACGCGGTTTTTACAATTGATGGTGATGATAGTGATCGCGAGGAAGAAAAGAAAGAAACGAAAACCTAGTCTGAAAAAATCCAATCGCTGGATTCACCATTCATTTTTCAATGCCAAATGAGCTTGTAAGTCGGTTGGGAGTTGAGAGGCAGGTCCGATCACTTGATCAGTTTACTCAACTGAAGTGGATGGCAATAGTTTAACGTAATTCGAACGAGATGGGTATGTGTTTGGGTGGGCCACATTGCTCCTCGAATGCCGAAGTGATGACGAACAAATATTTTGTGGTGGGGAGATATGACTGGACAGTTACTACCATTTCTATGATCCACCAAAAATTCACAAACCCTGGGTTCCACTCAGCCCCTTATATAAAGGAGAGAATTTGCACCACCGCATATTAACCATATCTATAGTTAACGTTCTGACCTTTTTCTGGACAAGTTTATCTCCAATATCGCACCAAATGAAACATGCGGCCACATTGGTGCAGTACATTCACATGAAGAATATCGTAAGCGAGAAATGTAACTGGGATTCAACGGGGTCACCCGTGTGCAGATGAGTCCATTTGGCGGATTTTAACAGTTTGGATTCTAGAAGGACACAAGGTTGACGAAAAACCGAGGACCGCGCCTACCTGATGAGCCTAAAGTAGGGTGAAACCGGTCGTGGGATGCCGAAGAGTTTCCAAAAACCTTGTGAGTAGATTTCTTCAGAAAGTTTAACCACCCGACACTTGAAGGATTCTTTTGAACTTTGTCGGGTGATCGGTAGGTTAGCAGTGTGTTCTACTAATATTTTGAATCATCTTTTAAAAATTTAACGCCATGTCAAGCTGTCGAGTTTTTTACATTACTACATGGTGAGTCTAAACATCACACCAAACGTCCCAGCCTCTCTAGCAAAAGATTTCATCCTACTCAATACGGAGGACTTTCGTTTCAAGTTTGAAAACGTCGTCTACAGTCAGATGGACGGTGTTGCCATGGTCATTCTTTTGGGCCCGACGCTTGTTGATATGTTCTTGCCTATTCTAAAAAGACATACAAGTGGTAATACTGCCAGCAGCAAACGTTACAACTTTAATAGTATCCCGATTTTAGTACTGAAGAGCATTTGGTCAGAATTTTGACTATCTGGGCAATTTGTATCCCAGCTCACCAGAGTCCTACGACAAGCGATAGAGTGGGAATTTGGCTGTCTTAGATATGCCGCCTAAAACAATTCCGGATGACTGGGTGGCCCTCATAATTCACCGTAAAAAATGTGGACTGGTCAGTATATTTCCTTTTCAAGTTTTGTACGCGTGATTCATAGACGCGGCCCAACTAAGACACTATTATACGGGCCAAAAAATTTGCATCCCTGAAGAGTTGCACAATACGGAAGCTCATGCTGATATGGACCCTGCGAGTAAATGGCTACAAGGGGTGTTCTATCCGAAAACATGGCCTGTAGAAAACTAAACTAAGTCCGATCTCTGTTGCCTACTTAGAAGAAGTCTTCTGACAACTGGCAATGAAAAGGAATTATATATTTGTGAGGATCAAGGGAAACGAAACAGACGTTTTAGATCGTATTTTTCCAGCCGTATAACTAAGAATAGCAGGTCCAACTGAGCCGTGAGACCTTTGGTTAGCCGGCCTGAGGGACCGATTTTTTGAAGCTCAAGTCATCTGCCAGTCCAGCTGCGATTGCGATAAAACTCACCTTGGCAGCGCTGACCACTGTCTTTCACAGTAAACGTCTAAGCACACTCAAATATCCGGTTAATTAGATCAGACAACAATAATCTAGTTGTTTACCCACGGTCCGGGACTCCACGTCAGCAACGCCTGTTAGACATTTCGTTGACCCCAGACAATCATTCACGTGATGGGATCGCAGGAAGACTGGCTGATTGCATTGAATCAGCCAGTTTTACATGCATAAAATTCCATGAATAGAGAGATATCTACCCAATCTGGCTCTGGTCTCAGACTATCTCTCACTATCTTGAATGGTTTCATGTTTTGCTTGTTGCTGCTACCGTGTACTAAACCCAGAAGTGGAAGAGGTGAAAATTTAAAAAAAGACGCTTACATACTGCCACTTCTGTCCCCTCACAGTTCTGATCGAATAACACATGCATTGCTGGTAATGCTGGTTAATTCCACCTCCTAGTAGAATATCACTCCCGCTAAGACTTCGGTCAACATGGACAGCTGGGCCGGTGAAACTATATCACCTGAAGTATGCACTGGGTCCGGGTATGTCACATGAGACTGAAGAAGCACATCAAACAAACTACTATCAGTGCCAACAGTGGCGGTAGCTTGCCGGTATTTATAGGGCCGTGAACATCCACCGAGCCGTTATGACGTATTGATAAAAATCTTAACGATGACAATATTTTTATTCATTTGAGGGACACGTGGATCAAGAGGGGAGAGTGTGGTGTTTATCTAAGGCCACAACTACACGTCATCTAGTATGTTGTGATGGTATGATAGAATGTTGGATAGTAGCAATGCTGATCAGGGAGGAAACATCAAGGTAGTGTGGGACGTTTCGCTACAATGCTCAAGACTAATCTGTAGGAAAAGTTTCGTCACACTCAGTAAGGCCTAAGCCGACCAAGTGGAAGTACTTGTGTGATGTTGCAAAAGAAATCTGTCTAGCCAAATGGCTACACACTTCAGAAATGCAGAATGGATGTAGAACCAAGCCGTTTTCCGCGAAACACTCCATTTATTGCCTGGAACCATCTTCTGTGAAGTCATCCTGCCGCGAAACTTTTAAATCTTATGACAAAGTACACTTTGTTGCTGCATGAAATATGAGACCGCCCAACGCTGCACCTAGTTATAACGTCACCTTCACCTCTCAGTTGTGCGGTAGACGTTCTTCCCATTATTCCTTATCATTTGTGCAAACCAGGCAAACATGTGTGAAAATTCAACAAAAAATCGCCAGTGTGAGGCGATGAATAAGGCTAACAAGCCTCAGCAAGAGGTATATTTATTGAAGACTCTTTCGACCGTAAATAAGGGGCTTTTCAGCCTGAAGAAGATCTTCAACCTTTATTAAAAACTAGGTTCTATTCGAAGGCCAATGGTGAATTAAAATCTCATGCACTACTCAGACACAATGGAAAATTGCTTCATGTGGAATGCCCTATTGGGAGAATAAATGGATAGATATATTGCTCAGTTACGTTACGGTTTTGACTGAAAGACCAAGTGACTAGGTTACGGTGCTGTTCGACTTTTTAGGTAGAAGGCGCACTGATAGTTGCGAAACTGGTAAGTGTTCAACCACTGGCTTGGAGGTCGCGGATTAGAAGCTCCGCCAATAGTGACGATTCTGAATAGAGATGAAACAGCTGTTCAGTGTTTCTCGGCTTTCCAGTGTAGGTCGGATTCACTGACTGGACGAAACCTCAATTCAGAAGGAGAATCGGTCAGCAAGATCTTATTCCATTAACGACCCTTTTGGGTCGAAGAGTGCTATGTTCAATGAACTAAGATCGAATGTACATGAATTAGGGCTAGGTCTAGAGTCTGCTTCATCTAGTATACTTCTTGTGAAGGCTCCGCTTGAGTACCGTTTACCATGCTTTTTGGCCTGCGTGGGTGGGCTAGTGTCACAACAGTTGGGTAAGCGAGGAGGATTAAAGGAATTTTCGTCGGGTTGTGCTAATCACTCCTGTTCAATGACATTCCCACAAAACCATGCTTTGTTTTTCTTAAGACACCAGCCGTACCTTGGCCAGCTCTATTACTACACTAGAATTATTGGACGTTTTCACTATCTCAGTCGCCAGTCGATATTGTGTGAGTTCTATCTCCGCTGCACACTTCCAGAATTTCTAGAACTATGCCATGTGTCCAAAGCATGTCCCGTCATTACCAAGTCTCTGACCATCTCCTGGTGTTCGGCCGCATCCACTGATGGATGCTCTAATCGCATAACTTTTTTCCCTTCCGTGACGCTATTCGAATGTTGAATAACCTCAAATGTTCATGGTTGACACTAGGTCCGGTACCTCTCTCGTTATCTATTGCTCAAACTCACTGAGCATCCACTATAATGAAGTCTATTTTCATCTTCAGTTTGCTGCTAACTTGTTTGAAAACTGGTGCGACACTACTAGCCTACTCACAAGTAGTTCAGAACAGCACTCGTGTCCAGTGGTTTTCGAGGGGCTTCAAAAACGATCAACGACACGTTTCGCCCTAGTTTGGACTCATCAAATAGCTGTAGCACGATCAGTCATATGTAGCATTGGTTAAAAATTTTACTGAATACCATCGTGTCACGTGACGAATAGGAAATGAAGTATTTTCCAGGTGGTGAGTTTTTAAGAGATGTAACTAAGATGTTTCAGTTTGAGGCTTTTTTGTTCATGTGCGTTGACCTGTTGAACAAGACGCAAGTTGCTGAACAAGATACAAGCTTTGTCTTCAAGATGGATCAGTAAAATCTCATTCCTTTTCCCAAGAAAGTAGAGCCTCGCCATAATGGATATTACCGCGAAAATCGCAGAGCTCCTACACAGCGCTACTCAAGACGCCGTGGCACATATTTGGTGCTGACCGATAGTCATTAGGTCGTCTAACCTTGGTCAATCCAGACAATGAAGTTGACCTTCTAGCCTTCTGACATCTTAGTGGACCGTGACAGGGAGGCAGTGAGGATGTGACTACGCAGGAGGTAGAAGGAGCAGAGGACAAGGGCATCCAGAGAGCTTTGAGCGACAAACCGACTTAGGTTGTTTACATTTTTAGTAATTGGCGGCATAGGGAACTAATTCATATGAAATAAATTGAAATAAAACAAATCATAAGGTCTCAAAACTAAATAACCTAGGAAAAAAACTATTTTAATCAGGCGTTTACTAAAGATATGAGAAGGTGATTTGCATCTGTACGAGTGCGAACCCTCGATGGACCCAATAGGAGAAAACCTCTTAGTTGGCGGGATTACTCTGCTGCAGGATACCCACTGAATGCGGCCAAGTAGTGGACACTGAATAACACTCCCAGAAACACATGCTGGACCAGAATTCAGTCTTCTTGTAGATACTGTAGTTTTGTCAACATGTTGGCGTATTTTGGACTAACTGTATACTTATCGTTTGGTTTAGAGTGATGTCCCATGAGCTGATCTGAATTCGACACACCCGCACGGATTACATAGATACTAGGGCTTAGAAGCGAAACCCGGACACCAGAAGCGCTTTGGTTATGAACGCAGTGGATAAGATAACCAGCTATTGTAACACCACGACCTTTAACAAGACGAATAGACGAGACCACAACATCCAGACGGCAAACTAGGAGCCCGGTTGGTGGAACTGTGCGCTACACATCAGCCTGCCGTAGATGGGAGAAGGTGCTTGCGTTGGAAGTTTCGAAATTGAATATCACTAGGACTTTTGTTCGAGGCAAACAACCCACCAGGTTTTAAGGATTATCGTCTTCGTCACTAGAGGGGCCAGCGAAAATCATATTCCACCAAAGGAACAGAAACACCCAACTCATTCCCTAACCGGATAGATGAATGTATGTCAACTTCCACTGGGAATGGCGCATATCACGAATTACCCTGGAAATTTGTGATATGCGCATTACTAGGTTCTCAACGGGAATGAAATGGCCACGCAGTGCTTCTCCGCTCATAGAAGAAAATGAATTCATCTCAGAGAAAAGGGTTGACAGTTGGTCATTTTTGTTGTACGACCTAAATGATAGTACATAACAGTTTTATTTAGGATGATTTCGTTGCACGATTCGCGCATATGATAGGCCCACCAGTCCCGCGTTGAAAGACAAACATTGTGGGAAAATCTTTATCACGTGTAGGTGTGTATACGAGCCTGAGTAATGGTGTGCTTCGGGGCATGATAGTCCATATTAAGCTTGCGCGACTTTGATGGTACTTTGTGATGCAAAGTGGGATGATATGGGCTGTAATTACAGTCCGGCAACAAGTATCCGTGTAATCATGTAGGTGAGTCATCCCCTTGGTTAAGGAAGCGAGAGGAACAGTGGAGTTAGAGCAGAATTTGCTTTCTTGATCGTGTTGTGTGGACATCAAGAAAGTGGTAGATACTGCAAAGCAAAAGCAGGAGAAGGGGCTGCTAAATTCAAGGTCGTTAACGCATACCTACAGGTGTACAAGATTACTACTGTTGGAAAGTCTGAGTTGCTCGACAGACTATCCGACTTTCCATGCATTTGAGGCAAATGGAGACGGACAAGTAAAGCCGCAGTTTGAAGCATGAACACCTCAACTGAATAATAATTGTAGAAATCGTCCGACTATAAAAAAAACCGTCCAGCTGTAACACCCTTTCGGTGCCTAGCTGCCATGCCATCAGAAGGAACCACGAGGGCTGGGATACTGCCAGGTTGCCCAAGCCTTCACAGGGGAAGCGAGAGACAGAGGTCGGGTTCGAACCAAGGACCTTCCGGTCGGTAAATTCGCGCTCTAACCACTGGGCTATCTCTCCCCCGTCCAACTATAGCACATGTTTGTTGTCTAGCTGCCAGGCCACTCAAAGCCAAGACATTTCTAGGTTTCCCATGCCTGAATAGAAACAGTCCATTCGCTGAGGTTGGATTCGAACCACGGATATTTCCATCGGATAAACTTGATAAGTTTCAATGTCTTAGTAGCGATGACAGGGTTCTGTGACTGGTGTGTATTGTAGCTGCTGACTTGTGCTCCGTTTCAAACTAATCAACCAAGGGTTACTGGGTGACTCGTGCTAAACTCGAGAGATGAGAGTGCTCCAGATGTATGGGAACAATTGAAACGTTGCGAAAAATCTCATGCGTTTAGGACTAGCTTTAGCAGCTCTGTGCCTCCTAAAGCTTGAGTGGCAATCACTGAGCGGCTTTCAACCTCTACCATAAAAGTTCAAAATGTATACCAGGCAGAATATTTTTCAGTTCAGCCGGCATCCTTTCTTGACTTGTTACGAAAGTGGAATCCTCGGGACTCTAGTTGGACTGTTTGTCTAGAAAGTTCGCGTCTTGAGGCATCAAACCAAGCTGACCGTGGCCCCGAGGTTATGGCGGCGGAATCAAGCACAACGAAATACCAACGCCCTGGTTGGAGCTGAAAGATAGATATCCAACGCATGCTCAATGTTCGCCCTGGTCATTGTCAGAAAAGTAACAACACGCTGAGAGGTTATCGCCCATGTGCATGTCCGTAGACGTGTGTTGCGCAACTTTAGCAATCCTCACAGCTTTACCCTCAAACTCTGGGACTTTTAGGCCAAGATGAACAATAAAATAAAATGAATACTTCAGTGAGTCGCACCGTTGTCGGGCATTGTGAGCGTAACCAATGAACTCAAATTTGTCAATCAGACTAAATTTGCGCCATTAATTCCAATGACACTCCAATATTCTAGGACCTGTCCAGACCTGGCCTGTCCAGACCAAACTGCGTTCATTCTAAATCGGAGTAAGTTTTCACAATACCGGAGATACTCAAGTGTTCAACTGTCTGACACCCTTAAGCGGTGGCTAGTTGTCTTGATTCCATGCGAGATCATCGTATAAAAAGTCACAGTCTGGAAAAGACAAGTCGGGTTTTTGCATGTGACTTTTTTGCCAGTTGACTCGGGCCATGAGCCTATTTATGAATTTACAGGCGAAAGCCATTGCTTCAGTTCAAAACGATCGAGAACATTTACCTATATGATGTCATCCAAACCGGTTATAGATAAGCGATAGTCCCCAAACTTTAGAATGAAGGTAACTATAGTGATATTTTCCGCCTAAATTTTCAATCCACTGAGCACAAACCATTGAGTCATTCTAAAAACGTGATTGATATGGGTTTTATCACATACCTGAAGCTGCTACGGGACGGAAAAAATGATGAGTTGAAATTTTCAAGAATCCCTACTCACTCGGAGACAACACAATAATTTTCAATCTTCCTATTGAAATCATACAACCTATTGAGGTTGATAAACCAAAACGGAAATAGAACAGATACAAGAATGAGAATCTCATTAAAAAGCGGGATTCATTTTAGGGCGTTGAAATCGGCACCAATGCAGAGGTCATTCTTATTGGATGTGGGTAGTTTGTCTGACGGGGCACAACTGCACGAAACGATGAATCATAGGTTTCCTACTATGTGCTCTTGATAGTTCTCATTCACGTCTGTACTGAGACAAATAAATGAAGTATACTTGAGCATATAAAATAATTTTTTGGCCCGTCCTTCCAAGTATCCCAGAAGGGCCGAAGTTGTCACATAGACGTGAACTGCATTCCTCAGAAGGGTGTCTTATCCAATCACAACCGGGGAATTTTTCGTTTGTGGGTGCACCGTCCTAGTAAATGACGTGCATGTAAAATAGCAGGGCGGACTTGATCAGGTTACGGAAAAGTCATCCTGTGACGCGGATGAACCTGTTCTGAGGACAGCCATACACCCACTGCAAAACTTCCAAAAGATGAAAACTAGCTTAAGATTTATCGTGAAGAAATGGCAGCTAGAGGCGATCACTTGATATTGAGGCAAGTGCCATGAATATCCGTGATACAGCGCATGCCTTTTGGGAATAGGCAGCATAGGAACCTGTCTGAGAAGCTTTCACGAGAAGTTTCAGACACCGATGAAAAGTCAGTGTACAACCAGCAGTGCTGCATAGGTTATTTACCGAGTAATTCTATCTTCCTGATATCCAGTGACCCACCAAATAACACCCTTAATTTTATCAAAATACTACTACAAAAGTTGGACATACACGACAAACTACACGGATGCATACGATAAATATAGGCTTGTACAAATTATAAGGGCGAGATGGCTCAGTGGTTAGAGCACGAATTTACTGACCGCAAGGTTCGTGGCTCGAACCCGACCTCGGCATCTCGAATCCTCCTATCTAGGCTTGGGAAACCTGAAAGTATTCAAGCCCTCGTGCTTCTTTCGGATGGCATGCCATTTAGGCACCGAAAGAGTGCTACAACTTAACGATTATTATTATTATTGTTATTACAGAGTATACACTTGATATGCAGATGAAATCTAATCACACATATGAGCAAAACGTCAAAACAACTAGTGGCTAACAATAGGCGATGGATCTACGATAAAGCTAGTTTGAATCCTCTTGGTTACGTTAAATTTCATGTTAAACAGGAGAACCTGATAAAATCCGAATAGGAAGGATTAATATTGTCAACTAATTGAAAGTTACGCACCTGGAAGTATTTACAGACAAACACACATTGTAAAACTTATCCTCAGATGGCTCTGCCACTTCAGAAACGTATGGTCTGATCGAAGCACCTAAAGCATCGCTGTGACTTCACACTATGTCAACAGTATCTTGATTCTCATACCGAAATTTAACGCAATGGTTCGTGAAGTTGGTACTCTGCTTCTCTAACGTCAAAGATGTCTTCAACTTTGTGAATGGATCGGAATGTAATGATGTTTAGGATAGATTAATGGTTTCGTTAAGTGCACTTTTTGTAAACTAATCCAGTTTTAACGGGAGACACGACTGAATCCCGGCTGAACCTATCTATTGTGTTCAAGGCAACAGGTTGTTGAGCAAACTTACTGATATATTCCGTCTTATCTTCGTAACTTTAACAAATGTCCCAGCCGATGGGATCCTTAATATTGGTTGTTGTTTCGTATTAATATATGTACCACTAGGATAACCTTAGACTGGTGTTAACTGGACTGGAGTGAATGTGCGATTCTTCTTCACTGACATCTGTCACAAGCCTGTAAACTATGTGGCTATGTAAAGTTTTCTCAGGGCTGGACTTTCGACGTATTATTGGACGAAAAATAGACAAACGCCTATGCTTAAATCCATAGATTTGTTGTGTGGTTGACTACCTCGAGACAACGGTGGCAAGATTAAGTGATTAGCAAGAGTACTGATGGCGAAACATTCTTGGAGTGCGATTATCCAAACTGCCAATCGAATGTGGCCAGCTGCCTCCCCTGTAATCCAATCCGATGGTAGCACTGCGATACTTAGCCGGTTATCCACGTGTTTTGAAGCACAGAGAACCTGTTAGCGCTACCGTTCAATGTCCACAGTTAAACCCAAATTTCTTTTGCATAGCTTTTAGTATATCTCATCGATCATAGAAGACGCTGGATCCTTCCGCCTCTGGGGATAGAGCTTTGGGATTGTGGTAAAGTTCATTGAACGAGCCTGCTTTCGGTTGGCCGTAACCCGGTGAGCTTTATGAAGATGGAGTCTAGAGACAAGACTCCATGTGTGTGGAAATCTCCTGTATGCAAGAAGGTTTGGAAACGACAGGACTTGTTTTGTTATCGAGCAAAAAATGTTTATACTAGTGGGCGGGCTGTCAGAGTTGTATTCCATGAGTGACAAGGTGCAATCCATGACTCTTGGTGGGACCAACAGGAAGCATTCATTCGGCCAAGCATATCTGCAGTTTTCTAAGCGGATTGCATGTGTACGTGCTATTTACTCAGGCCAGTCTTCATCGGAAACCGATGAAAACAATCAGCATAGATCAGTTACGTACCAGAACTCTCATGGAGCTTAAATCGTTTGCGTTTTGAAAGACATACCACAGCTTTAAGAAAGTCTGTCTTTCTGTTCTCGTCAAAAGTGATGCAAGGATGCCAGCTATGTTGCCACGTTACTCACTGTTGAAGGTAACCAGTATGATGAAGTCAAACTCCATACGGAGTTGCTGAACTACTAGCCAAGCGGAAATTATGTCTGGGCTACCCATGCGAAACCATGAAAAGCGCACCGACAAATACTACAATTTCATGTGATCTAGTTATTACGATCCTGCCAATACGAGTTTATCACTACCCCTACTGGAAACAGACTACAAAGTGGCACTCCTCATCGAAAGTTGGTTGAGTGCAGAAGTCAACAAAATAGATTATCTCGCTCGCCTGGTGTCTGACAAAGAAACCACACGCGTTCCATCGCGTCACCGAGAAAGGGTTCTGCAACTTTTTTTACCGAATCAAATGCCGTCTATTAATTTCGCAGTATCTGCGAATGTCCACACATTGGCAAGGCATCGTGGGAAGTGGATGACCTCGAATCCCGAAGAATGGAACCCGAAATGGTAGCAATACGTAAGGCGTAAAGTACCGAGCTTACGAGGTGGGTAGTGCAACAACCGCCAGTAGTACTCCAGTTCCCAAAATAAATATTTACTGGACATTGTTGAGACGTTTAAATCCCTCCTGTGAACAGTATAGAACTGGCGTGGCATGGCGATCAACTTTACGTACTAATTTATACTCAGAGTTTCGAAGCTGGTCATGTCATCCCCATTACAAATTATTTTTTTTGTGACCAGAAAGAGGTGTGTGTTTGTTCATTCCAACCTCAGTGGGATGGGTAGCTGATCCCTTCTAATAGTCCAGTTACTAGACCACGCCAACAATCGCTTTAAGCGCCTTAACACAAAAGAAACTCAAAAGGACCTTACCTAGAAAATGCAGCGCTCTTTTGAAGGTTGTGATGCACCGAAGCCTAAATTGAACACAAAACCCGCAAATCCACACATTTTGCTCTCATTGCTTTGAAAGAAGTATGCGAATAACTTTACTTGAAGCCTTTCATCTAATGGAACATGTAGCGGAAATTATCCTTTGGATAAAAAAAGTGTGTCCAGGCACAGACCAGTTCCAAAAAGAGACCAACTGACAGCCCAACTTGTCAAGTGTGGTGAACCGTGGCCACTGAAGCTGGAAATTCAGCGGAGTGTATAGGAACAGTGACAAAGGCGTCACAGCGAGGCCATTGAAAACCGCCATGCTTTTAATTGTAGAGTCGTATTCAACGGATAGCTCCCTATTTTATTTGAACTGTTTTAGTAGTTGGCCCCCAAGCTCATCCTACAGCACACAGCCAGGATTTCGGGATTACATACACGGTTTCACTCCTTCGATGAAATTCGACCACAAATGAGACCATTTTGAAACATTCCGGACATCATCATCATCGTCGTTAGCTGTAAGAAACCGTGTACTTGTCGTACAGTGGTTGTAGCTGCCACAGTTGCGTTCACCGATGATTTGGGGAGGTGAGGTAGGTAGCTGCGCATTGGAGGCGGGAGCTGATAAATTGGTGCGTAAGTACACCACTGTCAATGGACTGTTAAGTGGGGGATTGGGAAGGGAGCTATGCATTGAAGGTAATAGCTTGGGTGCACGAGCGCCATTGTGGGCGCGATTGGGCCATGTCTGACAATGTCTCTAACCATTGATGTAGCCCGTCTCGGGATCCCCTTCCAGGAAGACTGCAGTGACCAGCGCAGCTGATTTTGCTGGTAATGGCTTTTATACTTCGCTGCCAAGTCATTGTTTGACCGCTTCTGGCTCGTTTCCATCCTTCACATGGTTGTGCGAAAAGAACCCTTCGAGGAATTCGGTCGACTGGCATGCGCAGCACGTGGCCAAGCCAGCGTAACCTATGCAGTGTGATCAGTTCATCTATCGAGGGTGAGTTATTTCTCCCGAATACCATTCGGGAGTTAGTTGGCTGTTGATCAGGTGGCAATTGATCTGTTCGCCCAGTTTCGTAACAGGCTTGCAAACGACTCGTCACCATGGGAGAGGATATTGTCAGTGTGCTGTTGGGTGAGTATTTTCTCTGGGTCAGCTTAATTCTATATAGTTTCCGGACTGGCTGTTAGAACATCAGTGAAATAAATGCGAGGATCTTAGAACAGTGTAGTGTAATGACATCCTACAATCCTGCGAACGCACTTCAAACTGCAAAATCGAACCACGGGGGAAAACTAGATGCCATGAGGCCGATCAGCGTTGTGCGGAAGTTTCAAAGTCAGGATTCCGGGAACAATTACGTGGACTAATCGGAAATAAAGCTATCTACTAGACTGTACGAAAACTAACTTATAACTAGGAGACAAAATCAAATTTTTACCCCTTTTCGTCTGAGAAGTCTGTGGATAAAGAGCTGTAATGGGGAATGGTAATTCCAAACTGAAGAATGAGGCTTAGTTGCGGTACCCCACCTTGAGATGGACACGAAAGTCCGTCCCGAGAGGTGGTTGGAGGTAAGGTTTTGTTAGGAGACCCTCTCCTTAGCCTGCAGCCTAATAGTTATAATGGCAATTTGGAACTTGTCATGGGACTTGAGGGGCCCCTCCCGAAGCCAATGACCTAATCATCTGAACCACTTCGCTGCAGGGGAATGGCCTCGTCAGACTGCGCAGGGATTAAGACAACTGTTCAACTCCTAATGAAACTGCGCGCAACAGTTGCTTTCTGAGCAGCACCGGACGCTTTGGTTTTAGAGGCATTTCGGCCGTATTGAATAATGTGGTGGCGGTCATGGTCAACCGTTGAGTCGATCGGAGTGTGCGGTTTTTTGGACAAAATAACAAAACCATAGACGTCGATGAACTGACTGGGCGGTCACCTCCAATACGTTGCACTCATTCTCTCTCCACCAAGCCTAGAACCAAAGCAGAAGCCAGAAAGCAAACTGATATAACGCACCAACGGTAAAATCAAGGCCGATAGAATGTACAACCAAGCAGGTTATGGATTAAAGGTCGGAAGACTAAACAGCACAAGAAAGGAAAATTCCAATGAACATAATCATACCCAAGGAAATCAGATCAGGACGCCTTAGAAATTGGGCGGGAGCACTCAAAACAAAGAAATTAAAACACTAAAAATGAAAGGTGCCTACCTGCCTATCCCATCGATAGGAAACAGTTTGAAACTTAAGAAAGCAAAAGAGCTAACCGGGACGGAGAAACAGAATTAGTTAAGTAAAGAAATCAGCAAACTGATCAGATGAAATTAAACTGAATCGCAGTGTAACATAAAACCCAAACAGACCGAACAAGTGATGAGAAGGCGAGACTTTTCACAGTCAGTTTAGAGGCATCAAATTCTCTTTTAAGCTGTGTATACACGCAACCGCGCCCTCGTATGGTAACGGAACTTTTGCAAGCCAACTACCGAGCCCAGTGAACATATCAACTGCACTTTTTGGACGTCATTAGTGTATTTAACAACGTCGATGAAGAACGGGTGTTGCAGTATCTTTTTAAAGACTTCAGTAGGTTGCGTTCCATCCAGCTACTTCGAGTTTCTGAAAAACCAGACCCAATTTAAAACCCCGATAGGCTGGAACTGTAGTTTTTCGTAGAATGTCCATCCCAGAAGTTTTTGCTCAATGCTGACAGTACTTGAGTATGTATGTAACAAGACGTAATCATACGTAAATCCCCTCACTTAGGGAAGTCTTATCGATGACCTTCCTCCTCTCAGTGCTGATGAGAACCCTTTCCTAACAAACACGTGTGACTAATCATCTCACTTAATCCCCAGATGGTCTTCTTGTGCTGAATCCACTTTCACCAATGTTCGAAGAATGGCTCAAGCTCGGAATGCTGTATATACCCCGCGATCTCCCCTCAAAGGCTGTCAGTTCACCTGTCCCTTCATAGCGAATCGACGATTTTCCGAACTGTTAGAGAAAGATTATCACCTTAAAGCATAGTCGTTGAAGGTATTTTTTATTGTCGTTCTCCTGCCCTTCCTCCTCCTCATCATCTTTAGCCATAAAATCGCGCACTGATTATAGCTGTCATCGTTTCCTTCCCCGATGATCTGTGGAAGTAGGGCTAGATAGCTGCGATTTGCAAGCAGTGGCTGAGATGCCTGATGCGTCGATACAGGGGGTGTCAGTTTACGTTCCATTGGAATATCGGAAGCGGAAGCTATGCTTTCATAGCAACAGGTTTGATGCACGTGAGTCATTGAGTGCGTCACTGCAATGTCTACCAATGTCTCTAATCGTCGGTGCGGCCCTTCTCGGGGTGGCCATCCAGGGAGCCAGTAATGACTAGCGTAACTGAGTTTGTTATCAAATCATTGTTTGTCCTCCCCTGGTTCTTCTCCATCCCTCACGTGGTTTTACGAAGACGACTTTTAGAGAAATTTGGCCAGTTTGCCGACCAAGGTGACCAGGCCAGAGCAACCAATAGAGTGTGATCTATCGGTCTATTATGAGCGAGTTATTTCTTCTGAAAACCATTCGACGTACTTCAGCTTTACCGATCTGGTGTTCCCATTAGACCCGGGTAATGCTCGAAACATATCAATGTTCAATCACTGAAATTTCTTCAACGACCGCAGCGTGCAGTGATCATGCTTCTGACCCATAATAATACTACTAATAATAATAATAAACGA
This sequence comes from Clonorchis sinensis, assembly GCA_003604175.2. Classification (NCBI taxonomy): domain Eukaryota; kingdom Metazoa; phylum Platyhelminthes; class Trematoda; order Opisthorchiida; family Opisthorchiidae; genus Clonorchis; species Clonorchis sinensis. Next base: position 214,261,307 of record CM030369.1, read on the forward strand.
TAATCGTTCATTACCCTCTCGTTGCCCAGTTGCCATAACACCTGAAGGAAGCATGGAGGCCGAGAGGTTGTCCAAACATCGACAGGAGTATTCGAGATCCTGAGGTTGGGTTCGAACCAGGTTTTTACCGTCTAATAACTGGAACTTTGACAGATAAACTGAGGTCAGGTCTGTGCCATAGCTGACGCCGGTTTACAAAAGCTGCTTTGGTCTTCCCAATTAGGATGGCAATATCGTCTTTGGCTAGACCACCAAGACGGACACAACTGCCCAGGTAAACAAATTTTCTACCACCTCAATCGGCCCATTCGCAAGTGTCACATCGTGAAGCAAATTTCCAGCCGTTGTGGAATATCAACAGATGTAATTGTCGAACTTGTTGTCAGCAAATACAATGAAGCTTGCTGTAACTCTTCACTCAAATGCCAAACACCCCTACTATCCTTTTCATAATGCAGTTAGTTAATGTTCAAACCTATCTTTCCCTTCAGTGCAACCTGTGCTATGTCCGTTATCCATCATATCACCTTACAACTGACCATTCATTGTCAGATAGTCTAGAGCGGTGCCTTCTAGATAAATGTAGTATTTTCTGGGCATCCTTCCTTCTATCATAATTCCAAATGACTTTCTAACTCCACTTCAATATCATACGTTACAAATTCATCTCCTGTTGCACAGAGCTCTACGTGGCTTGACCTGATTTTTAAAAGCCGAAACAAGTTGAATAATGCACCAGGAGGGAAACGAAAAACGGAAGACGTATCGAAAGTCAACAAACCAACCAACCGGAAAGCGAGACTGCTGATGTAACTGGGTCTTTGAATTATAAATTGGCTATGGAGTCATGGAACAAATAGAAAGCAATTGTTCAGGGCGCTAGTTTCGTCTGGGCGCAGTTAATTTGAATTTTCAAGGTAAGCGTTAAATCAAATCGATAAGTGGTGAGCTGAAACAGCAAGGTCATAACAGCTGAGTGAGTGGTTTTTTGAGGCCGAAACGACAGTAATAGCCTGGTGCGCCCAGGCTATTCGTAGAAAGTCATTTTGGTTTTACAATCGTTTACATAGTTACTGTAGCACGGGTAGCCGCAGCTTGGGACAGTGGATCGAGTTGGATAAAGTGTGCCAAGGAAGACACATAATAATACACAGTCGAGTAGTGAGTATACAAAAGAAAACAGATACGATAACGCCGGTGGTTACACGATATTTTAATGTCAGTGAGTAGTGGGATCTACTGATATGGTGGGTCTATGATAGTCTAACTTCGCAGACGACATGCTCCGTCCTCAGATCACGTGTTGTCAACCTTGTGGTAGCTTCCAGTCGAAACCTCTCTCAAAAAGAGGACATGGCTTGGAGACCGATCACCTAGCATAAAGGGAGCATGGCCGAGCCAGCGCTGTTGGTACAGCCGATTTGTTGCCGAAAATCATTTGTCCTAACTCATCATTGATAGTCCGAACATGTCGTGATACATGTGCAATGATTCACATGTGCGATTTTTCAAAGACTGCCAAAGTCTTCAGCGCAAAACGACTAAGTTTAAAAACTGTAGAGCAAAAGTGGACCCCACCTTTCATCGACAGGCTGATGCCGCGTCAATATCAGGGATTCCTAAGCTGAATGAAATCAGGACAGGTTTTAAGGGTGTCAGTCTTCAACTCCTCAGCAATTCTGCCAACGTGATACAACTACACAGATAGATAAATCTGGCCGTCACCAGTGTTAGTTCTGATGTCCCAACCAGCTTTGTTGGTGTATGTGCCCAGTCTTGCAATAAAAATTTGCAATTCGAAGCTGCAAAGTGCACACCAAAATGCACGGAACTATTATATGGATTTTTTGGTGTATTTCGTATCTGGATTGAAGCTGAACTAAGCAGCGAAGCATCGTCCCCATGGTCAAGGTCTGTGGGGTCTACTCCAGGAACAGGTTCCATGATGGAGGTTGGTTCAGCTGTTGCACCCGTGCGATGCCTAGCTGCCACACCGCCCGAAGAAAGCTGGAAAGTCGATATACTGTCAGGTTGCCCAAGCCTGGACAGCAGAGGTCGGGTTTGGACCACCGACATTCCGGTTCGTGCCTAAAACACTGAGTCATCTTGAACAGAGTTAGAAAGCGTGGCGAACGTCTCTTTGATTCACAATTTGTCTACGAAGTTGAAAAAAGACAACAAATAGCCTCAACGAGCACAAGTCTTCGAAATGAACTCAGCCGAATACTCTCCGTAGGCTTTCACGCGCCCACGGATGTTGGATTATAATTATTGGAAAAATTCAGCACATCTTTGTAGGTGAGACCGCCACAAAGCAGTGCCATCGACGGGATTAAACGGCGCTTTTAGCTCTTAGTAGATAACCGTTGCTGGTCTTCTGAATATGTGCCGATTGTCGTAACCTAAAGATGTGGTCATTATATCCACGGCCCGCACAGAACCCTATCTTATTTCGTGAATTTGCCCTCATGAGTACTGGTGAGCCTAGGTCGGATGAATCACCTGGCCCGGCGTTACGGACAAGCTGGGAAAGAGTTCGATTATTTCCAGCTGTAATCGACTTTCCCACAAGTGGAGACTTCATTAACCACCACTTTTCCCGATTTATCCTGGAAATGTGGGTCAGGCGACGTTTCAAGATCTTGCTGAATCATTGCGTCTTTCCGGTGGAACCGCCTTTCTCACGTCGAAGAGAAACGGGGAGCCCCGTGAAGTCCGACTTAAACTGAGCCGTGAGCCAGCTGTGGGATATACAGAGTCAGACGCCGAATTAGTATATTTTTGGATTTCAATCCAGTCTTCATTTGGCCTGTCATTTTGATTCACCTTCGTGAGTTATTTAAACAATTGCAGATTAACTTCTTCGACAAGTGCCTTTTTGCAGATAGTGAATAGCACAGTGGTAAACACTTTTTCCCCTGGTCACTGAGAACCGAGCTGTAACAGCAACACATGCCGGTCCCGGTACTTGCGTATGTTCTAAACAGCGACAGCCTTGAACACAAGATTGACATCTAAAGCTATTTGTTATGCTCGATTTATTACGGTTCAATAACGCAACGCTCAAGTTTAAACTGTAAGTTTTTGTTTGCGACAAATAACTGATGACCAGCGAACAGCTTTATGAGGTTGTCGATTTTATTGCTTCTTGGAGAACCTAAACGCCTCTCACGCTTTTCATTTCGTCCCAAATGAACATTCGAATCGCCGACCAGAATAGTGATACCCGTGGCATTTTCCATCCGCGCGAGTCTCATATTGCTTAACAAGAAGGCGTCTCGGACAACTGGGACAATTTGTTAGGGCGAATGTAGAGATAAGGAATAGAGTTCGGCTTTTGGGTCGCTGGTTTGGGATTCTGATACACCCAGTCAGTTTGAATGCAGACAGTCGGCTGTTCAAAGGAATCCAGTCAAGCACAACTACCAAAACTCTGGCAATGAACACCGAGCCCACACCGTTGAGGTGCCGGGGAGCTGCCTCAGGAATACCTGATTCCCCAGAGAGAAAACGAGGACTTTACTGAGATGTTTTAGGCCGTGTTCAGATGCATTACCGTAACAGAGTCCTGCACGCTTGTTTTAGACACAGCACATTTCAAATTTTGAAAAGGAAACGATATGACTTATGATGTTGTTTGATATGGACGAGTTGTCAGTATATCCAGTGGTATTGGCACTGCCTTTTGATGTCTCATTTTCCGTTCTAGAGAGCTAGGAATCTACGCTGAAAGAAAGGGTCCTGTTCGCAGTGGACAGTAATTTTAGTTAGATCTGATGGATTAAGGAGGGTAACCTCTTCTCTCACAACTTGTGGGCATACCTTATCGCCCGGTTTCCCAAGCCAAGAAAGGTTTGTTTGTGGCACCTCACCTTGGGGCTTTGGAAGCAAAATTGTAGCCCACAAAGTAACGGGAGAGGTGATGCCCTGTTCCGGACCCTGCACGGGGCCAGTGACTCAACAGTCCGACTTACTTGGTTGCAGGAAGCTTGCCTAATCCGAGGTTGCATGATGTGAGGCACAAAAGTCCCAATCCCAATGAGCAGCACGTGTATTCTGAAGAGCAATGAAAACTTTAGTCCTAAAAGTTTTCCGGCGGCAATGAGTAATGCGCTGGCAGCCATGATCATGCTTTGAGTGGCCGGTCTTTGAGGGCCGGCCTTTCCCAGCTTGTTTTTCTCTGGGGGAATGCACCATTGTTGTTTCCGTAAATATGGATATACTGGTTGCCTGAGGGAAACGCCCTAATATTTCACACTCCGAGCACAGAGGATGGTACAACTTTAACCGCAAACTGCCTCTTATTATGAATACTCCTGTTTTTTTATCTGTTTGGACCTTGAGAAGCGAAATTCCAGGAAAACAGTCTGTGGGGTGATTACAAACGATAGGATAGCGGCTATTAATTTGCGTCGTAGAAAAAAGAATGGTGACATTCGTTTTTGAATGTATTTATTGGATTCTTTTGGTCCAAATCACGTGTTGAAAGAATGACTGACTGACTGACTAAAAATAACCAAATTATAGTCATTCGCTGTCATTCTCCTGAATACAATCGGCTGATTTTTATCGCTGTAACTGAATGGACCAGCAGTGGCTAAAAAAATCAAACATCCAGTTCTTTCTGAGTACTTCAAGCGCCCAGAAACATAACAACTGACATTTAGAGTGCTCAACACCTCGTTTGTCTAGCTTAAATTCAGCTTTTTTTAAATGACAGCAATAATTGCCATTTATGGCTTTTGGGGGTGCCATCCTAAGTCACCCTAAATGACAGCAGTAATTGCGATTTACGGCTTTTGGGGGTGCCATCCTAAGTCACCCACGAAAACGGATCACATTTTAGGAAGTAAAGTGACGTTTACTGACCAAAAGAGACAACAGTCCTTGTCAGCCTTTAGAAGAAGGAAACAGTAAAGACGAATCAACTACGTATTCTGGTTACCACAATTTAAACGACAGAATGAGGTACGTGGTGATTTTTTACGGATATTTACCTGCCTACAACATCCAAATAATCTGCAACCGGGTTTATAAGCAGGCATGAGAATCCTCTACTGATAACGTTTATAAATTTCACCGAAGTTGGTAAAGCTCTATCACGCTTTTGTTAGAGTCTAGCCATCTAGTATACAGAGCAGTAGGATGTGACTGAGCTTCCCCAGATGTATTGCTACTGTTGTTTTGCTCTTCATGTATCAAGAGCTGATCTTTCGCCGACAAAACGTTCCAGCTCAACACACTACACGAGCCATCACCGGAGGACCGTTTGGACGTCCACTTATAATGTGATCCAAACATACTTTTTAATATTTAGGTAACATTTTCGTTGAGTGAGATGACAGATATTGTTGCGGTCTCTTCGCAAAATACAGCATTGAGAAAATTACGAGTTGTCTTAAACAAATTAGGATGCAGTTGAAGGGATGTCAGCATTCCTTTGAGTAATAGATAAATTACGATGTGGTTAAGAGGCGAACCGGCAAAATTTCTTACGAATATCTCATTCATAATATTATCCTCTGAATATGCCCCACAAAGGTCACCTTGTGTTTTGGTTGGCATCGTACCCACGCTATTCCCTTAGCTCCCCTGATATGAGATCACTAATGAGGTCGACGAAAATTCTTGAACACTCCACTACATATTTCTTTCTTCTTGGAGATCAGTAGTTGTGTCTCGTTGCCGCATCTGGGTCGTTCAATGTTCATCAACCTTATGATCTCCAAGCCGAATGAACAAAAAAGCGCAATCGAATCGACATTCATCTCTCATTGGAAAGTATGTATTCGCCGCTCATCGACCGCTTAAAAAATGTTAGATCAGAGAGCTGCACACTAACCAAAGTCGCAACATAACAGAAACTCAGAAATCTGAGCGAAGTACGCGGTGCAAAGGAAAGTCTAGTAGTAACAACGACGCCGACAAGCTACTTAAGTGAAGGCCACCAGCTTTTTTCGATGGCCTTGACCACAACGCAGATATGTTGATGGAAATTCATTATTTCCTGAAAAGAATAAAATGGTTGCCGCAATTTTGTGTTCGATAGCTTTCAGTTTGATTGTGTAATGGTTCAACAGAACGGGGTCATCGAATAGCTAAAGTCTGCCCATAATCAGGTCACTTATCCCAGGTGACTGATCAAAATGGAGCCAGCAAAACTTCGATGAGATCGACTGTCTCGCAGTTTTCATTGGTTTGGATCAGCCATCTTCTCAAGACAGCAAAGTGAAAGGTCCAAAATGTGTAACCGGACACCGACTCAGCTCTGCAATTTGGAAATATTGTGTAAACTAGATCAAAGATCATCAGGATTTTAGCACTGTTTTTTAAGGACGCACCCAGAAATTTTCTGAAAGATGTGAAAATCCATGCTGTTACCCTGGCGACCAAATCCTTGTTAATTTAGATTCGCACCAACCATCCATCTCCATTCAAGTCCACCTGGGCTAATTCGTCATGAGGTCATTTATGAACAGTCGCTCTACAGGTCTGAAACGAGGACTCTTCCCATCTCAGGGATCAGAAGTGCACAGTCAGAATCGACAACGTTTGATTTTGCGTACAAAAGTTTATTGGTTCACCTGTATCACCCTTGCGGTGCCTAGTTGCCGTGCCATTCGAAGGAAGAACGGAAGTCCAAGTCTAGACACGAGCAGTCGAGTGTCGGGCTTAGCTTCGAAACACGGACTTTCCGGTCAGTAAATTCGCGTCCTAACCCCACTGAGCCATATCGACCTCACAAAACCTTACTACATGCGCTTTGAGGTTTATTTGACTCTTCCGGTTGCTTTATTCTCAGTGAACTCCAGTTCTGTTCATATTCACACCACTCTCGTTTGAACGGTCGTCCTCCAGTTGTGGCGCATTTATTCTGAGTCCAGACCAAAGAGGGGAAGCACTGGACTTGAGTTTCGCTCTTATTAGGGTTCACCAGCAGGGCATATTCAATGGCCATGCCGGGATTTGAACTCTGAACGCCTGACATGCGAGGCAGGCGTGTTACCACTACTCCACCAAAGCATGTTGGACGCATCCGAATTTTCACATCCGAACAGGCGAATGTGCTCACGCTTGAGCGATGTTATTGGTGTAATGGTAACACGCTTGCATGTCAGATGTCCGGAGTTCAAATCCCGGCATGGCAATTGGAATAATTACGCCAGAACAGGACGACGACCGTTTAAACGAGAGTGGTTCGAATATGAACAAAATAGCTATTCCGCAAAACCCCACAACTGAAACTTCAGTTTGTTGTTCATATATATAACCCTAATATTCGCCAACTAATAAAGTCGACAAAACTGCCTCACACTGCGATTATGATTGCTGTTTTTGGAATCAGAGACGATTTACTAAATGCGGTTTGGGGGAAGAATATCGCTAAGTTGGAGAGGTTTTGGCGTAATTTTTTGCTCGTTTGCTTTATAAAAATTGATGAATATTAATTTTATTTGCTTTTTTCGGGTCAAACAGTGCAGAAATTAAGACGGATGGTATCGATCGGCAAATCCCAAAAAACCAGCAATTCCCTACTTGCACGGCATCCACACTAAGCTATACGATCATTATATTAGCCATTCGTAACCTACAATGTACAATTCCCTACTTGCATGGCATCCACACTAAGCTACACGATAATTATATTAGCCATTCGTAACCTACAATGTACCAGTCATACATCTAGGTTTGTGAAATTAGTTCTCAGTCTGTCATTGAAACATGGACACCAGATTCAATTATCCACGTCTGGACACGTTTTGCCCGGGATGTCATTCTCCTAATGATCAGGCAGTGAGAACTGGGCAAATAGGTGTGCGCTGTTCGATCACAATGTAAGTCAGAATTTTTTTCTACTGAGTTTATGATAGTTTCTGCTGAACCAATAATCCAGTGTATTTGGTGAGGCACTGAAACGCTGACATCCATCCCCATGAGTAATCTTGAAAAGGAGGTGAGAAAAAACTTGGAGACTGGTGTCTTTCAATCGAAAGAAATTTTAATACAGCGAAGTATGAAGTTTGGCGTCTTTAAATTTCACCTCATTATCCCTAGAAAGATGTCCAATTTGTCCTAGATATTCAACTAGGTTCAAAAAGAGGGCTTGGTCAGTTTCCACAAGACGTAAGTTTGTCATTAATACTCTGTCAAACGGAGACACCAGAAGCATATTTTTGAGGAAGGCTGTGTTCTAAATAATCATTCGAACTGCATTTTAGTGGAAACCTGTATCTGGTAACGGATAGCTTTTCACCCTAACTCCATGTCTTAAAGTTGAAGCCACGCACATTTTTACTCCAGACTGCCAGCATGCAATTTTTGAAGAATGACGATTAAAGCATGCATGAAAATCCACATAGATTCGATAGCACCCATTGTCCGCGACTGAGCCATCTGGCTTCTACATTGAGCCACATTTGGCAATTCCGAACATGTCGATGACCGTTTAGCAATGACTGACTGCGTTGCCTCGTCGGATAAGCTCCCTGAAAGTTGTTTGAATGTTTCGGAAACCGAAATCCATGTACTTTTTTACAGTTTTTCTTTAAACATTGGAAAACAGCCGCAATATGATGATGCTGGTGAATGGAGCTTCACTTCAAGGCTTTTGCTACTTACAACTTCACGTTGCATGAATTGGGAATATGACAGCCCAAAATAGGAACCTCAAAATGCTTTGGAAATTGACAACTCATAATAGTCAGCCGTGTAGCTAACTTTTAATCTGCAGAGTTTTATACGTGACCCCACACGCGTTTGCGATCGTGGATGCCGTCTGTATAAAATAATAAACCACTGACAAGTATCAGTTTCAGTCATCCTCATAAAACAAGTCAATTTGTTGTCTAGATATGTTGAGTGCTTCAGAAACAACCCAAACGATTGTGTCGGATATTCAAAAAACTATCCTGGGGACATCGTGAACAACTTGGTCTAGAAAAACTGGAGTCAATAAGGAAAACTTCCAGTAGTTAGTCCGATTTTCCAGAAAATAATCATTAGATGGAGAAAACGAACAGCCCCATGGCGGAAACATACCTTTGATCAACGTGAAAAGATGATAAACGCTTCAACTGCTCAATTGGGACCATTTCAATCAACTCTTGATTATCTGTTGTAAGCTTGATAAACGCAGAACGAAGTTGCTTGAACTGTGTATCTGTGGCTAGAAGTACCGCCTGCAGGCTGGCAATATCCCCCGAGGATTCCGTTAGTCGAGTTTGGCCATCTACGAGCATCGAAAGCCAATCCGACGAACGATTCCCGTTGGTCAAGTGATTGTCCCCAGTCTGCTTGCACTGATGCGCTTTTCTTTGTAAGTCCAGCATGGTCACATCAGAAAACAAATCGTTGTGCTGCAGTTGACTGGCCAAATGATCTAATTCGTCTACCACACGTAGAAAGAAAAGACGCACCATGTGAATGTGGAAGTCTTCTCCAGGGATTAGTTTAAGATCACGGAAAAGAACGCTTTGTCGAAATAGACGGACAAATTCCTCGCCCAAGCGACGCACCCGGGAAAGCATACGGGCGTCTTCCTCGCTTTCCAAGCATAGACCATCATCCTTTGAGTGATTTGGTTTCGGACCGTCTTTTGAGCGATCGCTTGCGTCATCCCATTTTACGGGATCTTGTTGCGGACTGGATGGGTGGTGAGTGAAATGCACCACCGAGACTGCCCTTTCAACTATCTGGAGGTCCATGTGTAAGCTCTGCAACAGCCGTGCCAAGTGACGAAATTCCTCGAAAGCAGTTCGGTTAGATTCGCGAAGGAATGCCCACAATTGGATGAGAAAGCCGTCCTAGTAGAATGCGAGGAGAGTTTTCCGTAGTTAGTCAAAGCACTGAATATGTGGAGCAGGATCCAAACCTTTAACTGCTGGCATTTATGCGCTATGGTGCTGTGAATGGTGCTGGTGAATGGCGACAAGGCACAACAATAGTTTTACCTATCTAGGACTGACGTGATGTTCCGTTCCTGGGTTTGGCTTTATTCGAAATGTTATAGTTTATATTCAGTCAAGTTAACAGACTGTAGGGTGGAGTAGGTACCCGAAAGAAAAAGCTGAAACATGCCTTAGCAACGAGAACCAATGATTGGACAGTATAATCCACCTATTACTAATGAGTAGTCAGATTATCCGGTCAAATCAGGAATCAGTTAAAAATTCTGAGGACTTCATGACCAGAGACTGTGGTCACAAGATATGGCCTAGCAGCACTGCTAAGGAACTTAGCTGTCGAGCATGGCTGCTTAGCTCTAGATTTAGGTCAGTGAAAAGTGGCATCGCAGTAAATGCTCTTTATGAAAAGCCCAAAATAAAGACGGTTTGAACTATTCCACATATCTTCACTTGTAGGTGCAGCATCTCCTCGTTTTAAGAACTATCAGAAACGCAAAATCCTTCAGCAAGGGAGCGGAAAAAACTGCTTCCGTTCTATCACATTGTATGAACTACCCAATAACCAGAGTCCAATGGTTGGAAGTTACACTTGTGACGTTCACCACATTCTGTTCGTCACCCATCCAAAGGAAACCAAGAGCAACAAGCTATTCTCAGCTCATGGCTGTACGCATCTGGGATCTTTTAAACGGTGCAAAATGAGCTTATCAGTGACTTTTACATGGAACTGTCCCTCATTACTCGAAAAGGTTTAGACGACCTACCAGAGCAGATCTGAGCAGACCAATGATCCCGCATACATGGGTTGCTAAACGTTATCAAGTGATTCCCACAGTTGACCACGAAGAAGACATCAGATTACAATGCAAAGAAAGCTCAAGTGCTTTGTTTCATGCAAGCGAATGTATGTTTTCGGTAAAGAACGAACATATCTACCAGCTAGCTCACAGATAATCCCACAACAAACTGCAATGCAGTATTTTCTTAAGACACCGGCAGATTGACTAACAGTTTGTGGATGGATTTTATTTCATGAATCGTTTCCAGAAACCATGTTTGCCGTTTCCAGGAAATAATGCTCCACCTCGGGAACCATTGGGTCAATCTCGTTCAGGTTCAAGGGGTCTCTTTCCGGGCGAGGGTGAAACTGAGAAAAAATCTGCAGGATAAAAATGTTATTGTAAAAAGGGTGTTTCCTATTGGAATTGTATTTTTTCGGGAAAGTGGGGCATAGGTTCTCTGACACAATCAGTCGATATATGGTGCCAGAAACTGTGGGTAAAAGAATCTGCACAGTGAAGACGTTTGCAGGATACCCCTCCTGGTAACCGCAGGGTCAGCTCGTAAGTTGACACACACACCATTCTTTCATGGTGAAACTAAAACTTGTTTTGAGTAAGAGATCCTCGAAATGAACCTTCGAGGGTCTTTTTAGCGGACTGTCTACCTTCGAAAACACTAGACTTTGGTAGATGGAAAATGGTACTGGACTGTCAAGAGAATGACCTTTTCTATATTCGTCCCTGTCACGTGGATCGCTCTAAATCGCAATTACTCATTAATACGCATGCAAACATATTAACGTCTAAGGTCTTCCCCTACCACTATTTTCATCCAGTCAACTTACCTCCCTAATAGGAACCTCTCAGAAGATAGACAAACCATTGAAAACCCGGCACAAGAGACGAACTACGGTCTTGCTTGCTCCAGTCGTTATTTACACCAAAATAGTAAAACACACTCTAATGCTCATTCATGTTAGAACATCAACCGCGTTATTATGGCGGCTGATTAACAACCCAAACTACCTGGATCTCCTTTTTCCGAAGATTCTTCTCCTTCGCTTCCATGTTCTGGTTCCCTGTTTCACTATCTTTGCGTACCCGTTTGGTAGGAGCTGGAAATAATCCATCTGGAGAAAGTGACGCTTCCGTTCTTGGACTCAGCAAACTAGCCACATCACTTGAAATGACAGATCTGGATATGTGGCTGAAAAGGGGTGGCTTCAAAGCTTGTGTGATTGATTCAATCGAATAGGTCACTTGTTCACATGGGTTATTACATCGGCACTTGCTTGGAGGAAGATTTTCTGCAGAAAGGATGAAGATCACGTAGCCTTTTCAGCAACAACTCATGAAAAGTTTTTCAAGGTAACATCCTTTTTGAGAAAGTGTGCTATTCATTTGGGTTCACCCAATGTGATTTTCATGCGAGTGGAAGCCGAAGACGTGTCATTCTGTGAGTTGAGTGCGATCATTGAAAAGAGGGCCCAAAACTCACATCTCTGGCTTCCGGCGGGCTAATGAAAGACACAATCGCTTCCTATTCAGGAAGACCAGTGCAACGTTTGCTATACTCTGACATTTGCGGCGTGACATCAGCCTGACAGCCATGGATAGAGCGTATAATGCTGCGGTCCCATCTGTCCAACAGTATCGGGTAGAGAGTGCCACTGCGTGTGGGATAAGTTCGAAGGCTCTGTCTGCCTGACTATCGCTGCCTCCAAAATACTGCATGGGTCTGGGGGACAACAAACCAGTAATTTTAAGGTTCGCCAATTGGTTTTCGGGAAAGTTCACTCACCTTCCATAGATCAGGAGGTCAAACTCTACATTATACGAAGGATATTCTAAGTACATCGCATGTCAGAGTGCATTTCGTCTCATAGTTCCCTCTTGTCCCATCCATTTATCAGATAGAGACGATCCAGAGGCGGTCAGTCCGTGAAATGGAAACGAAGTCCGAAAGCCCTTACCAGTCAACTCAGCTAGAACCACTGCTGCTTGGTTTGCGAGCCGAAAAAGTGAACTGCCTACATTACATTATCAGTGTTATTACTTCTATGGACCAGGTTTAGTTGGCTGACGATTTCTTAAGAAAACTTCCCAATTCATCCGCTCGCTGAGCAGAATGCCAACACGAATATGACAGTTCCAGGACTTGGGCACTTTGAAACACCCTCTGATTTCACGAATGAGAGTTACGGAACTTCGGATAATGTCATTCATCCTTAAACGTTTCCAGCCTAAAGCCTTACCTGCCTCCAACATTACTGTTGTTTTAAACCTGCGGGTCATCGAAGTTTGATAAAATGCTCAAGTAAAGAATTGTGCGATCGACTTCAACTTACCAACCATGGAGTGCATCTTTCGTCCGCATCGCATCATGTGCAGCAGGGTACAATCTGTGCCAATTAAGAAACGGAAATACACGAATGGGCACGTAGAATAAATGTCTTGCAAAATCATCTAACTTATCGGGCCTTCAAAATAAGCCCGGCTGTCTCAGTAATCGAATATTTTTCTAGTTGTCTGACCAGGATAAATCTATTTGTTGGATGTGCGGAACAAAAATCGAGGACGCGATAAAAACGATAGGAGGTTCCATCAGAATGAGTGAAATACACTTCAGTGGCTAACGCCTAAAGGAAGAAGGCGAAGAACTGAATGCATAGAACGTCAACCGGCCAAAATGAGCGCTATTCAGAATATATTGATTGACAGTGTTTGTTCATTGCATCCTGCATCTGCGAACATCCAAGCGAAAACACCTTGGTATCTCTTCTCTTGTGAAACCATCAACTTCCTCAGTGAACATCATGCCATTCTGTGCTCTCTAACACCAAGAGTTTTAAGCATGTTTCTTAGGCAGTGTTTCTGCTTTCTGGGTTCCACTTTGTCAAATTCTATTTTATTAACTCAGTTCGGATAAATTCTGACCTCGATATTACGAAATTCAACGTGAAGTTTTGCGCAGAAAAAACTCAAACTAAGTCCACTGTTGTCAGATTCTCCGCAATCGAATTTAGATCAGCATTTTTGATAGACGCAGCAATCCACTTGGATTTGGTTGACCCGGAGCTTCAGGGAAATAAACTAACGTGCAAAGGATACAACAACATAAACAGTCTAGAGAACAATTGCAAGTTGAAACCTAAACATTTTGGTGCCGCCAGAAATAGCTGTGGTTTTAAATAGCCCGACAGTATTCCATATTAATGATATGTAGGTTTCCATGATCGATTTTAGGTGCAATTTTTAGAATTAGAAAAAATGGACTCACTAAAATCTTGTAGTAAAATCCTGCAAGGTTGAGAGCTATACAAGTGAAATGCGACAAGAACTCGTTTACCTGCAGTTTGAAAAGGGACTTGAAAAGGTAACCTTCTGTAACTTTATCAGTTTCTCGAATAAAATGTCACGTAGTTTAAGGGACGCCTTTGTGTCATGGTAGTTGTATAGTCCATTCACTTATGTCAAAGCGCAAACAGGGTGATGGTTAGCCTTTGACCTGGCGGACAGAAAAAAGTGATTATGAAAATTCTGGGCACTCTCGGTGCGACTTAATTTCCAAGACGGGGTATGCATGCTCCCCGCTGCACACAACTGAAGACGCTGCAGGCGATGCCAATGGCGTTCTTGCTGTCACTTTCTAGTCAGATTGTCTGAATAAGTGTCTAGAGATGTAGGCACCTCTGAATGGTTATAGTAGGCTAGCATCAGGTCCTTTCCTCATCCACTTATTGTTCTTTTATTCACAATGAGACTTTAAAATAGAAGCCTCAGAAGCATCGGTGTTGAACACTGATGCTGTGCTGTTGATGACAATCAGAGTGATAAAAGGTCTTTGCTCCGCTGTGTTAATTGACAAACAGTTAAATGCATTTTTTGTAATCTGGATATCTTAGGCTAGTCAGTCGCATGTTAAAAAGACGATTCATTCAACAAAGTTTAGCCGATTGGGTGTTCTTTCAAGTTGTTTTGCTCTGTGAGAGACTTGATCAAAGTGGAAGTCGGAGAACTCGATTTTGTTAGCCTCACATCTTTGGGAAACCAATTGGCGAATGAAGATTTTGGAGACTCTTTAACTAAGGCCTGATCAACCACATTCATGAAGTTATGAATCACATTTTTATCACACCGCCGAGCAAATAGATTTAAGCGCACGCAGACAGAAAAGACTGAAGAATGTCATACGACGCAGCTGCAGTTCTTCTCGAGGTAAATTGAGAACCGCTTGAGCAACAGAAGATGGGAGGGGGTGATGTAATGCATACGCCCATGAATCATTGATGATCTGAGGCGACAAAAATGCCAAGCAGCTAATTAGAGCGGCCACAGGTTTTAGCACGTATTGCGGACATTAAGCTTCACTGTTAGATTATCTTGGTGTTAGACTATGAGGCAAATATGTGTCTACAACAAATGTGTCTAGTATGTGCCAAGACCAGTTTCTTACTACAGAAGGTACGCAACGGTGAACAAAGCGATCTGCCACTTTGGGAGGACATCCATTGTTTGGTGTCGAATAGAAGTCTGAAGCGTTATTTGTCTACTCTGTTGTTGACCTCCTTATATTGGAGTGAGTTTCTGTGTTTGCAGTTGAGGGGTGCTCTCTCATTATGTTAAAGACTTACGGTAAAAAGGATCAAATGAATTCGTTCAACCCAAACTCACGTGACATATAGCAGTGGCACTGCTTGTATAGCATCTCTTGCATACACTGATGTATACAGTGGGCCCATTGATGATGAGGTACACAGTGCTGTCTGTAAATCTAGCAAAAGAAAAGGTTGAGTGAGGATAAATTTGGTTGAATTCCCCCGTCAAGTTGTGGACACTAAATATTTGTGTTGCTTGGTAAACCAGAATTAAAGAAGTGCAGCTGATTATCACATTCATGGCTAGAATTTATTGGTTTTTCGGCAAGTAAACAGCAATCTGCAAACAGAACCAGGGCTATCCAGCTAAAAGCTCCCTGGTCACTGATCATGAAGTAGTCAACCAGCCAATGGGACTGACCAAGACTGTCTGTTTGTTCGCTGGGCTGCGCAAGGCACTTCCACTGATGGTTTCACATCGACCAGTGATGGACGGTATACGACCAAATTGCCCAGCTCAAAGAACAGGTCGGCGGCCCACCTGAGATATCAATATTCTCTTCATTCGCAAGGGACTCACCATCCAAGCTGCTACTTATGGAAGAGGGTGCCCCCTGATCAACAGAAGCCATATACATATATGTATATGTATACTGCCACAACCCCTGTCTTGGTATGCGTACCACAGTCTGGTGATTTTACGTTAATTGGTGACGAAAAGGTAGCAAAACGAATGCCAAGATCGGGGAACAGGCAAACCATCACACACTGGCACTCACTGTTTTCCCACAAACCCCTTCAGTCAATCGCAAAACATATACTCTTTGCTTCGGAAGCAAATAGAAGCATATTAGGAAGGAAAGTCGTGCACCATCATAGTTTAAATTCGTCTTGCGATGGACGGTCACCATTCGACAGGAGTGGCAGCGTGCTGCCTACTGAAGCCGAAAAAAGAAACAGTAATGTTTGCATGTCTCAGAGTACCTCTGAATCAAACTAGCTGGTTGCAGACCTCGTCAAAAATAGAGGGGTACACAGAGATGAATCTTCAAAACAGATGGCACAGTCCTTCCGAGCTCCAACAGGGAGATTCACGTGACTACTGCGCCCATGGTGCAGTTCCTCTTTGACGGTTTTAAATATGGTATTCTAATTCCCCATACACACAAAGCTAGAACAAACCTCCCATGTACCGAGGACTGATGGGACCAACAGAAAACGATCATTCCAGAGAGGTGGAAGTGGCGTCTGTCTGTGAACTTAAACATCCCTTAATCGAAGAATGGTATCCGTCCCTTTCAACTCCAGACAGTCAAAACTATAAGTGTCAGCAATGACCATTTTGTAGTGGCCACTGCATATCAGCACTCTTGGTCGTTGCGAAAAGATATGTTGTAAAACGTTTACCACCGTAACACTTGGTAAGACTGCCAACACAAAAAACCACTTCCCTAATTTTCCTAGTGTCTCTGCTTTGATCAGCTCAGCCAACACCGGAAAGCGGCGGATTTTTTGGAAATTCCAGTCACCAGTAGGAGCTTAAAATAACGAATGAAATGCGCAACCCAACAGCCATATTTCCGGGGAATAGAAATTTTGGAACCAACCTGACAAGCTTAGCCCAAAAAAGCTGAAAATCATCTATGCAGCCTAAAATACCATTTTTGTTCTTTGTTGAGACTGCAGATGTCACCGCCTAGAGTTTTTTCCAGAATAAAATTTTGTCTCCCACTACTTTCCTCCCATTCTCATGCATCTGATCTGTCCCATGCATACATGCAGTATGCACTCGGCGGTGCGCGACTGGATAATGATCAGAGGTTTGACATACCACACACAGTGTTTTTACTGTCCACAGAAACTCGGACACTTACTGTGCCCCAGTGTTTAGGGTGAGTACGTTTTACGGTTTTAATCACCAGTTTATAAAACTAGCCTTAATATTCAGTTATGACTGGACAGGTAAATTTTCGAAGCGTAATGACCCAATACACTTGGTCAAGCTATCATCGGGAACGAAGTTCTTGAAAGCAAAGTGGTAAATGTGCTTATGGAACAATTTGCTTCTGCCACTGACAGAACACGTTCATCGTGCCAACAGTGATCCGCACACAGCTGATGATGTAAAGCTGTGCCGGGCTTTAGTTCGTCCACGTTAACAAACGGAACTAAGCATTGAATGTTTGGTCAAGAATCGGTTGCGCGTATACTAAGAAAGCCCCAAGCAACAAATACCAGTCGACTTCTGTTCCACTTCTCCGTTTACTGAGCTGCACCATACAGGGTGGAAGCTAACAACAAGTTCTCTTTGGTTTCGAGTAATACACTCATTTGCAAATCAATTTGGTTTTGCGAGAGACTCTCCTGGAACACGGCTGAATCTCCCGTTTGTGATGTTTCCAGGCAACTGAATGTGCTGCACCAGGCCGCCTCATGTTCCAGTTGCTACGATAATCGAGATATCGCGATACATGTATATACGTAACGCACTACTCATATGGTTGCTGAAAATTCTTCGACAGCGCACGACCGGTTTCGCCCTTCTTCGGGCTTATCAGGTAGGCGCAGTACCCGAGTTTCCGTCAAACTTATGCTCTACTTGAACCCAAATTGGACTGATTTCTCTTTGGTTTATTAACAAGATGAATTAACCGGGAAGAGATTGCCCGCCTCCACCAGAGTGCTTGCCAGTTCGCAAGTTATTGCAGACAAACTGTGGTAAAGCGGAGCTGATGATTTTAATTTTGAAAAACACAGAAAAGAACGCCGGGTGAATCTCGAAACCTAAAATTTAAAAAGTACGGGTATGAAAATAGCGACAAGTGGGAGACGTTTGGTCAATGTGACAACTCCTAGGACACAACTGGTACCTAGTTAAAAAAAATTCCGCACAGGTATCTAAACCTACAAAGCTAGTTCGGCCTGGATGAGGCAACAACGACAAACTATACAGGTCAGTGAGTGTAACAACGCTAAAAATGATGACCAGCCTCAGAAGCAACAAGAAAATAGCGTTAGCTATCGGGACATAGTAATTTTTCTTGTCGCGCGTCTAAGCTGCAGACCGGTAAAAAGACTAAGGGGCCAGTCCTCTGATCTTCTTAAGAATTCTTTTTCTATTTTATTCAGGTGATAACTATTCACTTACAGGACTCTCAGTTGGCAAAGTAAACACTGAGACTCAAAAACTACACGCGCAATGCATTTTGTTACTCGAATAGAAACATTCTGTCACGCGATTTCCGCTGAGAAGGCATTGTGCATGAGGATGGTGTTTCTTTACTATGGCAATATTCCTGCTCATCGATAACAGGAAAAGCTCTTTTGCCGGAGAAGACTTCACAAGTCACGATAGAGAATCAATAGGACGGGAGAAAAAGCATCCGTCAAGTAGATGACTGAGATATATCATTTGAACCGTGTGGCAAATATTCCTCCTGAGTGAGAAGGGACAAACCTGCTTGATTTCGGAACGAAACTTAACGCAGCGGAATGTTACCGATAAATTTGGTTTTGATAAAGCCAGATTGTCATACTACTGTCGGAGATAACAGTAGTACCTGTGCTATGGTGCTGTTGAATCCATTTACCTATAGTAATTCCAGAAAAAAGATAAGCTATTCACCAAAATGAATGCGCATCAGCTTTTGGTCCATGGTGCGCATGTAGCGCTGGGCAGAACGTACGATTTAGTACTTTTATTCATTGAAGGCCCACCGCGATTTTGAGAGTCCAGATAACGTGTACTTTGAAACGACCGTCCTCGGGGCAAGTCTAGGGTAGATTCCAATCAACCTCCCCACTCAACCTTTTCAAAACTACCATAGCAAGACCCGACTTGATACCATGGCTCCAAGGTTCAATGAATGCGGCTCACAAGCTTGACAAGGTGGTCGTTTTATTCTGCTTCAAACCGTATCTATCGGTTTTGTGCCTTGCCCTGTCTGACTCCCAGGGTATTGGGCAATCGCGTGAGTGAGAAGATTGATCGGAATCTACACTAGGCTTACTTTCGTAGGCCCCGAGGACCGTTGTATCTGAAGATCAAGTGTTCGAGAACAATTGTGCCCAAAACACCTCACTAGAAGACTGAGTTTGTATCCCCGGATTCAGGGTGCTCAAAATTATCGAGTCAAATATAGTCAAAAACAAAAAGACTTCAAAAATATATTTTTTCTCATAAAACTGTCTACTGGTCGGTTTCACATCACACTTTATATGTTTTAAGTATTCCTTTGTAATACAAATGGAGGTTCTTTACCAAAAAAGTGTGATACCCTCTGAAAAGCCAGAAAAAAAACATGCGCTCTTTGTTTTTCTCTTTGTAGACGAGCATCGCACACCCCGTTCATCCCATTCAGCTGAAGAAATGAGACTTCCACTGCACCAGATATGTCAATCATGTAAATTCTCTCCACCATGATGATTTGTGTTCAGCGGTTTTCCCACAGTTATGGGGCTATGCACGTTGCTTCTGTTTCCGACACACCATGATTAGTAACATGTTGAGTCTGTCAGTGAGAAGCCGCAGCTTCATGAAAAGTGGGACCAGGATAACCGTTTGATCAATGCCGTCTATATGGACAGATTAAAGTGTCGTTGCTCATGAGTGGAAAGTCAGAAGTTATCCTCCCGAAAGTAGTGCCGGAAGCTTTACTACCTTATTACCACAACCAATCTAATCTCTTTTGTGTCTCTCTTTTGTGTCTAATCTCTTTTGTCCTGCGAACCGGAACAATAAAACAAAGTCGCAAATGGTATTTCGAAAGTCGGTCGTTAATGTTTCCACTCTACACTTTGGAGTGTTTGCGGCGACCGTGCTAGAGCCACCGTATTACTGACGAAAGTCGGTCGTACGTTGAAAATTCGCCACCGTGAGTATAAACTTACCTGTAACTGGACGCACTCGTATTTATTTAAACAATCCTACAAGCATCCTGGTTTAAATATGAGGTTTACTTTTCGCTATATTTGTAATCTAGGTTTTTAAAGTAGGGTATCTTGAGGAGAAGCAGCATTTCTGGTTAATTTAGCAAATAGAAACGGGTTCGCGTAATGAGCTGCATAATGTGCACTATTCTTTTGATATGACAGTGAACAAACTGTTCAGCTGTAACACCCTTTCGGTGCCTAGCTGTCATGCCACCCGAAGGAAGCATGAGGGCTGAGATACTGCCAGGTTGCCCAAGCCTAGACAGGAGAAGTCGAGAGGCAGAGTTCGGGTTCGAACCAGGGTCCTTTTGGTCAGTAAATTCGCGCTCTAACCACTTGAGCCATCTCGCCCCCGATGTGACAGTGAATGAAATTATATAGAGTGACAACAGTTCAAACAGGTGCAAGCTTTAACCATGTTAAAAACATCACAGGGCCAAACGTATGTAATCCATGTTAGCTTCGTTCAGACTGACTGACACTGTTTAACAGCTGAGCTAACCAATACATAAAAACTGGCCTTATTGCGAGCGATTACCGAAAACTCCATTCCTTACTTGTAGAACTTAATTGGAAGGACAACTGATGGAATTACCAGTGATCCAGTTTCACAGGTCTAAACAAACAAACACCTCCGTACTCGTTGGTAACTGATCAGGTAGTGGTTGATTAGTTCAGCGCAATTGGAAATTGACTTGAAAATATGATGTCAGCATTCAAGGAGACATCGTCAGAACACTGATCAACTCCCAGTGAATACACCCGAGCTACCAATGTTGTCACCTCCGCCTGTTACCATGCTATATTCAAGCTCAGCAGCAACACAAGCCTATCAGATCCTGAAAGGAAACTCTTACTGTACTGGGATTCGACATAAAGATTTGTTGAACATAACATAGACCTATGAATAGTTCATCAATGCAGTATATGGTAGTTAAAAGTCACTTTCATGTACTACGCGCGGGCGTACACGATCTTCCTTCCATAACGGATTCGAAACTTGTTCACTGATGTTCTCCTATCAGGATGGTTTATAGATGTTTCAAGCTGTGGTATAGAATCAACTGGCCTGCAATCCGAGCAGCCTCAGCACTTCTGTGGTCTGTATGATGTGACTAAACGTCAGTTTGGTTCGTTCTCTTGGCTACCGATTTTGGTGAGTCCATCTATTCAAATACCATTTCAAGCAGTATTTTGAGCAATAAACGGAACAAGCTGTGCCGTTCTTCTTGCGTTAACCTGACCGTGGTACTGCGGTCAGAGTTAGTTCGATGGTTCACTACCATGCAGATGATCACTGCGTTTATGGAAAAAATTCATGAGATGTCATTAAGCCATCCCTGTCTTAACGATGGATAAAAATAACAATGTCCTTTGAAAGTACATCGGGTAAGTACAACTGATGTGCCCCAAAAATGAACCAGAAAAATTCATACGAATGAAGTCGGAGAAGTGGAAATACAAGCCCATAACTTGTTTGGAAAGAGGGTTGTTACCACTGGAAGTTTAGAAGTGTTAACTAACATAGTCGAGACCCTGACTGCAGACCAGGCCATTCTACGCCTCAATAAATTTCACTAGTAATGAATCCTTCCAGATTTCGTTATACGACGTTTAACACAAGCGGTACATTTACCAGCAAACTAGACTGATTACTTCACTTAGGGAAAACGGAGGTGACTCACCACAATGCCCATTTCATGTGGAGTTATTGCCAATGCAAATGAGGTGTTAGAAAACAGAAGAATTCACAAGATTCTGAGGCCTTTTTCGGAAAGCTCTGCCTAACCGCTAATGCACACGTTCAGGTTGTCCAAAAAAAGCCAGTTTAACATACTGAATGAAATAGCTCAAAAGCAGTGAGGCAAAAACTCATGATGGTCCACGATAAATTGAGAAAAGGATCCTAACATAGGAAGGTCCCACCTCACGATCTGGTAAGTGCTTGGGTGTTAACTGGAGTGTTTATTGAGCAAAGAAGATGAAGGTACTGAAACAACTGATAGGGAGACTCAACCCCCGTTAGCTGCGATAGAACAGCTTTGAGGAGTGCCGTACGGATTCTGTCGAAAGAGAGAGTTACTATGTCGCAACAATTATGTTTGCATTTCTTGTAAAATGGTTTGGCGATTCAATCCTTTATTATTTACACCGAGACACAGACTGGTTTACAAAGTGACTAGGCGAGGAAACAAACTGTAACATACTGTTTGCAATCCTGTTTTTTTCCTAGAAATTCATTACAAAGGAGAAGAACAATTCAGTTAACTTGCTTTCTTCAGGCCGACCACCCGCATCATTGTATGAAACGTTGGTCCGGCGTACACCGCTCCAGGCATTGTACCCCAAAGCGGGTCACCTCTCCCGTGTAGTAGAATACGAAAACCGACAAATCCTTGGTTAGGAATCATGTAGTCGTAGCTTTGTGGATCCAATGTTAGTTGGAATTCATCGACATCTGCAGTATACAAAGTATAAATCAAACTATGACAGATGGGGTTTTGAAGAAAATCGTCAAGACGTAACTAACTGATGTAGATAACAGCTCCTAGGAAGCTGAGATTAGAAGTATGCACGTCAAGCTTCAAAACGTGATTATCGGTCGCAAAGAATCAGAACTAGAACTACCAGGCGAGATCGTTCTTGGCCACGTTTGCCTATTAGTACCAACCAGTACAACTTAACCCCAGAGAGTGAGGCAGAAAAACTACCATCTGAAGAATTTAAGTATCCCAAGAAACAAAACACGCACATCTGGCGAAATACGATTTCTGTGAACATCTAGGTGAGTAAAATCGTAGACAGTTTACAAGATTTGGGCAGTCTTACCGTTGTTACTTCCGTGAAAAGTGTAACAGGCACCTGTCGGAAGGATACTCTTTGTGAAATTCGTTGCAGAGCACGAGGACTGACCGGCTGTGCACCTGAATAAAGGGGCAGCAAAAGACGCAGAGTGGTGTTGTCTGTTGTCAATACGAGACAGCTGGCAAACAAAACTCATTCTTACCCAAAGCCTGGTGGATAATACTTTACCGACACTACGGTGCAGTCAATCCCGACTTGATTATGCACATATATAGCAGGCAGCCACGTGTGTGCCATAAGAGGTCTTCATCTGAACACTTGCATAACCCTTGTTGAACACTGAATTCTACTGCATCAATGATGCGGTAATTTTTGCAGAAACACATTGCCAGTGGGAGTGAAGTTTTCTGTTTCACTTTCTCTTCCATCACTATTGAAGTCAACTTACTGAATGCTTCAATAGAGCGATTCTCATCTTGGTAGAACACTCGGAAATTGACTGCGACCTCCAACCCTTTCAGGAATTCCTCTGTAAGAACCCCGCGACATTTAGATGGTCAGTTTTCAAAACCAGTGCATAAACTCGTACGGCATATTGCTCTGTCTACTAAGCCAGCTGGAGCCCGATGTTTATAGAGGAAGGAATCCGAGTCACTGGAAACCAACTACGCGACCAAGTTGGCGCGGCATAAGGAGGGACATCAGTTCAGCTCTTGTGCACGAGGCTTTCCTTTTAAAACCAATCGAAGTTATTCTGTGTTACTGATCCGATGTTCTCACCAGACGCAGGTTTCGACGGCAGAAAAGGGCCTAGTCCTAACATTTTCCTGGCACTCTCAGCTCGCAGTTGTCAGATTAATCATTCATCTAACAACAGGGAGCGAGCTATAACACAATACACCCAGCCCTTCACAGACACGTTGCTTCCACCCCCACGCCACGGATATCACAGGTTGACAAGGGCCCCGCATCCGACGGCAATATGGTCCTTATTTAGGCCACCAGGACTTTTACAGCTACCTATCAACTCATGAGGTTCCGATTTCATACTGCTAACTTCTGTGACAGCCCCTTGCATTTCACGGTTTTGAAAGATATACCAAACTGGGAGACGAATTCAGGTTTGACAAGAGAACCAACTGAACCTAGCTGAACCTTTCGTTTATGATGGTCCGCTTCAACTGAATGCTCTGTATCATGTCGCCTCATGTTTCATTCAGTAATTAAACTCTCTAGCAACCCGCTTTCTATCGAAGCCTACCAGGTAAGTGTGGTGTCTTGGTTTCAGTCAACTTCGTACCTTGGTTGGATATATTAAATCTCTTAACTATGGTAGGCCTCAACCTAATTTGCTATGCCAGATGTGTCTCTAACTGGGACGATAGTCAATCTTTGCACTGACAACCTTCCTTGTCACTGCCCATGGGCTCCCACAAAGAATTTTTCACTGTACCCTTGTTGTGTCATTCGCACTCAGCATCCGTCTTGCGTCATCCGATTTCGCCTTATTTTGCAATGGAGCACGTGATTTAATGCAGTTTATGCTAACAGCTTTTTTCTTACCGAGTATCATCTGTAAACTCAACACCGTATTTGCTGTGGTTCCCATCAACGGCCTTTGATGAATGATGAACAAGAGGTTCATCTGGGTTTCTTGGGTCTCCAGATTAATCGGATAGCTCTGTTTACGCATGCGGTTTCGACCTTACCTAGTGAAACACGTAGGCTAACTTGATAATGATGCAGATGGGCTAAGTGATCTTTCTTTATAGTCGTCTGATGAAAAGGAAACTACGCACACCGCAATCAGTATTATACTGTAATTGTAGTAAACATCATCTAGCATACAGCTGATTGTCAGGGCTATGCTGGAAAATGGCTTGGTGTCAGTCGAGAGCCGAACACTGGGCCAGTTCAGCTCAGGTGTGTGTACCAAGATGACAGTGTCCTCGTATATCGCCAGATTACCTAATCTGACCAGTTCTTGGCACCTAGTATATGATCTAAAACCTATTGGCCTGAATAATTTACCCCGTGCTGACGAGGTGGGCTAAGACTGAACATTGGACTTTGCGCCTACTTCCCAGGGCAAGCCACCATGTACAGTGTTTGGTAGTCGATTTAGACAAGTGCAGCGCATTGCCACCTACATAAGTAGATGTTGCGCATTTGATTTCATAAACAGTCACCAAAGTGGTCAGCACTTGTAGGCTTTTTTATCCGACAGGGACAGAAGAGGTAGAGTTGACAATAAGCATCGAAGTTTGACCGCGCTGAACATGGATCTTATCGGATATCAAGCAGTTCTTTTGCCTAACTAACACGCAGACTTGACTACCACTTCTTATGCCTTACCTTAATAGGTTTACTTCTGTAATGTTAAATGCTACATGCGATACGTATGGGCCAGAAGATGAAGTGATAAAACCACTTGTATGTTCATCGTCATCTTTCCCAAAGTTAATACCGGAATCTTCCAGCAACAGAGAAAATTCGTGGAGGTGAATTCAGCTAAATCCAAATTACTGCTTGCCGTCACTTGTGTTTAGAAAACGAAAAATGAATTTATTCACTCGTGCCAGAAACAGACTCAAAGTATTACATAATCTCAGTTTGAAAATGAGTGAATTATTCACGTTATTTCTAGTATTCATAGCGCAGTACTTCTGTCGATAACGTAATGAAACTTGTGTTGCTCCTCTCTGGTTGGATTGCTCGCGACTGACATCCAACTAAGCATAAAGTTAACTATCTAGGAAAGTTTTAGCTTCCCGTAAGTGATCAAAGAAGCCTTGGACAGCTGTTTTGTCCACACTTGGGCTAATCGTCATTGAGAATATTCAAGTTCGAACAATCGAGAAATTTCTTTCTCGGGATGAAACGCTCTAATCGAGGAACAAGTTTTGGACGCATGGAAGTTTTGCACTGCAATAAGTTCCCGTGTAAACAAAACTTGAAAAGATGCAACTTATGGTTCCTCAAAAGGCTGATACGCTTCCCTAGAGGAGATACCACAGTGTAATTTCATTGACTCAGGTTTTATAGTTAACTGTTACCTACGGCTGATGCATTAACCCACTGGACGAGTTTGCACTACTTGACAGAGCGTAACCTGGGAGTTAAAATTAGTCTCGGCTGCGCAAACAATGTCTGATATAACAACTGATGACTGAAATGCTGAACGAAGGTAATGTGGACGATAGACAACATTTAGAAACGCATAGCTCGGTAGCTCCTGAATTTATCCCGCCGATTATTATTCATGTTGTTCTATACAAATAGGTCTACATGAAAATGTGTCATGTTTAGTGGTTCTTATGCAAATTTAGTTGAGCATTGGCTATAGATGACAAGGTTTGACAACCTTTTTGCGGGTTTAGCACGCGCTGGAATCATGACTGTGCATGGCTGATCACTTCAGACAGACTGCTTCAGACGAACTGAAAGACCCCACTTTGAGAAAGTGGTTAGAATTACCCGCATGCAAGTGAACTTTCAGTTCACGAGGATTATCCTTCCACAAAGAAACATCTTAGTGAGGGCAAAACTTTCGAGTGCACTGAGGATGCTTCTTCGAGATGCATCGGCTTATGAATCACCAACAAAAATTAGTGTTCAGTAAGGTATTAAAGTTTGTAAACTTTGTATTGTATATACAGAGCAAAGAAGTACGTACCTCTCTGTTTACGAAATTGTATGTCACTCGAGCGACTCTGAGTCGGTTGGCTATAGGTAACCAGCTTGACTTGAACTATTTGGTCACTTAGAAACTCCCTTATGATGCCCGAAAAATCGTCACTGTTGGGCACTTTTTGTTAATCAGCTAGCTGCCAACACAAACAGGCATCTATGACAACCCACGTACGAATCAAAATTTTGCACCTTTGATAGAAACATGGTAGCGGTCCGGTAGCTGAAGAGCCAACTACTATTTATATAAACAGGACAAGTATGAAGTTTGCCAAAGCAGTGAGCCAGTAGTGAGATTTGATCAGAACGCAGTAGACTATTTATTCCACCCGATAAGTTGACTATACTAGTGCTGAACTGAGCAGGCTACCGATGAAAAGTTCACCATGTGAAAATAGAGCATATTCATTCCGCGCATTGCTTGAAGCATGCAAACATAATTCGAACTTTTCTACGAACTCGCTCTTTTTCATGAGGCACGCGGATTTCCTTTCTTTATTGGCTTTTGACGATGCAAGTTACACGCACACTAGACTGCAGTACAGTACACGGATTCGATAGCGTAAAACTACCGGGAAACAGGTTGCCAGGCGCAATAGACGTTACCGTACTTGAAGAGAAATAACGTCTGAGAACCATAGGAACCTATCGCAGCGGCAAACCGCGGCCGCTGTGCAGCTCTGGCTTACTTGCCAATGTGCGCAGATGTATGTCGTTCTTGTCACAAACCAACGGTCCTCGTTTCTTCCATTTCCGGTCGGTTATGCCGGTCGGAGTCATTTCCCTCCTAACGAACTTATCCAAAACGAGGCTGACAGGACCAGCGGAAATCTACAGCCACACTCGTGTCCTCAGCTTGTTGTGGTTAGTAAGACACTTCACAGCAGAAAAGGTTCATACAGGTTTTTTTTAGGACCCTGAAGTCCGGTTATTTTCAGAAAGTATACTTTGCGTTTAAACAAAAACCGTAACCATAGTAGCTCAGGAAGTGTTGAAGACTTTGCACAGATTTGAAAATACGATTGGACTGCTCTGTGTTTACGATTGTGTGATTTGTGTAGATGTGCGTGTGGGTGTGTGCACGCGTGGCCACAGCCACTGATGTCTACACAGACTTGTTCACATCCTTTTGTCAATTGGAAAGCGGCATCAAAAAAATGCATTTTTGCTCGCTGTTAGGAGACGAGTTGACAAGGGAAACGAAACCTAAGAAAGAATGACATCCTGCACTTGAGTTGATCATGAATTGTAGTTAGTTTCAGGATAAATTCGGAGTCGGGAAGATGGACGACGACGCTGTGAAGTAAAAGTATGCTGTTTGGAACTTTATCGAAGTCACCATTTGTTTGCTATTTTCTCAACTGATTTTCAAGACGGAGTACTCAGACTTGGGAAATCATTCAAACAGTACATGGTGCCTTGCAACAAACGTTAAGACACGTGGACTGTGATAAGTGGCGTGCCAGTAAGAACAATCTGAACAAAAAGCCATTGTTTCTAAAATCATAAACACTAGGCTGAACCCATGGAATTAGAATTGAAAACCATCCCATAATTTATTCGGTGAATCGACGACAAGGGGCGTGATGGTTACGACTGTTATTTAGTGGGTGTCTGCCACTGCTAAGAAACAAAGAGAGAACAAATCGTTCTTTCCAACTAGAACATGTCACGCGTCCCACCAGCATCATCATCAGAGACAGCAACATCAGTGTTCACACTGGTGCTTCATTGTCGTACAGCTACAGAGTTTATTTAATTATATTTAAAGTTTTGCAATGCAAATAAGAGAAAATAGTGGGTAAAGAACCCCATCCTGGGAGGTGTACTGCACTAACAATACGCAGACTCTCCGTAATCTCTTTCACAGTCTTCTACCGAGTCAAGCGTTCTCCCCCTCGCGGTTTCCGCCATTCTTAAGGAGATGCGGAGAACAACACTCGTCTCGGTAGATGGTGTTTCGGCGTGCGTAGCACATGACCGAGCCATCATATTCGGTGGTGCTGGATGTTTTCCACGACTGAAGTATCTGCCGCACGACCCAATACCCGTTTTGTAATTACCTTGTTACAAATTCGCTGACGCCAGCAGCACTTCTCAGGCATCGGTGGTCAAAAATCCGAAGACACCTTGCATCGTGTGTCTTCAGAAGCCACGCTTCGTAACCATGTAACAATACAGCCCTTACTGTGGCCTGGTACATGTGACCCTTGAGACCCAGTGGTATGTTTTTTTGATGCACAAGTGACGCAAACTGGCAAACGTGATTCTGGCCTTTGAGATTCTTGCACTGACAAATCTGACGTGGTCTATTCCTCTCTAGGAGACTGAACTTCCATAAGCACTAGCCTGCAGAAACATGGAAGAGCAATGGAACTAAACCGCTCAAGGATTCTTGCAAGTTCCAGTTGACCCTCGTCCTACGAAGGTCTACGAGGGTCCTACGACGGTATGCTTCAAGTAGAAGAGTAAGGTATCAGACATGAAAAAATGGAGGCAGTCACGTGAAAAATATTTAGTAGAATGAGGTTTACCTCCAAGCGAAAAACCAGTGCTGTATAGGAATAGCCGAAATCTGCATTACATTTCCTCGTAGATGAAATAAAGAAATTTGGAGGAAATGAGTAAAATATAACGTCATCGAACACCAGAAATGTGAAGGTGGCAACAAAAACAGCCTGTAGATAAGAGCGGGTATACTACAGATTTGATGCGTGATAACAACAAATTTTTTTATCACCCTAACAACAATCGGGATTCTGAAATTTCTTGAGCTGAGTGAGAAACATTAGACAGCGATAAAAAAAATGATCGACAATCCGCAGCAACCTAGGTCGGCACGCTAAATGTTGTGCCAGGTAAAAACAGACGGAAGTGTGTTCCACTAGCATCACAATGTCTCGGTACGTTCTGCCTAAGTGGGGAATATTTTATACAAAAATATACGAAATACTAGGTTAACGACCCTGATGTTAACCACGCTTCTGAAAAGTGGGGCATGATTACGGTCTGGCGATTAACTAAAAGTTGAACACAGTAAATCTTATTTAGAAATCTCACATCAGCAATATGTGATAATTTTGGACGAGGTGATGGGAAGTATTGACATAGAAACACCCATAACGCAGTGGAGAAACTGTAAAAGAACAGAAATGTTCTCATCTTAAGGCCCCTGAATAAAAGTGCTCATATCACGAAAGCGACGAAATTACTGACCAATTAGTCGGGCCTTTTGGCAGAACGGGATAGGAAGAGAAAAACTGGAAAATCAATAGCAAAGAAAATAAAAACAGAAAGAAGTTAATGACGCGGCCAAAAGCAAGCATTTGTGCTAGAGTTGAACATTACTACCGCCGTTCTATATTCCACGAAAATTATACAAGAATTGAAAGCTAATTAAAGGGACACTAGATATGTGAACCTCCTATCTTAACTGGTAATTGGAAAATAGGATTTAATCAGACGTTTAGCCGTCAACTATCTTTGGTTTCATTGACGTGATTAAGCAACCGCATACCACCGGGTAGAAATCGTTTCCATTTTTTACCGCGCATCTTTCACCACTGTCCCACTTCACGGAATGGGAGACTACGTGTGTAATGCTGTCGAGAATAACGGACTGGATACTAGTACCCAAGTTTAAGCTTGGAAAAACGTTTTGGGAGTACAACATGCAATTTCCACTGGACAATAAAGTTCGCAGAGAGAAAGTCGGTGTGACTGCGCGGTCCACACCTAACCCATTACCAGATGACACATTCATGAGCAAGCTAGAGAGCTCTCCGATGAATTCCGCCCTGGAGATATTCGCTGCTGACAGACGTCAGTGATGTAACAGTCTTCAGCCTAGATGGACTAAGGAACTTCCGATGGGTGTCAGTAAAGTGAACATTAAGGTCACTCTAGAGCCAGAAATGCAAGATTACATCGGCTTCCTAAAATCGGGATGACTGGAAGAAGCACTGGGACACTTCGGCGAACAGCGCATAAAGAATAAACCTGGGATGTGCATTACATCCATTCTGTGAGCTTTGTTCCCGTAAGCCATGATAGGAATATTGAACGATGTTTGACGGATAGAGCAACAAGCATTTAGCCGGACGACAAACGAAACAGAGGTTTAAAACGGTTCAGACCAGAATTCGACCATTCGACCCGCTTTGAGCAAAAAGCGGTCAATAACACTGGTTTCATCTCCAAAGGTGATCATATAGCCGAGTTGATATCAGACAGGATTCAAACATGTGTTGAAGTGACTCGCGGAGCAGCGAGTTAATGGATAATATTCCAGGCCACGCCCAATCTTGGCGAGAAGCTAGAGGACAGTCAGTCTAACTTTTTCTGTATATTCATTCTGATATCTGTGCAAGAGGTCATGCGCTAGTTGTTCAAAAAGTCAATCGTATTGTACAAACCGTGAAAAATGTCCATAGGCGTGTAACTAGAAAGACCAATTTCAGCCAAGTATGTGAGTTTCTCCTGATCATACTGCCCCTCTTGCAGAGAATTTTCCGTCGCTATGCTGAAACCTAACAAATTATAATAAAAATCCCGATCCAGAGCTGTCACCCTGTTGTATTGGTCAGGCTTCGGTACTGAAATGATCACGCGGGCCTTACTGGCTGGAACTCAGTGTGAAAAGTCCAACTATGCCAGGAAGGCCAAAGGAGAGCAGCCCGATGAAGAACAGCGAGTCTCCTACTGCGAGTAATCGTATTACGGGGAGGTCTAGAGGTAAAGTCGTACTGTCCTCTGCGATGGGAGTGTGAAGGCAGTAAGGTGTTTCTTCCAGGCGGCCAGCAAGTTCATAGATATGAAAGCAGAGATGCTGCCTTCCCCCGAGGAGGGACGGGTTAGAAAAGGTCTGTCCGCACACTCCAACTGCCAAGCGGTTGGCCGTGGCCGCTGGCTCATTATTCAGTAGTTTAAAAAGAAATTAACAACGAACGAAATGTACACGAGTTCAACTGCCTAACGCTTTCCAAGCGGCGTTAATTCGGCTGCCTAAATCTGAACTTTTGCACAAAAACGGGACGACACATAGGCAGATTTTAAGAAAACCGATTGTTTTCCTTATCTTTTAAATGACGTTCGATTCCCAATACCATTGCTGTTTTTCCAATTTTGCGAAGTAAACAAAGGGAGCATCATTTTCGTGCTATCTCGGTGTGCTAACTATGGAACGATTCAGATCCAGGTCACCTTCAGTGTGAACAGTCATCATAGAGGAGAACTGGGAAAGAGCTCATCAGCAACGCATACCTTCGTCCGTGTTTGAAATGGACCTCTGGCCGTTTGATGTGCCAATCGTAGCTTTTCTGCTAACCCACCGTTTTCCAATTCTGTCTAACAGCCATGTCGAGAGGAGAACATTTTTGTGGAATACGAGAGGGGCATGTGATTACTCTTTATGGGATTAAAAGCGAATACGCTAATATGCACCAGTATCTTATTCTCGATGCAAAGCATAAAACATGAATATGGTCTAAACAGTAGCTGAAGTTCTGCGCAACCATTAGAGTCACCAAATTTGCAAAAATACACATACAGCTTCAGCATATCCACCAACTGGTGTGACGCCTGATCCATAAGACGGTAAATGGGAATTTCCAGTTTCCCTTTTGGCGGATTCTCTGTCACCCGACCTTGAATCGCATCGGAAAATAATTCGTAATCCACTCCGCGCGAGACTTGACTGGGTGAGTTCGGATTGTATAGTACGAGTCCCCTAGACGACAGAAACAGTGAGAACTAGATAATGTTTTTTGTTTAAAGCAAGTAAAAAGTTGACAGTTATCACGTAATAAGGATTGCAAGTGCATTCGGTATGAACAGACGGGAAAGCATGAACTTTAACAGTCGAGGATGCTGCTCAGCGCTACACTTGAATTGCACGTGTTTCGTCCCTCAGTTATCTGATGGATTAACAGCCAGAAATCCTGGGATCTCGCTTGGCAGACCAATCGTCTAACAGACAGGGCGTTCTCTGAAGTTTGTAGCTTCATTCTGGTTATGTATACCTTGCGACATTGATTTCCCTTCCAATTTCAGTTCGGCTACGCTCGGATGATATGCAAGCCTTATTAACTGTGTAAATCATACAGCAGGTTCATTAGTAGCGTTAACTTACATCAAATATAAAGTATTAAGGGCAGATGCAGTGAGTCCTGAGAAATTAGAGTGCCTAAGTGCGTAAGTTACAACATCGGTCCGATAAGTTGGAGGTCGATATTTTGTCTTCGCCCTCGAGGTGTGGCTTTTTCTCCACATTATATTCTCTTGGACTTCTTATCTCAAAAGAAGTCAGACGAATGGACATACGCAATTCGTCGACGAAAAAGATCCCACTCGGTCACAAGAGCTACCCGGAGGTATCGATGAGAAATACAAAAACAATCAGGTGAGTGCCATCTCTAATTAGAACGTGATCTTCAATCTTCGGTACCTGGAGGTTAGCACAAGACGTGCTTTTATTGCATTTCTCGTTACTCCGTCATTAGTCCAACATTTCTCAACAAAAACGCCGTTTTCCCGTCACACAAACACTTTGGTTTGGTAAAACTAGGTTGCTTGAGAATGTGAAATATAAGGCGCCATTTTGCTGAAGTCGGTACGAGAAATTTTCATATAGCTTTTTAAGGAACGTAGCTTACTGACCTTGCCAGAGAGCAACAATAGTGAGGGTTGACTGCGTGTTTGAAAATGCAGTCCCTATGCCATCACGTTGCTGTGTCCAACACTTCTTGGTACGGAGCATGTGTACAACAGTATTTTAATTGAGATACTTCCTACATTATAGGTTTTACCAAGGAAATAACATCAAGGATAAAAAGCAAGTCTGAAATGCGATAGCTGGTAAGCTTCAAGATCAAACAGCTCGCAGGATCTTTAGACATTTGGAATCTGGTAGAATTCCCAAATAGTCCAGGGCTTACCTCACTGGGACCAAGTCCAATTACTTTACCGAGCGATACAGTAAATTGTCCTTCGGTTGTTGGTGCTTAGCCACTAATATCAGTTGAGCAACCGGTTTACACCTCAACTAGGAGAAAGTTACTCTAAGACGGACAGAATAATTAGCGTGTTTCAATGTAGACCTTTAACTTTTGCGAGAGCTGAAAAGCTCACTGAAACAACATCTAAGAAAATCTGACCATGACCTCTTGCCACATCGATGTATAAACGGTGTGTGTGTGTATGTGCCTGCGATTAAGCTTACCTTGCGGGATTGATATTGCACACTGTGACGAGCGGAAACGGCAGCTCTCTCTGATTTTCGTCATAGGCGGAGATGACCATCTTGGGAGCTAGATTACTGTAGTGAGTAAGCCAGGTTTGAACTCGATAGGTTGTCAGTGTTGCAATGACCAGACACAGGAGAAGGCAGGTTGTCCTGTATTTGAGTAATCAGAAAACGAACGTCATGGAACGGGGATACATCCGGTTCAGTTAATAATTGATTCGATGCCATAATGTGGCTAAAAACACCTCAAATGGTTTCAGTGCTTCCCCTCCCAGTAAGCCTAACAAATTTACTCCCGTTTTCTGAAAAGTTGGTCAGAATACACTGCACGTAGCTGCTGCAGGGAGAGTGAAAATAGAGATAATGAAAATAAACGGAACGGTACCCATCCACTCGTTCGTTTGCTTGCTTAATTTGAATGCATTTCAAACGTATCTTCCCCGTTTGATGTTCCTGGAGCGGATATGGAGCACAGACACCCTCTCAGGCATCGGTGGAGCTCAGTGTGTAGATGTTGGAATTGTCTTTTCTAATCAAACGAAGAGACTGATGAAATTTGCCAAATACGTTACCACTGGTTTCGGTAGAAAATGGATTGACATTCTCAAACCATCTTCGAAGATATCACAAACAGAACGAACAAGTGGCTGGTTGACTTCGTTTTTAGCACAGCAATTCACTTACCAAGTTCAGGATTTGTAACTAAAACTTATGCGATAAGCTGGTCGCTGAAGTGGGCAAAATAAATTTTTAAGAAGCTTCAATCAGCATATTTTTCAACATTTCTGAAGCTGAAAAAGGATTCCAGTGCGAAAAATCAAGCACGGTCAAGCTAGAAACAAGCTATGTTGCAGACAACATGGGCACCTCGAAAAGGTACGGTAGGACGTCCTGGGCAGCAAGAAAATTGGTTTAACTTTTGTGGGCCAGCAAGCAATAAAAGCAAAATAATTGCGATGATGTTTCGTTTTGCTTGAAGGTAAGCATTCAAAGATTTCGAGAGCTCTCACATAGAAGTATCAGCCACCATATGTGCCCTATTTTTGCACTCTAGACATAAGTGGTCCCGCACTTCTGTAGAAAAAATGTGCTGATATTGCATAAATATATGCAGAGGATCCAAAAGCAAGAAGGCCTTATGATACCTTCATGACTGCCTTAGATCAATGCAAGTAAGGGGCTTTCAGGTTCATGAGCAAAGTCATCGATCTTCAGAGCTGAACTGATCTGAGTGAACCAAGTCAAGAAAGAACCCTCAAAATTCAATCTTGTTGAAACAGCGATTCAAAGTCCAAGAAACCTCAACTCCCCCATGGTGTATTAAAAACTTTACTTTGTTCTAAATTCCACGAGGTGTGTGAAGCTAATCTCAGCTTGAAGGCCCTAGAAGCCCCATAAATCCTACTAGACTGACACTCCTAAAGCCTCCCAAAGCAAACTGCGAACACGCAACCATTCTGCTACAGATGATTGATCATCGCATTGATCAATGTCTGTCTTAACTTAATATGGTGCCCTTCATTTTTCAACTAAGCATTTCACTACGCGTGATCTAGTGCTGACTGGCTCTATTTAGCGGACAGTCCATGCCCTTTCTGGGTATGGACAAACAACCAGTAGCTTAATTCTCGTGCTTCTTTGATTATGCGTGGCAGCTATAGACTGAAAGACTGCCATTTACTTTACTCTTCGGAGTGCCGACGTGAAACTCACATAAACGGAAACACAGGTAGGACGAAATTACACCCCTACCTGAGAGTGGGAGCGGGCCGAGAGAGCTCTTTTGTGATCCAACCAGTGCACTCTAGACCTGTACATCCACTGCGTCGTTCGGTTGAAGCGAACCTAGCTGATACATTGTCAGATATCACATCTGCCTAGCGAATCATGTACCGGCTCCGTTTTTTTAACTATAGGCTTGTGTATGTGTGTATGTGTGTGTGTACGTCGTGTTGGTACCTCCACAGCTTGTGAGTCCATTTGGGATCACGACCAAAAGTTGACCGATCCCTTATGTGTCGTTGCTGAAGTAGATACCGTCTTTTCTATGACCCGGGGTTGCTATGCGACAAGATCCAAGTGACAGCGCGTTGTATTCATCTCTGATGCAACTTTCGGACATAGTTGGCAATGCCGAGGGAACCATTCGATATTTCTGATTCGCATGTTTTTCGAACTGATTTGGCTTTGAATTTATCAGAAAGCACATCAGGGCTGAAGTCGCAACGTTTCGGGACATCTGGTTGCCTACTGCACTCAGAAAGCTAACAAATCCGGAATAAATCTGGAACACGGCGAAGCAAATGACCAGTTTCGATTTAGGTGACCAGTTATGGGATGTCGTTTATCTCAGACTAAATTTACGATCACCTGGGGCAAGATAAAGAGCTGTGGTGACGCAAAAAGCCCCTTAACGACTCAACAAGACGCAGGAATCTGACAATGCTGTAGTAATGAAATAGGTTATTCAATATCTATAAAATCAATTCTTTTGTCACGGGCTTTGTTGTGTTGCTTGAACCAAATAAGACAACAATTTTCTGGCGTTTTTGTTCATTTTTAGAAGGACGGTGTTACTTTTTACTGATGTTCACCTTTTGGTGTTTGTTCTGCAAAGCATCGTCTGGCATGGAATATATATATATATATATATATAACGAGTTCACTTTACCATTGTAAATACATCAGTTAGTGCAGGCAATTACGACATTAACAGTTTAGTAAAAATTCGAAACCATTTCAGGGGAAGCAGAACACTTCAGGGATGAAGTTTCCCAAAACTACACGTTCCATTTGATGGAAAGTCATAATGCAGGCTTGAAAATTCAAATATTTTAGAATTCGCAATAACGCTGTGCAGGCCGAAGTCGTGGGATAACTTGAGTTTGTAGTTTGCTATTGGCGCTCCCGGATCATTTGGTTTATGTTTGAGTAATCAGCAATAGATTCAGTTTGGAGTTGCTGGGATCTTTCGACAACAACTAAGGCTTTAGGCGATCACGCGGAAGGCAAGTAGAACCAATAGAAAGCAGACTTTTCATAACCTCTTTCAGAAAGCATCCCGGATCTTTTGAGGGTCATTAAAAACCAAAATAGCATCATATTTGGTGATGGTTTTCTATAGAGGAAAATGTTGGTAGCTCAGGTAGCGTAAATGGTCGTTGGCTTGTCCGCTGAGCTAGGCAATTTGATTACTAACGTTTCATCATATCGGCAACAGCAGCAGCACAACCACCAACCCATCGCTGCGCACCACTACGCTCCCCAATAACGCACCGATGATTGTCACCTCGACTAGTGATGAAACATTTGCAATCAAATTGCCCAGCTCAGCGAACGTGCCAACGATCAGGATCAGGTGGTTTTGTCCCGTCAAAGTATAAAGATACACTGCTGTTAGTGTTGACCCACGCTTACAGGTCTGATGGATATAATAGTCCCTCCGTACAAAAAACCTCCGAGTAAGCTCTTTTCGCATTGTAATTCTAATTAGGCATAGCCTCCGCGCAAACTTGTACTGATCTTTACGCAGTTTTAAAACACAGTTGAAGTTCTAAGTTGTTTCTGCTTAGTTCTTTCCATATAAATCTGCGCAACAAGGTCATTTGAATGAACTACATTTGCTTTTTTCTTTAATTGTTTATTTAGCTGTTTGGTTATTCATCTACTTTCAGTATTTTATTCAACAGAAGGATGGAAAAAGTGAAGCCAGATGAACGCTTACTACACACAGATGACACACCAATGGGGAAGGTTCGATGCAGCTTGCGGACGTTAGTGTAGCGACCTCATGTAACAACCGTAAAGAACGGGTGACAGGCTCTACAACCTGATTCGCTGAGAGCCTGGTGAAATAACAAGTATACACCGAATTTTCAGGCAAATTTCAACAATGACTGAAGATAAAATCCGAGAACACATCCAGGAATGTCCAGGAATGTCTTAATGGAAACACACGTCCCTCTTCTCCGATGAGAACCGGAGATAGCCTGTTTCATTAATACCACTTCAATGACATAGCTACAAAGGCTTAGATAGATGGTCTTTCGTTACCTTCAAACGAAAAATCTCTTCGTTCAATGATATGCCAACTGCAGTTTTGGCCCAGTGAAATAGAACCCTGTCCATTGACATTACTGGGACAAGGAAGACGTTGGTTTGATGACCCTCACGGCGCAGTAACTACCGTATCCGACGACCTCTGTCTTCGTCTTTGTAACAGTTATCTGGATTTTTCCAGTACTGTTTGGCTTTAAATCTTGTTTCTAACTCTTCTCTGTCAGAATTTCTTTGTCCTCCGGAATTTTTCGAAGGCTGGTTAATTAACCATCTGGAGGAAAGATGTAGAGTAACGTCAGGACGAGTTGTTTGTTTGTATCCCGGTAGTTTTTCAGCATTCTCGCTCTTTGCTGATTTTATTTTCCCTTATTTCCACTGATGGCTGTCCTCGCTAGTTCGATGCATTGGTTCAACACCGCTTCTGCAGTCCCACTGCTAGACGTTAGTCTAGCTATAATTACGGTCTTCCACAATGTAGTGAGTGGTTTTGTTTTGTCATTTTTCATTATTGCGGAACGCTGTGGTGGGTCAAAAAAGCGGTCGATCGTCCGTGTTTCTCTTTTGGGGTATGACAGTCATGCGATTCAAATAAAGATACTTTGAAGCTGTCAGTGCTTACATAAAAGTAACCAAAAAGTTAACAATAGCTAATTGGTTAAAATGACGCACCGCCGACAGAGATATTTGTAGATGCAACCGAAACCTGGCTTTGTGGTTTCTTCTGCCTAGTCAAACTACCTTACAGGGTGTGTCACAGAAGCTCTTGAATATCACACCCTTTCCAGAACAAGACAACTTATTTCCAGTGGACCAACTGACCCATCATCTCTTGTCACTTTCATCCACTAAAGAACAAATGAGTAGTGGCCAGAACAATTGTGCACAGGTAGTTTTCAGCTAAATATCTAAATAACTGTCAGTCTATTATCCACATACGGGTGTGAATTTCAGAGGTCTATTCACAGGATTCACAGGAAACAAGTATTCTTACTCTATTCACATTTTTTCAACCGTCGAGACAATGAGGTGGGCACTGAAGGGTCAACAAAATCCAAAATTTGAAATCTCTGTAAATCTGTTTGGCCTGGAATAGGCAGATAATGTACTTCTTATTTCCAAAAACGATGAGGAAGAAAATGTGGCGAAAGAAAAGCGATCCAGAGTTGTTCGCTGTCTTTACGCTCACAATAAGTGTGGGCGTGTTTTTGGTTAGATAGCCTTTAAATATCCCTATGTAGAATTCAAGAAGGCAGTGGGGAATTGAAGTAAAACACAAGACATTATCCAGAAGTTGCGTTAGCTCAATTCGTCGTGTGGTAGATGGGGTTTATGCACGAGTCTCAGAATCCAGAATTGTGCTTTCCAATCTAGACAACCTAGGGAATGAAAGTGCACATTATCCCACTGGCTGCATTTGGCTGTCTTACGGCGTACTTTGCTGTACACCTGCGAGATCTGGTGGGTACGGACAGAGGATTTGAGACACGTCCAAGTAATTAATTGTTGACAGCTTGGGAATATGCCTGAAATTGAGGAAGTCAATGAATTCGCAATAAGGTCCTCAGGAAACGATTGTTTGATGAAGCTGTAAAAACATCGCATGCTGAAGGCATTCAGGTTTGCCGGATATGGTAGACTGAACATGTACAACCTACACCGAGTTATTTCCTATCGATAAGAGCTCCGTTTTTAATATTCAGCGCAAAAGTGCATAAGCCTAGATGGGGGTTAATGCCTCTCAGGAAAGAGTGCGGATGTTACGTAGCACTTGGATGCTGTTTACGGCCAATGTGCTCTTAACTATGCTGAAAAAATGCCAGATATAGCGACTGACCTATGTCAGTTGCATTCAATTCAGACAGCCCGAGTAGGTGTTACAGGTGTAGTTGTTTCAAGGGGTTAGTTATACTCGACCTAAATTTAATTTGTTTCCTTTTTTCAACAACAAATCGTGTACCAAGGCGCGATGTGTCCAGCTATCGATGCTTCTTTTATTGGGGATAAGGAAATTAATGGATTGGAAGCTGCGCATTGAAGGTGGTGGTCCAATCAGTTCATTGACATTAAATGGCCCGATTTGTCCAATATAGCAGAGGAGACGGAAGCTACACATCGCGAACAATGGCCTTGATGCATGGTGGACACTGGCTACGTGATATGTCAGAATCATCAATAATTGTTCCGTCTCGACTGCGGGCCTCATTCCAGAAGAAGGTGTTAGCTACCAACGTCACTGAGTTGACTGGTAAAAGCTTTCAAACTTCGTTCCCCATTCGTGCACTGCTTGCCTCTTGGAAGTCTCCATTCGATACAAATCTGTGCAAAGGGCAAACGAGCTTCTAACACAAGGAGTGCACGGTTCACCTAGTAAAACCTGTAGGGCGTGACCAGCTCATCCATTGGGGGAGAGCAAGACTTTTCGAGAAGTAAAATAGTGCACCGTATCCGAAAAGCGCCTAGGAGATGCGGACGGTCAAACAAAGAGAGATTTTGAGGAGCTTCTGTCCGCAACGGTCGATCTTCTGATCCTCAGAGTAGGACAGATTGCAGCGCGGCATTATACACTGTGCGCATGACAGTCAAGCTGACGTCACGTAGGTCCTTCTTATATCGGCGGTTGGCAGGCACTACTCTGATCTTCCTAATTCGGGAAGTGATTTCGTTTTTTACCAGTCCACCTTAACTTACGTAGCCGCCTGGATATACGAGCACATCTTCCACACTGACGAGTTTACCTACAGGCTTTATCTTGTCTTTGATCCACCTTGTTCTGCAACTGCACCCCACAATGCGAAGCACATAACAAGGAGTGCAGCAGAATCACCTAGTTTAAACAGTTTGTACTTCTATGGGGTGGAGTCCAGGAAAAGCAATATCATCGGCATACTCATTGTCCATGAACGTATGCTCCAAGGAGTGTTCTGATCCCCGCCGCTTCAGAGGCAGACAAAGAAGACGCAAGTAGCACATAGATTGCGATGTTAGTGAGGAACGGCAACGAATGATATCTTTGCCTGATATAACCGGATTTGGCTTACTCAGAACGGGATTTAATGCAGGCACGTGCGCGTGTATGTTTGGAGGCATGTGAAGTCTGTGTAATATGCATATGTAGAAGGATTACTATTCATCACCAGATTCTTAAATAATCCTGCTAAAGTTGGCAGCCGTCAGCAGATGCAATACGCATGAACACTGGCAAATATAACAGAAAATGAGCGGGTGGCATCCGATTATGATTTGCCGGTGACCGGCGCTTAAACCTTTAGGCGTCTATACATAGTTGGCTAATCACAACCGGTTTACGAGGAACAGCGCTATTGCGGGCCACTGACACCGATAAAGATTCAGGACGGATAGATCAACTGGCATGCGCATGGCCAAATCTTATGTAGCTAGCGCCCAGCAAGAAACTGCAGAACTAACAATGCGGCAGCACTGTTTTTTTTCAGGTTCATGCAGGATAAAAAAACAGGTTACAATAGAGCGTCGTTACGGCGAAGACGGCGTGCATGACGTGGGTATTTGACAGAGACAGCAGGTCAAGCTTTCACATCGCCCTATGATTGGTCAATTATTCAACTGCACCCGTGAAAACGGAAAACTTCCCTCCTGATTCTGGTGTAGCAGGTTTAGCACTACAATAATTAAAGATTCCTTAAGGACCCTTATGAATCTACACTCGCAAGAAATTGTTAAGAGCCTCACTCAGAATCACATGCTTATTAGATATTTATTGCGGTCTCAGACATTTGGAGCTAAATCGTGCAAACAATCTGGGCAATAATTGCATTTACTCTATAGTCGGCCGATCTGAAGTGTATTGAAGTTTAAACGGTGACCTCAAGAACGACTGATGTTTAAAGCGCGAAGATATCGACTGGAATGTCAGTAGTTCAGACAAAATCCGGCGTTTTGACTGCTCTCGTCTATACCTGCACAATCTGGCAATCATTCTGCCCTTGAGTGGCACTGCAAGCATGCACCGAGGTGTTAATTCTGAATAACTAATTCATGTTATTTTACGCTAAGGCTCCACAAGACATTCTTCCATTCTACCACTTATTAAAGTGACTAGAACCATGACGTCGGACTATCCATAAATGTCAGGTTTGGGTTCAGGTTGGACAAAGTATAGTGATGGCAAATTCAATTGGTTTGAGCTGCCTCCATTATGGATCAAACACGTAAACAGGAACGTTGTGGAGGTGGGTGCACCATCGAGTTGTTTGCCGCCACCGTACTAAAGTTAGCTGTTCGTCCAAGAGTTGAACTAGGGCAGTGTTCTCCAAGTTTGGATAGGCATTTTTATGGATTTGTGCATACGTGACTATTAATCTTTTTTAGTCTTCCGCACAATGAGTCCGCTGTCTCGTTGGTATAACCGCCAATATCAGGGTACCTGCCCGACGGTCGAGTACTGTCATGTTTGAAGGATCTTACACAAATGAATCCTCTTCGTGTGCTACTCTACTGGTCAAGGCACACAGTTTGGTGGTACCCCACCTTTTTCTGCAACTAAGTCTTTATTTTCGCGAGGTGCCAAGGTTGTCCGCTTCACCTATGGTACACCAAGGAGTAACATACTGCCGTACGCTACTATTAACCTAAGTAAGTTAAAAGGAGCAACTTTGCAGGCAAAAAAGCTTGGTAGTCCCTGGGTTCTGCAGCGCCTGTCGGCGAAGTTCCTCAACTCTTATTTATTTATGAGTTTTAGCATTGGACCTTATTACCACGTGCATTTATTAAACAGCAGTACACTTTGTGACAGGTGCCTTAGATCATTAGTGCTTGTGACTGACGTTCCCGTCGTCACTGGTGGCCCGATATGTCTTATTCGTATGTCCGGCGATGTTTTTAAATAATATCCACAATGCGACCAAAATGACATTCAACTGAAGTGTCGTTGGGTTATTTTCACTGAGCATCTCCTGTCACATTTTATCTCAGACGCACACCTAGTGTAGTTGGATTCCGTGGATTTAGATGAACCACTAGAGTAGGTTAAAGAAAAAAGGGGAGCAAGAATAGAGACTTGGGGAGCTCTACCTAGTGCCTCTTCCTATACTAGAATGTTGCCATCAACTTTTACCCCTAATATCTTTCCACAACAACGTCATCCACCCAGGACGGGAAGCTATACTCCAATTTCATAGTTCGACGGTGTTTTAGCAGAGTGTGACGGTTGCATAGGCCTTCAATAAGTTTTCCTCAGTGCAACTAGCGCGTTATTTCCTCTACAATAGGATGGTGAAGCAAGATTTACTATAAATAAATCCACGTCACATTAGTAATAGTGGCTATCGTGAGATAACGTGTTATCCGGTCGTTTGCCACAGTTTCCTGCGAGATGACTTTATCCCCAACTAAACCAAAACTTAATACTGTCCCTGTGAAATCATCGCAGCTTGTATAGATTTTAATCCTGGAGTAATTCGTTAAAGTCACGAGGAGGTCTACCAAGTGTTTAGCAGTCGTAGGGCATAAGCCAGCTGGACGTCACTTCTACATACACCGAACTACTTATATGCAAATTTAAATGGTGTCTATCAAAAATGCTCCTAAAATATCACTAAACAGGAACAGGTTGCCAGGAGCTTTATTTTGTGGCTGATCAACAACAGCTCCGTTCCAAGCACGTCAGAGAAAACTTGACCCTGCTTGATAAGGTGACAATTCACGTACAAATATGTTTCGCCTTTGCGGCCGAGCGTGTCTGTCATAGACACCTACTCGTGCACCAGTCTTTTTTGCTTTTGCAACTATTGTTTCTGTCTTGCATAACTTGTGCCGTTTGTGAACGTGTTTTAAAGCTGATTTTGGTAACACTTTGGGGACCAACGTAGTCCATAACGTGGACTCCACAACAACTTTAAGCGTCGAAATTGGAAAAAATAAAATTTATGCAATAGTTGTAAATTGGTTTCACGATGCCTCATACCGGTTTTCTCCGAAAGAACGGGCATAGCGACTGGGAACACGAGTAGTCACAAGTACGACGATGTTGTTACAAGGGAAAGTGGTACAAACCTTTAGATCTCTCCGTACAAAAGTTAAGTAAATATTGTATTTAAAGAACTATGATGAAGGCGGCGCCCAGGGCCTCTTCACGGTCTCATCATTATCATCAACAGCATGACATCAGTGTTCAACACCCATGCTGTGCTGCCGTACAACCATGATTTATTCGAAAGCCTTAGTGTGAAGATAATAATAAAGGTGGACGGGGAAGGGACTTGATGCTAGCTTACTACAATCATTCCGAGGTGCCTGCACCTCCAAACACTCATTCAGGAAACCTGGATAGAAACTGGCAACAAGATCGCCACTGACATCGGTCGGCGGCCATATCTTGCAGCTTCTCCAACCAGGCGCAGTGAGGACGCATCCTCATCCTAGAAGCCGAGTAGCACCGACAGCACCCAAACGTTTCGTGATTTCTTTCATACCCTTCTGCAGATTGGGT
Organism: Clonorchis sinensis; assembly: GCA_003604175.2. NCBI lineage: Eukaryota > Metazoa > Platyhelminthes > Trematoda > Opisthorchiida > Opisthorchiidae > Clonorchis > Clonorchis sinensis. The sequence goes on from CM030369.1 coordinate 214,305,787, forward strand.
GTCGAGGCTTGAAGATTGATTTGGGAATACTTGAGGATGTCGGCGCCATGGGACGGGCAGATGCTGCACTCAAAGCCGATGCAAGACGAACAGAGTAATCAGTCTTAAGAGCTCGGCCTACGAGGGGAGAGCTGTTTGACGAACACAAGCAACAGATACAATTGGCCTATGCAGAAGCTGTGGTCACAGAACCGGTAGCCCAATCAACATGGAACGCTGAACGAGGGAGGAATTCCGCTGTGCTCTATACGAAAACTGGGAACCCGACAATAGCACTTCTAGCTTATTTCCAACATTGAAGTCCGTTCTGAAGGTTCCGGTACAGTAGTTGTTTGGCCAAGCTTCTCACAAAACACAGTCCATTTCGCGGACCAGTGGTGGAAGATGCGATGTGGTTGTTACCAAAGTGGTCAATCCCAGCGTAGAAGTCCAAACGTGTGACGGTTGTCAAATCAGAAAATGGCGGACTGGAAAAGCATTTGGATGTCCGTAGCCCTTTAGAATATGTTTTAGTGGTGCACCGCTACGTCAAAACTTTTCATCCGTAACCGCTATTGACAATAAAAACCCGGTAGAACAAACGTCTCCGGTGATACAATGGGACGAACCAGGCAACTAGTACTCACTGTCTGTGCGAAGATAGTCAATAATTAAAAAATCGAGACCTTCCGGTATGGTATGTGTCAGCGAGAGTTATCAGTAACAGAACCCGATAGTTGGTTTAAAGCCAAAAAGGCTTTAGGTAAGCTGAGCTGAGGCGTGTACTTTGTATCCAAAGTAGCCTGAATATTTTGTTACGATCACCCAATATAAAAATGGAATTACCACTTCCCGCAACAGCGTCCAAGAATCTCACACAGGGTGCAGTTTACCGCACCTTACACAGTAAGTGCGTGTAAACCATAATTTCAGGGGCTGTACCTACCTTCTAGCTGCTACGTGCCCGTGTTCGCCACGGCAACATACGCCCATCGCACCAACAGTTCGACCAGGGCGCCCCACGCAGTTATCGCGCGACCTTGAGGGTAACCTTCATGGATTCGCGGATTAATACACAGGATCGGGGCTTCCACTCAGATTTCCCGGGTGAGTTTTGCTCTTTCCGTTCAGTAAATGCCGTTCATATGAAGGGCGCAAGCAAAAAATAGTGTAGCACTGCATTTTAGGTTCTCAGAGCGGACCAGTAAGCATGCCAGCGTCACGACAGTGGGAAGAGCAGGTTTGAAGAGAACCAGACACACAAATCCCTTTCGGCATTTATCTTCGACAAAGACGTTTGCTGAGTCCCCTCGGAATGACATAGGACGCAATTTTCTTCGTTCAGATGTAGATGCCTGTCCAACGACCACTGCCTTGCATCGTCCACATCCACTTAGAAGGTGCTTGCATTTGAAATCCAGGATTTTATGTTGGCCGAAACAAGTAGACATAGACTTAAAAGAAGATATGGAATATTGTTGACGTAGATCAGAGAAAATCCAACCAATAAATTGAATGAAGAACAAACGGTCGAAGGCCATTAAACCCTGATCAGAATGTGCTCGACGCTGCTAACATTTCTCAAGTGAACAGCTGAAAATACATTAAACAATGCCCCCTCAATGTTGGTGGAGGTAGTGGGTTTGTGAATCTTTTTGAAACGAGTTTCAAAACCACGATTAGCTACACAGATCATATGCTTAGGCCCCGCGAGTGTTGCGCGGTCTCCTGCACGGGGAGCTCTGTCCGTCAGTACCGAAACAACAACCATCGTGTGGACGGCCGATAGCAAAATTTGGTAGAGTGCCTGGTTGGAGTTCTGGTCGAGCAGACCAGAAGAATGATCAGATATCAACTAGTAAGGACGGCATCTATAAGAAAGAAAAGAATTACCGAATAGATAGAGAAACACTCAGTTAACCATCAGCATCACATGGCAGAAACCTATTTTGGCTAGGCGGATGAGGTTCCACAAACATTGTTTAGTCCAGGCCTAATAAGATAAAGTTTTGTGAAGATTATATCCGCTTGAAGTGAACATTCCCGCGGGTTAACCTCCCACAAAGTAAAGATGGTAATAGCCCTTTGTATTTTGACTTAGCATTTGTTTTTACAGCTTCATCAAACAATCGTTTCCTGAGGACCTTATTGCGAATTCATTGACTTCCTCAATTTCAGGCATATTCCCAAGCTGTCAACAATTAATTACTTGGACGTGTCTCAAATCCTCTGTCCGTACCCACCAGATCTCGCAGGTGTACAGCAAAGTACGCCGTAAGACAGCCAAATGCAGCCAGTGGGATAATGTGCACTTTCATTCCCTAGGTTGTCTAGATTGGAAAGCACAATTCTGGATTCTGAGACTCGTGCATAAACCCCATCTACCACACGACGAATTGAGCTAACGCAACTTCTGGATAATGTCTTGTGTTTTACTTCAATTCCCCACTGCCTTCTTGAATTCTACATAGGGATATTTAAAGGCTATCTAACCAAAAACACGCCCACACTTATTGTGAGCGTAAAGACAGCGAACAACTCTGGATCGCTTTTCTTTCGCCACATTTTCTTCCTCATCGTTTTTGGAAATAAGAAGTACATTATCTGCCTATTCCAGGCCAAACAGATTTACAGAGATTTCAAATTTTGGATTTTGTTGACCCTTCAGTGCCCACCTCATTGTCTCGACGGTTGAAAAAATGTGAATAGAGTAAGAATACTTGTTTCCTGTGAATCCTGTGAATAGACCTCTGAAATTCACACCCGTATGTGGATAATAGACTGACAGTTATTTAGATATTTAGCTGAAAACTACCTGTGCACAATTGTTCTGGCCACTACTCATTTGTTCTTTAGTGGATGAAAGTGACAAGAGATGATGGGTCAGTTGGTCCACTGGAAATAAGTTGTCTTGTTCTGGAAAGGGTGTGATATTCAAGAGCTTCTGTGACACACCCTGTAAGGTAGTTTGACTAGGCAGAAGAAACCACAAAGCCAGGTTTCGGTTGCATCTACAAATATCTCTGTCGGCGGTGCGTCATTTTAACCAATTAGCTATTGTTAACTTTTTGGTTACTTTTATGTAAGCACTGACAGCTTCAAAGTATCTTTATTTGAATCGCATGACTGTCATACCCCAAAAGAGAAACACGGACGATCGACCGCTTTTTTGACCCACCACAGCGTTCCGCAATAATGAAAAATGACAAAACAAAACCACTCACTACATTGTGGAAGACCGTAATTATAGCTAGACTAACGTCTAGCAGTGGGACTGCAGAAGCGGTGTTGAACCAATGCATCGAACTAGCGAGGACAGCCATCAGTGGAAATAAGGGAAAATAAAATCAGCAAAGAGCGAGAATGCTGAAAAACTACCGGGATACAAACAAACAACTCGTCCTGACGTTACTCTACATCTTTCCTCCAGATGGTTAATTAACCAGCCTTCGAAAAATTCCGGAGGACAAAGAAATTCTGACAGAGAAGAGTTAGAAACAAGATTTAAAGCCAAACAGTACTGGAAAAATCCAGATAACTGTTACAAAGACGAAGACAGAGGTCGTCGGATACGGTAGTTACTGCGCCGTGAGGGTCATCAAACCAACGTCTTCCTTGTCCCAGTAATGTCAATGGACAGGGTTCTATTTCACTGGGCCAAAACTGCAGTTGGCATATCATTGAACGAAGAGATTTTTCGTTTGAAGGTAACGAAAGACCATCTATCTAAGCCTTTGTAGCTATGTCATTGAAGTGGTGTTAATGAAACAGGCTATCTCCGGTTCTCATCGGAGAAGAGGGACGTGTGTTTCCATTAAGACATTCCTGGACATTCCTGGATGTGTTCTCGGATTTTATCTTCAGTCATTGTTGAAATTTGCCTGAAAATTCGGTGTATACTTGTTATTTCACCAGGCTCTCAGCGAATCAGGTTGTAGAGCCTGTCACCCGTTCTTTACGGTTGTTACATGAGGTCGCTACACTAACGTCCGCAAGCTGCATCGAACCTTCCCCATTGGTGTGTCATCTGTGTGTAGTAAGCGTTCATCTGGCTGCACTTTTTCGATCCTTCTCTACTTGTCGTTTAGCGGTCTCTGTTCACCTGAAAGGCACAAGCGCAAAAAGATATAGCACCGCTCTTTAAGTTCTCACCGGAGGCTTCTGGCCTAGTGCCACGCATCGTTTCTATGCATCGTAGGCAAACTTCTAAACCGTGCTTCCACAGTCTTAATCTCCGCTCGATTTTGTTTTACAGTGTTTCACCAACAAACTTCTGACCAGGTGGGCATACGCGCTCTAATTGGATTTGTTTACCAGGCGTGACCCAGAAGTCCTGTTTTAAACGGTCGCGAATTTTGCGTTTCGTGCCACGACGACTTTATAGACGTGGGTCATTGATGGAAAGAAATGGAGAATTTCGTGCTGTACGACGAAATAGGGAAGGCGAATGATCAAACAATTTACAAAGCTAGACGGAAAGGAACTATTAAGTACTTAGCAATAAGCTGTGCTGAACGTCATACTCGGCCTTATATTTCCAATCACGTGCGCTTTGTACACGTCCTGAAGCACCAGAATGTTCTACAGTTTCTTGAGTGGTATGAAACCAGTAACCACCTGTGGTTGGTAATGGAGCTATGCACTGGCGGAAATCTTGAGCAGGTTGTAAAAGAAGACGGAAACTTGCCAGAGAATGTCGTGCGAAAATTTGGCGCTGATATTGTTCGGGGATTAGAGTACATACATTCTCGTGGTGTTTTGTTTAACGACATGAGACCATCAAGGGTAACATGATATTCCTTTACTCATTATCCTTCAAGTTTCTATTGGACGGAAACGGCAATGTGAAGCTTTTTGATTTTTCACTGGCTCATCTGGAAAATGAGTGCCTCGAGGAAGTACTGCAGCGCTTCAATGATGAAGATGAATTCAGTCAGGCATCGAATAGTCTGGATAGACAAAGTCCTTCTCCCTTCACTTCACCTGAAACTTTGAACTCAGGTCAGGTCACTCGTCTTTCCGACTACTGGGGACTGGGTTGTTTGCTTTATTATATGTTCTGCGGACGGCCACCTTTTGGTGATGAAGATAACGAGCAGGTAATATTGTACAAATTATCCTGTTTGTATCTATGCTTGGTGCTAGTTTTCTTATGTTGCAGTCGTTATTTCCGAAAACCGTCGGTACAGAGTTGAACCGTTTGAATGTTGATCAATATGAACAATATGATCAATATGAACACAAGTTGTTAACCCTCGTAAACTTTTTTCAGAAATCATCGTATAACTTGCCTTCCACAAAGTGCAATAACATGTTCAACTTCCTAAGATATTACCAGGCATCTGGAATAAGAAGTCAAAACCGAAGCAGATGCTGTGGTAAATAGGAACCGAACGGCTGCAGGTGAACGGGGATGGTCTTCTGTGGTTAGCCTGTAAGCCTCCGAACAAAGCAGGATACAAATGTATATCAGATAGGAAAATTCGTGGGAACGATGACGGTGCGTCTACATTCGTTGATGGAACGTCCAGTTGGAACAAGTTCGTGCGTGAAAAGTCGACCGGCTTTTGTGTTCATTATCTGTATGACAGTTCACTTGTTGTCTCAAGGTTCGGCATGCGGTTCACACCTGCAAAGTGTAAAGTGCTACCGCAAGACTGGGTGGGCCAGAACCCTAGCCTCATGCTTGCGGGTGAACCGATTGAGGTAGTAGACGAATTTGTTTACCTGGGCAGCTGTATCAGTCCCGGTGGTCTCGCGAAAGATGGTAGTTCCATTCGAATTGGGAAAGTCCGAGCAGCTTTTGCGAACCGGCATCACCTGTGGCGTAGGCATGACATCAACTTGTCCATCAAGGGTTGAGTTTACAATGCTGCGGTGCGCTCCGTATTACTACACGGATCAGAAACCTGGCCGCTGCGCGCCGAGGACGTCAAAAGATTTTCAGTGTTTGACCATCGATGTCTTCGGAGCATTGCCCGAATCTGGTGGGAACACCGGATCAGCAATGCTGAAGTACGTCGAATGGTATTCGGGAGGAATAACTCACCCTCGATAGATGAACTGATCACACTGCACAGGTTGCGCTGGCTTGGCCACGTGCTGCGCATGCCAGTCGACCGACTTCCTCGAAGGGTTCTTTTCGCACAACCACGTGGAGGGTGGAAACGAGCCAGAGGCGGTCAAACAATGACTTGGCAGCGAAGTATAAAAGCCATTACCAGCAAACTCAGCTGCGCTGGCCACTGCCTCTTCCTGGATGGGGACCCTGAGACGGGCCCCATCATTGGTTAAAGACATTGTCAAACATGGCCCAATCGCGCCCACAATGGCGCTCGTGCACCCAAGCTATTGCCTTCAATGCATAGCTCCCTTTCCAATCCCCCACTTAACAGTCCATTGACAGTGGTGTATTTACGCACCAATTTATCAGCTCGTGCCTCCAATGCACTCGTAAAACCACTGTACGACAAGTACACGGTTTTGTACAGCTGACGATTATAATGATGATGATGATCACTTGTTGCACTTGGCGTCACAAACCCGAGGTACATGAAACGATACTTTAACCACCAAGCAGTCATTGCCATTATGCAAGGCGGGCGCACGTAGCAAACATAGGTCGTATAACGAGTAATGCCTTTTCAAATGGTGTAGTATATTACGACTGACCACTGGGTCGCGGGTTCGGACCTTGTTAAAGGTTCGTGAAATGCGCACTGCTTGTTCGTAGCAGGACTGAAACATCTGTGCAGTGCTTCTTGGCTTTTCGGTGTCGATTCTTTTCAAGTGGAAGCTCGAATATATGTTCAAATATACCTACCTATAAATGCCAGCCTGTTATTGTAGAGATCCAGCAACTCGTGAATTTACGGACGAGTATCTAATAAGAATTAGGGGGGGGGTAGTAGAAGAACTGAGAGGAACCCTCCTGAAAACTACAACTTTTTTCTATCAGCCTCGCCAAATTGTGGGTGCTGATTCCCCCTATTGCGACCTCAAGATCTCGAGGACGAATGTCAGAGTGGACGCGCGAAACGGCGTGTTGTAAATAAACGACATGAGTACAGTACTCCCCACTCATCTGGAACAGTATTTGGGATTGTTGATGTCTCTGGCTCTGAGAAATTTGGAATAGTTCTGGAAGGAAATTTAGTGAAACCACGAAGACTTTGCTGACTAATCACTGTAGCGAAGAAAAAGAAATTAACATGTTTTCAAGATGACGTAGTGAGCTGCCTGTGACGGCTCGTCTTCTTATTCAGATTGGCTAATCTAGTGACATATCGTTCCGTCTGTTTACCAAGCCAGGTATTTCCCGGTAATTTGGACTTGTTTTTTTCTTGGCAGCTGTATTTTGGTACCATGCTATAATTGACTTCGGACGCATGCGTGCACAATTTTTCGACAACTACCTTGCTCTACCCTTGCGCACAACCTTGAAATATTCAGCGGAAAGCTAAGAGCTACGTGCAGTGTCAGTCAGAGGAAGCATCCTGATGTCTTAACGCAGGTATCTTGTCGCAGTTTGCCTCTGAAACCTGTGTGAGTATCATCACCAGCTGTTGCGTGAGTGAAAAGCTGGTTTAAGGTGAATTTCGTCATATCTTATTACAAAGTTCAAAATCGTGGGGCCATTAACTGACATTCATACATGAGACACGATAGATGGAGATTACACCACAGTCAGTCCGAAAGTGTTCCACCAGATAACCAAGCGTTCTTTAAGTGTTTGCGCTTTATATAAAGGGCAATAACGTGGTAACAAGAAGGTATTTCAACTTGGATGGTTGTGTCGTGCGCGTTACACTGAATTATGAGAGGCATACTCCATTTGTCCCTTTCTCGCTGCAAAAAAATCGAACTCTATCTCCAGGTGGCAGCAACTTTGTGACCCACTGAGCCATAGTGCGTGTTCTACTTTGACACCTGCAGCTTCTCGCACCATGCCGGTCAGTGGTTTGATTAACATAATCTGCTGATTCTCCAGGTTGAGTTGAAACGGGCAGGGTCACTTTTTCCATAAAAGACACTATTGTAGTAGTAGGCCGGATCGAGATTGCTCAGTAGTGAAAGCGCGAATTTACTGATTAGAAGGTCCATGGTACGAAACTAACCCCTGCATCTCCACTGCTCCTGTCTAGGCTTGGGAAACCTGGCATTAACCCAGCCCTCATGCCTCCTGTGGTCAGGATTTTGAGTCAGAGGTTTTCGGTGAGAACTAATCATCCTCTTTCTAGGCGCCCTGACAGTGTTCTAGATGACGTACCACCACGAACGTCGAAGATAAAAATATTATCATGTCACGCTGGCCATCGCGTTGTGCCGTCAACCGGGTCGCTGTACTTGCTGCATAATACAGGGTGGGTAAGCGAAAACATGATGCTGCTGACGCCTCCCGTCTTCAAACTTCACGTTTTCCCTCTTCCACCCTACCCCATCCAAATTTGAACACTCCCTGCAGGTTGCAGCACGGACTTAGCGTTTTGCTCGCCGTGCATCGCACTGAGCTGCGTCTTCTATGTCAGAATTCAGTAATGACCCTAAACACTTAGAAGTCCGTTTTTGACCTCGAAAGCCGGTCTTCTTAGCTGCCCTTAATGTTCGCACACTGAAGCCGGCATAACAACAGGTGGCTCTTGCTAGTACGCTGGATTCCCTCTGCATTGGTGTATGATGACTGTCAGAAACAAGGATAGAAGACGGAAGTACGGTGATTGAGCTGGACATCCCCTCGCTCTCTTCCCGGTTCCTGCTGCGCACTTCTGGTGATGCAGAGACCGCTGCAGCTTGGGCGGGTAGTGTATTCGGCGACTGAGCGGAAGCGTCTCTACTTGATTGGATCAACGTCGGTAGCCGTTTTTGCGCGGTTCGTTTGGCAACCTCTATGAGAGAATACCGAATCTGAGGTCTATTGCCCCTTGCTAATTGTGTCTGCTTACGCCTCAGTTGACTGTACCAAATACGGTTTCTACGGCGATCTAGGTGCTCTTTTTCAAAGGACTAAAAGCTCAAATATCGTTGCGGTTGGGGGTTACATGGACACTCATGTTGGTGGGCTAAGCGCTACTGGTGCATGATTGAGTGGCCAACTTAGATTGCAAACGAGACGCATGAACAACGGAGATCGCCTACTTCAGATATGTGCCGATCACAGTCTGTTCCTTTGCAGTAGCCATTTTCGGAACAGCGGAAATCGCTTCGAAACGTCTAGCCTACCAGCGAATCAGCACCAAATCCAAATAGACCACATCGCCGTCAGTTATCGACGGCAAAGCTTGCTCACTGTTTGCCGCACGTTCTGGAACACCAGCGTAGACTCTGACCATGCACTTCTCTGCTGCTCCTTTTATTGTGCTTTTCAAGTGTACACAAATCGTACACACCTCGCTTTGCCATCGAGAAGCTAGGGGACCCGAAGATCAAAGAGACCCTCCAAGGCCTGCCGGATAGTTCGATGTCCGATGTTAATGGTCACGGAAGACAAACATCCAAAGCGCTACTCAGTACTGGAGCTTCTACCTGTGGTGCAACCCAGTCAACCTCATCCAAGCACTAGATATCTGTTAGAACCTTGGCTTTGCTGGATTCCCGGCTACAGGTTCCTCTTTGTCGCAACCACACCCGTGCTCGACGCATCGTCCGACGCCAGGTGAAGTTGAGTGTCCGCGCTGATTGAGAGGTGTGATAGGTCCAAAACGCCGAGGAAATGGAACAGACGAAAAATGCAGAAAACGTCCGCATGTTGTTCCACTTGATTGTTTTGACTGGTCATCGGAAGCCTGTTGTCAGCGAACCCATCAGAAACCAAAATGGTTCTCTGATCTCTAGAAGATATCAGCACTCTGTTTATGCAGTGGAATTTCCTGGTTTTCCAAATTTAGAAGCCGAAAATTCGGGTGTAGGAAACACAAATTCTAGCTGATGCAACACTGTTTTTTTGTAGCTACGCCATGCGAACCCCAGAAAAAGAGCACTGCACACCATGTTCTGCAGGTTGAAAGCCGATCAGTTTTGCCAGATGGGCAGCTGTCGTGTGGATGCGCTCTTGATGAGCTCCAACGGAGTCTAGTCACAACCACTGATCACTTTGTCACTTACTGTCTCTTTAACATTGCACAGGTTAGAGGACTTACACGGGACATAGTAATTCCGCAATGCTAACGCCTGCACAAGAATGGGGTCTACCCGGGAATGATCGTCGTTTAGTTTACACTTCGGTCGGCTGAACAAATGCGCTTGAAACACGCAAATGCGTACAAGGAATTTCGGTAGCAATTTTTAAGTCATACAATCAGGAAATGCAAAGGGCACTGTATTCTTAGCTGAATAAATAATGACACAACTTTGTAACTTATCAAAAATGAACAAATTCGCCCCTTCACTTTCAACTGGAACAACGCAGGGTGATTCCCCAATCATAATTGTTGATAAATTTTTAAACAGCCGGAACAAGAAACGACTCCGGTCAAGCTCGATCTTTTTATTCCGTCGCAGTTAAATTATTGGGCGAAAGTAGAACACCGATTTCGTGTTCTCCCGTGACCACTGTGATCTCAGTACACGCGATTGCGTTCGTTTGCTGGTGTACCAACAGCGTGGTAAGTATTGTGGTGGGTAGTCCCCAGACCGGTGGAAACTTCAAGTAGTAGTTAAGAGTAACGATCCCTGGTAACGAATCGTGAAAAATTTCATAGCTCGGCTCTTGGGTTTGAGAATGATACACCCCATGGGTCTTGTCTATACTGAGAATTCCAGCCATATCAAGTTAAATTATTCGTCCATTAGATGTAGCGGCGGCATTTGGTAACACTCCGCTGTTCAGCTCTTGACAAACAAAAAGTTCACAGTCCCTTTCCACCGTAAAATTTCCAGTTCAGTTTGTTTTTGGCCTGTCAATGCAGGAATAGTGTCTTTTTTCGAGGCACAATAGCCCATCTGATGACATAGGAAATGTTATCATCCGAACTTTGTGGCTGGCTACGTGCGTGCCATATTTATTAACCCACACTCGCATCGTTATACGGGGTGAGTATTAGAAAAACACTTCCGTTTAAAATAATTTTGGAAATACTCGTTGGACTTATTGCTGAATAGCTTTTCGCATTCGGCGTGAAAACCTTTTCAGGTCGAGTGAGTGGGTTACAATGTTGGTCGAGTTTTAAGGCAGACCAAGTGTCTCGACTAACGGCTGTCTAAGTCATTGTGGCTTGTCGGGGAGAGTCACAACCGATGAGCTTAGGGGAATACAACATGAATTCGGGCTGGTCTAGATGGCGTGGTTTGGCTGAGGATTCCTGATTGTCGGTCAGAATGTTTATCCATGTGAGCGAATGAGCGCTGCAGTAACTGGACTGCTGGGAGATTACATTTGTTTCTATCAAGTTGGGCATTCTGCTTATCATTCAAACCACCGACGACACCTGACTGACAGCGTCACGTGTCAGCATGCCTGATATAGGACAACTACCGTACGATTGCCAGCTCCACCCCGGACAGCTCTACCTACCCGGACACTTTATGACGATTAAATTTATAACATCTTCAAAGTTCAGGTGCTAGAAAAACACTGTCTTTAAGGGACCCACGGTTTTAATACTCCTGATTTTCCGTGACCCTTTTGACAGGTATATTCTCCTTAACACGTTTGCTCAGCGAGCACTGCCCCCGAAGGTGGTGAATATAAAAAGCTTTTTGTACTCTCACTCTGTAGGGCATATCAGATTGTGTAAGGAGCTTTCCAAAAGCTTCCGTGTAAAAGTTAATATGTGACAAGGATATCCACCTTCTTCATTCTCATTCAATTTCGTAATGGACAATACACTGAGACGAACGCTGAAAGGTCTTCAAAAATCGGATGTTCAAATAACTGCTGATGAAGACCTTGTAGACCAAAGGTATGCAGACGGCATTGTACTTGTCTTCGGAGAAGAGAAGACACAGATGTTTTCGGATGAACTGATTAACGTCATCCAGTCCTTTGGCATGCGTTGTACACCAGCAAAGGATAATGTCATGCTCCTGGATGTGCAGTCACTGGTCACTCAACTTGCAATCCGAGGAAAGGCACTGGACGTTTTGGAGCTTTTTACTTACCTGGGAAGTGGTATCACTTTAGATTGTGTGTGTGTGATTGCGTGTGTAACACATGAGGTCAGCGTACAAATCTCAAAGGCTCGGGTCGCGTTTTCTAATTTGTGACACCTATGGTGTCAAAGTGGCATACCCGGTATCTGTGTGGCTGTAAGACGTGGCCTCTTAGAGCAGCGGAACTGCGTCGTCCTCAGGTCTTCCAGCACCTTTGTTTCAAAGCCATAGCTACTGTAGGCTGTTGTCGGCGAATACTTAGTGGGGCATTTAGGGAATGAGTGTTTTGTTGTGCAACATGGATTCCAATCGCAGCAGCAGTAGCCTCTTTGGATAGGTCATGTATTGCGCATTTCGAACCGTCGTTTGCCGAAGAGAGTGCTGTTGTCTACGCCCAAGTCACAGTGGAGGTAGCCAACCCTTGGCCAGGCAGAGGGACATGAAAGAGATTACGAAAAGGTTGCCCCTGTCGGTACGACTCACTTTCCAGGATGAGGACGGCATGATCCACACTGTGCTTAGTTGGAGATACTGAAAGATGTGGCTTTACTTGATGTCAGCGGTGTTGTTGTTGTCAGTTTCTATGCAAACTGCCCGAATGGGTGTGTAAAGGTGTACACACCTCGGAATCCTTGTGTTATGCTAGCACTAAGTCTCTCTCCCATCCACTTTTATTCCTTTCTTCACAGTAAGGCTTTCATCTAAATCATGGTCGTACGACAGCAAAGCGTCAGTTTTAAACACTGACGTGCTTTACACGACGTTGATGATGATTTTGATGAATATATAAAGTACTTAGAGTACTGCACTCATTTGAAAATGCACCTGGTGTTTATGTAAAACTCAACTGGGTCCGTTTGTGCAGCGCAGTCAGTTGACGAAAATATCAAAAGAGCAGTTCAGACTCATATGGATCATATTTTGAAACCATATGAGTATATTGGACGAATTGTGTCCCATATTGGTCCAAGTAGGATATAAAACTGACGGAAACTCATGGACCGCACCAGTTTGGTGAGCCCCAAGACGGGCGAGGAGTTTTCAGCGACCTTGTGAATATATTAACTCAAGAAAGAAACCTGAACGTGTTCGATAGAATTCACGTTCCCATCACTTCCTTGTTCAATAGAGCTCATTTATTGACATGTTTAGATTGTTCCACGGGCATTATGTTTGAAGTGAATTACCGTACTCATGTGGGTCTATGTTATATGCGCTTTTACGTCACATGCTTCCTTATCATAAACATGATTAGTATATTGGTCGCGGTTTGTGGGTTGCCAGCACCATCAATTGTTGCTTGTAGTTCGATGCATTATACAGTGGGGATTTCAGTTGCTCCCACCTCAACTTCAGCTTATCAATTGATTAGGTGTATTCCCAATCCGTCTGGCTATTCAAGCACGCTTGTGGAATACATGGCTACGAAATAGAATGAACCCCGTGAAGTAGGCCACTGCATGGTAGAAGAGGTTTTGACCTCTCATCGCAGTGGCCTGTTTCGGGATCAGGTATAGAATCCAAAAACAGGGCATAACATCCTGGGGAAATCGAATGGAAGTTGCAGAAGCCTACGGAAAGGAATTTTTTGTAACAAAGTATTCAGTGATCTTCACAGATTTCGACTCATGATCTAATTATGGTAAAACTCATGCAGAACATCTCCAATTATCAAGGCTGATTTCTGTTTTTTTGGTTCAAGTAAAAAGTGCTTGAGTCCCATGTTAGATTGTGGTTCTGGATTTCTTGCCGTATTTTCCGTATTTTTATGCTACACATCAAAGTACCTCTTCGTATGCAGCTCCACCTTTGGTTTAGAATCTGATTCGCATAGTTTCGAAAACCCGAATTATCTTGAAAAAAATCACCTTCAGAATAGTTGACATCCAAGTGTTTTCAGGACAACAGAAGCGAACTAGCTTCACTCACCTCCCCGAGTACTGCATTATGCTAAACTTTGTTCCTACGATTGCTTTGATTTGAGGGACCACGTTACTCGGGTATTCTTGAACCTCTTGGTTAGCCATACTTTCGTGGCAGAGTTGACTTCAACCCGTTCTGATTGCGCTGAGGTATTGACTAGTACTCGTTGATTACTTGGAATTCGTAGAGCAGCAAATTAGACAAGTAAATTAAAGGTGATTGGGAAATGTACTGTACAAGCCCAAACATCGCCTGCCAAAGAAAGTGTTACTCTTGTTGGCAATGTTCTCGGGAATGCGAAAAGAAGTCGGATGCACTCAGACCGGGTGTTCGAGGTTTTTGACGTTCTCTAGCCACTGCCCGCGCAGTTGGTGCCGTCAGTCTTTGTCCAGATTTTCGTACTTGTCACGCGATTCGTGCTAACTCCTCGATCGATAAATGTTTTTCCTCACTCGTATGTCTGTCATCGCACACACTACATTACTCAAGAAACGATAAGCGGAATCTCAGATAGCTCTCTTGATGTGTTCGCTATAATTCTGTTCTGCACCGATGCGGAAGCTGTGTGAAATTCCCCAGTCAGACAAATAAAGCTTCGACGGTCCTCAACCACTGTGTTGAACTTGGAGCATTAACGACTGTCATTATACGATCTTGTAGAGTTGACAAACAAGCCATTAAGAGGTTTTCTGGTGGTTGTATAAACAGGTGACATGAAGCCACAAAACGAAAGCAGCCTTCCGCTCCTCTATTTGATAAGTCTGCTGAAATTGTTCGTAAATAATGGTGGTAATCTCACCTTGTTCTCCATCTTTTTGTTTTGTTCCCCTCCCCCCACACATACACACACTATCAGCCCCGCAGTTGTGGCAGAAAATGTAGGGTTAACTAAAACCATCAGGCTGTAATGCGGCTGTGTTAAACAGCAATTTCCAGACACGGGCCATTCGATGTCTTTCCAGAAAAGACCCACATCCTTTATTGTTTATCGATTCAGCTAATAATAATAGTAATAACAATAGTCCAGCTGTAACAGCCTATCGGCACCTGGCTGCCATGCCACCCGATGGGAGCACCGGGGTGAGATACCGCCAGGTTGCCCACGCCTGGACAGGTGTAGTCGAGATATCGGGTTTTGTTCAAATCACGGCCCTTTGGGTCACTATGTGCGCGCCTTAACCACTGAGATATTTCGAGCTGCTGGGTAAGGAGAATTTCTGAGGGTGGCTTCCGACTATGTGGTCCTACTTCAGGCCAAAACTAAGAACTGCTACAATCACGTGACAGAAAGTGGCCAATCACCGCACCGATTTACAGGCCTTTTATTGAACCACCCCAAGGCGAACTGGAATTTGCAAGACGAAACAGAAACTGTTAGTAGTGATGCGCCTGACAGTCAGGCACCCGCTTTTAACCTCCATTTGCTTTCAATCTACATTATTTGAGTTTTTAAACCCACTGGCTACACAGTTTTGAGCACAGGCCATTCTTTATTCTCAAGGTGATTACCGCTCACCTGGCAACCGCCTGAGCTGGGTTTGGTCTCAAGTATTGTCTTGAAGTGACTGAGTCAGTAAGCTGCACTCATCTTATGCATTAACTTATGACGGCTGTAATCCCATGAAATCTACTTAAATGAACCGACCAAAAAGATGTCGCGAACGTTATGCGGAATGGGGATTTCCAATTTCATTTCGAGTTAATGTGCCAACCGTAGCTGCTCTGTTCACACTGAGCATCTTTCATTCAGTCTTTCTTAACTTTCTTCTAACCCCTACCCGTAATTCAGGGAAGGAGCGCCATATTGTATGGAAATTTCACTCCACCCAAGTGTTCCGGGCGTTCAGCTTCTCCACAATTCCTGTCTCTGCTGAACGGTCTTCTGGTGAAATCTCCTCGAAAACGCCTATCCCCTGCTCAAGTGATTCATCATGAATTCTGGCAGTTCCATTTACAAGATATTGATACAATGTCTTCGACAACCGAACCGGTGTTTACGGAAGACACTTCATCGGTTTCCAATAACCAGGTTTGTGATTTATCCCTGATGTTCGTTCTACCTTTATTCCAATCAGCCGATAGTGATCCAAGGTGAATTCAGCTTTCCTAAACAACGTACTTCACGTTACCAACATTGAGTCAATAAACAGTTTGTGACTGTATGTGACTGTGCGCACAGAATGTGGTTATGTGGTTCGCGATGGTAGTTGAACAGGCACACATGCGCGTTGCTGAACAGGTGAGAATTCCGCAACCTTGTTGCTCATACCTGCCTGTCAAGTGAAGTTCACCGTGGAACTGCAATCGATCGATACGATTTTGTCTAGCAGCATTCACCAATTACACACGTCCACTGAGGATTCGCATGGTTCCCGGCATTCAGCACTGGATTTCGCAGGTTGGTGGCGCAGCAAACTACCCCGAGGTTGATCATTTACTCCAATTGTTCGATTTATTAGCCGTCTGAAAGTCACAACTTTGATTGCCCTTACTCTGCAGTTGGTGCTTGTAAGCGTAAATATCCTGAGGTACGGTTGCATACTGTCTTCATGTTATTTCCAAACAGTTTCCACAGGTTTTTCTTGGCCGGTTGAATTCATATGTCAGTCGCAGTTCCTTGGTGAAAGCTCCTCCAGACTTCTCACTTCGAACGTTGGTGTGCATCTGTTTCCGCCGTCTGCTCCTCACTGAGACTTCAAAAAGGCTTAAAGACGACTGTCATTTTGGATGAGTGGAAATTTCGGTGAAGCTTAGGAGGGAAGTTTGTTGTATGTTAAGGGAGTGAAGCGGAAGCAAACGAACTACTGGCAGTGAACTGGAGTGGGCTCTTTCCTAACCGCATGGGGTAGTCTGTCAACTGAGATGGTGGGGAAACTGGATGATCGTCTCTCCAGTGCACTTGATTCGCCGTGTATCCGTCCAGTGGTTTGCTTCAGCACCACAAGTGTGTCCCATTAGTGACTCCCACATTGCAGGTTGGCGAAATGCCGATTGTTTGAACTGAGTGGTCTGAGGTTGGGATCCATCTCCAGGTGTGGCCGGTGTAGTTGACACGACCAGAAGATTTACTGGGTCAGCGTTCGGTGTGACCGCATTATTCTGTTCAAGATTGATTATTTAGATGCTTCCCAGGGAGTGCTCTCTGTTTTGGGGATTAACCCACATGCATAAAGTCTAAATCTGTCGCGGTTCTCACCGATCCACGCATACGAACAAACTTTGTAAACAAACCGCATGATGAATCATCAACTGAAGAGACCTGAACCTGGTGCACAAGACCTCTAGTAATTTCCTTTTCGCCTACCTCTTGATCGTAGATTCAGTCGTCTGCACTAGTCAACAAGACGGTTGAACCGACATTCGGCACCTATTTACTGTGTTTGTTGAAAGAGAACTCGCTGATTGGTTCTCCGTCTGTCTCTAATCTCGGCCAACCTGGTAACCTACTCGCTTGACTTGACAAGTCTTGTGCCAATCGAGTATCCGATTGCTTTCCAAACCTTTCTAGGATGGTGTAATGATTTTCGTGTATAGGAAGCCAAATCCTTATAAAGCCAACCTGTTTTTACGCCTGCCGCTCAAGATGTGTTTTGCAAACTTAACGACTGTTGGGATACTCAATGCCAAATATCTTTTTGATTGAGTGTGGAAATAAAGTAATCCGTTATTCATGTTTCGGAGAAGTCCTTACTCTGCTTCAAGCAAGTAACCTAAACACCCACGTGTTCCCAGTAGACCGGTTGTTAAATAGAGGGAGAATTTATAACTAAATATAGCGATTCAGTTCAATTTATCAGCTGTAAACCGTGTACCATAGGCACAGTGGTTCCAGCTGCTACAGTTTTGATCACCGGAAAACGGGAATGTGGAACGTACAACCAAGCTTTGGAGGTTCGAGCGCCACTGACTGCGTGATTGGGCCATTTCTGCCAGTGTCATTAACCACTGGTGATTTGAGTCCCGGGGTCCCTATCCAGGGAGACGGCAGTTGCCCGCCCGACTAAGTTTACTGGTTAGTGTTTTCGTACTTCGCTACCAGGTCATACACTGTCCACCCCTCAGTCGCTTCCACTCAGCACAGGGCTGGGCGAAAAGAGCTCTGCGGGGCAGACGGTCTTCTAGCATGCGGAGTACATGTCCTAACCAGCGCAGCCTTGTGATGCGTGAGTAATTCATCTATCGCGAGAGAGTTCCTTCTTCCTCAAACCATTTGGCGTACTGCAGCATTACTAATCCGATGTTCCCACCAGACCTGACCAATGCTTCGCAGACACCGATGATCAAACACTGACATCTTCCGTACGTCCTCTGCGCGTAGGGGCCACGTCTCTGATCCATGAAAAACTAAATATAGCACCCAAAAATAATTCAGTATGAACGTGGTTAGTCAGTATCTTGGTGTGCTTCCAAAAGCCCGGTTGATCTTTATGTTTACGTCGCTCACCACAAAATAAGACCAGGTGAGTAATCTGCAAGTCTGATTGGTGTTAACTGGAGACATACCTTAATCCCAGCCGAGTCACCTGTTTATGATATACTTCGCCCGAATATGTTGTTACTCCGTGTTTCAACCGGGAGGGCATTCAAGATAGCCAAGTAATTTGATTGATTTGGTGCAGTCCAAAACTGATTTCGCTCTTTCTGAAGCTCTTCATATGTGTATGGACCCCGACTTTCCATCGATCTTGTTTCTAACTGGTGCATCAAAGTGTACGCATGTGTTGGCGAATTAATTAACGTGCGACTTAAGTTACTACCTCGTGTGTATTATTCTTCAGCCGTATCTGCTGCTCATTTCTGCCACCAAACGTCTGACGCGTCTACGAAATTGGTTGATGTCTACTCGCTCCAATTTGTGCCACACCAATTTACTGACCACCGTGGCAAATGATTTCCTCTCTGCACAAGCTTTTAATTTGGTACTTAAGTGAGGAATAAGTTGGAAACTCGGGGTTGGGCCTATCTGTCGAACAGCACCAATGTTCACAGCGACAGTGGACTTTTAAAGAGTTTCCGTACCCTTATGAGTAGTGTGTTATGACAAGAAAATATCGTCTCGACTGATTTACGACGTGCAGTCTGTGCAACAGGTTCAATTGAAGAACATTACAAACGGGAGACTCAGTTACATCTCTCTTGAACATCAGTGTAATTTGCAAACTAGTGTTTATCGACGGTAGCGTGTGCGTTCCGGTTGAGAACTAAGTACAGAATCGAGGATTAAAACTACCTGATGAACCCCAAGGAGAGTGAAGTTCGTAGTGGATTGTCGAAGTGTCCTTGTAAGTAGCTTATTGTCAAAAATATCGGATCGTTCAGCTGTAACACCTTTCCGGTGCCTACTGCTGTGCCACCAGAGGGAAGTACGAGGACTGGGATACTGCCAGGTTGCCCGAGCCTAGACAGGGCAAGTCGAGATGCAGAGATCGGGTTCGAACCACGTACCTTCCGATCAGTAAATTCGCGCTCTAACCACTTGAGCAATCCCGACCGATACTTTTTTTAACCGTAATTTTGCCCACACAAACTGAATTGGCTTTGAAAAGGAGTACAAACAGCTTTCACGCATAAGGCAGTAAGACTTGGCTGCTTTTGTGGTTCAGTAGAGTTCCATCCATCCAGCTATTCACGCGTTTTCTCTGAGACATTCATGGCACACGTTTCCGAATGAATCCACCCAACTGTTTGTGTTTGCATATTCTGTGTGTGAAAAAAAACAAGTATAACCAATTATCGATTTCTGTCTTTGAGTTGCCAGACAGAGCACCCAAATCTCTATGTGTGCACGCAAAAGAAAACCTGAAAACACAAATGGTTTGCATATTCTGTGTGTGACACATTGTGCCTAGGATGTCACATTCAATGTCACTTTTTTAAACTCCACAACCGCATCCCGAGTCGCTGTTCTTGTGTATCTTGGCTTCGTTCTTTAACGCTCCACCCACAAATGTGAGCATTTGCATCTACTTTGCATATCGTGTTACCAAACAAAAGTTTTAGAAAACCGCGTGGGAGCTGAAGGTACGCAGCAATTCCGCTAGTGAAAGAGTGTATTTGACATCTTCGAAAAGGCGTTATGCTCTGAGTAAAAGACTGGTCCGATAAATCAGCAAAGCAATAATAATGACGGGTGATTTCCAGAAATCTTTGCATTGCTTAAAAGTCCCAGGAGAGAGTTTCTCATTTTTATGAGATTTTTTGTCTTACGCTGTTTTGACGTTGAACAATTGCACTCAGTACCTCGGATTATGTGATTTACTTAGTTCAGACAGCTAATAAATTGGTACGTAAATACAGCACTGTCACTGGACTTTTAAATGGGGGGATTGAGAAGGGAATTATACATTGAAGGCAATAGCTTGGATGTACGAGCGCCATTGAGGGCACTCAATGGATGTTAGAATTAACATCCAAAGCACCTTTCTTATCACTCATTTCAGCCACACCACTCCTGTTGCCTCACACTTATTCTTGTTATCTGGTCTGGAGTAATCGTTTTGAAGAAAGGTGCAAAACTGTTCAAACGGGAATGGCGCCAGCGGAATTTCTAGAGATCCCGCAACTAATTTTGAAAAATAAGGACTAGCAACAGGTGTCAGGTGGCTGTTACTCTGTATTTCACAGGACGCACAGGACGTATAGACGTAATACACTACTCACAAGGTTGCTGAAAACTCTTCGACAGCCCACGACCGGTTTCGCCCTTCTGGGGCTCATCAGGTAGGCGCAGTCCCCGAGTTTCCGTCAGCCTTATGTTCTACTTGAACCCAAATCGCACGAAATTAGCGAAATAAACTCATTTGGTTTTTTGAGAGACTCACCTGGAACCCATGTGAATCTCTCGTTTATGATGTTCCTAAGCAACTGAATGTGCTGCACCAGGCCGCCTCATGTTTCAGTTGGTACGATATTCAAAATATCGCGATACATCTATAGAGGTAATGCACTACTCATAAGGTTGCTGTCGCAAAACCAAATTTGTTTGCAAACGTAAGGTAGCCTTTCTGCGGGCTATTCTTTGCTTCGTTAACCCGGGAACGACGAAAAAAGTCGGTCGTACATCTGGGCGGCAATTTGAATTCTGGATAACGGATTGAATGTGGTGAAGCTGTGTGGCACCGTTTTGGGTAAACGAAGCCATACGTCGAAAAATCTTCGACCACTTTTTCATTTTTTACGGAGGTACATTTCAAAATTTGCCTTGTTGGGGGCCTTAGGTTTACCCAGGGTGGTTAGATCTGTCAGTATTCTGTTTGTGTTTGATTCTTACTGGTGCGCCGTCTTTAACTAGTATTGTATGTTTGAGAATTTTCAACCAAGGCCTATCGCATGAAACCTCAAATTGACTAATGGAACAGAAGTCACTCTGGCTCCTGAGTGAACGGCATTCAGATACAAACCGATCGAAGCATTCGATACAACACGCAAGAATGATATATATATATATATATAGAGAGAGAGAGAGAGTACCACTACAAAGTAAATAGGCAAATGCCCTTCTACGGCGACTGTTGATGGGGCTGGTCAGAGATGGCCGTTCTAGAGGTGTCGTAGCTAAGTGGTTGTCCACCTTCACCACTGCGAAAGGTTGACTAGACTTGATATTTTTTGTGAGCTGTCCCCTCTCCGGAAGGAGTTTTCTATTAAAAGGCTCCGAGGCTAAACCCAAAATTGGTCCCTTTGTGGGGGTGGGGTGTCCCTCAACGAAAGAAATTGTGTATGGTGGCCCGTCGAGATTGGTCACCATCGCAACCTGTTTGCTGTTGGGTGACATGTGTTCAGCACCGCTCAATATTGGGCTACCTCTTGACCTGTACTGATCGTTTTTTTATCCGTTATCTGTGATACACGAGGTACTTTCGGTAGCTGAGAATACCCCCTTCCTGTTGCTTTGCTCAACCGTGCACTGCGGTTTCCTGTTGGCAATGCGATTTCTTCACAGTCAGACACTACGTATGAGTGCTGGGTATTGTACCCAGTTTTCAGAAGAAACTTTATTCCTTTATTTTCGGCACTTAGAACTGAGTGACTTCCCTTTCGACCCTTCATATCTGAGAGTCACCGGCGTCCTATTCTGTGCGAGAGACTCTGTCCTAATAGTACACTAATTTCTCGCTCCCCCATTGTTACTATATCCGAGAGAGTATGCATCAACGGATGGTTGTTAGCCAAGCACTCGGCGTCACCGTCTTGTTTCTGTTCCCTACACATGAAGGGGCTGCAGACTTCCATACTGGATGGGAACCCCGTTAGAACAACTGGTGTTCCAGCTGAAGTCGGTGCGAACTCCATAAATGGCAGTTTTTCGTCGCAAGGTTGCAACGAGTGGTCTACTCAGTCAACACTACATGTACGATTAAGCGTGCCTTTTGAGGCTAGCTTGTTATGTTGCTGAATTCGTTTTTATGCCTGTAACACAGGTCTATGGTTTTTTGTAGTACGTCTTCATTACCGATTATTATTACTGTCGTCATTACTTGACTTGGACTGCAGAACGGTCAAGGCCAACCAGCTGTCCTATTAAACGGCGTGAAGAATTCCCAAGAAGCCGAGAAAGTATACATTCCGGGAGAGCTGGTCTCGACCGAAGCGCGTGAGCCACCAGTTGAGGACCGGGTTGCCACAGACAATCAGCGTTCGAATTTACCGAGCCTAGATATTCCGGCAACAACTATGCATGCGGACGCTGCCAACTTCACACTGCATGCAATGTCCAACGTCAGTCCTTCTCCGTCCAACCGAGCTGCGTTTGGGGAGCCGGAATCTGAACGTCCAGCGATACAAGACGCGGATGAACAATCGAAAACCGGTGCATGGGAACCAAGTGCTCGAATGGTTCAGAGCGAATACCAACGACCTTTGTCTAGTAAGTTTCCTTCTGGGTTTTTGTATACTTCAGTAGTTTGTGAAAGTTCTCATTCTCACTCCTCAAGTACGAGATATCATCAAACGAAAGACGACTGAAATACAACATCCGGGACTTGTGCTGGATGATTCCTTTATTACTAGTTCCACATATTTTCGTGAAATCGAAGGCAATAAATGTAAACCCCAGGGATTCAGGTGGAGAATAACAATACAGACATCTCGGGTAAAAGAAAATGAATGCCTGTCACACACCGTCTTTTGCTGTGCACACCAAAGGGCTCCAGTAAAACTTGTCCATAAGAGGCAGTGTTTCTTAGACCCCGATCGGCTTGTCGTTAATTTTTACTAATTCGCTTAACAGTCGTCAAGAGACACTAACCATAATCCCACGGGGCCGAAAAAGCCCTCTGAGAGAAATAACATCGTCAAATGACAGAGTTTGTTCACAGTATTCATTCATTCGGACCGTGCGCATGTCGGTGGATGAGCTCATTCTGCCTAACTGCTAGTGTGATGTTGTATTTCAACAGCAAGTTATCAAGACTGACCTGATTACCGACACCTCGAGAATATTCATTTTGTCCCAGGCCGTTGGGTGGTCACATGAGGGCTTGTTGCCACAACTGACCGTCAGCTGAACCAAATTCTGATATTTGCGTTCGGGCTTACTTTTGCATGCGCGTTTACAGGTTAGAATCAACCGACATAGTTTCTCCTCTGAGGTTCGTTTTAACCTTACCTTGGTAAACAGAGACTCGTCTCTTTGTTACGCAAGACCTAAGCTACACACTATCGTGATGTGTGCTTATTGGAACCTTGCCTACCGGGGGTATTCGCAATGCCCTTGATCGCATCCGTATCCATACGAGGACTCATCGTCTTTATCCACAACTACACATTTTGAGAATCGTGAGGAACGATGCCAATAAAAGCGACCGTTCTCTCCCCGAATCGAAAGCTTCTCGAATGAAACGAAGTGGCCGCTCACAAATAGCTATTCTTTTCAAATGACAAAATCTTGGTGTCCTTGCGAAATACAAATCTAGGTAGAATGGGGGTGTTTAAATACCAGTGACTTCATACCAGAGATCTACAAATGGTTCCTTCACGTTCTAGCAGAAACACTGTAGTGGTTTTCACACATCTGAGAAGGGTCGGCGGAGTTATCCGCTTCATATTCAGTTGAAACGGACCCTCGCAGATGAGAGATTCAGCGAGATGGCTCAAGTGGTTAGAGCGCGAATCTACTGACCGGAAGGTCCCTGGTTCGAACCCGGTCTCTACCTCTCGACTTCCCCTGTCTAGGCTTGGGTAACCTGGCAGTATCCTAGCCCTCGTGCTTCCCTCGGGTGGCATGGCAATTAGGCACCGAAAGGGTGTTACAGCTGAACGAACGATTCATTTCAGTTTCCTGTCAAAACCGAATTTACTGTGCAAATGAAACTATTTGTCACAATATACGTGTTCCATAGAACATTGGGTGGAATTCTCAACACATTATGAGGCTATTGGACTTTCGGAAAGAATACAGCCATGTGACACAAACCTGTCACTCACCGAACGCATTACAATCGTAACGCCGTCCGGATGTAAGTCATTCATACGTCTTTAAGAAGCGAACTCCCTTCTTGAACAATCGGTTCGTTCATTCTGCATGTGTACACGTCAGCATAGCAAGAAGGTTTAGGCCTGATGTACTGGTTTCTATTTGGTATTCTGACATACGTATCTCCAAGCCTTCTCAAATTCAACAGTTGAGTTCTCCCAGTTTGTATCCCTTGTTGGTGTTCTTATTTTATAGGTGTGTATTTTGGTCTCCCAATTAATGCTGATTGCAAAGTTGACGCAGCGGAAAGCCCAGTTCGACTTTGTGCGGTAATTTACAGCAAACTGTTTATCACAACAGTAAACTCGAGATGACTCATTGGTTAGGGCAGGAACTTACTGACCGGAAGGTCCGTGGGTCGAACTCAGTCCCGGCTTCTCGACTGCTCCTGTCTAGGCATGGTGGTGGTCTGGCGTAACAGCTGGACCCCGAAAGGATGCTGCGGCTAAAAGAATATGTTAAATGTAACACAACAATGTAATCTGCGTGCGCCGTTAGTTTCAATCTTTTCAAGGATGATGTTTCTTTGAGGATGTTTCTTTCTCGTCGATGTTTCCTCATCCATTTACCAGGCATCGATCTCCGATCGAAAGCACAAAGATATTGTATGCTAAAGTTCTTTGTTCGCAGCTGCTTCCTGAGTGTGTCCGAGCTGTCCAAGCCGTTGTTTCCATCATAATCAAGGGCGACGGAATAGTTTTTGTCCTCATTACTACTGAGACTCAGACCTCTGGTTTGTGCTCACTCCTCTTTCGACGATATGATACAATTATGATATCATGTATGGCGGAAAATTTAGACGAATATATATCTCTTGCGTTCGTACTCACAAAGTTGCCTTCTCCATGGCTGTACAAACCAGGGTCATTGCCGACATTGCAGTGCGGTTATGTGGTACGGCCCATAAGTTTTAGAGACTGCGGCGAGGTTTACGTACTACTACCAGACGGAGTTCCAACAACAGACAGTCATCACCGTTGTTCCAACCGATAGACTTTGGTCGGAGCTCATCAGTTGATGACTGTCCATTGTTGAAACTCCTTCCACACTTCCGGGGGTGAGATGGCGCAAGTGGTTGGAGCGCTAATTTACTGACCGGAAGGTCCGTGGTTCGAGCCCGGCCTCTGCCTCTCGACCTCTTCTAGGCTTGGGCAACCTGACAGTATCCCAGCCCTCGTGCTTCCCTCGGGTGGCATGACAGCTAGGCACCGGAAGGGTGTTACAGCTGAACGATTTTTTTCCACTCTTCCGTAGTCTCTTCCTAGTCTCTTAAGTTTTAGTCCAAACGTCCAATTGGAAGCTACTCATCAGTGCGCAAACGCATCCACAGTAATAATTTTTTGAAAATGGTTTTGCAACCAATTGTGTGCAAACGTCGGCTACTTTTTACCTCCGACAGTGCTGTGTTAATGACGGTGGATACGACGTTGTCGTTGCAGTAACTAACCCTCCTAATTCAGGTCACATTCCAGCACCGAAATCCTTCACCCGCTCTATTGTGCACCGTGCGATAGACTGGAATAGGTTGTTCATGCGTTAAATTTTATCGTCAGCGAAGCTCTTCACAATTTCGTTGAAGTACGCCTCCAACGCATTCCACCAATGAAATCTAGCTATTATATTTGACGCGAGTAAGTTGAATCCCCAAGCTTTGTTCATTCTGCTCTGACGTTTGCATCCCATCTAACCTTTTGCTAACCCAAATACCAGTGCGGCTTGCCTCGGGTGCTGGTATTTTTTGCCGTCCTCATCTCTTAGCATGTGCGACATCTGAGAAAGCATCACGGGATGTCGAATTCCTCATAGTCCACAGTCTTGTTTACTCGACTCACTGGACTGTTTGCTGATCATTTCGCCGTAGCATTCGTTTCGAGTGCTCCCTGTTGACCGTAACTGGTTGTTGATATACCCCCAATTGGTCCGTAGTAGAGTGTGTGAGGAACCTGATATCATTGACAGAAAACTTTCGTAAGCCTTCGAACTTATTCAAAAAGTGTTGACACAACTTTACACCCGAATCCTTACGTGGTTTGACCAGTTATTGTTGGCAGTCAACTGAGGCTTGTCGAAACGTTGACCGGCTGATGCCTAGCGGGCCAAGGCCAGGAGTTCCATTCCTTGACATTTTTTAACGAGTTCTTCATGCCTAAACACTGACGGACGCTTCCCAGATCATAATGTAAACTCTATTTCCGTCTCTGAGCTATCACCTTCTATATTTAGATATCCCATCCTGCTGGACTAATAATTTGGCGCTGACGTGAGCGGTTTTCACTGTGCAGACATGAGCCAGCAGTTTTAGCATGTACGCCCTCAGTTGACTTTAGTTTTTATTTAATAAGCTCCGCTGGACGGAAGCAGAAAACAATTTCCTTTCCCACATTCTTTAATGGGGCACCGGTGATTAAGCGTTTGCAACGAAATCGCACAGATCAAAGACGCTCAAGGGAACGTTGCCAACTCATATCACTGAGTTTTCAAGATTGTGGTTTCGCTGAGCGACTCTTCTAGGAACCGAAACGGCAGGTGATTCGAGTTAGCATGTGAACTGCTTATGACTTTTCTAGTCCAGGCTTCTTTAGACTAGTGTGATACACTGTCGTCTAAAAAACTTGGACCTTTTGATTCGACTTGTTGGAACTGCGATGAATTAAGAATTAAGCCGGACTTCGTGCGCGGAAAGTGTTCACAACCCTCAGTTTTCTGTGTTGTTCGATCTGGTATGCGCTTTAAGTATGCACTTGATGGGTGCATGATAGGTTGTGAGGACATATAACCGTCCTGCATGTTTATCAACCTCCAAACCTAGTAACCAGAGATTTCCATTCCTCTGAACGGACGTATATGTCCAGTTTCGGTATAGAGGTTTCATCCGCTTGATGCCACTGTGACCACCATTCAATCAACCAGTCGGAACAGCTACAATTGCCGCTGTGGGCGCGTCAACGCGTTGGGTGGCAGGAACATGTTTCACTCTCTGGAGAGCTTGCAAGCATCCTGCCCTGTTCGATTGGATTTAAACCGACTGACTGTGAGTGCGTCGTTTATTTTAGTCAACCACACAACAGTGGTGCGTGAATCTTTTTAAATCCTGGAATAAATAGAATAATGGAAAATTGAGTTTCGGTGTTTCATGGCGAAACACCGATGAGCCAGTTTCCCCTCAGGCTGCGACGAAGCACTTTCAGATTGCCTTGGGTCGTAACAAATGGTTAGAGAATACTAGTTACCGCGGTCACGAAAGGTCAGTTAGATTCGTCCCTTGTCTTACGTAGTAGTCTGCACTTACTGTCGTTTATGCTTCTGGGAGCCATTCAGGTGCGGTAATCTTTCGGTCGTGTAACTCGAAGGAGGCACGAGAGTTGAGATACTTCCAGGTTACTCGGACCTAGGTAGAAACAATCGGAAAGGCTGGATTGGGTTCGAACCACCAACCACGGACCTCTTGGCCAACAGTTTCATGCCCTGACAGCTGAGCTATCCCGTGCACTAGTTGGAACAGCTTAACCTTTTTCGCTTACTTCAATAGCCTTTCTCACCTTGTTTTCTTTTCGCATACCCCAACCCCATGCACCCGGACCTTGTGACAGGTGTGGTTGTTAACCGCCTCATTGCTCTGTGAATAGCCATATTTACACCCATTCGCAGCATGCGTCGTGAACCTCATAGTTGCAAAGGCTGACTGCGCGCTCACAGAAACTTAACAAATTCGATTGAGTTTCTCTTTTTCGTTCATTTTACGCATAATGTACACCCACTTGTTTTTTTTTAACTATTTTTTCCTATTTAGGGAACGAAGACGATGTCACACGGACCGAGACGGTTCGCATGAGAAAAGTTTCGATAGCAGATGAAGCTATGCTTGGAGAGTCCGGTGGAGCGACTTCTGATGAGGCCAAGTTTACACCACGCCCGGTGCCGCTAGCTACTCGTGCTGACCTTGCAACAACTTATCCTTGGGGTGATGATTCTCCGAATCTACCTCATGAGATGCGATTGATGGTTTCTTTATGGAGCTATGTTCAAGGTATTCATCCTTCGGAATCGGCCACCCGAAAACAGCGCCTGAGTGTTGGTACATTGAATCAGCTATCCAGTTGGCGTCCACGACCACTGAATGACTACGTACGGTGGATTCGGGCTTCCCCTCCAAGCAAAGTGGAAGGGCTCGCTTATGTTTATAATGAAGCAAAGCTGCGCGCAGATCCGATTGAAAACATTGAAGCACATATCGCCGAGGTAAGTTTGTTGTCGGTTCTTCTAACCGATTTGAAACTGACGATGACTGATGTACTGTTTGTTGTACTGCTTGTTTAGTGACAATATATCCACTGGAAATTCTCAGATAACGTTTGAACTGTTTGCTAACGCCGACTGTTCTCATTGAATATATGATTTGGTTCAACCTACGTATTCGTGAGTTACGGCCATCTGTTGTCTATTCTAAAGCCAGTGGTGAATACGCACGCAATACGGTAGATAATATTTCCTGAATGAAGTAGATTCGACCGTCAAGCTGTAGCACCCTTTCGGTGCCTAGCTGTCATGCCACCCGAAGGAAGCACGAAGGCTGGGATACTGCCAGTTTACCCAAGCCTAGGCAGGAGAAGTTGAGAGACAGAGGTCGGGTTCGAACCACGAAACTTCCGGTCAGTAAATTCGCGCTCTAACCACTTAGCCATCCAGCCCCTTCCTGAATGTAGTGGTTAGGAAATAGCCTTATTATCGACTCCTCTTGTTTGTCTGAAACGGGATACGGTAACAGTATATGGTTTAACTATCTGGTTTAACTACGACTGATGAGACACGCGAAACCCAGAGAATAGAAGCATTTACTTTGAGACTACATCAATGGGTGGAAATTTCGTTTGTGCTGAATTTCGTTTTCTTTTACTGGTGGACAATTATATTATTGACAAAGATGTCTGAAGTAGTATGAGCTTGTCAGATCTGAAATTCGTATCTAATCAAGACCTAATACGATCATCTTACGAGCGTCAAGCCCCCGACACACTTTCCGGCCCTCCGACTTAATCGATCAATTGACTCTCGGCTCCTCATGATCAGTCGGCGGGTTCTAACTCATTCATCAGTGGCGTTTAACTTCTGATCGTTACAACGCAGTACTGTATTGCCACCATATTCTCTGGTCGTCCACGGTTTCGCGCATCTAGTCTTCCAGTGCATCCTTTGTCACACCGTCACCCATGAATGTCCGTAACCAGCACCCAGTTTAAGGTGTCACCCAGATAGCATGATGCGATATGTGTTATCCTAAATGAAGCTGTCGCAGTAATGGCGGATTGGTTATTGATCAAGTTGTTGAACTTCACTTGTCGACACCACATCACTCCTTTTGTGGCTTTCGTATTAAGCAGGTCCTTTGGGCCATGCCTAACGGAACATGTAACTCAACGACCACCAATCTAGTTGGGTACCCTTTCGGTTCAGATAGTTAAAGTGACGTTTCAGCATGCTGGTCATCTGTTGCCACGGCAGGAAATCACACAAACAAGCTACAATCTAAGGTTTCATTGTGGCGATGATTACGGCGTTACGCGCAAATTAACGAGAGTCGGTCGAGACATCGCACAACTCACGAAAAAACTTTGGTCCCCGCATTTCGGTTGTAGAAAACCAGGCATTCGTAGGACGCATATGTCAATGGACGGGAGGCCAAGTATGTCTACCGTTTGGGTAATAATCGGAGCCATGATAGCGTATTCCCCTAGTTTTTATCGATCTGAAGGCTGCCTTTGACTCTGTCAATCGTGAGAAACAGTGGCAGTGTCTGGTGATCAAAGCTATCCCTTCTAATTTATATCCATCCTAAGGGCACTGTATGCTAACCTCAGTGAGTGCATCGGGGTGTCCGGCAAGCTGTCGCCTGAGTTCAGCACGTCCAGTGGCTCTTCAACTTTGTTACTGAAGTGCTACTCGAAGCTCCTCTGCCTGAAACTTCAAGGATTGAAATATTCCCACGACTTTCACTCACAGACGTCGAGTTGTCCTTGGTTCAAATCCCTCAAAGATGCAAGTCTTGTTAAATAACTCTAAATAACTCTTCCGTATGGTTAAGTACGCGCACTACATTTGCGAAGATACTACTACAAAACTGAGATGGATCTAATCCCAAACGTCATCCTTTGCAGATGAACCTATTGGCGTGGCATTCCAATTTGTTTACCTGGGCAGTTGTATAGGTCCCGGTGGAGATGAGATTACTTCTCGAATCGGGAAGGCCAGAACAGCTTTTGCCGACCCCCTACAATTATGACGCCGACGTGCCGTCAGTTTGTTTGTCAACGGCAGAGTTTACACTGCGACGGTGCGACCCATATGTGTCAGAGTCGAGGCCTCTACACGCAGAGGGTCTGGCGGGGACATCGAATTAGCAATGCCAATGTACGCCAGATGGTCTTAAGAAGAAGGAACTCTCACACGATAGAGAAGCTACTCATACTTTATAGGTTACGCCGGTTAGACATTCACTCCGTATGCTAGAGGACCGCCTGTATCACAGAGCTCTTTTCGCCCAGTCCTGTGCTCAGCGGAAGCAACCGAGTGACAACAAAATGTGAAGACACTAACCAGTCGGGTTGTCAACTGTCACCTCCATGGCAGGGGGTGCCGGAGCTCAACTTATCACTGATTGGTGATACTGAAAAACATGGTTCAGTCAGCGCTGCTGGATCAAAACCATTTCTTTTCGAGAAACGAACCTTGACCCTCAAAAATCCCCTTGCCACCGGACTGCGTAGCTGAGATGAAGTTTCAGTGTTACCGAACCCAAATCGACACAATTTATATGTCGAAAGGATTGAGCTTACTAGGACAAAGGTGCAATGCCTCTCAGTTCACTATTTTAACAAATCTTCAAAAATTGTGATTGTGTGCATCAATCACTGAAACTCGACCAGTTCGTCACTGTCGTCTGCCTTTGCAGCATGACCGATCGTTGCACCTGTACCCCAGAGAATTCCCTTATCTGACTGGTGTGTGTACGGGAAACATCCCACGTTGTAACAAGGCTTTCTGAACAAAAGCGCAAAACTTCTGCATTCCTGCGACTGAGTTCATTGACGTGCAGCTGCACAGAATCACGCATGATGCTTGGTGCTGGATACACCGAAACGCATCGACTTTAATTCTGTGGATCAGCTGATGTTTTGAAGAAACTAATATGCTACGAAACTCACTCACTTTATGAACTGACAACTGCAGTTTCTGTCGTTAATAATCGATAAGCGCGCCTTTGTGCAAGCCGATGTCTTGTTATTTGTTTTTATGTTTGTTCAGCTCAGCAGTTGAGCAGACGTGCATCTTGGTGAAGAGCTGATCATCTGTGACTTTCTGTCAAATTTTACAGCATCTGCTGTTAACATTCACAACTGTGCATTGCTTGGATATCGCGATGGTATTCTATTTTTTCTACAAAGTTCGCACTTCTGTCTCAAGAACTTGCATGACAAGAGGCGGACAGGATTCACCATTTCGATTTTTTCTAAGAGCGAAGGCCCCCAAGAAGTTATCCACTTCTCCAGCCCTGATAGTGTTTACCCTTCATAAAGGCTGTTTTATAATGGAGCGTTTTACCTTCTGGCTGCAGTCGGTGCGACTCGCCTTCTATTGTGGGGACCAGCTGCTCCCCACTGTGCCTGTTTGGAGACGCTGCAAGAAATGGTTGCTAATCGATGTCGCTGGCGTTCTTGTTAGTTTCTTTCTAGATTGCCTGAACGAGGGCCTGCTGATGTAGGCATCTTCCTCATCCTTTTAGTTTGGGTGTTCATACTTGTGGCAGACCTAGTTGTTGCTGTAATGTTCCGATGCTTTTTGTCTTCGGACCATAGTTTTCCAAATGGTCCTAACGCTACCTGTTTCCATCGCTCACCGGGCGGCCATTTCATCTTCATTGTTGCTTCTCTGACGAGATTCTCCTTTCTTTTCTTTCAAGGTCATCGCCTTGTTCCAGAGTCGTCCGTCAGATCCCAACGATAGTTCATCCAACCGACTGGGCCGGGGCTTCTCGACTAGGTCATCCGTACGACATACCAAATCAACTTTAATAGCCTACTCCATCTGGTTAATGGCCTCTACCACTTCCACTGTATCGCGCAATCAGCAATCGACCGCAGCCCGTCACGAGCAGTTCAAACTGTGTGGAATAGCTTACTGTCCAAAGTTTTTAGTCGAGATCACACGTCAGTTGAAATCGAACTCTGTCACCTTGCCGATAGACACACGGGTTGGTCTGTGCCAGCTAACGAGTTTGTTGGCCCATCGTATTGCAAACGCAGCATTTCAACACACCAATGACGATTCCAAACCTGTAACCCGACAGCAAGAGCTACCTTGGAATTCGATCATGCCCAACCTGTCTAGCTGTCTGTCTTCTCTGGTTGAAACTCTACGTGAGCCAGCGTCGAGAACTGGACCGCGTCTGCGTCAGGTAGCGGCTATAGCCCTGGGAGAGGTGGTTACATGTGCTATCTGTTTGGTTCAGTATTCTGTCAAGGAAACGGAAACCACCGGAGTTAGGGATGGTATCTTGTCCGAAATACAACCTAGTCAATGGCAAACTGTTGTCCATCATTTGACTCGATGCCTCGCACCAACTAACTCTGGCTCTGGGTCAGCGTCAGACGGAGCTTCTGTTCTGGATCAGTTCGATTTTGCAGTTACCGATGGTATGGGAAGAGGAAATAGTGCTACCGATACAGGTGGGGCTGGGTTTGAATCCCCATCGTTTGTCAGAGCCACCGAACTGCATGTGCGACTTGGGGCCGCTCGTTCTCTTGACGCCTTCGTGACGACCATCCTCGGATGCCAGTTACATGATCTCACCGTCAGTGGATCCCTTCTCGCCGCCGCAACTGCGTGCACGCAGGCCATTGTTACCGCAGAGGTGGTCTCACAATTGTGGACAAGCGGTATGTGTGATCCTCCAGTTTCCAAACAGATATCTACTGGCATCAACGTCGTCCATCGCAATCAATTACACCAGGAGATTAGTTTATCATGTTCCAGCGCCCTCGCTGCTATCGTACGAATCAATCCCAGTCTGTTCGTTAACGGACTGATTGAGCGAATTGGGGCAACCGCTTTCACGAACCTTTTAGAACCCCCTGCTGGAGGACCAGCCTGTCAGCAAACCAGTCTTGTGGTAAGTTTCCACTGCCTGCATTGTTCGGAAAAATTCTAATTGTTCGGCTATTTGCCCGACCAACTCCGCTGTCTTGCAAACTCGTTCTGAGATTTTACAACTGTTTTCGAACTACTTATCTTGCAACGTGTTTTCCGAAGCATTGTACTTTATTACGTCATTAGCGCCGATCTTCGTGAAGATCCTTATCTGCTTTCAGTAGTGCCGAATCGACGGCACCTAAGTCTTCATGGATCTCCACCACGCCGAGGTGATGCCGCATGCCGCATTTGGCATGTTCTGACTATATTTCGCAGTCGCAAAATAGTTCATAGTTTCTCATTTGGATTTCATTGCCAGCAAGCACCTTACGGCTGCTAGGTCCCGTTGGGATCCATCAGCAGCGTGCGCCTCACGCGTTTCTTGGGTGATCTAAACCCGTGATGTTCTGGACACCATACAATCCAGCAGCAGGTAGCTAATTAACTTTGGAATTAAGCTGCACGCCTACATGATGTAGCGCCACTTCCCAAACGTACACAGCTGAATGCTTGTTGACTTGCCAGTCAGGTGACAAGTTCCCAGCTAACGTAGAAGGAATCAACCGTCTATTGCACACTAAACCATCTGTATCGTCCAAATTAAGTTTTTATCATCACTCAACACCACTTCCCCCTTGTACTTTCAAGTGACGTGATACCTTGCCAACGTGTTGTGTTAAAAAAAGTTGCCTTCATTTTGTGGAGAATGGGGAGAACTTTAAGTTGTAACTTCTGAATCACAGCTGTACAGAACCATGTGGTTTATGGACTGGCTTCATGTGAAGAGTGAACTTGAGGTCCAAGGCTTTTCTGCTGATGAACAACCCGGTCGCACATATGTAAGTCTCATATTAGTCTTCCACACACTATCTTACTTATTTCTGTCTCTGTTATTCAGGTACGTTTGCTTTCAATGGCTGCTACAGGCTTATTGACGCCGTTGGTAAACCAATCGACCGCAAATACTTCCACTACAAAAAACCGACGTCACAGCGGATTCTTAAGTGGTGCCAGTCTGTTCACACGACAGCATAGCGTCTCCTCAGGCGGTGGTGCTGGAACTCCGGCCGCTTGTCGACGTCTACTATCAGATCAGCGCTTTATGACTGCTGTCTTCCGCCACTTAAAAAGTCCACACGCGATGCTTCGTTCAAAGTCCTATTTGTTGTGTTCGGCCATTCTCACTACATGTCCCAAAGACAGTTTCCCTTTGGCATTTGATGCCAATCTACCAGCCTACTTGGAACGAGACTTGAAAGCGACGCGGAATCTCCAAAGCCGGTATGTGGATACGCAGTCAATGAGTACGGCCATCGGTTCCACAGCTGAGATGTCAGGCTCTACGTCTATGGTCTACTTGGCTGCTTGTACCTTGCACTTCACAGACGTTTTGGTTACCCATCTTATTCCGTTGGTGTGCCAGCAGTTGCTCATCTGCTTAGGATGCATTAGCCCCGCAACCTCGACCAGTCGACAATCGGGTGGTCGCAAACAATCACGACCGCACACTATTTTGGGAAATCCCCGTTCCAACCAGTTACCGCCTGCTTCAAGTACCTCATGTTTGAATACGATCGTGGCTGTGCCGAATCTGAATGTAGCTCGTACCTGGCTGCCAGCATTCTCCTGCCTCGCAACACTGCTTAGCACCAGTATTACGGTCCGTATGAGGTTATTGGTTCCCGAATCGATGCAGCTATGCAACAGCAGTAGCAGTAGCAATGACGAGGTGAAGCGTTCCGGTTTTTGTCTTCTCTCGTTTCTCGGTCGAATGCTGGATTTGTGGGCTTCTGTTGATCCAATCAGCTCGGCAGGTGGGTCCCTCAGGCTAATTTTCGATAAAGCGAAGTCGGACTCATTATTTTTAAGTAAAGCACGAGACTGGTCACAACCTCCGTAGCTCATATTTATCTCCTCATCCAGTTCGTTATGCCTATTTTTCCTGGCTTTGAGTAGCCAGTAGTATATAAGACAGTCATCTCCTCCTAATAGGGTCTTCTCTGAAGGGAGACCACGACAGCGTTCTTCGCCAACGACAGCCTAAGATTAGAATCTTCTCTAAGAGAGATCGATTCCTCAGAGGAGCCAAATACCCAGCTTATTCTTGATAGTCAACCCATGCGTAATGTCTCTGTCGTGGCCGAAAAACTTAATAACACAGCAGATCTAAGGTCTTCAAACTACGGCCAGGTATTTAACTTCCCCCCGGGGTATCAAACCCGGGATTGTTTAGTTTGTTTTCCAGCGAACTTTAGTCTACTCATTGAATAAGTCAATCTCGATTTCCTGTGGGAAGCCTGTTTGGAGAAAGACAGGTGTTTATGTTTAGCCCACCGCAATGGATGTTCCGATTGGTTGATCAACTAATGCTAATCAGAGGACAGAGGACCCTCTACAGTGCTTGTGTGTTTTTTCTTCTCGTTGTTTGTACCATAGGATGAAGAATGATTGACTCCTTGGATAAAACCTACCTGCTGCATGCTTCGCCATGAGTACGGCCCACCCATCGTTCCCACTGGTGCTCGTTCGGGTCAGATTGATGTTTTGGCTCTTACACAACACGCCTGATTATTATTTTGCGATTAGCTGGATTACAGTTGATCTCAGCGTCACCAGATATACTGCTTCATCACCTTAATCTAACGATAGGCCTAAATACCGTATGAACCTCGAGGAAGGACTTGGACGACGTATCTTGGTCGTCGTAAATCTACTGCTAGGTAATGAAACCGAGTGACTTATGTTCCGTAGATGAAACATGCGATGGACCCCATAAGCTGTCAGTATAGTACTGTGTCTGTTTGGTGAATTCATCACGCCGTCTTGTTGATAAGGGGTTTGGTGATATTTTCTGATTGATTCGCTCCAAACACTTGTTTGTTATACTTCGTTGTACTTTTATTGGGTATGCAGATGACATTCTGTCCTTCGCCAAGCGGTTTCATATTCAATGTCTTTTGTGTCTGTCCGAAGCTCTGGTCACCTGAAGTCAACTGCTTAGCCGTGTCATTGTGGATGAATGAATGTATTCCCATTTCTATGGACCAAACACAGTAATGTTGGAAGCATTACAATTGTACTGGATGACTCATTTTCAGCTGAACAGTGATGGTTTGCAGTTTCGACTCGGTTTATAGAGCATTTGTAAGACTCTGGCATGTGCATCCAGAGATCGCTATTGGGAGACAGGAGGTTTGATTAGTTCAGCGGGACGGTACCAGTGATTCAAGCCTCATATCGCCAAGAGCTAGGTTCTTATCCGTCTCATAAAGCTTACTGGCTTACCCACTGGTCTCGGTGCTCCGAATTCACACCGAACTCAAGCTTTTTCACAGCTAGATCAGTATAAGTCACTTACGTTATCGGACGTCATTCACAGTATGTCTTACCTGGTAGTCCGGTGTAATCGAAATACCCGAACACCCATGGCTGTTTGTAGGAACCCCCAGAAACCCACGCGTAAACTGAAGAACTTGGTGTAAAGACGAGGAAACATTATGTGAGTTGATTCTATTCGGTAGTACTCAGTAGTACTTCAAGCCGCCACATTTCATTTGGTTTTCGGAGAGCTCACGCAAACCAGACTGTGATCCCTTGCAACCTATTACTAACAATGGTTAGTCTCAAGCTCCTTGGTTAGTTTTTTTTCTCGCTAATAGAACTCCACAGCTATTTGGCAACACTTGCCTTTCTATACAAAAGTGTTCCCTTGTGTTTCTTGTTCATTCTCTAGACGATTTGATGGAGGATAGTAAGTGTACATCGATCTCTGAATGGATTCTATGATGTGAAGCAATGAAAATAAATTGTGGGAATAAATCGGTTCTTTACCGTTAGACACAAAGTACTTTTCCTTAGTTGGCTGTTCAGTTCAAGTGAACAGAAATAGTTTACAAAGAGTTGACGAGAAACCGTTTTCACGTTCAACTGAAGCAAATAGAGGAGCACTGAATCACAGTGGCCAATTCTCTACAAAATCCATGCAACTTTGTTCCCGACCTAACTTTCCTGAAGATATCTAGTTTTGACAGGTACTTTCGTTTGCATACAAATTTCGTTTTAACAAGAGGATTAGTGTATTTCAATATCACGAATATCGTACAAGCTGAAACATGAAGCGGCCTGATGCAGCACATTCAGTTGAATCGGACCGTCAAAAATGAACGATTCAGCTGAGCCTCATGTCAAAACCAAATTTCTCTGCAAATGTGAGTATTTGTCGAAATCTGTCCGATATGGGTTCAATTGAAAAATAAGGTTGATGGTAAATTGGGCACAGTCTCTAGCTGATGAGTCCCAAGAGGGGCGAAACCGTTCGTGGACTGTCGATGAGTTTTCAGCAACCTGATGAGTAGTGTGCTACGTCTAGACAACAGCATTTAGTTTTGGTTTCCTGGCTGGTTACCTAACCAGGCGGGTTGTGGCTAACTACACATGCCAATCACTGAGTTTTTTCGTCAAAAAATTTAGGGAATACCTCTGCTACGTGTGCTCCGGTTAACCGAACTCACTGCGTTCATTGCCTTTTTTGTTTGTCCAACATAGTCTCGGTTGCTGGAGTACACCAGTCCGGAACTGTGGAGAGTCAAGTGCTCACTGTCACATTGACTATCACAGAGGATCTAAGTCAACTGGCCGAGGTCGTCGAAGCGAAACGTCGGGAGTTTGTCTGTCTTGTCCTTCCAGGGCTCGCTCGTCTGGCGGTGGCTCCCAGAGCTCGTCCAGAAACACGAGCCATATGTGTGAAAGTGAGCGTTGACCTATGTTGATGAACCTGTTTTTTTTACATACACTATTTGTCTTATTACTTTCTATCCTTGGTTGCAACATCTCGAATGTCTGCATCGAGCTGGTCATTTTAATAAAACCTTTGTGTTGCAACTGGGGACGCCGTCGGAAGTGCGAGATCGCATTTCTTGGCGTCAACTTGCGTATTGATACGTTATACCTGAAATGTAAGTAGCTCAGCGTTCAAGATGTGAAGCTACTAACCGAAAGTCCGTAGTTCAAACTCAACCTTGGCTTTTCGACCCCTCCCCCTGTTCAGTCCTGAGCGCCTGACATAACCACAGCCCTCGTGCTCCCTCCGATTTGCATGTCAGCTGAGCATCAAAAGGGTGTCACAGTTAAACAATAGATACCACTATGTCTAGAACGGAGATCACCAGGACCTAATTGCTCCATGCTTCAGTCCTTCTGGAATGAGATTTGACCTCTTTTGAGAGGGGGGATGACCTTCACTACGGAGTGCAGCACCATGTAATGGCTGCCAGGAAGTGGATTCACCTGAGGGAATTCTCCTTTAGGTTATTGCACCAGTTCCCCCGGTGAATTTTGAATTCCGAAAAATCCTAACCACCTGGGCCTCGTTTTTTATGGGTGATCGTATTCCGGGAGGACATAGTGCATATTGTTGCGGCTGGAGCTCAGTTATCAAAAGTATCTAATGCACCATTCGTCTAACAAGCCCTGTTGAGCCTAACGGGCTTGATACATTAGAGTTTACTGCGGTCATAACGATAGTCCTACGTTTATAAAAAAACAACCGTTGCAACTCCCGCTCCACTGCCTTCTCCTTGCTATCCGTCATCCGATACCCATAACAAAGTATCCAAACTGTATACACCGGATATACCGGTGGTTTCACGGTCAAAAACAGGATCCTAGTTTAGTCCATCACAAACTACTTTGTTTCGACCAGTAAATGGACAAGACGGCGGTGCATTTGTGCGTGTTCCAATCGCATGTGAGAGTGATTGCAGCGTTGGTCCACATCAGTGAACGGTATGAAATACCAACAGTATGTAGGCGTACTTATGGTTAGGCATGTCGATGAATCCCTACAGCAAACGGTATTTCAGAATTTCACACGGGACGGACAATACCTGCATCTTTACAGCTTTACTGGCTGGTCGAAACTCTGTTTTATACGGCTTGATGTATATGAGGCGAGAAGAAGAGCCGTTTCTGGAAAGAGGTGCTGATTTCTGGCGATTAAACTGAGTGCTTCATCGATCTACTGAACGCTGTCTCTCCCCAAAAGATCACAGCAAGCGAAAAAGTGGTTGAGCAGAAGATAAGGTTGCCTAATGGATGAGCCCAAGAAGGTTGGAACATGTAGTGGGTTGTCGAAAAGTTTTCAGCAACCTCATGAGTGGTGTGTTACGCCGATAAGTATTTCACATTTCAAACGAGATCGGTTGGAAAATGGCACAACACTGGAGTCGCACGTAGCCTCTAAATGAATCTACGGCGTTGTACAACTGCGCTCTATCCAGATCACTCCAAAAGTGCCACCCTAATTCATCAGATTTCTTTGTCCCCCGCCCACGTAATTTGTCAATTTTCTTGCAGTTTGGGAACCATATGCGTCAATAGAACAGCTTTGCTGTCAATCGCTTCCTGTAAACCGGTCCCCAGATAGATCCGAAAACTTCGTTCTCAGTAGATTTGCAAAACTGAGATTAAAAGCTTTTGTCAATTAACGACAGGAGTCAGCCAGCTTCGTGTGGCATAAACGTTTCTGAAGTAGTGCCTTTCGTTTCCATGACTCTGATTACGTGACACTTGCTTTAACATGTTATTGCCTGTCAGTTAGACACTAACTAACCCCGTTTTGTATGTAACCAGCATGCATATAAACAGCGGAAATATATCTTCCATCTCTACTGATGTGAGAGAAATAGATGGGCCCTGTATCAATCCGGACGTGCAACACAGTTAACGCGTATTTTCGTTGACTACGCCTGAATACTTGAACGCAACTCCTTCAAACTTCCCTCGAAGGTGACTGAGTTGTTACTGAACCAACCTACAAAAATAAGTTTTCCAGACTCCGTTTAGTTTTGTGAAACTGACTGGGAACCATGACTAGTCTGTTACTGCAAAGAATACCGAAACATTTCTGGGACCTAACCGCTACGAACTTCAGTACGCAGCCTGCATGCACCAGAGCTCAGTTTTCGGCACATATACATTGTGTTGTTGTTGGTGTTTCGATTCAAACAGAACGACATACTTCAACAGTGAGGTCAGTTTCTGCGAGATGTCCGAACAGCATTTTCATTCCACTTGGTAAGCATCAGCAGCGTGAACATCACGAATCTTTAGGGTGATTCGAACCCTCAACCTTCCTCTCAGTAGTTCAGCATTATACATGATTCGGACACAAGTGACTGATCGGCAGTGTGGTAACTCACTACCACAAAGCAGATAAGCTGATTGGAAATATTGTAACTAACTCGGAGATTGATAATGGAGGTCAGATGCTGAAATCAAACACACAATAAACAAGGAAACAAGTAACTAGGGTCATGGGACCATTGACTGAACTTAAGGATTTCGGGGCCTCACTACCAGGTTGATCAAAATGTTTGTTCAGTTCTAGGAAAACAAACGGAGAGGACTACTCTCAACCGTAGATTTTAAAGATGTTTACTGGGGCGGATCTTGTTGTTTGATCAAAAACTACCCTTTGTTTTCTTACCCCTCGTAATAGTATATCCGTTTGTCGTTTCGGACGGTGTAGGTCCTTCAACGGTTTGTTGAAAGAGACTGTGCCAGTAAATCGATTTTTTTGTATGCTAATCTCGCCAACCTGCGCCCCCAACCCCTCCGGAAACAAACGTTGACGTTATAACAAGGGTGAACTGTTATCTTATCCACATTGACACCACAATAGTAGTTCTATCGTTCACAATATACCAGTTATTTCAAATCAGGGATT
The DNA here is from genome assembly GCA_003604175.2 of Clonorchis sinensis. Taxonomy (NCBI): domain Eukaryota; kingdom Metazoa; phylum Platyhelminthes; class Trematoda; order Opisthorchiida; family Opisthorchiidae; genus Clonorchis; species Clonorchis sinensis. Next base: position 214,347,159 of record CM030369.1, read on the forward strand.
ATCCAACCGCCCTAGTTATCGATTGTTCCGGAAGCGCTCATCACCAATTTTTACTTTTCAGTCAAGTCGAAATATCAGCGCGGAAAAGTATCAAATATGTGACCTTCGCCAAAGGGTCGGCTCAGTGGTTAGAGCGCGAATTTACTGACCGGAAGTTCCGTGGTTCGAACCCGACCTCTGCATCTTGACTTCTCCTGTCTAGGCTTAGGCCACCTGACAGTACGGTCACGGTTAATCAATCACAACAATGGAAACCAACCACAACAATCAGTCTGATATTAATGTGAACTAAACAACCCAGTGGGAAGCGTTGAACTTCCAAATTTTTCATGTCAATTCCTCGCTCAATTGTACACACCGGCGCCTTTGATCTTGCTCCTCTGAGTGAAAGTCGGCTGTGATGAATCATGCTGTATCGTCTTATCCAAAAAAACAGGTTTTAAGCAGTCAGGCACCCCCGCTTTTCAGTTTGTTTGGGTGCCATATTTCCAAGCGGTGCTTTTTACCAAGTTCGTTTACGTTTTAGGAGAACTGCAGTTTTCCTAGTGCTCACTGTTATCCTAACTCTGACCTCCCGGAATTCAATTTGCCTTGTTCTCCCTGAATATAGATCATTGCAAATCTGGCTCAAATCCTTTTGGGAGAAAATGATACTCTCAGCTCGGCGAACAGCATGGGTGATATACCTAACGTACCGGGCAGCGCAGGAACGGAAGTCACAGTGCATCCAGCTGACCGACCGCTAAGTGCAGATGTTGAAGTTCTCTTGAAGGAACTAAATGCACCGACTATCTATGAACGTGCACAGAGTGTGGTCGATTTGTGTGTCGATAAACCTGAAGCTGTCATGTCCCAATCATATTATCCTTCCGGGTCACCTCGGAACAGACCAAAACGACCGGACAAACGAGCCCCAATTGCTGCGACCCTTGGCGCGGCCGTTCAACCACCCACAGCTGATGTGCTCATAACGTTGTTTGATATTGTAAACAGGCTGATGATTCCTTATGTAAGTTGTCAATCATTCACTTTGGACGATTATCCCTTAATGCAGCGTTTAATTTGTGTGGATACAATGGTTTAGTCGCGGCGTACGTTTTAACCATTCGTGTAAATTTGTCTGTCCCTGTCTTGTCAGTCGGTCCCACGCTGTTGGACCTATTTTTGTCCATCCATCGATTGGTCAGACCATGTTTCTTGGCAGTTGAATTGACTTTTGCGGCAGGCATCCATTCACCATGCATGTGATCCCGTATTGCTCAATTGGAATGGTTGACTGCAAATTTGGTTCACGCTGCAGTTTATCTCTCTCGAGAACAGGGGATCACGTAATTTGGCCCGGGAGTTTCACTCCCAAGCTTTTGCCTTCACAGCTTTGTTGTCTTTCACTTACTCACAGTAGATAGACCACAACTCTGTTATAACAACTCACTCAACGCACTTTCGTCAATGTTGCTTACTTCAGCACTACACTTGGCATACCTTCGATTTTGATTTTGCCAAGACGACTCATTCTTCAATAGGTGACTGATCATTCCGCATAAAAGAACCTCTAGTAGGGTTTTAGCTTATAGTTGGTACACCCTATCGATGGAGACCAAGTTGTTTTTTCGAGAATACATCTGCAATACGTTTGTCTATCGCTCCACCACACACACGCTACTGCGCAGGTGCGTCATGGGCCGATGAGATGCTATTGGGAACAGCATGTGTATGTGCCTAACTGTACCGTCTGGAGCAACTCGTTCTCTTCCTGCAGACACGTGAGCCAGTTTGCGGTACCGCATATATGCTATTACGAAATTCCTTCATCATATAGTTTAAACAGTGTCGGTTGAGGGGTTATTAGTAAATTTATTGTGAAAGTTTTACTCTGACAGCACTTGTCTGTTAATTAAACAGCCTAACTTAAGGAGTGTCAGTGTTTCTGGTGCTGACACACCACTTGCCCCGTAATCGTTACTCCCTGGAAGGTCCAAAAAACATCTTAGACTATCTTGTCCTGCCTTAACTGGTCTCTGACAACATGCCTCCTGCGGCAACCGTCTCTCTACATTGGTGGTTTTCCACTGCATATTCTCCTTGTGATCTTTGGAAAACAGACGAGCACATTTGCGTACGCAAATGGTGATCACGCATCACGGTGATTGGCTTGATACTTTGTTCTCGAACATAAGTTCAAACATTGTATGTTTTCAGTGGTTTGTTCAGGGCTAATCGTCATCTATATTTCCGGTCGTTCTCGTGAGGGCCCGCTGGGAGTGTGACCTGCTTGCTAGGTTGAGGCTACGTAACCCTTCCCGAACGTGGTTGAAATCACAGGGAGATGTGGGATCAAACCGAATTCGCTGGCGTTCATGCTACCAGTTTCTGTCCAGGATGTCAGAGTGAGAAGGTGTATACACCCCCTTATGGCTTTGCTGGACACATCACCTCCCCATTTTTACCTTTTTACTCATCGGGGCTTCCTTTAAACAAATTGACATTGTTATACGGCAGTAGTGTTAATGACGGGAACTTTAATGTGGCTTGGCGATTTTGAGAACTTATAAACGGGACGATTTAGATTTGTCCCTGTGGAGGAGCCTTTCTCTGGTGATCCTGGTCTCAATTCAATTCAATTTATCAGCCATAAACCGTGTATCATAGGCACATTAGTTCCAGCTGCTACCGTTTCGATCAGCGGCAAACAGGAGTGTGAGACGTACAACCAAGCCTTGGTACTATCATCAGCTAAGCAACTCCTTTGTGTGAAAATCCTTACTATCTTGGAGTAACCATTCAACTGATGAAACAGCTTTTTCAACTTTTCCCGTAATCATGGATTTTTTTCAGAAGGCCGTTGTTATGGAAATATAAGACCTCCTCAATCTACTCATCTATCAACTGATCAGATCGATGTCACTCACTATTTTTGTCCATAAAATACACTATGGTCACATAAATTTCCGGTAAATTATATGACCCTTGATGTTTTCTCTGTGTGGGTGTGTGCACAATTTCAGTACATTCCCACAATCCAGGTTTTTTTTATATGCGGTACCAACATCACAGCTGTCCCGTACATTTTTCATTTCAAGGTCAAATAGGGTAAGTTTCTTCTCGTCGTTTAACATTGAGCAGGTGATCGCATAACACTCAATCTACTATACGCGTGTTCAAGCGTGAAAACACATCTACTCTAACCTGCCTTACAGTGTGTCACATAAATGTTCATAGCAGGGTCAACATGGGTTTGACGGAAAATTGGTTCTGTAGAACGACAAAATCGATTATTCGGCTCCAGGTTCGCAGAAGCTAATCATGAAACTCCTCTCTCTGTGACAAAGGAGACTTTGGGTTGGCCTATATCTATGCCTGTAGCTACACATTGTTTAGTTTTTCTGTTGTTTCGTTTCTTTTGTTTCGTTATTTGGCAGCATATCGCAAACCAAACGCCCAGGTTCTTTTTTCACTCCTTGGTTATTGCAACATCTAGTTCAACTTTGCTTCCATTGGTCAGGCTGAATCTCTGTTCGAACATTACCAGGTATAATGCATCCCGAAAGAGCAGTTCTCCTTAGGAGAGAGCACCCTATTGGAGATTTGCTCTTTCGTGGTGTTTGGCCAAGGACGCTCTGATGGACTTTTCGGGTGACCTACTACTTACAGCTTACTTTATCAGGGCTATCTTCTACGTTAAACGATGCCGTGGACTTCAACGGCCCAGGTACGCCAGTTCCAAGGATGGCCTGCATGTAAGAACTTCCACTAGCGAATACCCTAAAGTGGTCGTAGATCTAAACATTCCATTTTGTACTGAGTCATATTTTCAGTGTCATTCGACGCAGGGCTACTTCACAATCTTAGACGCGATCGGACCACTGCAGCCGGAGTTGTGGAGCGGGACTAGAACCTCTCTCAATATCGAGGCATCTTGGTTGCATTCCCTCATTCGATATCCTCTGTCAGCGTCTTCCTTGAATTGTGCATCTAAAGCATCAGTGGTCAAGTTATCTCAGCGTCTCTGACTCGTATCATTTGGGAGCACAGTCGACGGCAGTTACTCTGGATTTCAACTGATTCATTGTCAACTGAGATTGGGATCTTCAGATTGCCATATATTGCAAATTACTTGATTTCACTAGTATCGATTTGTACTTCCATGGAGTACGTTTGTGGATCCGGTCCAGAGTTAGTGGGGTGGGGGGGTTGGCTACTAGGATCTTCGTCTGCTGCATTGATATAGTCTTTTTTAGGATTTGCTTCCCGACAGTACGAGCATAACTCCTGAGTAACAAGAAGGTGCCAGCTGCTTTGGTCAGTTTTTGGAAATGTCGAAGATGATGCTGGACAATCTTGTTCAACTTCAATTATTCTGGCGAGTGGTTTTGGTTCCTTGCCGTATACATGGCCACGTCCTCGAGTTGAGGCATAATATGACTTTATGAGTTTGCTCGAGTTTTCAAGAATGTTATCAGCTTTCATAATGATTTTCTATCGATGAGGTTAACTGCTGCTGGAAAACCTAGGAGGCTCGCCATAGTTGTCCGCTGGTATTTATATCGGTGTCCCACGATTCCAAGCAGGGTTACTTAGGTAAACACAACGAAAACCACATTGATTTGTCCGTGTGCGCAAGAAGTACTTGTGGAGCACGACTAATTCAGCCGCTATCTCGAACAAACCGATAACAATCCAAACGACCGGAAAGTCTTCTAGCCATAAAGAACGGATTGAAACTTACGGTCGATTGAGTGACCTTGAGGAGCATGCTTTGAACTCCCCTCCCCCCACGGGGTTTTTACTGTCGAGCGACTTTCGTTCCGTATCAGATGACCAGATTTCCATATCCGAGCGAGGTCAAACATGTATACCGATGGTGGACCCTAGTAACAGCAAGACCCGGGTGCAGGTTTTCTCTCTGATGTGGGCGAAGCAGATCAATGTCTCAAACGAAACTGGTTTGAATGTAAATTCTACAAATCTCTCAGTTGCCTACGTACCAACCCTGAGTTTAGAATTAAGAAACCCATTGCTTGTTGCGCATCCTAGCCAGCAACAATGTGTCTCCAACCCGTAAGACAGATGCACCTCGACTTAGGCCAGTCAGCCTCGTCAGTAACTTTTCCATCGGTTTTCAACGATTACCAGCCAGAGAGGTGACTTTTGTTTGACTTCATCGACCGTAATTTTCATCACCAGACTGGTTACCAAATATTCCGGTTTTTGTTGGGTTCTTGTTACGTCGGTGTTCACTTAGCCGGATTCTCCCAGAATGCTGTTGAGTATGCCAGCTACTCTGCCTGTTGCATCATATCGACATTGTAGGAGTAACTAAATCACCGTCTCTGTCCTCTGACTCATCATCCCTATGGGCGGGGCTTGCTTTGCCAGTCGCAGCGTGATTGGTTGACTTTCATTCCGGCAGTCTGGTTGCCGTGTCTCAGGTACCTGTTGATGTCCGCGTAGGCGGGCCCAACCCCATGATATGCGGTGCTTTCGGTTAGCCAACGTGTGTCTGGCTTCATTGTGCTTCTTACCTGGTACGGGCAGCGTTTTCACATATTGGGGATGACCAGCTCGTGTTCAAGCTTCACATGCACTACAGCTCACGTTAAACATACAGTCAGCCAGACATGCGGTAATCAATGAAGTCGGCAACGGCGTCGGAAAGCCTGGTGAGAGTTTTCTGCGGAGAATGATACGACATTCGTCCAAAAGACGCTAACTTGAGTTATGGATTGTTTTCTAGGACATAGTGCAGAATGCAAAACGACTTTTTTAAGGGATTCCAGAAGCCAAGTCGTGTAAATTTCCTGTTAACTACTCGCTAAACGGTGAATAATGAGCCCGAAATTTGGAAAAGGAAAACTGTCGCAATGTCCTGATTATTGGACAACCGTATGATGTGCTCATTTGTCGACAAGAAACTGGTGTTATCGTCCGATCATTTGAGTGCCATTCGAATAGTATTTGATGTGAACTTTTTGGGGACTAAGGTCTTTGGCTGCATCCCCGTTTTTTTGGCTTATGATTACTGTTCATTCGGTGTAAAATGTGTCGGCAAGACAACAACGAGTAGGCGGTTTGTACTTATTTTCGTCAAATCAAAGCACGCTTGCCTTAAACGTTCGGTCAACCGTGCGGGGACGCCTGTGGTCTTAGTTTCATACTGGGGAACCCAGTGACGGGTCCACAGAAAGTTTTAAATATATCTAGTTCCCACCGGTCTTTGCTGCCAATCATGGTTTTTAAGTCGGGGAGAAAGGTCGTATGTTGTAACTATTCGTGGGCAGTTGTCCGCGGAGCAATTGTTCTGGAACCTAACAGCTGTGTACCGAAAGTGGACAAATGGACTCATCATCCTCCGTCATTCTCACCACAGCCACTACTCCGTTTCAGTAAACAGTTTTGATCGTTTGATTCAAATTCCGGTCTTGCCTGTTTTAGGTCACATTTCTGTGTATCAGCTGGGATACAATCGCTCCTGTCTCATCGACTGTAGTCTCATCACCAAAGATGTGGGAATGTAGGTAATTTCCTAACAGACACTGGATGACCATAAACTCCACAACGTCCACCACCCAGTAGTGACTGTTTCTGAGATGCTCCGTCAACCGCCGTCCTAGAGGGGATTTGCGGTTCTTGTACGAGTGATTTATTTTTGAACTCTCATACGCTGTGCGCAACAGCTTGCAGTGCGCAATCGTTTGAGCATGGGAAAAGTAGAATGAAGCCCGAGCAAGTGTAACTACGCTTATTCCGAATGAGACAAATTACTTCAGCATTGTCTCATGCGGGGCGCTTATCTGAGACAATCGTGCAACTTTTAGACCCCCCAGCGAGTAATTTGGCTAGTGTATGAGTCTGTGATATCACCTTGATGACAACGAGACACAGCCATATGGCCGACGTTGGTTTCAGACAGCGCTGCTAGCTGGTTCACCAAGCTTGACCTTGAAATCAGTGTCTCCTTGTTCGTCTGTTTGGATTAAAGGTGAAGGGGAAATCTCATTACTTCAAGTTGAGGGACTTGATAAAGTTTCATAGCTCTGCGAGACAAGTAGCGCTACAGTCGGCAATACGCAGTTCCAAACACTTCAGGAATCCCACCTGGTGTGGAGGTCTTTTCACCAAGTGACATGTATCACGCGGTTTGCCTTAAAACCAGAACAAAGATCAGTGAAGTCGATCTTGAAATGTCGTTTTACCTCGGAGTCAATTTTCTCTGCAATTTTAAATTTCAAACCAACCCATCTTCTGGAGTTCCAATGTTAGCCACCCCTTAAACTGGCTGGATTCTTCAAGAAACTGTACCCCCTTAGGTTGTTCCAATTCTACCTGGAAATATTTATTAGTTGAATCTTTGGTTTGTCAGTCGATACTAAACAGTCTGGTTACTATCTTCTTGGTCTCGAGACACGCACGACCCATTGGCGCTTTACAGCCTTCATGCTGCTCCTCCCTGTAGGGCTGCTCACTCCCAGCCCCGTTTCGTTTTACATTCTGTTGGGGACCTTGCCAAATTCTCTAGTGCCAGGACTTAACAGCGCACCAACTCTAGTGTTCCAACTGATGTGGACCGCATCGAATGGCCCGTAAGGCAATAGGGTAAAATCGGCAGCATCTTATGTAAACGACGCTTAAGATGGCAATGCAGCATCACAGCTGCGACCTTGGTGGTGTTGTGAAATCTCACATTGACAAGCTTTTTTAACCAGGACAGGTTGAGGGAAAGTAGTCTTTTTTAGTAGGTAGTCGTTTTATAAGGGAACAACTGTGTTTTACTTTGTCTGTTATCATCTCTGTTCATTAGGACAGTTAGACTGATCTCAGCCGGCACTGATTTGTCCTACATGGGCCGCGTTCCATTCCATCCTCTCGTATATATTTCTGTTTTTAAGCCCCGTATTTCGTATTTAGGTTTTAGAAACCAGAAGGTACCCTGACCCCTTATAAATAGTCGAAAGATTTATCCCGACTTATACTGCACTGACACTTGGTCAGAACCAGGCTTGGATATATAGGCTGCTAAACCAAATCGGTCAGTTCAAAATACATATAAATGCGGGAGCATATTACTCTGTTCGAGTGGGTTATCTATCTTTCAGATTCGCCTAGTGAGTCTCAGTCGATGGCGAACTCGTAGGCTTGTGTACAACGAACCACATCTGCCCTTCCCTCTTGATTGGTTTGTATATTTTTAGCGCTTCCTGTCCAACAGGTCCACGTTTAACCTTGTTCTTTTTCGTCAGTTACCACCACTTTGCACCCGATCCTCACCACAGTGAAACATCACGTGCTTGTCTCGTGACAAGCTTAGGACTCTCTCGAGGCTATTGACTTTTCGGCCGAACTGCTTTTGTCAGATTGACTACATCCGTTTTAGTTTGGTCTTCCGCGTCTGTTTAACCGGTTTGATATCAGCGCAACAAGGAGCAAGTGGTCCTATTGTGGCGCCGTTTCCGCACACATTCGGTAAAAGCAACCCATAGAATATGTAGCCTGAGATTTTATCAGTTTCTCCAAACACAGTTAGTAAATGAGACAAGACTAGATCCACCGACCTGCATATCATGCAGCTCGCGTTCTTGAGTCTCCAATATGTCTATGGCACTTCGTAGTCCGGGTTAAACTGGATAAAATGACCTTGCTGTTCAGTCGGCCAATCGTGCACCCAAAGACTAAAGTTCCTCCACCTCATCCTCGAACTCCAAAATGTGAGTTCAGTTCACTTTGGGATTTTGGGATTTTCGCCCGGCTGCTGTGTCAGTATATCTCACCAAATGACCTACAGTCTAAGTGTAACACTCCATTCATTCGTTTGCTGAAAACTCTTCGACAGCCCACGCCTACCTGATGAGCCCCAATAAAGGGCGAAATCTGTCGTAGGCTGTCGAAGAATTTTTGACAACCTTATAAGTAGTGTGTTGTGTCCAAATTACAATGTATTGCGGTTTCTCGAGTGTTTTAGCATTTGAAACATGAGGCAGCGCATTCAGTTGAAGCCGACAATCATAAACGTGAGACTCAGCTGAATTCAGTTGAGTCTCCTGTCGATAGTAAATTCGTGTGCAAATGAGAGTATTCGTCGAAATATACGGTCTAACTACAGTGCGGGTTGTTTTGTGGTATGGCTGTGAGACTTGGCTTGTTCGAGCAACAGAACTGAGACGTCTTCAGGTGTTCGACAATCGTTGTCTCAGAACCATAGCTCGTGTGGGTTGGTGTCGGCCTATCCGTGACGAAGCAATTAGAAAGCGAGTTTTCGGTTGTTCAACGGGTACTTGCATTGAGGAATGTGTCCAGCGCCATGTGTTGCGCATGCCTAACCATCTTTGCCGAAGAGAGTCTGTTTTCCATGCCCAGTTCAGAGTGGCGGAAGCAGAGAGGTGTCCAGCCCTTGACCTGGCAGAAATCACGAAACATTTGGGTGCTGTCGGTGCTACTCGCCTTTCAGGATGGGGACCGCTGCCAACCGATGTCAGTGGCGTTCTTGTTGTCAGTTTCTATCCAGGTTGCCTGAGTTAATGTTTGGAGGTGTAGGCGCCTCGGAATGATTGTAGTAAGCTAGCACCAAGTCCCTTCCCCATCCACCTTTATTCTTTTCTTTACAATAAGGCTTCCAAATAAATCATGGTTGTACGGCAGTGAAGCATCGGTGTTGAACACTGATGTCATGCTGTCGATGATGATGAGGATGATGGTGGTGCTGATGATGATGACGGTCTAATTTATCAGACGCATTCAAATTGACTACTCACTTGGGTAATTACATGCACTGCATCTTTTAGTTTTCGGGCGGCGATGCGGTTTGGCCCTGGGACAGACTAATCAGGCCGCTTTATGTAAATTTATGAGAGCTGCAGTTGGACGGCGTTTGATGAAAGTATAGATGTTATTACTTTTAAATAGTGAATACAGGCCGATGGGTGGAACAGTTAAGCCAAATATCGAGGATCTGCTTCTGTCTGAGATAATTGTCAACGGATCAGCTGGATCCCAGTTTCCAGCAGTGTGTCTGTCAGTTTCTACATCTGCTGCATCGAGTCATCTCTGTCTGTCAGGATTTTTATTGGTCAGTACAGTTTTATCAAGTGCGCGGTTTTTGTCTAACTGGTGCAAAACGTTTCAGCTGCAGTTGCTATCTTATCTGTGTGACCATTTTGTGTGTAACTTGTGATAAGGATTTACTATGGCGCTTAGGTATGAGATGGCGTAATTTCATTCTAATTCGCAATGATATTGAGATGCTTTTGGGATTTGTTGAGTGGGTGGCTAAGTTCTAACATCTGGTTATAATCAGATGCATATTTTGAGGCGTTTAGACAAACTGGTTCTTCCGAAGTTATGACCATAAACGTATGTGCTGGAATCTCGTCCAGTGCTTCCTTATTGCGCCTTGTCCAGCTGCCTAGTCGTAGGCAGCTCTCTCGGGCCAAGGGACAACTGTTGCCTAGGGCCCCATAAATGAGGACATTAGTGGATGGCGACGGAACGTCAGCTATAGACATTAGAGTGATTATTGTAAAGGAAACCCCGAAAAGGAACAACTTTTCCATTGCATGGCATTATTCATTGGCTACAGCACGACATGCGGTCCTCACTAAGGAATGCCTTCTCAGAGAAGGCCAATTATTCTATCCCGGTAACCTTTTGTCAGGATTCATGATTGAAGAATCCGTCAGCTAGGTTTCGAGTGTTTTGTGGTACGTAGTGCAACGAGGCGTTTCCACGCTAGGCTACTAGAAGAGAGTCCCACTTTCTCCAATATCACCACCATTTGTCTTTGTGGTGGACTTTCTGTGACCGTGTTGCTCAATTTGTGAATATTGAGTTTGAACTTTTTCTCACTGTGTCATTTCCATTGATTCTCCTGCATCGCAATTACTGGAAAGCTACTGTGATAACCTTTTGGCGTTTTCTGTGTTCCGATTTGTGTACGGCCAAGTTTTTCCTCCCCCCCCCCCCCCCACATACTAACAACCAACAATATTCCATCTGTTCACTGCATAATGAAATAACTGCATCTTCTACTTACTCCTATTTTGCGTTGGCATTCTACATGCGTGGTCGAGTCCTCCACTGTTGTCCTTCAAGAGTCACCGAAATTTGCGTAATAATTGGCACGCACACAAGGTGTATGCCTCATCAACATGTCATCCGTTCTCCTCGGGCTGCCTGGACAGTCGTTCAGTAAGTAGGTTTAACTACCATAGAACTATGCAGAATAGAATGTCCTGACAACGGATGCAAAATTTGAGGAAAGTGGACACGCTGTAGAGCGGCTTATTGGTCTTTGGAAAACGGTCAGAAGTAAAGCAATGCACCTTCAGACGACATTGAAGTAAACGTAACGGGAGCTTTGATTTAGAATGAACCGACAACATCAGGGCTAGTCTACGAACTTTGTCGGTTTTAGACACGTTACATATCATGTGATAACAGACAAAATCAGGCTCGGTATTCAAGCTAATGCATGACAACATGTACTTTGCTGGGACCAGTCAAACGTCGTTCGTTGTTACAGCTTCTAACCGAAAAACGAAGGAATCTCAGTGGGCAGCGCAAAGGTCCCGCTTTGCTGTGCCTAGGATTCATTCGTCTGATCTGGACACAACAAGGCTTAAAAGAGCTAGCGGGGGCGAGATGGCTCAAGCGGTTAGAGCGCGAATTTGCTGACCGCAAGGTCCGTGGTTCGAACCCCACCTCTGCCTCTCGGCTTCCCCTGTCTAGGCTTGGGCAACCTGGCAGCATCCCAGCCCTCGTGTTTCCTTCAAGTAGCATCGCAGCTAGGCACCGGAAGGGTGTTGCAGCTGAACGAAAAGAGCTAGCATACTTGGCCCATGTACATCCAATCATGTGATGTATAAAACTTATTCGTCACCGTCCTTGGATTTTCTTTTTGTACAGATCAGTTATTGCTTTAAATGCAATCACGTATAGAATTTGTGAACAAAGCCGTGACATTGTACAACATATCGTCGCATATTTAGCAAAAACAAACCTTGACGATATGGGGAATTTCGAAAGTGGTATGTGACGCACTGTCGAAAGATCGGCGATGTGTCTCAACGCCGAACGAGTTATCTCTAAACAGTGTTCATCCACCATGGTTCGCTGGTTACTGATCTAACTGAAGTCCGATACGTTTAATGAACTTCCCTCTATTATCCATTATCCATTACACTGCCTTCTTCTACGTCCATTTACAGGCCGACCGAATTGTCCATTGCCCGGAGGCAACTGCCCCAACTGCATTTATCTGCCTGGTAAACCGTCTTTTAACAGCAGTGCCTGTCCCCAACCCTTCAGCCCCCGACACCCCTCCTCATATCCCAACAGCCAAGGGTGATTGTGCTCCCACGCAAACTGAACCGCCACTCTCCAGTTTGCAGGCCGCCCGCACTCTGGTCTCCAAGATCGGAGCCTATGGGTTAGATGTGTCCTTGATTCGTCTATTGGCCGCACAACTCTTGACCGCTGTCGAACTAGACATTACGTCTTCTCAAAATGTGGTCAAATCACAAGGAACTGTTGCCTCGCTTCTTTGTTTGAATCTCCTACATCTTATCCCCTTATTGTTGCGTTGGTCTAAAGAGTCACGACCCAGTCATCTGATTATCGATCTGCGTTTGCTGGAGCTGATTGCAATTGCTTGTTTGGAACTTGGATCTCTTCTTTTTCCTCACTCGTCTGTGCCCGTCGATCAAGACGAAGTTGGTACTCGTCGAACAAAGAGTAGCACCACCGGTCTCCAGAGTTCCACAAAAGTACGTGTTTTTATAGCCTCTCATCCCTGTTAATTTTTTTTTTAAATTTTCGATTAGTATACTCGTTTACTTACGGATATCATGTGACAGTTGACTGACGCCTCTGGTTGTCTTACTAATTGGTTATTGATTTGGTATTTTACACTGGCTTCATAATCGATTCGCATGGCATTTGATTTGTACTGGTAGACCCCTCCAGGATCCAAGGTCTCGATTTATACAACTGTAGTAACGGTATTTTTCTCAGTTTAGTTCTCGGTCTGCATCTTCTAAGCTAGTGTCCCAATCAAAACGACCACCAAAGGTGCACAACGTGTATTAACGCCCAGAACCAGATCAAAAACCCTTGAACAGCGAGTCGTATCTAAAGTATATGCCGCGACAACATTCTGGGAATTCTGATGCCTGGCATTCGGCGGACACTGGGTCAGTTGGGTCCATAATTTCGACCAATCAGAGTTTGCCTGGGTGCCGGACTGGCAACCGCCCGAACTTTTAGCCAATCGCGTGCTGGATAGGCTTCTCGGCCGTAGCAGTGCCTAACTGCGAACGGCATCGGTGTGGAATTCCAGCTAACAACACCAGATGTACTTCTCCCTGTTTCGGCAATACCTAATAACGTATACAACCTTGTATACGACAACTTCAGAAGCTTAGAGCCGAGGAACTTTAAATAGTGGCATTTTGAACGTCCATCCGCCACGAACAGACTGGACCTTACCGTGGTGTGGCGGTTTGTGCACCTCGGCGACCATACTGGGGGGTGCCCGCGTGACACTCACAGGGTCTCTCATACCAGGTTGGTTCATGGGTAGAGGTCTGACGAACACAGTCTCCTGGCCCTCCAGGTTGGGGGTTGGAACATGTGTGGCGACGTGTTCCGTAAAAATGGTAATGCACTTGCATTTCCAGCGCAACACCGCTGCCTTGCGGTTAGGCTTTTGGGCCAAAGGCTTTGGTTTAGGACACTAATCGTCCTCCTGTCTAGGTGTGGGCGCCCTGGCAGTATCCCAGCCCTCGTACAACCATGACATTCACAAATAATTACGGCAGTGAAGCATCAGTGTCAACACTGATGTTGCTGTCTTTGATGATGATGAACGTCCATGCTTTGTAAGGTCCCGGACGATTTACCGTTTCACATTCGACTGAGTAGTGTTCATCTGTTTGCTCTCGAGACCATTCGTTGCTGGTACGAGTTGATTTAAGGACCATCCTCAAATCCACTTCCTATTCATCGATCTATTACCACAATGCGCTAGTTTGACATCTGCCGATCGATCTACTTGGCGGAATCACTGGATTCATTCGTGCTCAATCGAATGGCAAATCCAAGTGACTATTCATTGAGCCCGTGCTTCTACTTGCTAGGTTCTCTTGTCTTCTATGTGGGAACAAAACGGTAAGACGATGTATGTTATTCGTAAGATTGTTTCTGGGATAACGACCTGTGAGCCTGTGACGATTTGTGACGTTTATAATGTGTTTCGAAAGGCCACGTACAGATTATTCCACTCAAATTTCAGACTAACGTTCGTGGGTTGACGATTTTATGACAGATTTTGGCTTCTGTGCGGTCCTGTATCTGTAAGCGGTTTCGCCAAGACAACTGGGTTTAGGGATCATTCTGTCGCTAGTCCCCAGAGGGATTCGAACCTGCGATCTTGAGGTTAGTAGTTGAACGCGATACTACATGACCTGATCAGCGTGACTGAAAGATGTGGCATTCTGTCGTGCTAATGCATAATTTGACCGCACTGTAGATCAGCCACTCGGGGCCAAACGGCTACTAACCGGGAAAGTACGGGTTCGAATCTAACCGGACAATTGTGAGATACGTAATGTTGATCACTCCCAACTAGGATGAAGCACCTGTGCATTGCGCCTTCACTTTGCGGTGTGTAAGCATGTTTTTGTATACTGTAAGCAACACGTACGGTGAACCGCATCCTTCGTAGTGTCTGATGCTTTGACGATCGTGAATGTCTGCTATGATGGATGACATACACACCTGACGCGCCCTCTACCCTCGCAAATAAATGTTCCACCAATGAACAATTTTGTTCTGAAACACCATATTTCAATCGGAAAACAACATAGTCTTCTTTCAAGAAGAGGGAACTTCTCTTGAACGATAATCAACATACTCCTAAAGGCTTTCTATTGAAGCCCAATGGGACATCCGCAAAAGGCAGCCACAAGCCTCAAAGAACCAAAACTGATATTTATGGTGTGCTTTAGCGAATTACCGATTTGGTACAAATTTAGTCCGTTCCCGAGTATTTTACCCTTGATTTGGTCTCATGAAGCGGACTAAACGTGACCTCTTGACTGCGGATCTCAGAACCGCACTGGCCCTTCCTCAGTTACAAGTGAGTCTTGTGATAAGCCGCCTTGACAATTCAGTAGTTGTGGCCCGTCAGATTGTTTGACCTTCACTGGCAATTGCTTCCATCGGAAGACCTAATAACTAGCAGTTCGCACTAGGACTTCCACTCACTGCACTGGATGAGCTTCAGTAAACAAAACTCTCGTTGTGGTTGAACTTCTCTGGGACTGACCCCATCCAAACCCCAGCCGGTCAACCGCCGGGCCCACAGTTTGGTTATTATCCAGTCCTTTCGAACATTCGAATAGTGTTCACCGATAGCCAACTCAAGATTTGAATTTAATTGACCAAATTGTTCATCTATCCGTCTTCGCTGAGGACCTCGCAGTTAATTGTATGCTCATAATAGAGGTATGTTAGAATCTAGCATAACCGAACCACATAAGGACTTTACACTGGAACTCACTCTTTCCACACTGCTGTGGAGCGGAAAGATATCGCGCTCCAATTGACCGTTAAACATGATGACAGTCCACCGGTGATTGGGTTACACCGATCAGGAAGTGTGTTGTTAACTTGACTATGAATTTTTTGTCGCTGCTTCAACGTCATGCTAGCCGTGGGCGGTTAAAAATCATGATAAGACAATCCCGCTATCTTCTGAGTTTCTCATGTTCAATCACATTTTGGTTTGTGCTGCTGAAATCAGTGCCATATCTTTCAGACTCGATGCCATGGTGTATAGTGAGCATACCGGGGAAAAATCAGTGATTTCCTGCCACCTAGTGCTGTGAGTTTTTCTGGAAACTTGAGTCTAGTTCACTGTCATCTCTAACCCATTACAACCTATTCCTGCCTTCATGCCTGTAACGTCTCTTCTTCTACAGATCGCAAGTAAAACGTGTTCTTCTGCACCTAGCAAGCGCACTCCACGGAAGCCATTGACTGGACAAACCTATTCCGCCTCTACTCAACTCCATGTATCCATGCTAGCTGGCCTGGAAGCCATGAATGCCTTGTTGAACCACGTCGCGAATGTGGTCCGAATCGCTCTGGCTGCGCGTGCCACAAACACTTCTGAGGGCGAAACTGCTGCAATGGCAGCCGAGGAGGTAAGCATCGGTGTACTGTGTGGTGTCTGAATACATAGATTGCTGTTTCGGAGTCAAGCACACAAGAAAATAAAAACTCTCGGGATACTCGCTGATCAGGCTTCCTGTAGTTTTGGGAACTTACATTGGACGGTTAAACTTCAATCTTCCGTGGAATTCGGGACCTTGAGCGCAGTTTATTCTTCCCCCACTCTGAATAGTTGCCTGCCTGAACTGAACACTCCACATCCATCTACTCGACGTTTGGAGTTCCTTAGACAATGAGTCAACTTGGAAGAACTCTATGTACTGAGTGAACTTCTAACTTGGGTCACTCAAATGCCACAGTTCTGTAAATCCTGATTTGTCTGGGCATAATTCTTGAACAGTGGAGCCTAATTGAGTGACTATTTTACCTCTCAAACAGATCACTGAAAACAGCCGAAGTTTTCACTGGAGATTGTCTAATTACTGTCGTATACCCTCAGTGACAGTAGTCCCTCTTAAAACCTCTCAAGAATTCCCAATTCCCAAAATACTTACGATGAACGAACGCTTTGGCGCTCGGTGGCTGGCTGGCTGGCTGGCTGGCTAACAACTCCCTATGGAAAATGTCAGTTTCACTGAGATCACTGTGAGTGCTGACATGTGCAGGTTTACACCCTGGTGATGAGTCACCGTAATCACACACTCTGAGCTTTGAATTATCAGGTATGAAATTATTACCTGTGTGTTGAGACTCTGCTAACATGTGCGATTTGCTAGAAGAGGGTGTAGTTAAGAACATAGAACGAACAATCCTGCATGATTTCTCGCCATATCGCTAAACTACGAGCTACAGGCTCATGTTTAGAGAAGACTGAGTGTGGTGCTTACCAACGCGAACTATTATAACTTCATTCCGTGTCACTTTGAGCCGTCGTTAACACGTACGGTTGGTAGCTGGAGGAGAAACTGAATGGACATGGTGTGCTTTTCGTGACGTTATGTCGGTGCGTAGAATATCTTCATAATGAGTGCAGAGTTGTGTATCAGTTCATAGGCGACTGCTGTTAGCGTCATGCCTTGTTTTGTCAGAGGTTGACAGGCTGCCAGGACAATACTGTTGCAGTTATCTTTTGGATTATTTCGATGCCCGCTGTTACACCAAATCCTGAGGTGTTCATTTTTCCCCTGTGGGTGGGGATCACGATGTATACGAAGTCTATCCCTATTATTGGGCTAGTTGTACTGAATAATTGTACTGTTAGCCTGGTTTGGTACACACAAGAGCTTTTAGACAGTGGAAGTGGTTGAGCTTCTGTAGTCTCCGGTTTAATTACTCACAATCAGAGTACTAACGATGCTTTTTGATTCGGCGAGTTTTGCATGATTATTTGGTGGCTGCTGGAACAGGATATGGTAATACCACCACGAGGCCTCTTCTAAGCGTTGCGTTTCCTCAGAGAGGGATGTCACTGTTTGGTGCACATCTGGGAATGCCCCTATGGACTGCGGAAATTTTCTCTCTAGGTAACTTGTCCCTTGGAGTGTGGGAAATCTAGATAGATTAAACAAATCCTCTAAATCGCGAACACCATAGGCTAAGATCCCCCTACTATCCGCTGCGTCCCTCTGAAGATGGACTACTTCTAGCTGTCCCCGTGAAACTTCTTCCTCCATGAAAGGAGCCATCTCTCAGAAATAACCGCTTTCATCCGCTCTGTTGTGGTGGTCTGCTTAGAGGGGGCGACTGGCTATTGGGCATGTAAGTAAATAACATTAAAGTCCTTAAACAAGCTTGTCAGTTGTAGTTTCCCGATGTCCGTTTTGCACTGAGGGCTAACCGGATCTGGCTAGTTGATACATTCCACCTTTCCTATACAGATTCTAGCAGCTTCTCGACCTCCACCAGCTCTTGCTGGGCTACTTGCCCGTCTAATTGGCCTATGGCGACCGAGACCTCCACCAGAGGGTGACAGCTCCGAGGCGTGCGCTGCCGAAACTTCCATGGATGAAGATGCTTGCTTTCAGCTGTGTGAAGCTGCCATCACAAGCCTCACTAACTTTGCATCCCTTTACGGTGGTGAACACTCACGAAGCGCTCTAACACCTTCCGCAGCAGCATCTCTATCCCTATGTCTCTTACGATTGGCTGGTGAGGACCGACGGCTTCAAGAAGAACGAACTTCTACCTGCTCCACATATTCCCCACGTGCACCCTCTACTCCAGACACAAACAGGTCCACTCCTCAAGCTCGTCGCCGTATGCGTCTGTTGCTTCGTATAATCCGGCGACTCGTTTCATCTGATCCAGTGTGCAGTTCTCGTCTGGCTGCAGAGGCTCTTGAGACAGGGACAACTAACCTATATACCACTTTGGTGTTTCTGCTTCACAGGACTCAGCGTTACGCCGATGCAACCACGGCAAAGCTACTTCGTGAAATAATTAACTTCGTTTCCTCGAAAACTCGTGTCGGCGCGGAAACTAACGGAATGGCGAATGCCAGGAGCGAAGCTGCTAGTCACAAGTCCTCCATGTGTAACGGGAATTCCCACCAGAGTTCTGCTGCAGTTGCCTAATCAGGTAAGTTACTTCCTACGTCGATTGTCAAATGGTATAGGATTCGCGTTCACTTTACTCTCGTTTGAACACCTCTCCTGTCCTGGCGCAATAAGTCTGATGAGTCCACACCAAAGATGGGAGCACTGGACTCAAGTGTCGCTCTCATTAGAGCTTATCAGCAGCTGATATTCTTGACCGTGTCTGACATTTGCCTCCGGACGTCTGACATGCGAGGCGAGCGTGTTACCACTGCTTCACCAGCGCATGGTGGACGCACCCGAATTGTGACGTCTGAACAGGGGGAACATGTTCATGCTTGAGCGATGTGATTTGTTTGACCCCGACGATCCAGTAAATGTCCTGGTTTTGTCGATCGATTGACCCGGGCACAACCAAGGACGTGCACTGCTGATGGGCTCTAATAAGAACTAAACTCGAATCCAGTGCCTCTTCCCTTTGGTGTGGACTCACCAAAACCATTGCGTCAGGACATGAAGAGGACTGTTCAAACGAAGATCATATATAATAATATACAAATATATACAATATAATATAATAATATACGAATATTGTAACCACCGACGATTGCCCTAGGCTCCACAAAGATGGGAACCTGTAGAAATCCGGATAGTGCTAGGACAGGTCATCGCAAACTACTCTTTTGACACGAAGGGCCTTATAATCTAGCCTGGTTTATTAGTCGGACGACTTCACGAATTCTTTTTACCTACCTGCATTTGGAACGGAGAGGGAGACAAGGTCTCCCTCATCAGTAGTATCCACCGTTACACTTGTAGCGATCCTAGATAGCGCAGTGGTTAACGTGCGAACTTACTTATCGTAATGTCCATGTTCTAAACCCAACCCTTGTCTCTCGACTGCTCCTGTGCAGGCTTGGGCAAACCAGTAGTTTACCACCCCTCGCAGTGCCTTCGGGTAGCATGGCAGCTAGGCACTGGAAGGGTGTTACACCTGAACAACTATTTATTATATCTTCTACGACGATTTCTTCTTTCTCACCTTTACGGTGTCTGTTTTCCCTGTGAAGCTGCGTATGTCTTGACCCCAAAAATTGATCAGGAGGCTTCGGTTCGCTCCTGTAAACTCTCATTTTACCGGTCAAAATCACTACATTTTAGTGTATGAGCTATATTCCTGGACGCCTGGACTGTCTGTTCGAATTCGTCTGATTGTGATTCGTTCGTTAAAAGCTTGTGTCATGTTGCCATTGTTTGTTTGCCATGCCTAGACTGCTTATTTGAATGGTTGATTAAAACAGTAGAGACTTGCTGACTGGATGAACTTAAATTGCGTTGATCTTCAACTGTGTACCCCTTGAAATACTGAAATAATTGGTCGACAGGCTTTCAACCAGATTCGGTACGTTATTGGCTGATCGGGTCTTATTGCCCGGTCTGAATCGCCTGATACCTCTACAGAGTGAATCACAACAATATCACGGATCGCCGTCGCACATGACGTATGATCCGTAGCAAAATGGTTGCACATCTGTCCCTCGAACGACAGAAAGCGAGAGAGTCTGGCCTGTCCGTGGTTGGGCTTTCATCGGCGGGATTTTCCACTAAATTGTTTCTGACAGGAATTTTTATTGTCCGAGGATTGATCCTTCTTGAGGGAACAGGTATACAGTTTTTTTACGTTTTACTGTGCCTTCATTACAATCCACGGATTGATGCCGCTGAATAAAATGCGGACACCATTACAACTGGCTTTTGTATCGGAGGATGAAGTAGTAAATCGCTACTGGCGACACGGGAGGTTGAATTGTACGAGTCTCACACCTCTTACTCACTCTACTGCTAGGAGAACCTTTACTGTGGCAGTCTTATGCTTGTGGTTTGTCACACACGAACAAAACACCCTAGTTGTATTGCTTATCACAGTCGATATTGTTTGACGGAAAATACCTGCACTTGGTTCCTCACCAATCACTGTACCCAAATCATCTAGTTCATAGGGGGTATCATCTCTCTTTGAATTGAGAATTCCTCAACGATTGAAAAGTTGCCATTTTTAGATTATCAGTGCACTGCAATGCAAAAAACCACGTGAGTATTTCATTAACCAATGTGAATGTCGGAGTGTGCCCGTTCAGTAAACTATGTCTCTTTTGTTCAACAGTTCTAGCATTACTGCACAAGATTTACTGTCTCCAACACAGTTGTTTTCACAAGTGTGGTAGGTAGGTGTGTGTGTGTGGGGGGGTGCAACATATCCTATTCCGTGACTCATCTGATTGGGGAAACGGTTTTCATTTCAAACAAAAGATACGGGTTTCCATATTCCATCTGGGATTATGATATTACCAGACCCCTATTTGGGTCACTAAAGGGTATGTTTGTGTTTGGGGGGACTTTTCGGCTGGAAATTTGTAACTGCAGCCCTCTGTACAAAGCCTTACTTCGCGCACGGCTGATGAAATCGGATCAGGGTGCCGTGACTAACTGCAAGCATACAGAGATGTCTCCAGACCCTTTGTCATCGTCATTAGTTGTAGGTGATTGTGGTTTTTATGGAATTTTCACTCACATCACTCATGTGGACGGTCACTCCTCCTGTCCGGATGCAACTATTCCGGTGAGCCCGTGACAAAACGGAAGCACTTAGCTCGAGGTTCGTTTTTGTAGAGCTTATCAGTAGTGTCCATTCTTGATCGCATCGAGATTCGAACGTCAAGTTAGAAACCATAACATCGAGATATTTCACGTAATCACATTTCGGTAGTCCCAGGCGCCGGAACACGTGAACTAGCCTCAAGATTTCAACCCCGTCTCAGTATGAACCCAATCTTGTATGTGGGTGGGGTGGGTTCAGTTGTAACGCATGCGGTTTTAATGTTCTGTTTAAACACCTAGGCTTATGTTATATGCTCCGCCAACAGTATCTCTTATCAACTTGCATCGTCCCTCAAATTACAAAGAACGTGTGGAAGATGAACGTGAGTAGTGGGGCACGCCACATTCGTCGACAGTTCTCCTATAACTCTCCATCAATCTCACCTTGCTGTTTTCGGTCGGTAGATTAATCGTCTGAAAGGGACAGAGTGGATCTCTGAGGACGCACGCGTGTGCTTCCAGGCACGATCATGACATAGTATTCAGTTTGGCTAATCACTTCCGTTTCACTTTGCCGTGTCATTGTCTACCCTCCACAAACCTTCTAGCAATAGAAACCCGGAGTAGAAAACGGTAGACAATAGCTATGCATGTGCAGTTCGCATCGCAACCATCTTAATCGGATGAGATCTATTTGCTACACTAGCGATTCTGATGCAGTAACTAACTTCAGCGTACGCATCGCTTTATGTGAAACAAGTTACGTTAAGCTGAATCCTATTATGTCACGGATGCACCGCACATCCACCGGTCTTCGAACCGGGGGGACAGAGTTGGTGATCACAAAATAAGAGAGCGTCGTATGCACGACCCTTTAGACTCAGTAAAATCTGTTCCTGCAGTCGCAGGTGACGCGAATAACAACTGTGTTTTGATAATGCACCTATTCGGTTTTCTTCATTTGGCCTAATGGATTATTGACATGGTACGTGAACTGATGGGAAGTCAACCTCGTCGCCTTAAAATTCCAGAGAGGAGTAGGGAGAACTGGTGATCGTCAAATAGCAAAATCATCTAGTCCGCATCGCCCTTCTTCAGGTGCCAGTTCGAGTTCATCACACGAACGAGTGCCTTTTTCAGCAGGTTTTCGAGAACGTGCCCAGGAAATTGCTACGGCCTACGCATCTGGTAAGCGACAGCTCAATATAGACTACGGGTAATCAGGAATCATCAGTTACGCAGCATGTCCATAAAAACCATTCATACAGTTGACGTTTCCCAAGCCTTCAAGATTTTACCGCATCGCTGCCGTGCAACCCACAGGAAGCACGAAGGCTGAGATACTGCCAGGTTGCCCAGGCCTAGACAGGAACGGTTGAGATTCAGGTATTTGGTTCGAACTACAGATCTTACGTCAATAAGTCTGCGCCTTAACCACTGGGCTGTCTCGAGCTCTGGGTCATATGGGAGATATGACCTGGTGTGTGTTGTTTTCAGAAATGAGATGAACACTGGGCCGATTCAGCTGGAACGATTGGACAAATCTCTTGTGCACAAAACTGGATGCCAACAGCTTGGACGTCATCTGAATACTTTGGGTCGGTTTTATGTCACCTAGTACGTAGTCCAGAATAGTGCCTGATCAGTGCCCAGTCCGATGTCGACCAGTGGGCTAGGATAGAACTTTGCCTGTAACTCCCAGGATAAGCCATTTTGGGTAAGTTTCTCTAGTCCGCTCAGACAAATGCCGCGCTGTACAACCCACATAACTAGAACCCCATGCTCAATTGATTTCATAAACAATCATCGATGCGGGGTCAGCATTAGCAGTTTGTTTTCGTTTTACAGGCGTAGGAAAGGTGACGTTGAAGAGCAGCGAGGTTTGGCCGCGTTAAAGGTGTATCTTACCGCTGTGGACCGAGGCTTCGGTTTAACATCTCGGTCACCGGGTGGCCCTTGAAAGGAGCACTATAAAAAGTTGTTTGGGTCCGATTGCCTCAGTTACTTTTGTTTCGGGTCTATTGTGAGATCAGAGTGAACGTTTTCCTCCAATTTGTTTCTACTAGCATCCAGTACGCGTTCCGATGTATCACCTAAACATAATTTTTGGGCCACTGAATCCAAATATCGAACGAAAGTTAGTCTACGTTGCACAGGTACAAAACTATGAAAATTGGTGTACTGTCCATTCCGGGTTGCCTTATGATACACACTCCTTCTTGTGTTTTCCACGAATAATTTAGAATGTGAAGACTGTTAGGTTTATCGTAGGCGGTACGGGAAATTCAGAGGGATTTAGGAGCCGCTTCGATTTCCGTGTACTTCAGTCGTGTTTTTTCTGCTGTTTAGCTGACCGTAGCCCACTGAATTTGTCTGATCAAAACCACATGCCAAATCCCATTTAGCCGTGGGCATTTCATGTCCATTTGCAAGCAAAACAGACTGATCCAACCATACGGAGGCGGTAATTGGGCATATAGAATTAAGGTGCACATCATGGCGCTGTAGAACGCAATTTGAAGGAGTTGGAGACTCAGGACTCCCAATACTATAACCAGATGCACCCTGGTTCGAACCCCACGTCATATTGAGGCAGCTTCGCTGTCTTATAGCCCAACTTTGAAGTTACAGCGAACCGCGGACCCGAAGGTCAGAAGATCCTTTGTAAAGATTACAAAAAACAGTACGAAGTAGAAACAAAAGGCCGACGAGCGAACCCAATAGGATCGATGGTGATATGACAGCGAGAATTGGCCCCCGCTGTTATAAAGCGGCAGCCCAACAGACTCAGTATCGTTTTGGTAGAAATCGCCATCTAAATGGAGATGGTAAATACACGTGGACTTCACCATGAACAGCGAACAAGGTTCGACCTTGTTTGTTACCATTAAGATAAACGGACCACGAACTGAAATACCAATAACCGATGGTCAGTTCACTCAACGAACCAGATTACATGACCGCCAACTCTGACTGTGAGCCAATACAGGTTACATAACAGGAGCCTCATTCCTGTAATAGGTGAGTTATCCACTATGTTTGGTATCAGATGACCTTAGTAGAAATTTGATTGTCTTAGTGAGGACTGCCTCATGTCGTCTAAATCTGTCAGCCATGGATTCGCGTTTTTTGCACAGAACCAAACCATGCATATGTTAGTCACTCAACTCTCAGTTTTGTTCGTTTGATTGCTCAATTCATCTTGCAGTCACGTGCGTTTTCTTTTTTCACAGCAAACCGTGTTGCTCATCAACCTGCTTCCGAATCTCTATACCAGTGACTCCTGACCCGGTCGTAACTGTACGATTCTATACTTTGCACTCACAAATTGCTTTCACCCTCGCCTCCACCTCCTACACCCATGTGGCCTTGATCCCTCAGCGCTACCTTCCCTGTACATATCAAGTTGGGGCATTCCATGACCAGGCAATGGATCGTTTGGCCAGTTGGTTCAGTGTCCGAACTGCACTGTTGATCCATCACTCTTTAACCATCGTCGCCCTACTTGCGTTCGGACCCACATAATTGCTGTGATTATTAGATTTTTTCTTACTGTCCTTCTTGTTATCCTCATCTCATTCTTTATTTGTTTACGAAAACACGATTCGCAATGAACAAGTATCCTTACAGCGTGTTCCTCGCTTTTTCAAGTGTGGGAGAGGTTGCGGTGTTTTAACGACGGTAATTCCTCAGCTGATCCCCCGAGCTAGCGTTTTCAGCCGGACTACCAAGGGTGCCCAAAACCAGGCAAAGCCCACGTGCAGCGCGTCCTAATCAAAATGTATGCGTTGACAACATTCCGGAAATTCGGACGTCTTCTAGACGCGCATTCAGCGGACACTAAAACGTGATTGGCTGTTGGGTCCACATTTTCGGCTCGAATTGACGCTGGACAAACAAGCGGTTCGATCTAATCAATCACGTGCAGCGTCCGCTTCTTGGCCTTCACAGCGCCTAACTGCGAGTGGTATGGCGGTTTTGATGCAGGATTTCGCCCAACAGGTGGCAACTTGGGTCACGTCCGCTAGGATCGCGTTTTCAGTGGTTAGCTCTACAAGAGTGCAAATAAGGTTCAGCGAACTCTCACCAGGATAATAAAATTTCGGACGTTGGGGATACTTCATCTTGGGGATATCGACAATGTGAACGGTCCTACACATCCCCAAAACTCGTCTAACGAAAATCAGGTCGTTTTGGGGTGTTTACACCAGTCCTTATTTCGAGAGTATTGAATTTCTCATAATTTAAATTTCGCAACCGTAGCTATGACCACGTGCGACGCAACTACCCAGCTATCCGTGCGCTGGTGTCTGCCCGGATGAGGACCGCGGGACGAGACGAGGTGTCGCTGTCATGCAGCCAACGGTGGTCTTGCGCCTAAGCTATCGCCTCCACTGTGTGACTTCCAGCCCACGCCATGCCGAACAGACAGATCTAATCGTCCTCAATGCACAGACTGGGCCATCAACGCCCGATCTTCGCGATTAAAGAACCTGGAGCCACTGCACTTCGGGACACAGTTTGTGAGGTGAAGAACGGAACTGAATTCCTAGGACAATGATTCCGTTGATAACTGGGATAGGCGAAATACATGCGGTCGTCAATCTTTGGTATTTGTGTGGTCAACCAGGATTTTCAAAGTTAAAATACAGCAAAAAATGACTATCGCAAACTTATATGATCATTCCAGTTTTCGATCCACCTAACTGCTAACAATAACAAAATTACCACCACATACTTTCTACTAAAGGTCCACATCAAGCACATCAAAGTACTTTTGAACGGCTGGATATGAACTTCAAATGCCCAGTGTACGCATAGATATGGAGCCTCGACGTCTGACCCTTTGTGGAATGGGTTCACACGGAACAGGACGTCCTATAAATGCCGTTTTTTCAATTGGTGATCTGCTTTGCAATGATAAGTGGAAGCGGAGATCCCCATTACAATCTGGACGCAATGTTACGGGTTTCAAGCAGATTATGGCGATTCCGAGCAAACGCACTATCCGGGCCCTCAGCTTCCACCTGAACCAGGCACCTACCAGTCATTGCTGTTTTGAGGACGCAGACAGGAGCGAAAACGCTGTAGTGACGTCTCTCTTGGGGAATCACTGCATCACTTTTACGGATCGTGTTGGGGATTTCTAGAGTGCTGCCGCAGCTCGGTGTACCTGCCAAAAACTGAGGTACACAACTATAACTTGGTGGCAACTTCTTCCTGTAGCTTACTGACCTACTTTTGCTATGCTGATTTTTGAGTAACATATTAGGGGAAAATGTGTTTTGGAATAACTGAATATTTTTCCAGAGTGAAACTGATTGCTTTTGCCTTTCGAGGAAACTTGGTGACAAAGTTCCTGAAATCACATCATTCAAAGATGTGCAACATGACATCGACCGTTTCTGTCCTTGCCACAGGGTATATCCGCAGTCAACAGTAAAAATGCAGTAGTAATTGTGAAACGCTAACTGCATTTATCGGCAAGGCAGTGCAGAGACTCACTGGGGCCATCCACCGAATGTATTTCAGGCTCCAACGATGTTTCTCAGGCTAACCGGGATCTCCGTAATTTTACAGAAGAGTCCTGGGACCATATTCCCATTGACTAGTAGACTTTTAAATGGCTCTCAGAGGGAGAGTCGCTTAAGGCGTTCTCACGAAATTAGAGTGAGATGAACGTAGTTAAGGAAGAACGCTGAATAATAACAGTGAGAATGATAGCCGTTGACCAGTGATTCCCCGATCTTCATTCGCCCCGTCTTACGTTAATGTTCTGGCTGCCCGCTGCGATCTTACGCACGTAACGACGAAGCACGCACACTCTCGACCGCCCGCTGGATGAACTATGCTGAATCTTTACCTGTTCGGCCGAAGTGAAAAACAGTGTGCGGAGCCGAAGAAAGGTGCCTAGTACTGGACAGCGAGGCCTGGAAACACCGATGAGCGTTAGCGCCACTGTGATGAATACCGCCATAATGGTAGTATACTGTGAGTACCTCCGATGGTGCGGCACAACACCAAGTAATGGAACGAATAAGTATTGAGTTGAAATATACAAGTACATGCATCGAGATAGAAAATATACAATGTAGGAGGTCAGAGCTTCTTCAGTTTCACCCGGAACCTCTCTGGAGCAGATTTCTAGAAGATAGAGAAGCAGAAAAGGCGGATAAGATGGATCAGCAAGATGGACCAATCAATCTCCGGGAAGCAACCATGTTTAAATTTTCAAAAACTGAATCCAACTGAAATGAAATTTTGTGCCGCCCCGATGTGAAGTGCACCGGATGTTTATATAGGATCACGAAGCCAACAGTTGGGTGTGGAAAAAGGGAAACTCGTTATATCTCGGACGACTGTGCGAATTCGCATTTTAAAGTAGCCACATCCTCGAATATATCTTATGAGCACTACGGGTCACTATGCACATGTATCGATGACTTCAACTGTTTAGCTTTTCCCATGTGATCTAATAATTATGAGCCATGCATTAGGTATTCCGATGGAACTTCCACCTCTGGTTACCCATCGGTCTCATTTTCTCCAGTTTACAAAGGACCGGCTACAGAGGTAGCTCGATACAAACTGGATGCAGCATGACCTGGTGTGCGCGGGGGCGGGAGACATCGGCGTAGTGCGATGTGGCAGGCGAATCCGGATGCCAGTCCACCGTTTGGGCGTGTGTGAGAGAGAGCGAGAGTCGGATGAAGGTGTATCAACAAGATTCCCATTTTTCGACCTCCTTAAGCCCAAATTCAAACAGATTTTTTAAAATGCGAAACATCAGTTGTTTCAGAATTGAAAAACGGATCCTGGTTACACATGTGCGGCGAAAACGCTCCGAGTTAGAATTTCGCCAATCAGGACAATCCCAGGACAGCCTGACTTAACAGACTAATGAAGCAAGCAAAAAATAACCCGAACCGACTTGTGTACCAGTAACTGAAGACAGGAGGGGAAATTAGACCCGGCTAGCCACCCCGAACAAATAGCAGTCATCTACTCAGGTATCTGGTTCTCGTTGGCATTCCGTAGCAAAATCGATAAAACTTATACCTTTTTAACTATGCGCAGTAAATCACATTTCCAAAACGTGTGGATCTAAATCGAGCCAATGGGTGTTCACGTGAAGTCCGAGAGTACAAAACACAACTTATGTGATTGACGAAGGTGCGTTTGTACAGACCAGCGACTACGAAGAAAGTGGAGGGAAAAACACATGGGGCACAAAAATGTGGTACACACAGCTCACTTTTTGATATGCGCCACCGTTGTCGCGGCAGATGATATAGCGTAAGTTTAGCGGTGCGATTTGTTCGACCGACTCCGAGTCATTATTCCGACTGTGGTCGCGAATTTGTTCGAATTTGATAACTGCGATAGACGGATAAGACAAAACACAGGCAAATTGTTGGTGGAAAGCGTGTCAAGACTAATTGCAGCTCTTTAGGTTATCAATCCCGGAGGTGTGGACCTCTGGCACAGTACAGTAACCAAGTAGAGGCAAACCTATTTGATGGCACCATTTGCATTGTTGTGGAGACTACCTGAGTTACCGTTTGGCCACTCGCCAATCAGTCTACTTCGGTTTCATCCTGGAACGGCAATCATACGGTGGAGCCGATCGCTGTTGACGACAGGATGTTAAAGCATTACAGTGACATCCGAATGGATAACATAACAATAACAATAGTAGCAATGGTAATAATGATAAGTATAAAAACAATCATTCAGCTGTGACATTCTTTCAATGCATAGCTGCCATCTCATTGTAACGAAGCATGAGGACAGAGATGCTACCAGACTGCCCAAGCATAAACAGGAGAAGTCGAGATGGCCGGGTTGGGTTTGAACTAGGGACATTCTGGTCATCAAGTCAGCGCCTGATCTGTCCCGGGTGGACATAATCCTGTAAAAGGAACTTTCGAGCAGAAATTTTCACAGTGTCATCAAAACGGTCTTCAACGTGTGCCATGAGGCAAACTCTTTCGAGCGCGGTGACAGATATCTGCACGTGTTTCAGTCCGATTCAGTTCCCTTCGACAAACACCTTGAACGGTCTAAGGTCATCAAACAATTAACATCTTCAGTATCAGACAATTCAATTCAATTTATCAACATTACTGTATCAATCCTAGTACAGCTGCGCAAAGTAGTTGCTTTCTGAGCAGCACCGGACTCTTCGGTTTTAAAAGTATTTCGACCGTAGTGAATAATACGCCGGCGGTCACAGCCAACCGTGGGGCAATCGGAGTGTGCAGTTTGTAGGGTCGACGTTTTCTAAGCCTTCCTCCCTTGAGGACGGCAGAATCGCTGCTTCTATGAATATGCATATGCTGTTCGCCTGGGGGAAACGCCTTACTGCCTTCACACTCCTGTTGCAGAGGACAGTACGAGCTTACCTCCGGACCGCCTCGTAATACGATTACTCGCAGTACGGAAAGTCGTTCTTCGTCGGGCTAATCCCCGTTGGCCTACCTGGCATGGTTGAACGTTCAGGAACTGAGTTCCAGCCAGTATGGCCAGCAGGACCGTTGCAGCGTGGAAGCCCGACCACCACGGCAAGGTGACAGTTTTAGGTAGGCGCCAGACAGCTTCTGTTGGGATTGGCTAAAAGAGGTCTGAGTGGTTACAGAGCATGAATTAGTGATTATTTCGGTGCCGTCTTAAGTCAGGTCTCAGGTAGCATCACCGTGATCACGAGGCATGACTACCAAATGAAAACCTCATAAGTACTTTCTCAGGGTGGTAAATCTACTGAAGTACAAAGGTACTTAGTAAAGGACCTCAAAAACACGTCACACAACCTTGGGGCCATTAACTGGTGCGGATGAAGCACGGCATCAGTACGCACCGAGTAATGCGAAGAATTTGCTCAAGTTCCAATGATCCCGCTGTCGAACAGAATCAAAGACTTCAGGACGATACATGGTTGTGTGGCATTCAAAAAAAGTAATCCTGAGCTCTGTTGCACATTTTCGGTCTTATTCCGGACCACTAAACTATCCAACTGCGATTAACACCGTAGGTTGTCTATCTCCTTCCTAAAAGAAAAACCATCCGAAGAGACTGGTTTCTCTGTGGATATGCTTCGAGGCACCAACCAAAAATGGCCCCTCCTGAATGGTGGTCTTCATTGGGTGGGCTTGGGTATATTGCAGAGGCTACGGAAGCACCGGTTATCATATGGCGAGGCAACAAATTTCGGTCGCTATCATCCATAAAATGAGCTCATTGGTGCGCACAAATGCAAGTCAAAATTGAACGCCAAACTGTCACTGAAAGATAGTGCTCGTGACACCAGGCGTTGTTGAATACTCAGCGGTCAAGAGTACCTGTACAAATCCAAAGTGCTTACACTCCATCGCCAAATGAGGACACAAACGGCTTGTTTTAAGTTTGGCTACGTCGAGAAAAATGGCTCTCAATTTGGTGGAAATGACACCCGTACTATTGAATAGTAGTCGCTTTTCAGGTCTAACAAAGGCAACCTCAAAATTTAAAGAGGAAACCAACCTTTGGAAGAACGCAACCGTGTGATTTCTTCGTCCGAGTTCGCATCGGCGTGATACTCATAGGCATCAAAAGATCTTGATGTGATAGTTGTCGATTCGGGTACCTTTGAACACAAAACAAGGGGTAACACGGGTGGAAAACGTGCAATCACTAAGATCATACCAATCTGTTTGATCAACCTGACAAAAGACAAACGAGCGCGACAGGGAAATACAGGTAGAACGTCAACGCAACAAAAACGGCGAAACTATCAAGCTCAGCCCTCTGTGACATCCTACAGAAGCTGTCACGCAGTTCAACAAAGTGCCGGGCAATCAGCTTGTGCAAGAGACTGATATCATGATTAGAAATTCGAATGAATATATCGGTGCTGTTGTGCCACGTAACCGCAGATCCATCCAAGGTTTTAACATGCAACAGACTTCAAGGAAATCGATGGCTCGTAGTACCGCTCGACTGTCTGTTACACACTATTGAGCTGGACACAACGAGTCGGGCTATCACATTCTTGGATTTAGCTGGTAAGGCCTAACACGTTCTCGCACGCAAAAACCAAACGAAAAGTTGGAACACATAAACTTAATCGGTCAAGAAACCACCCACTAGCTGGACGAGTGATCCAAAAGAAGAGGTGAGACGTCATCAAAACACCTGGACCTCGAGATAGCTCAGTGGTTAAGGCACGAGCTTAGTGGTTGGAAAGCAACCCCGATATACAGATTGCTAATGTCCAGGCTTGGACAGCCTTTGTAATTCCTTCGAGTAGCACGACAGCTATATACCGAAAGGGTGTTACGGCTGAACGATGCTGCGTGTTGTTGTCAACTTCTTCATATCCATTGAAGAAGGCAGCAGCGACGAAAGACAGCATCAATAGGGAGCCCGTTGCATGAGTTAAGCAACGCGCCAAATATTGGCACCTGTGAAAAGGTGAACCCTACGATTCCTAAAGATTGCTTTGGAGTACGAACACAACATTCCGTTACAATACAGACAGACATTTCAGAGCGACTCAATTTCTCATGGAACTAGAAAAACGGTCTTAAGGGGAAATCACTCCCAAGACAGGCTAAAAACGCCTTTCGTCGTGGTGTCCCCTCGTCGAGTGAATTAATGGGTGCCAATCCTCGGACGGATCAGATGTGTTGACCACTCTGCCTACTGGTCTATCACCAGTAGCCAAGATAAATAAAGTAAACGGAAGTCCACACATTCGGTCGACCCGAAACGGGGGTATTATTCAAAAAGACGAATTAAGTTCTGCGCAGTTTGTTGCGCTGGGGTTAAGGTAACCGTGAGTTGACACTCCCAAAACAGCAGGGAATGAGTCCTACCGCTGAAGCAGATCGCGCAACGGATTTTGGCCATTTTCGGTACGCCACTAGATGGTGTGAACATGAAATGAGCATAAAAGATGCACAATATACCCTACGTCCTTGCTGAGCGTATGCTAATCCGAATTCCTAACGCCCAGAATGAAAAGTCCTGTATTCAGTGCTTCCTGTGGCAGTAACGACCAACAGTACGCATGACTGGATGCGCACTTAAAAATCGGACGCTTCGGTTGGTACCGACTAAACAATTCCGTTTTCTGTTGATTGGTGTTCATTCGAGAAGCATGGTTACTCTTCTTTGTGGGGTGACTTTGATCATGCACGCCTTAAGAGCCGGTCCCTCAGGCTCATTCATCTATGTCAGGATACAACAGTGTCCTGAGGGATGGGCGAACTGAAGCCACTTGAAATGATTCAACAACCGCGGTAGTATCGGACGCGCGGCAGAGTGCTTCCGTGATTCAGCAAGAGGCAGTATTTCGGAATCAGTACGAGATCAAGAGGAGAAATTAGCAATAAATTCCAAGATATTTTAAAGGAAAAAACCTGATTCTCGCATTATTGGCCTCCGAGTTGCAGGAGAAAACAGTCAGCTCAGAATTGAAGTTAGGCCAAAAGGCATCAACCCCTGGGTACACTAAGTGCGTTCATCGAAGCAACATTGGAACCACTCGTCACTAGCACGAACCGCATTGTTGCGTGTGGGCGTCTGACAATCTAAAATTATGCAAATCGGCACGATGCGATGCACCGACGGAAATGCACATTTAGGGTCGATCGGTGACGACTGAGGTCTATCAGCGACACAAACTTTCCTTGGCCTCTCAGGGATCAGCCAATCAGTAGTTCAGTGGATCCCACATTCACCTACTGCACATTTACGGAAAACCGGTGGCAATCGCATTCCGGGTCTAGCCACCCACGCATCAGACGTTTAGATCGGGTCCTGCGTGAGGACATGACGGACGTCGTAACAACCAACAAGGTTGACACTCCCCTGCGATGTCGACCATTTACCAGATAGCGTGCGTATAGAATAGCCTTTTTTCCCTTTCCTCGTATATAAGTGTGGATAAAACCGAATACATTCCAAGTCCGGGAAAAATGGAGGTAAGCGGGAAACTCACCTTCGTGGTTTCACATTGGTTGGAATCAATCTGTGTGATCAAAATGGTAGGCTGGACTGGGAGGTCTGATTCTTGTGACCGTGATTTGAAAATGGAAGGTGCAGACTGTGGAAATCCAAAAAAAGTGTGGCGTAAATGACCCCAGAGAGGCTGGCAGAACGAAACGATTCGTCCCTAAGGTTAGGACAACTGTGCCCATAAAATTTCAAGTATCATCAAAACAGGGAGCATAGTGCACATATTACGCTAAAATGCTCTGAAGGTGTGCAATTTTTTTGTGTTTCATTCCAGACTCTGGGCATCAATTAGGGCACCTCAACTTCACTTTGAAACACCCCTAGTTTTCCATCAATTCGTCTTGAAAATTGCCTTCGGAGATAAAAATACGGGACGCCTCAACATTTAAACAATGTAAAGGTTCCTTTGTCTGAAGGAATACGTAACAGACACGTGTTAAAACAGCATTAGAACACAAACCGTGCGGCAAAAAACGACGCCGTTCTAACCATCATCAAGGCAGGGAAGCGATTCAACTTCAACCATCGCTCGTTACGTCACTAGGAAGTTTTATCACGTGTCAAACCCTTCTACCAGTACAAGGCATAAAAAACACCGCTGTCATCCAAGCTACCAATGAGATCTAACATATCTTACTTAGTCGATACAAACATAATTGTGCTTGTGCTTCAGTAGTGTACGCGACAGCATGAGCGGCTTTCTGTTCTAGTCGACTACCTGTCGGGTGACGAAACAACTTCCGGTGAGTAGATGTCACCATCACCGTCGTCACCGGCGGAAACACCAGATGACAACAGTGGTGATTCACTGCCGTACAACGATGTCAATTTATTTCAATATAGCTCTAAAACCGAAAAAAGAAAGAGAAGGGGAGGGAAAGGGATTGAGAGCTAGCCCACCACAAACATCTCGGGTGCCTAGATCTCCAGCTATAGTTCTAAGAAATTCGTTGTCAAAGACCTGAAGATTCCTCAGATCTGCCGTCCAGAGTAGCCCCAAACTGTAGTCTTATACGCACGCCCTTTGACACCCAATGAAGTGGTTTTTGATATCACAGGTAACACGGATTGCCAAAAGTAATTCTGGCCTCCGAGATCCGTGCGTTGACTTCGTCTGTCACACTACCGTCAGAGCGCCACAAGAAGGGTGCCCAGGATCTTGCCTGGTTGCAGACAGTACCTTCCAGTAGGAGTCAACATCAAAAGACGCCTTATCCGAAAAGGACTTCACGAGGTGGATTTGATAGCCTTGCTTCGTATCAGGGTCCGAGAGCTTCTCTGTAGCTAAGTGAGATGTCCACAACTTGTGCATCCCTGAAAAGCGCAACGAGAAACAGCAACGAGCAAGCGCGTGATTCGAATCCACATAGTTGTTTCAGAACAAGGGACAGTCAGTAATTCATCCACACTTATAGCTAATGGCGACGTAGTCTATCCTTATTACATCTTGCCTCGCATTCGGGGGAGGGGACACCATCGGGTCAAGCAGCTTTAGTTGTTCCCGAAGTTAGTACTGAACAGAAAGTCTGTGGTCAGCACATAACTCGAACAGGCGTTCACCGTTGTCCATGCGCTTGACTGCCCGAGCAACTGAACCGCAGCAGCGCTAGGTCTACCTAATTGTGCATTCATATGCCCGGCAACCACAACAATATCTTAGCCTGATGCAAAAAAGAACTCAAAGGGTCATAAAAACTGTCTTTGGGTGTTTCAGAGCTAAATTCTATTTGGGGCGTAAGCAGAGAAAATGAACACGCAGAGATTACCGGCGCGTGTAAGCGGTAATCTCACAGATGTTGCGAAACGAACCACACACACGCAGCCATTCAACCACAGACTCCTCAGCTCGTTGGCTAAGAAAACCATTAGCAGCGGCTTCCGAATCACCACAGGGACGCACGCGGAAGCGATCAAAAACCAATGGAGAGGTCAGTTCGACAAGCGTGCTTGAGTCCCTAATCCTCGTCTCAGAAAAACACACACCAACAGAGAGCGAGCCCAGCGTATTTACAACAGCAGTACGCTGCCCAAATTCTTTCTGAGTGGGAACGTTAAAAGCTGCCAAGTGAATTGGGCGACATGATTTGAAGGGTGTGGCGGCTGTAGCTGTGGCGGCCGAGCCAGTTGCGGTACTGCAGCTAGCAACAATAGGCGGAGAAAGGATCTGTCAGTCATTAAGAATGGGTCTACAGAAATGTCGTCATCAATGGAATAAGGAGCGGCAGAAGAGCGAATATACAAAAGAGAGCCGTAACCTTTTTTCGGTTACTCGTGCTGCTGTATACAGCAAGTTAGGTAACTCCACTGTTGGCATCACGCAACGGCCAATTTCGTATGAGATTATTTGCAGATGAGCAATTCATGGCTGACCGTGGGCTGGGATGCTGCCAGGGCACCCAGACCTGGACGGAAGAACGATTAGGATCCCCAACCAAAGCCTTTAGCTGAAAAGCTTAGCAGCAAAGCAAAGGTGGTTGGCGTACGACCGTCACAGCAGCCAACATTTTAAGTGGCAAGTCATCACAAATGTTCTAACCCCCAGGAGACTGGGTTAGTAAGACCTCTCTACCCAATAACTAGACTGGTTATGAGAGGCTGTGAGTGTTACACTTCCACTCCTCAGTATGGCTCAATGAGTTACGATGGTGCACAAACCGCCACATCGCCGTAAAGTCCACTCCCTTTGTGTCGGGTGCAACAAAATTGACTGCAATCACTCTATTCAGCCATCACAGAATAGAAACTATATGGGCGGTACATCTTGACATCAACCGGCAAAAAAAGAGCGTTTTAGGGTGTGAAATTGTTTGTTTGCAAACAAAAATGAGCGGTTACAAACTATCAGGCAAGAAAGTAAAAACCTCGTTTTAACAGGTTTTTTGAAAGCACCCTCAAGTCTCGTCTTCATTAGCCTTCCCGGAAGTTGTTCGAACATTCGATATTAACGAACAAACACTGTCAAACGGTCCAGTAATTTCACATCAACCTTTCATCGTATACAGAGAAGGCAGTTCAAACTACTTTCCCGTTTCATCAGTAGTATACTCCTTTATACCGGTAGTCATTTATTCTTGTCTCACGCGCTGAATTACACTTGACACTACACATGAATACAGCCAGGTGCGATAGGATGGACATTTATACAACTGGTGAATACAGATTTGAGCAGACAACAGTTTCAAAAAGGGTTTTGTGTATGGTCCACCCTTATTGGCGCAAACAGCGGTTTGATTATGCGGGGTTTACACAGCTCGTGTAGAAAAATGCAGTATCTGTCCTATGCGCGGCTTATCGTCAGCAAGCAGTCTCACGGGTGTTTTCATCTATTGGTCAACTGCCGCCTAGTCAGTAGCCATCAGAGCTCACCAGAACTAGCAATTTTTAGATCTACTGCCAAAAGCCGTTGTCCCGTTGGCCAATTTTAAATATGCAGTTTACCTTCTGAACAGACCAGATGCCAGTTAGTGTCCGGAAAACTGCGTTTGGGAGACTGCGCGAACTACGGGGTTCATAGGGTAGTTGCTTTCAAATGCTTTCAAAAGTCACAGAGGCATATGTAGCTGCTCACGTTCCCAGGCGGTCTCAAGACGACGCTGATGACATTGGCAACGCCATCTAAACTCGTAGCTGCTGAACTCCAGGGAAAGCGTAAACAAAATGAAACTCAGCTGAATGAACGTGCTGATTAACAGCATCGTTGTTAGCCGACGTCGAAGCCAGCTAGTAGAACACAGTCAAGAAAGTCAGCATGATAAAAAGCGTAACAAATCGGGATTTTAAATAGAAAGGAGATAGCTAATTACTCGTCTTGCAATTCGTTTGGCAGGAATCGGTGTGTACCGCGGAGTTCCGAGGGACCGCTTCATGCGACTGCGCCCGCCCCGTGAGGCAGCATTGGCGGTCGAGCAAGTGGTTCGAGACCTGCTGTTCTTGATGAGACTTGAGCCGATAGAGCCCGCTTTTCGCCGAAAAGGGGTCTTCGGTTCTTGAAAGGACACTGAAGATTCCGTGACCAAAGGTTCAGGTTTGGTTGTTACCGCCTCCATTATCTCGGTAGGTTTACTGTCTTGCAGTTTTGAGAGGAGTTCAACTTTGACCTCCAATTTATCCGTACAATCAACCGGGACCCCAGAAGACTGATTTCCGCCTAAAGAGCGGCGTAACTGGCGTGGAGCGTTGACGTCAACCTGAATCACTTCTGAGTTGGAGGCCACCGCCTTCGTACAAAAGGAACATTGCCTGAAGCAAGCATATGATAATGCGTATGAGCTTAAAAACCATGTGAGTGTGTGTGTGTGTGTGAAGTAATGGCGACGGGTAAAAGGACACAACATATACAACAGATAGTGCGGCTGGCGGATAACATAAAAACACCTTGAGATTAGGGACTTCAAAAAGCAGATACGCAATGAAACAAGTGACCGTGGTTCCGCGCCCAACTGTAATGTTCAGCCTATAACAGTAATAATAATGACAATTCAGTGCATGGTTGCCATGCCAACCGAAAGAGGTACAGGGGTTGAGACACTGCCAGGTTGCCCAAACCTAGACACGAGCAGTTCAGATTTCGGGGTCGGTTTCGAACCACGGACCTTCTGATCATCAAGTTCGCGTCTTAACCACCAGCAGTAAATCACATTAGTGACTTAGTCTTGATAGCCCCAGTGTGATGTGTCATTCACTCAGCGCAAACGGAATAATTGGATGAGGACGATCCATCCATGGACACCGATGTTACCGAACTTCAACCGACCAATGGTTCTTAAGCAAGCAAGAAACACTGGCAATGAAGTTCTATACCTGTTATGTCTGACTACTTTCCCTGCTAGAAGTGCCTGGTGCCGGAAAAAGATTCGCCGACAAGGAATACAACAGCTTTATTGCAAACAAGCGAGTGTTGTATTTTTAAAGGCACCGTTTGACCTCCATCCAAGGTTGTCTCATCAGCGTTTAGTGGAGTTGAGGATCTCAGTAGGTTTCGGATATTCGGGGATGATCTTCAAGGATCTGATCGTCCTAACAACACCACTGTAATTTACAAGGTGCTTAAAATATGCCGTGGTTGCACTTTTCTTATAAAACTCGGTGAATTAGCTGTTTGAACCATTTCCAGGAGCTTACCGGTCTTTTCCCCAAGTTGTTTTTCTCAGTTTCTAACGACGAAGTGCCAATTACAATGAAGAAATATCGTTACTGACTGACAAGATCTGAGAAGCAGGTTAGCAAATGCATGCAACGTCTGACCATGTGGACTACCGTGTCTTCAGGCGTCCAAAAAGGTCTGTGTCACATCAGGAACGTCTCCACTATTATTATTATTGCAGACATTATGGAGTTTATCATTTTCTCATGACTTTGTACTCACAACAATTTTCAGTAGTAATATTCTGACGAGTTGCACGTCGGTAGCTGTTGAAATGCCAAGAAATAGTCGAAAAGCTTATCCGCCTTCATCGTGATTTCCATGTACTGAACCGCTATTTTTATGCGCCTTCACAGAATTCGGTAGCAAACTACTTGAGCTTCAGCATTTTTTCAAACTTTGAGATAATTTCGTCTCTTGGCAGAAAACCGGAGGCATAAGTGGAATTTTAGTACAGAAGAACCTTTGAGCTAAAAATAAAATATACGCCATCGGCTTTCAACTACAGCTTACTGCATCTCACTAGATTTTTTAATCGGAAGTTATGGTGTAGGTCAAGAAACAGGCGTCTGGGGGGTTTTTTTCCGCCATTCTAGAGAAAACAGGAGAAAAACGTATAATAAGTGAAGAACCGAAACTGAACAAATAGTTTTCATGTATAGCTAAATGGTTACATAGGATTTTCCAATTGTTGGCTTTTCGTGATTCACTGAGGTGGACACGAAAGCAAGATCTTGGACACTGGCTTCGATTCATAATCACATCTTTAAACAATGACAACGGGATCCTCACGGCTCATCCATGAAGCAAGGGTTCGTTCAAAAGCGGACGGTTTGGCCGTGTTTTATTTGATTGCTGTTTGCAAAGTGATGTTCTATTTCTCCCCTTCCTTCTTCTAATCAAACTTACCAGGTACCAGTAGGAGAGAACAGGGCAAGCGCTAGGTGGTTTTGCGTAAAACATGCCCAAGCTATCTCAACTGGTGCAACAAAATCTTGTTCGAGATGAGATCGTCGGCGCGGAATACCCTCTATCTTATCAAATGGTTGCCCATCTACTGTTACTACCACATACACCAACAACCATTTTAACACACCCGGGGGAAACCGTTTAATTGGAGAGACCAGGTTTCAAGACGACGGTACGGAAAACTCCACTGTTAGGCGAAAGCCGAATGGCTGGTTACTTCCCCAGGTGTTTAAATTTGGAAAACACTATTCCGACTTTGGGAATGTGGGATGAGATCACTTCCTCATTAGCCCCACCGGCGGTATCTCCTGAGCACATGAAGCTGTCAACTGCTTTTGACCTCCTCTGGCGAGACCAGGCTCAGGTCCCTGACAATGCTGGAGTTGTTCCCTGCATCGCGAGCATGCCGCTACCTTCCGCCACAATCGTCACACGATCTAGGGTAAGAAACTTTTCATGAGTTGTGCAAACGATCAAGAAGGTATCATCATCATTTCGATGTACTGAGGAAGATGTGGTCGACCGCGAACGGAGGGTTGGAACAGCTCTGTCGTATCTCGCTGGACGAGGCGAAGGAGCGCGAAAGCCGATCGTAAACCATGATTTCCTCTGAAATTTGATGGCAAACTCCCTTCAGTATTCACATATACTTCCATTTTAGCACACAACTCTATAAAGTCGTTTTATCTACAGGATCTGGTGCCGCCCTACGTCCGAAAACACAAAGGTTATCAGCTCGCGGTGTGCGAACATTTTCTAAGAGCTGACTGTCGCTGAATACTTGATCGACACAACTGGAAGCTGTGGGACAAAGACGACAAGGAAACAAGGATGAAAAATACAGCTGACGAATTTAGATGAAGTAAAAGCCATACAAATCATGTAAGCTGGAATCGGTAGATTTCCCAAAGCTGGAGAACATAAGTTGATCATAACAATCTGGACTACACAGAAGAAGAAAGTCAGAAGTCTGCACGGACCACATAGTAAACTCACCAACCATAGAGTCGGCTCCGTTTGGGCATCCGTAACAGTGGTGGATCCAGACAGGCCAAATGAAAAGCTTTGCTACACGTATCACATTTAGTGATCAGGTGTTGATCTTGCAGGCCATGGCAGACGAAACATCTAGAAAGCAGACGAAAGATCAACCCTGACTTCTGCTTCTGTTCAAGCGAGAACATCAGCACCGTTCAACATCCTAATCATCGAATTTGCAATTAATTTTGGCTGAGTGTGATCAGAACTCCTGAAATCACGTTTTCTGGTGCGAAACGATAGCAAGGACAGTACAAGCTAAATGCAACAGTTACAAAGTATCCGATGTCCTTCATTACTCGGCACTGGAAGAGCGCTTTTGCGTTTTTATCATTATCACTACGAACCTCACCTCGTCTAATCCGTGACACCAATAAATCGGTTACAGCCGTATACAGGCTTTGGCATCATGTCCCACGTGCTTCTGGATATAGGCATCACTGCATCAATGGAAGTTCGCACTTTTGGGTAGAACTTCTGAAAAATAATTTTTGGCG
The DNA here is from genome assembly GCA_003604175.2 of Clonorchis sinensis. Classification (NCBI taxonomy): domain Eukaryota; kingdom Metazoa; phylum Platyhelminthes; class Trematoda; order Opisthorchiida; family Opisthorchiidae; genus Clonorchis; species Clonorchis sinensis. The sequence goes on from CM030369.1 coordinate 214,388,099, forward strand.
ACGGGGACCAGCTTTCTAATGAATCAACATTACAGATCCCGTATGCGTACGCAGGAATGCACCAAAGGTCAATGTAAGTTCGTTTAATGAATTGTCGCAACTTGAGAACATATTTAAAGACCCGGAATGAAACAATCAGACACATTTCTTAACTCGGTCAGCCTGACGGCGCCGTCCCAATCAGCATTACAAGAACCAGTTCTGGAATATGGGGCCTGCACAAGGTTGAGAAACAGCGCAAATCCCAAAACAAATGAGAAATCGACAGGAAACCCGTAGTTTTATCTAGGGAACGAGCTTCGAATCATGCTTCAGTGTTTGAATACACCCTCTGAATGTCCATGCAAACAAGTGCACAAAAATCACCAAGGAGTTCGAAGATATAAGAGGATTGAGAACCAAGGAGGGGCCTGTCGAAGAAACCGCATGTGTGCAGGCAAAAGTATACGCTAAAAGCGATCTAAGTCCTTGGTTCTTTGTTCCCTGGACGCTGTGATCACACGGGTGCTTGACCGTATTTCTGTTACTCGCTACAAGTTTTGTTTTCAATAAAGTAACGGAACAACTCGTCAAGAAATTTCTCCTTCAAGGTGGTTGATGCCAAACCCCGCCACATAGAAGAATGTCACAGTACTTCAAAGTCCGTACCCCAACCCTAAGAGGTGGCGTCCCCAAAAAAGACGCTGTTTTGGTCAGTCCCGACGATGCGCTTCGAATGGAGTACCACCTAATCGTAGCTCTCCGCTGCGGAACTGTCAGACTGCTCAAGTCCATAGTGATTGTCACTGGAACCACAATCGACAACAATTGACAAGTGCTATTGCTTATAGAAAGTACGAACCATAAGACAGGTGTGAGGTAAAAGTGTTCTTCATCATCTCCGTTGAATTATTACAAAAAAGCACTCCTCAGGTAATCGAGTTAGAAGACTGGTCCCATCATCTATTTTGACACGTGGGAGGAGAGATAAACGTACTCGAGAATGACGCTGTCAGTGCCTGCACCACTGGCCCGACTAAGGACACGCTCTTTGTCCACAAACATGCCATGTTTGTTGGAGGTGGGACTGAGTGTGGTACCACGTCGTTTAATCCCTCGGTAAACACCAGGCGTCGTGGAATCTGTCGCATGAACAGCTCTCCGACCAATGGATACTCGGCCGAAACGTGGTCCATTCCTACTCTGAACCTCAAACGATGAATGTTCCGCTTCGGCTTTAACTTCTGCAGAAACTGCGGACTCTTCGAACACCGGTTCCAACAAGGGTGAGGGCTTGATTTCCTGGAAACGGGTCAAAACGGATAAGCAAAAGTATTGAAATCGATAAATGAGTTATGTGTAGTCCTGAAGCGGGAAAACTGTACAGGATAAACTAGAGAGAAAGGAGACCTAGAATCCCTAGTCAGTGCAACGAATAGGGTCCTCTGTAAGAGGAAGGTGTCGTCGACAAAAGCATTACCTCGATGCGAGAAGCTGCTTACTACGCAGTGGTCCGGCAATCAGAGTTGGTAAATGGGACGGAGGGAGCGAGAGTTGGGTGCCATAACCTGTGTGAGGATACACCATTCGTTTGTTCAAAAAAGCTAGCTGAACCTTAATTCCAAGCCAACAATAGCGAGGGCATCAACCAGCTGCGGTGGACAGGGTAGATACGATTGCCTTTGGAGTCTTCTGTAAGTTTGCTGCACCATTGCATATCGAAAGGGCTAGACACTCAAATACCAAGTGAATTTCCGTGAAAGCCCATGAATATGATTATGTGATCGGCTTATTTACCTGAAAGTCGGTCGTATTCAGGAGCAGAGTAAAATAATATAGCATTTAGAATTTATTTGCTTGGAGTAAGAGCACAGAGGCACGAAAGGTCTAAGTGCATCTTCTACTTGGGACAAAAGGATGGAAGGCGTTCCAAAACCTATCCAGAAGAATAGTTTTAATCAACGGAAGGTCAAAAGCGTCCTGATAAGGATCAAACCTCCACGGATAATGATGATGGATGGATGAAGTGCGTGAAGGTTTTTCGGGGGGTTTCCCACAGGGCTCGTGCAACTGCACACGAAACAAATAGAGTAAATGAGTCAATAAGGTACCGGCCGATAAGTTTGCACTCTGAAGAAGATCAGCATCGTGTGGAGGGCATATCACGCTAAATATTCTTATGCGGATCCTTAAGCAAACCTGCTGAGCCGCCACCGAGATACGGGATTGCCAAGGACACTGGAAATGACGCACAATGGATGAAGTTGAAAACTAACTTGGAACCAGATGTCATTTGTGTCCACTAAACGTATTACATTTTGATCGCTTTCTATTGAGCTTTGTTCAGACAAACTGAGTAGTGTTCACAGACTCTTGTGGATATACAGTGAAATAAATCATTGCGTCCATCATTCAGCTGTAGCACTCTTTCGGTGCCTAACTGCCATGCCACCAGAAGGTTGCACGAGGGCTGGGATACTGCCAAGTTGCCCAAGCCTAGACAGGGAAGTCGAGAGGCAGAGGTCGGGTTCGAACCACGGACATTCCGGTCATTAAATTCGTGCTCTAACCACTTGGTCCATCTCGCTCCCATTGTGTCCATCGGAGAAAACCAGTCTCTGAGAGGCTGAGCAACTACGCCTCGACTGACAGAAGGCCTGAGTACTGGTCACTTGGTGTTCATTGAGCACGAGTGTGTTTTAAAATGCGATCTGATGAGTAATTCTCACACGTTTACTATCAATCCATGGATGTGACTGATAGCAGACGTATGCACTTGTCGAGGAACCTGTCAGGGTGACCAAGTAACATAGCCAAATAAGTAACAGTCTATACCATGCCTGTTTAGTGGGTCTTTAAAGGAAGAAACCCGAATATATTTTCGTTTTCGCTGTGACAGACAACATGGAAAAAACTGATGTATGGGGTCACGCCTTGGAATCGTTGTCCAGCTGCACCATTCTTTAGGTGACTAGCTGTCATGACACCCGAAGGAAGCACGAGGGTTCACATGCTGTCAGGTTGCCCGAGCCTAGACAAGAGCAGTCAAGAGGTCGGAGTTGGGTTCGAACCATAGACCTTCCGGTTAGTGATTTCACACATTAACCACTGAGCTATCACGCTTGGAATAGAATACAGATACATTGCACTGTCCTTAAAATCGGCTATACTGCTCGACACCGGTGAATCAAGCCAACCAAATGGAAAACCGCGAAAAAAGCATACATCTGAACGGAAGACCGGACAACTCACAGGAACAAGCTGCTGTAAACTCGACATAATCCGACGGAACTGTGAACGCAGTGTATTTCGTCTCGTGACGAGGTTCTCCAGTTGGCTGGATATCTGGAAAAAACAATATCCATTAAACCGAGAGCTAAAACTAGTCTTGGTGATGAGAATGCTAAACTCGAAATAGCTCGCAGGTCAGTGGAACAGCTTCTGGTGGCGGCGATTCATAATCAATGGACATAATAAATGAATGACATGATAAAGTGCTTATCTTCTCACAAGCCAACCAAAGGAGACCGTGAGGGAGAGATAAAGGCGGATTCCGATCCTGAGCCCACGGTACTTGACTCCGTGGATAAAAATCAGAACTGAATATTTTCGCTACTCATGAGTAGCTGGATATTAAAAGAGCTGAACCGGCTCTGGTCACAGGTGAGAAAACGACTGTTGTGGTGAGTGGATAATTGTTCGTTGTTCCACTTCCCTCACCTACAGCCACTATCTGTATAACGTCCCCGGGTATGAAAAAACATCCTCTCGTAAAGAGAGCTCAATTTTCTAGAAAAAATTTCGCTGAACTAGCTGGAGGTCATCCCCATGAAGCTATCGTCTTCAATGCATAGCTACCAGGTTTCCGAACTAACTAAACATGACATGGTCTCCAAAGCTTGGCTGTATATCCCATTTTCCGGTGATCGAAACTGTAGCAGCTGAAGCCAATGTACCCATGGTACATGGCCTGTAACCAATAGACTGAAATCAAATTGATCTCTTGTAAGGATACCTGCAAATCAATTGCCTAGCTCGGCGAACAGATCAACAGCCACCTGGTCAATTGCCAACTGATGCATCCGAGCTACCAATATTCCAGCAAATTACCAGGATAATTGTAATGTGGAAAGGGGACACTCACGGAATTGTAACTGTGTGAAGCACTGGCATCGGAAATCTGTAGTTCTCTTTGTGTGTCTTGCAGCGCAGAGATACGCTTCATAACGTCAGCAATTCGTTTCTCGCGTTCTGAAGGATAAAAAGGGGACGACGGCGTGGTTTGGTGGGTATACACACAAGTGAAAGTAAATCCCTGCACAGGCCGATAGGATGTGGCTCACTTGAAGACGAACCACCCAGATACCCCAGATAAAAATTCATTTGAAAAATTCATTTTCTAGAAAAAACTTCGTGTTGTGGCCGTTTGACCTCAAAGAATGACACTTTGTTCTTACTGTAGCTGCTTGACGATGGCCTCACAAGGGACCATAAACAAAACCCGGCTGTCAGCTGCAATCTAGTGCTGTATCCCAGGCCTGCATGGAATGGTGGGAGAACTGCCGTGACCAAAGAGACCGAAGGCGAACTGCTAATGTATGGTCACCATTAGTTTATCATAAATTCGACTTACGTAGACTCAAATTTTCTACCGTTCTCTACTAGGAGTTATAAGAATAGTTTCATTTTCAATCTCTGTATCCAGTCTGTGGTCAGAATTTTGGGTACAGCGGCGCTAGAGACGCCGGCGGGTGCTAACGTTCAAGACGGATAGCTGTGTGCTGTTTTGATAACATCTAGGATTTGTTTCAGAGCCAACTGGACTTGCTCAGTCTCATCTATCCTTGCCGTTCACTTAGTCATATGGGCTAATCTAACTGTGAGTCTCATCTTCACATAAACGACGGGCCCAAAGTTATGGTCATCATCTGGTCTTCACGTCTCTACGGAGACGCACAACTCTGACATGGTACCCAAGCTTCTTCAGTCCACCCAAACCAGCTATGATCCGGAAGTCTACTGATTGACCTTCCATCGGCAGCTGAAATTCTGTCGAGAACTATGTGGCGCATTCTAAATTAGCTGCAGGTGGTTGCGGGATTTTCGGAAATCACGTTCAAATCACTCTAGCTGGATTGGTTCTCCTCCTGTCCTGACGGAACTACTCTGGTTGCTTCACACCAAAGGGGGGAGCCGCGGACCTGAGTTTCGCTCTTAATAGAGCTCAAAAGCAGTGCACTTCATTGGTCGTGCGGAGTTGGAACTCCGAACATCTGACATGCGAGGCGAGCGTGTTAAGCTGCTTCACCAGCGCACGCTGGATGCGCTTGAATCTGAGTCAGCGTGTTCACGCTTGAGAGCTGTGAACGGTTTGTCGACGCCTCTACAATAATGTAGCCGAGTCGGAGAAGTCCACTCACATCAAATCACGTAGCCATTCTTCTAATTGCGATCCTGTCACACAAACAACGCAGATCTGAGGTTGCCTCTTTGAATGTACAACTTGAAAAATGCATGAGCCGAAATTATGCGCACCTTGAAAAAGCCGGTGCGCCTGGAAAGACTAATGAACTACTAGATAAGATAGCTTAATGAACACTTCCGATCCTACCTATATTACCAGAATCAACAGGTTGCAGTTCTTAATGCCACTGCCGCCGTAGTATGCTGACAAAATTAGATGAGCCTAAGTAACAGTGGATATCTGGTGGGTTATCGGTAATCACCGCACAACTCAGCCACGCAGCAAACGAACGCAAGTGGACGAACCAAATTGAAACCAACTCAACGATTCCCCGGGTACGACTCTATGGAGACCCGATCAGTAGCCGACTGTGCCGAAGTTTGCGGCGCAAACTGCCTTACAGAGATAGGCCCGCTCCGTGGAGCACATATTCAGTGCGCTATCCCGAGCATCAATTGGTGTGTGTTCGAGTATGCCACTTACGAAGGTTACCGAGAACCTCTTCAGGGCTCGCACGCCGTTCGACAGCGTGCGGTGCGTCAGGGGTTCAGCACCTCTTTAACGATCGACCTTCCACCTAACTTGCTGCCAACATCTTGGCATGCTTTGACGTACAGCCTGAAACAGCTTCCTTCCGATATCTGGTTCAGCACCCTCATCAAGGCAATGTGGTCACTGCGACGAGGACCTACCTATGCCAGACGATTACCACCAATGGGTCAACTGCCCCATCCAAAAGATAGAGAGAGAGAAACGAGCGAAAAAAGCTCAACTTAACAACCCAGCGAGTTTTTTGTAATCATAACAGGAAAGTATAACACTAAGCCTGTGGCAGTTCGCTGCTGTCAACTTACCGAAAAAATAAGAAATGAAATCTGGCGAGAAGATTGGATAGCCGGAGGGTGGAGCCTTGCTGGAATCGTTTATGGCCGACTGGCCGGTTAGCTCTAATGGCAACTGCAAACGTTTGGCTTTCAGTACAAAAAGCCGCATTGCCAAAGGAGAATGTTCGAGCAACAGCGGTGTTTTAGTGGTAGGTACTGAAAGTTAAAGCATACGAATGGATGAAAAGATGAAAATCGGGGGGGGGCAGTCTCAGTTAGCGCGTCAGCTCACACTTACCGTAAGGTTTATCGCGCACTTTCAGCAATTCTTCATATAACGAACGGAATTGATCAAGCTTCCGTTGTACACGTGGCTCCAGTTGCGCCATTGTTTCGTTAGTGGAAGTTAAAGAGTGACGTAAATCTGGGGAGTTCAACAATCCAGGTGACATGCTGGCGGCGGCTTCGGATATCTGATTTCGTTTCCAACGCCATCTACTCATGGCAGCGAGATAGTTCCGACGCCTCTGGCGAGCCACCACCTTATCTGTATGTTGGCGGCAGTGGGCAAAGAATGGATCCGCTGTATTCTGCGATAAGAGGCAGTACGAGAAAATGACTTATCAACGAATGTATAAGGAACTTGACTTTTTCGGTTTGAGAATTGGCTGAAGACACGCAAAGACAAAAGATGCCGGCAGACAGATGATTTTGTTCACATGAACTTCCGTACATTTAGTAAGCTTCCTGACGGTATATCTTTAAAGATCCAATCACTCTGTCGGAAAATGGATTTGAAATGCTTACGACCCACTTATCAAAAGCTACGTTATGCTCGATCCGGATCGATACAGACAAACAAATCTTCAAGTCTTTTGGACTTACAAATTACTGTGGAAGTCCAGTGAGAACAAAATTACTTTATCCTTACCAGTTCGCCTAGTAAGCGCTTGAGGAACACGAAGAGCTACAACGAACCGAATGCCTTTGGAAATTTAGCTTGACTAGAACCCAGTGGATGTGGTGCGTTTGTTACAACGTCAGCCTACTTGACAAACAACCAAGGTGGATGAGTTTGAACAGTTTTCTAATGGTGGCTGTTTGCTTGTTTGAACAGTCCCGCTCTGATTGGACGCAAGCAAAGCGGCCAGAGATATAGACTACTGATGAACCTAAAAAGGATGAGAGCCGAATCCACGACCTCTCGGTTTTGGTATGGACCAACCAGAAAAGCCTTGAAAAGATAAAAAGTACTGCTTAAACGAGACTGACGCGAATGCAAAAAGGTCTGAAATTCCTAAGTACCGAACACCATTGTATTCACTTGTGGAAAAACAGGTGAGCTTAGTGAATTTAATCTTCTAAGATTAACAACCATACTCCAGCTAGGTCAAGGTGGGCGATACCCCATAACAAGCACTTGACGAAAACTTCCATAAGTAAAAACAGACTGACTGACAACTCCCGAGCGAGGATAACCGTAAAAGTGAAGTCACTTTCATGCTGACCCATACTATAATAATCCGAGTAACTAAATGAAACGACTTTATATGTCAAAAACTTCAGTGAAAAGGACTGTCCACGTAATGTCGTCATCATCGTAAACAGCATTGTGACTTGTGTAACCACCCTACAGAGGTCCATGGAGTAGGTAACCGCAAAGCAATCAGGAAAGTATATATCCAGATATCTGGATAAGCATCACATAGCACGAAGATAGTTCGGATAATTCGCGGTAGGTGATTCAAATAACTCTCGAAGTACTAACAACTGAGAGAGGAGCGTCGATCGTACTTTTGTTGTGTTCCGAATAATTAGGCTTCTGGAGGACTCAACTAAGGTCATCAGCCCCACAGACAGTAATATGCCAGCAGCGAATACTGGCTTATAGCTTGCACATAACCGAAGAAACAGCGCCCTAGTAAAGAATTAAAACAAAGGGGGAAGATGGAAAGTTGGCTAAAAAAAACTTCAATGTCCTCAGAGACGACGAGCCACATCTACGAATTGGCAGTGCAACAAACACATCAAGGCATCATGCAAAAGTAAGACGCCATCAGCAGGATTGACCAGCGGTCCTTTGTGGCCTCCACTCAACACAAGCCCAGCATACAATGAGAGGTGAACTTTAGCTAGGCAGTTCGGTTAGGAAGTGTTCGTCACTAAGTGTGGTTGTGTGCCACGCAGCGGAGAGTGTCTTAGGTACTACAAGCAGAACCACGTAGACATTAACCAATAAGATGCGAACAGTACCTGCTTTGACCGGATCCGTGTTTATTACGTGTTGCCACGCTGGGGCATGTCTCGCGCAAAACTTTCTCCAACAGTCTTTTTTTGGACGATGCATTTACTTCAGTAAAATCTGGCTGGGCAGGCATAGTATATAGTCTAAACAGGTAAACCTGACAAGTTTTATCTGTCGGGCTGGCGACTTAGATACGTTAGCATGTACCCGCTCACGCATTATTTACTGCCAGACAACTCAGCCTGGGTTATGAAGACACTAATGATCAAATATTCCGGAGCATTTGTAATCTTCGGATCGAAAGAGGCAAGATTTGCAACGATAAAGTAAGACTGTCCTCACCGTTGCCTTGTGCACATAACACTTCAAATTCACTGAACTTCGTTCCATACATGACTCAGTCTGACAAGAACGGCACGCGCACCGGCTTTCCCCTTTGCCGTAAAATCACCGCTTATGCAGCCGATCAATAAACTCAGGCTCATGGCTTTAGAGTTTCAAAGAGAAACATATGGGCTGTAGATCCGGTGTCTCATGTGGAGTTACGTCAACCGACCACCTCAACCTGTATTACGCCTGACAATGGTTAGCCCACTTCATCAGATGACTCACGTTCGGGCTAGTCTTGTGTGCCAATGTTTAGCTCGGACCGTGCAGCTTTCTAAAAATGTGGGCGCTCGCTGGATCCACTGCATCTATATTGCTTTCCGTCTAGTTAGTATGCCTCATCAGAGTGGTTCTGGCTTTAGTCGTTAATTCTAGAAAATCAAACAAATATTAATGAAAATTGTTCTTCGTTTTACTGCACAAACCCTAGCCATAGCACTTCAATCGGTCGACTGCTTCCCGAAAACATCCATTAGCGCCCACAACAAACTTCTGACGAGGGATGATTTCATACCTTAAGCAACTACTGATCCCGACACTTTTGGGAAAAAGGATATGAAAGGGGTATGACAAGAAACGGCTGTTTGTAGTGCGACACTCGTTAATACCACAACATCCCTTAGCTATTTCTCCTGATGATACAGGGCTGGGTATGAATTATCTAAGGAACGAAATTACGGGTAAAAAAGTGTGCTCACCTCATCCATCACAGGCTCCGACAACAATCCATGCTTCTGTGCACTATATAAAAAGACGATCAACAATGACATGAATAAGAGTGTACCAGGTGGAATGAAAATAGGTCCGACAAAGTCCAGCGTCACATCCGATACATACGCCGGTCCAGGCGAAAAACCGTTCTTCGCAGAGTGAACACTCGCGTGACGCCCAAGATTTCGGAGGAAGCTCGGTTAAAGTGACCTAATATGGAGCGGACAATTTTTTTACTCAGTCGATCAACTTACATCCATCAGGTCATCGGGATCGTTGAAGGCTATGCCTGGAGTGTACAAAGCGCAAACCAGGTGTACCCATCGATTGTTATCCGTCCGCTTGAAGGCTCCAAAGGTATTTGGACATAATTCACAATACTAAGGAATCCACTTGGTGAATTAGTAACCTACCGGGTTCTTAACACCAGCCAAACAAGGTTCACAAAACCAGGCGTCTGTGCTAGATGAGCTGGCCCCACTAGACATGAAAATTGAATCAACCACCTTGTAGCAATCTGAGAATCGAAAACGATTTAGAGGTTGGAGAGAATTACCTTCGTGAACAACAATCCCACAGCCATCACATTCGATTAGTTCGTCGTTCGGGTCGTTACCGTCACCCAAACAGACCATACATACGAGGAAATTGGCCGGCTTTTTTTCCTGAAGTGCCGCGACATTTCCCACAGTGGGCTGAAGGCACACATTATTCGCCACTTTGGCGTCCTCTGATTCAGGTGCTAAAGTGCTTTGATCATCCTCCGGCAAATTCCGAGATTGTTCCAATTCTTTATCCGAGATTGTCGCTACATTTTCACCCTGATCCGGTGGCTTTTCGGATACTACCGTGGATTCCATCATGGTTGCTTGTATTACGTCCTCATTGGATGACGAGGAGTCGGACTCATCCGAGCTGGAGCTGTCGGCAGAATCACTGTCTTCTTGCTCCGTATCTGCTTGCGCGCAACAAATAACAAGAGGAGAAATTGTTACATTTACCCTCATCCTCTTGATCTTCACAGACAAATTCACTGTCGCTATCATCGTCCAAATCATCAAACAGTTCGAGCGGAGCTGTGGTGGCGACTGGCTTTATTTGTCTTTTGGACGGGTCTCGGCGAGCTGATGACGGTGAGAAAGTAATAAGCGTGACGGGACACTTACCTATCGCGTGGAACAGCTGTTCAACATCAGGTTCCTTATCCGCACTGCTACGTTTCATTTCACGGTTGCTCATTATGGAATGGATAGGAAAGGGCTCTGTACACGAAAATGAGAAGTGAAAACACGCATAAATGATGCAAAAAGCATAACGGATATCACTCTGGGAGCAAGCATTGCCAAACGCGTCTGCTCCACTGCAATCAAATAAACCCCCTGATGAAATGGGAAAACTTAGGTCTAAGTTTGAATACTGCAGTACTACGAGCTGGACCGTATCGTCACAGCATCTGAGACATAAGATCAAATCTCTTCTTGAGCTGTCAGTTCAGTGCCGCCAATGAGGTACTGACCCAATAGTGCTCCACACTGGTTAACTGTCATAACCGTAAGCTAGCTAGCTGTTTAGCTGCCTCCGAAGAATGACTAACAGGCTATCAATAAGCCCAACCAAAATTTTACAGCTAGGCCCTCGTTTGGGGAAGTACAATTGAGCACCACGGCGTAGTTTGGCATATCGGTTTTGCCAAATTTCTCAGGTCAGTATCAGCAGAATAAGCTCTGATGGAGCCAACATCATTAGAAGGGTTCCCACGCTGGTGTAGGTCCACGCAGCACAACTGCACATAAGAGTTTCGGTTTCTCGGTACCATTAGGCGATTTCTTTTAAATACACTAGTCTAATGGCCTATCTCCGACACGAAAAAAACTGCACTTTACGGAAATTGATGGCTTGTTCAATTCCATAACCGACAGGGCTGTACTGGGAAAGGTTATATTCACAGAGCTTCCCATATCAGGTTGGGCAACGGGTAGATGTCTGACTAACATTCTTTTGATCCATCAGGCTGTAAATTGGAACATACGTGGCGACCTCTCCTTCAAAGTGAAGACCCCTTCCGCGCCAACCACCATTGCCTTTCGGTCAGGTTATTGAGCCAAAGGCTTTGGGCGAGGACTGTCTATGTCTGGCAGTATCCCATCCAACGTACAACATGAAGTACATGCAGTACAACATGAAGTACACATGGACAAATGGTCTCATGTCACGTAGGTTGTCGCACAGTTCCATAAGCCAGGCTGCCTTGCAAGGCGGAACCGAAACCGCTTCATGGCCTGCAGTTAGGTACTGCTACGACCAAGAAGCCTAACCCGCATGCGACTGGCCAGATCAGACAGCTTGACTGTCCAGCATCAAGACAAGTTCTGACTGATCGAGTGCCAACTGCTAGTGACGCGTCCAGAAGGCGGCGAAATTTCATAATGTTATCGCCTCTTAAACAGCCGTTCAGCTGTAGCATGCTTTCGGTGCCAAACTGCCATGCCACCAGAAGGAAGCACGAGGACTGGGATACTACCAGTCTACCCAAGCCTAGACAGGAGAAGTCGAGATGCAGAGGTTGGATTCGGATCACGGACCCTCCGTTCAGTAAATTCGCGCTCTGACCAATGGGTGATCTCGCCCCGAAGGTTAGCCTGTCTGGATCAAGCATCTACAAATCGATGCTCCACGCCCTCTCACGAACATTCTAGTGCGACCTTGTGAAACATTCTGTGACGACCCTATACAGTTTGCACGTCAACCGTGAAGTCCGGTGGACTCGGAAAGCAAAGGAAGTGAAAGAGAACAGGAGCCGAGAATGCCCAAAGATGACTTCAGTTGATCTGTGTCCGGTCCCGGGAAACCGCCTGTGAACAAAATTGTTAAGGATCAGAAAGGAGCAACCACTTTGAACGGCCTCAGCCGGTGGGCCGAATACTTCAAACAACAATTATCGTAGCCAACACCTGTCACTAACCTGAGACCTACAACTAACGCAAAACACTGGATAGTAAACATGGAACCTCTTACGGCCTCAGGGGTTAATGATTACAAATGTCTTCTCAAGCGCCACTGAGCTCCTGGTTCGGATGACTTCCCACCCACATTGTCCAAAGACAGGGGTGAAGTCCTTAGTCAGTGGTTGTATGATCTGTTTGCTAGCATAAGGAAAGTAGACTGTTCCAGACAACTGGGGAGAATCAGCGATAGTGTCCACTTTCAAAAAAGGAGCTCGCAGTCAGTGTGGTAAACACAGAGAGATCAACTTGATCTCAGTCAAAGAGAGACTGTTGGCGTCGATAATGCTTCGTCGCCTTGTGGTAGCTCGTGGAACACTGACTCGAGAGCAGCAAGCTAGGTTCCGGCCTGGTAGAGGCTCCTTGACCAAATCTTCACACTCCGTCAGGTTCTAGAACAACGCCATACGTACGAACGACCCAAAACTTCAGTGATCTTGGATTTTAAAAGTGCATTCGACCCAGTTAATCGATCTGTTCTCCTTAACACGTTGCTCATCAAGAAATCCCCCGGGGTGTGAACATAATAGGTTATTCGCAATCGGACTTTCGGGCCTGGGAGTATGCAAAGAGATCTCCAAAAGCTTCCGTGCACAAAGCGGTTTCCGTCAGTGGTTCCCCCTCTTTCCAGCCCTGGACATGCAGTCACTGAACACGCCACTGACAATCCAGGGAGAGGCACTGGAAGTTGTGGAGCATTGTACGTATCGCGGAAGTTGTATTGGTTCTGATTGTAGTTTGACAGATGAGGTCAATGCACGAATCTGCAAGGCTCCGATCGCGATTGCTAATTTGAGACACATATGGCGTCAAAAGAGTATATCCCTAAACCTCAAGAGACGTGCGTATCAGGCTACAGGATAGACCGTTTTATTGTATGGCTGTGAAACGTGGCCTGTTCGATCAGCGGAACTAAGACGTTTTCAGATGTTCGACAATCGTATTCTCAGAACCATAGCTCATGAGGGTTGGTGTTGGCGAATCCGTAATGAGGAAGTAAAAAGCGAGTGTAATGTGATGATAATGCGAGCGGGATGTGAATGGAAGAATGTGCCCAGCACAAAGAGATGCGCTGGTTGGGCCATGTACTGTGCACGCCGACCCATTGTTTGCCAAAGACAGCGCTGCCTTCCGCACCAAATTCATAGTGGCGGAAGCAGAGAGGTGGCCAAAACTTGACCTGGCTGAGGAGTATGAAAGAGACTACCAGAAGTCTGTGTGCTGTGCGACTTGCCCTATAGGATAGGGGCCGCGTGATCCCCACTGCCCCTGGTTGTGACGCTGCAAGATATGCTGCCAATTAATGTCAGTGGTGTTCTTGTTGTCAGGGGCAACTTAGCCCAAGTGGTTAGAGCGCGAATTTACTGACCGGAAGGTCCATGGTTCGAACCCGACCTCTGCCTCTCGACTTCCCCTGTCTAGGCTTGGGCAACCTGACAGTGTCCCAGCCCTCGTGCGACCTTCGGGTGACATGGCAGTTAGGTACCGAAAGGGTGCTACAGCTGAACGATTTTTGTTCTTGTCAGTTTCTAGCCAGATTGCCTGAAAGAGTATCTGTAGGTGCAGACACCTCGGGATGATTGTGGTCATCATCATCATCAGCTGTAAGAAACCGTGTACTTGTCGTACAGTGGTTGTAGCTGCCACAGTTTCGTCCGCCGATGATTTGGGGAGGTGAGGTAGGTAGCTGCGCATTGGAGGCGCGAGCTGCGTAAATGCACCACTGTCAATGGGCTGTTACGTCGGGGAATTGGGAAGGGGGCTATGCATTGAAGGCAATAGCTTGGATGCATGAGCGCCATTGAGGGCGCGATTGGGCCATGTCTGACAATGTCTCTAACCATTGATGTGGCCCGTCTCGGGGTCCCCATCCAGGAAGACGGCAGTGACCAGCGCAGCTGAGTTTGCTGGTAATGGCTTTTATACTTCGCTGCCAAGTCATTGTTTGACCGCCTCTGGCTCGTTTCCACCCTTCACGTGGTTGTGCGAAAAGAACCCTTCGAGGAAGTCGGTCGACTGCCATGCGCAGCACGTGGCCAAGCCAGCGCAGCCTATGCAGTGTGATCAGTTCATCTATCGAGGGTGAGTTATTTCTCCCGAATACCATTCGACGTACTTCAGCATTGCTGATCCGGTGTTCCCACCAGATTCGGGCAATGCTCCGGAGACATCGATGGTCAAACACTGAAAGTCGTTTGACGTCCTCGGCGCGCAGCGGCCAGGTTTCTGATCCGTATAGTAATACGGAGCGCACCGCAGCATTGTAAACTCGACCCTTGACGGATAAGGGATGATTGTGGTGGATTGGCACTAATTCCCTTCCTCGCCCATTTTTGTTCTTTTCTTCACAACAAGGCTTTCAAACAGATCATTATTGTACGACAGCGAAGCATTAGTGTTGGATACTGATGTCATGCTCTCGATGGTGATGACGACGTAAAGGCTAATAGTACTTCCCGGTTGCCCAAATGGGACTTCGCTGAGGTAACCCACCCTGGGTTTTTGACCCTCAAGGTAGTAAGAGGTTGTAAGGTTGTTTGTTCGGGGACCATGCCCCCAGCCTCTGACTCAAAAGTCTGAACCGTAAGTCAGCGATCGTTAGAGCTGTTTTTGTGGACAATTGCCGGAGTCTGTGACTCAATAGTCTAACCCAGCCTGGTCCGGAGACGCAGGGGGTAAGGCATTAGCGTTTCAATCCTAGTGCGGCTGCGCACAGCAAGTGTCTTTTGAGTAGAACCGGACTCTGGCTTTTAAATTATTTCGACTGTATTGAGTAACGCGTCGGATGTTACGGTCAACTCTTGGGAACCAGGGTGTGCGGTTTTTGGTTGACGTATTCTAAGCCGTCCTTCCCCGGGGAAAGCAGCATCGCTGCTTCCGTAACTATGGGGTATGCACTTTGGCACACACCACCGATGTGTGCTAACTGTCTGAAACGAGGATAAGGGACCCAAATACGACTGTTCAACTAACATCCCCATCGGTTTTCGTTCGCTTCTGGTTGCAAAACTCCGATAATCCGGAATCTGCTGCAGCAGGTTCTGCCAATGATGAATAGTCGTTCGGCTGTAACACCCTTGCGGTGCCTAGCTGCAGTGCCACCCGAAAGAATCACGAGTGCTTTGATATTACCTGTTTGCCCAAGACTAGACAGGGGAAGTCGAAAGGCAAAGGTTGGGTTCGGACCATGGACCTTCCGGTTAGTAAATTCGCGCCTTAACCACTGAGTCATCTCGTCCACCCCGACCAAACATGCAAGATCCTGGGCGTATCTCTTATGGAGCAGCATAAATACCTATACCGTGCCACTGCGTCTCAGGGGCACTCGGAAATTGCTCGAGACTCGGACCACTCGAATTAGCCTTCGAGGTTTTCTGTTTGTTGATTCAGGCGCTCATCTTTTTTACATCCCCGCAGTGACGCGGCGCTGAACAGGGAATATAGAAAACCCCATGGCTTCTGAAATTAGAAAATGCCGTTTTCCTCAACTGCGACCGATCGGGTGAACAGCAGTCACATGAAAGAGGTGTCCGGGAGTCGGCTATCCGAGAAATAGCGACAATCATGTCGACTTAATGGGTATATGGTATACCGGCTACCGACCAGGAAATGCCTTGCCCTGATTGGTCAGAATACGGGCCAGTCAAAATCAAGACTTTATGGGTCAACGCTTTTCGAGGCACTACGACGATTCTAGAAGGCTATGAGAATGATTCTATGGTCATTCTATAAGTGCATTTTCGGTAATTTCGCCTCTAAAACTCACGTACTTGGCTCCCGTGGTTTATGATGCCTCGCCGGAAGCGGGACAGTACCGATCTCCAT
Source organism: Clonorchis sinensis (assembly GCA_003604175.2). Classification (NCBI taxonomy): domain Eukaryota; kingdom Metazoa; phylum Platyhelminthes; class Trematoda; order Opisthorchiida; family Opisthorchiidae; genus Clonorchis; species Clonorchis sinensis. Next base: position 214,404,536 of record CM030369.1, read on the forward strand.
TGAGGTAACTTGAGATTCCCTGTTTGGACCACCCCCTTCCTATGTCAACGCACTTTCGGATGCTTTTTCAAGTCAGCGTCCTCCTGCTGCTGAAAACCTAAAAACCTTTAGTTCTGACGCTAGAGCACTCCAAGTGGATGTCGGCACCGCAAGGCGGTCAGCGGAACAACAAGTCCCTCAAAATGACGGAAAGTTTGTCCGCATTTCGTTCTGAAAGGTCCAATAAACGACTTTGTCGCGTGTAATGACAAGACTATATTCCAAAGCTAGCTATCAAGATGTGACTTGCTCTCCATCTCTCTTCAGGAACACCCGCTCTCCGCGAAACACCGGTGGTAAATGTATTTGTCGTTCTTCAGATGATTTCGCGCACCTACCTAATCTTACCCACCTGGACCTCTTGATACGCCGTGGAGCCTTATAACATCCCTCCTCGAACGCTGCAACAAAGATGCCTACCCGGCATGCGATAATAATGCAGCCATCTTTGTGCGTGTCCAACGGGCTGACAGGAAGACTGTGTTCGTCCCAAATCCGTTGATTATGAAATATCGAAGTCCTTTCTCCGTGCTATTATCACCATTCCCTGGGGCTGATACTTGCGCCTTGCTAAGCCTATAGACTAACACTGTTGGTCCCACTGGTGTACAGCAGGGGAAGCGAGAATATTTTCAAGAACAGTGCGCGCTCTCTTATTGGACAGTGGTGTTTCTATTTCGGATATTTGGTACAGCTGTCCACGATGAAGCTAAGACCCAATTCAGAGAGTTTTACGCCTTTTATGTGAGGCAGCACGCTAGCAAGTTCACAATCCGGTGCTATGAATATAAAGAGCGCCGCTACACCTTGTTTTTATTTGTGCCCTTCAGGTGAGTAGGCGCCGCTGAACTGTAGGATCAAACCCTATCCGGAAAGCATGAGCAAAAGCTTCGATCGCGCACATCAAACCGTGAAGTTACGAAATGACCAGCATAACAGTTATGTCAGCAACGCCAAATTCTCGAGGTTAAGCGCAAAAAACGAGTAATCTAATGGCTCGATCAAACCAGTCCGGATAAGTCTCCTGCGATACGTTGTGATTCTGTGGCCATCGACTCGATTCACCTCGGAAGTGAAAAGTTTTGTGGTGCATGCGCTCTTTCAAGAGTACTTGCGGTCCCAAACGGGTTGAACTGACTTGCTGATTGTGTCTGAAACTCACACAATTCGATACGACGCAACAATGATTAATTCTCCTCTCACTTCTCGTGCTGCCCAAAACTATCTGACCCCTGTGGTTTTGAAAGCCCACTTGGTGGGTGTCTGAAGGGGCCCGATATTTCCGTAGACAACCATTCTGGAAAAGTCATTGGCAGCTGTTTAAATGCATTTTGGCACGTGAGATCGCGCATTCCCACCATCATCGTGTCGTGTTACAAAACGTTTTCTGGCAACCAAACAGTAATACTTTCTCATCCGCGGTCGATCCATATGTTTAACCTGATGCCTAATGACAATCTGAAACAATTTCGCGGGCGGCCCCCAGCGTTCTTGGGTCGATCCAGAATGGTGTTAATTTTTCTCACGAATTTATTTAACGGAAGTGAGCACCAATCTTTACACAATCTTGATATCAAAACCGGCTAGTTAGACGAGGCTCTTGCAAACAGGCGACATCCACTAACGTCTTGCCACATCGTATCAGCGCTGGCCTGCTCCGGTTTCTACTTGAACTGACCAGTGATTTAGCCTCAAACTTCCTATCCAAAAACGTCCGGGACGTTTATTTAGGGCAATTTGGCAAAGTAAACTCACCAACTGTGGAAAGAAATGATCCGGTTTAAGTGATGGACGGGCGTGAACAATCCTATAACCCTGCACCCTGGGCGCCTACTGATTCTCCACTCAGCCGCCTCCCCAGCTGCACTCTGTGAATGAAACAGTTTGCAAGCATTACACCAACACCGCGAGCGTACAAAGAGCCGTTCAGCTAAAAACAGGTCATCAAAATAACCGAAGAATCTAAAGTTTTCAAGCAAGCTACACCGAGTTCCTCCGCCTGTTGCCTGGCTGGATGACACCGAACGGCCTACTTTTAGAAATTTCACCGTACAACCTGATGCATTTTTTGCAAAACCACAGGCGCTTCACCTAGTCGAGGGAGATTATGGTGCGTGACTGTTTCTTGATTAATCTGTGATACAGTGGATATAAGGGGGAACTTTTAAGCCCGGAAGATGTGTTTTGTGGCTTTGATCTGCACATTTGCTAAAAAAGGGTCGTTATTTAAGTGGTTAAGCTGATTATCTTTCTGAACAGGAATGACGGCCGGTTCCTTCCAGCCAAAGGATTATGTCCCACTGAGGATAATGGATCAGGCGACTCTGTAGGAGGCCACGCATAGCTTCCACAAGTGAACACACAAGGCAGTTCCTACGCTCTTCGGACCCGATGAATTTTGGCCGAGCTGTTTAAGACAGCACGTCTCATCCACTACTTTTTCCCTCCTTCCAAATAATTGCAAGTTATTACCTCTTCCACGGTGTACTTGCGCACTCTCCGACCCCTTTTTACATTGTCATGATTCATTGTTGCGGCACAGAGTTGAAAGTACTGAAGAAACCATCAGGAGTTTCGGAAGCCTACTTAATAGTGTAATATCTGTAATACCCTTTTGATACTCCTCAGCAGACAGATACTTGTTTCTCCGAAACCCTAAGCGGTCGAACAAATTTTTTGAGGTGAAAGTTTAGCATTTTGCTTTATGTATACCGATCTCCCTTCGTAACCTTTGGCGCTCAGTTCAGGACACAGCAACAATCCTGTTACCTGTTGCTACATTGTTATCCGGAACACGATCGTAAGTCTTCTCGGTTTTTGTACGATCGACTTCCGGAGAATCGACTGTCCAGTCCACGCAGGCGTTACCAAACAGTCGACGGCTGTGCTGGCAAATGAAAATTTCCCTTCTACCAGGCAGTTTGGCTCCCCTGTATCTACTTTTTTCCGAAGTTGAGACCAGTAGGTTCCATGCAAAATCAAATTTTATTCATATACCAAGTCACCATCGTCAAATTCCGATGGTCAATTCTTGATGCTCGTGCACTGTAAAAAATTTGGATCTGGGTAGACCTCTCAGTTTTTACGGCTGAGAACCTTTATCTGATTAGTTGCTGTGGGTAAGCGCACTAACCTTGATTTTCCTCCCCAAAAGCCCATCGGTAAAGTGTCATGTTTCACCTCTCGTTTGGTGGTACTGCACACTTACTTGGAGATTTGTCCCTCTCAGTTTTACGTCCATGATTCATTTTTGGTGTAACTCTCCATGTCCCTGTACATTTGCCAGTATGCATTACTCTGGTATCAAGAGTATTGAATTTCGATTGGTTAAACCCACCCTGTTAGAAATTTGCGAGAACTTTGGCTGTCTTTTGGGGGATGTATCACAGAAACAGCGATGTAACTCAGGGCTTGGGTACAAATGGAAAAGCCTTTTTAGACATGACCTGGGCTCCAACCCATCGAAAGGGCCATTTCGCTTGTTCTGGTGGCGGGTGGACAGAATGGATTTGTCACTCAGGTGCAACGTCCTACGTGGCGTACGCAGCTATGGATCATGGTCTCCTGTCAAAATGTCAGTATGGAAAGCTGACAGATTACAATGGTTTACGTCAGAATTAAACCTAAGAACTCGTGTTATGTAGATGAAGACTACGCAGCAAAGTGTAGCCATGTAGATGGATCCGACTCATTTACCAAAGAAGCTTTCCGTGTTCCAGACAAAACATCTCAATGGAAATTTCATACTGCAGCGTAATACATTTTTCAGTATGTTACATCCAAATTTGTCAAAGAAATCCATCAGTTTTCCATAGTTAAGACTCGGTGTCATTCCACCAGTGGTCCTTGTAGCAGACAAAATTTGATAACAACACCAACAAGACTTTCCAAGACATTCGGAGCAGGTGAAGCGCCAGGTGACTAGATGATGCTGGACAATTCTCGCGTTCTAAGCTTTTGCAACAACACGCAAGCAAACGGCTTCAAAATACCAGAAGGCACCGGCCGAAGATGTGAAATGATTGTAATGGAGCCAGGAGCTTCATTTTACGAATATCCATAGCGCAATTCATATCACCGATAACACTAGTGGATTTATTTTTGAACCCCTCTCCACCTTATGGCTTGAATCATGACAAAGCCGTTGTGATTAGAATATGACGGGCACCACAGGAAAGCTAAGGACTGTAAAGCCAGAAGTATTCGGGATAGTAGCGTCGTCAGAATAAACGATGTCTAAGTTGGTCTCGCAAAAACGGTAGGAAACTACCATGGGCTAGATTCAGCATGGTTTAAAAGGAAAATGATGTAGTTTGGCCGGTAGTCTTATCCAACCGCTGGGCTGACTGAGTGGCAGCTGAAAATCGTTTCCGGATATCCCCCACCGTTTGGACCGGACCACAATTAGATTATTTGTTTCTTTGTTCTATAGTTTCTTTAGCTATTCTCTCTTTAGCTATTCTCTTTCTCTTGCCGCCTGCATCTTGGTCAATGTGTCATTAGTCGAATGAAGCGATGTCTGCTATTCTGAATCCAATCTTTTATTTCGAGCTTAGCTGGAAGAAAAAGCACTTTTGGCATCATTGTTCGGTATAGCTGCTAGAACGCCTGTTGTCCGTTCGGCCCGCACAGCTGCTGACCTCCGTGATGATGGCCATTGCATCCATGTATTGGTCAAACCTGCCAGTCCTGCCAGTTGCACTTGATCAAAAACCGTAAAAAAAACAAGGTGCAGTTTCACGGAAACAAACCTTGCGTAACTATGACACGCATATCAGTTGTGAGCTCTGGCCTGGATGATTGCATTTTGCCCCTCAAGACAAATATAATGCCAAACGTCAAACTTGTGGTTTTACTCAACTCACGCGCAAATGTGCCACTGGGGTTTGAGCAATCCCACAGGAGTTTCGTGCGGTGCGCACTGCCGCTGACTCCCAATTGGGGCCATTCGGTCTTCACAAGCCGCATTAAATCTTTTAAAAAACAACCCCTGAGAAGGACGAAGATGAGAGGCTTTTTGTAGACAACGCGGTGCCTTCCCTCTTTTTGAGCCAAGAATGAGGAAAATCAATTGACTGCGACCCCCTGCTCACCTACCTGCCGACTCCTAGTTGGCTGCGACTCATTCGCAACGATATCCTCATAATGGTGCCAAAGTCGGCGGCCTATTGAAAGCTGATATCACTGCAATTATGGCATCTTCTTGTAGTACACGGTTTCTCTGCATCGAGGGCAAAATCATAAGACCTGGTGTCAGTTAGCCACAGTCAAGTAACTGATTTCGCTAACTTGATGTATGCCCGCTTTGAAAAGTTCACCCGCTGATTTAGGACATTTCCGGATATGAAGTGCGCCACGGTCTTTGTGGAAGTTTCGCCTATCCTCAGAATTACTTTGAACACCAGGAGAGATTCAATAATTTTAGATCCAGTAGCAGAATTTTCGATTCCGTTGCATCCATCATAGCATAACTAATGACGTTGATTACAATTAACGGCGGTTTTTTGCCGCCAATAAGCCAATCGCCACAGATAGCCTAACAACAAACAACACTCCGTAATGCGAAAAACCATGGGCCACACAAAGATAACGCGGAATTGTTTATAGAACCGACTGAAAGATGCGGAACAACGCTCAAACACACAAAACTCGTTACAGCTTCTAAACCGATTCCGGTTCTATGGGTTTAAGCCGCCAAAATAACTCTCACACCTGTCCCAAACTGAAAGTAAATTACAGGCAGCTAACATTTTCGTGTATGGCTACAGCCTGACAACCCATATGAATGACGTCCGAATGGTATTCGCAGTGAGTCCCCTATTCTTTAACACTATCTGCTCATTAGTAAAAGGCGAAATATTCCTTTTTTTGGAACTTGTCCGAACCCTGTTTAAAAAACTTTCACAAAGGTCTTAGGATCACCTTTGCCATCAAGATCACCCACAACACGCCCCAGTGATGGAAGGGCTATCTCAACTTTGTCATTGCCGCGCCGCCGGGTCCTGTAACCCCATAGTACTCTGACTCTTAGTACGCAGTATCAAAAAGATGCTGCACCATCTCCTATCCTAGCCGGATGCCGCCAACTTTCTTGTACGACGGAACGAACAAAAATGATAATAAAGATGAAATTTAGTTGGTTTTCCAATAAGTTGTTGTTTACAGTCCAAAAAGGAAAGCCGAGGCAGCTGATTTTCCCGTACCTAACTTTTGCGCAATCACCATGTGCGCCAACAATTAAAACAAGGGCTGTGTACTCATCAGCCTCGCTAGAGACTTACTGGACTGTACCATTTTCCGTACGATTCTCCTCAAATATGTAAAGCAAACTTGCTGAACCGTGATTAATTTTGCGCTAGGCAGGCAAAATATTGTTGCAGTGGTGGATAACTGAATAGAGCTATGAAGCTCACAGGTGCCCAGTCCCTCGAAAACCCATGATGGATATTCTTTACCAACACATCCCCTATTACATTCCTTTTTACTGAGGCACTTTCCTAACTGACTGCGTTAAACGTTTGAAGTCTCGGCCTTCATACATCCCGATAGGGATCTGTCCCTTCTGTCTGGGAGTTTTGTCCAGTTTTCATGTGATTAAGAGTGACCATAAATCACATTGTTTAGTCTAAAGGTCACGGTAAACATCTTGGCCAAAGTCTATGTTTTTGTTCCTCAAGAAAGTGTGAAAACCCTCAGAGTAACCATTCTTGCCGGCTTTTGCTTGTTATTCTAGACCAATCGGCGCCATTTTCGTGTGTGACTGCCAAATGTGCATAAAACAAATGTTCCAGTATGCGCGCTCTTTGGAAATGCTGCGCTTTGCTATTCATCCCGCTAAGTGTCCTCTAGCAAGTCTTTCCCAAATTATATCACGCAGCGTCAAGCTGTACTGCGACGGTGGTGTAAATTGAGCTTGCGAAGTGTCATCTAGAGTATGCACATAATTTACAAGTCATTCGAAAGCGGGCAACAGTTCATCCTTCTGACTAGTTCCTATATTATGCAGGGGCACTATCCGGCTTGCTCGGGCCTTCCTAAGTGTGTCGGGGTTTGCAGAGTGGTACACATTATTAACAGTAATAGTACTTTTGTTTCCCAACTTGTAAGCCTTGGGGGCTTGTTCACAAGTAGAGTTGGGCCCTTACATCTGAATTCGAATGACGGTTTATCCGATTCAAATTTGAACTTAAAACAGTATTCAGCATATTCACATAAACTAAGAAAAAGAGGAATGTAATAGTCTTGATGCTGCCATTTACGCTGCCATTCCCCGACGCATTGTCTATTTTTGCTATGGAGCGTGTATTGAGCACGCATAGTGTGAAGTTTGCTGTATTGTTTCTGCAATTCGCTGTCGATTATCTGTTGCACGAGTGGGTGTAGCCATACACACTAGTAACAAAATTGGTTGAAGAATTCTTTTCGGGAAGGGTAAGAAGAATAATAGGATTTCTCAGAAAACGCGATGAAGAAAGCGCACGTCTTGATTTTTTGAGGTGCTGTACGCTGAGATGCTGACCGCGAAGGAACAGAAACCACCATCCCGCACTGGTGATAAAGGATGCTCAGCACTGTTCGGCCACTGGATCTTTGGGAATTCCCTCACAGCACCATAGGCACACAACCGCTTGAACTGGAAGTACCGACCTGGATTTCGTCGTCAAATGGGGGGACCTATGTAAAATTTCTCATAATCCGGTGACCGAAAACTACTGCCAAGGATTGGTCACACCCGGCCCTCGCAACTGCCTGACTGAAAATATCCGAGCAAACCGTCCCTTCACTGGCTACTGAGAGACAAAGAATCTCAGTGGGCACAACCGCGCGGCCTCCTAAGAGTCTCTGCCGGACCGAGAGCACTGTTATGAGGAACCAGAAGCCCAGGTCCACCCCACGTACGAAAGTCACGGTCAACCCAAGTTGTTTCTCTGTAGCGCCGTTATAACTAACTGCCTGCCCTGCACCAGTGCCTTGGTGTCGAGAAGGAGAGTGACGACTTCTTTTGCCGACATGTGAGTGCGAAGAAATGAGGGGCTTTGCGGTAAATTGATGCACCCGTGACCTTGAATCTAGGCAGTGCTAGCGGCTTTGTGTGAACACTCATCTTTGTCAGCCTTTGCCAAACTAAAGGTCCACCTAAATGTCCGATCGGTGGCTGGCTTTTGCGGTCCGAATGCCCGATGCCACCCCGGGTAAGAGTTCGGCGGGTTTTGATGATCTCGGCCTTCTGGGACCATTTCCAGGGGTGCGGCTCTTTTGACACACGCCTCCGGTGCCTGGCTGCAGTGTCACCCGGAGTAATCACAATGGCTGAGATAGTGCCGGGTGGCCCGAACCTGGATAATGCTAGTCGGGACGCCGATATTGGGTTCTGATCACGCACGTCCTTAACAGTGAGTTGGAGTCCCGGCACGGGCTACAGTAAAATCAGTGGTTAAAGCCCGAATTATGTCCGTGGTTCGAAGTCAACCCGGGTATTTTGACTGGGCAACTTGACAGCGCCCCCACACCAGCACGTCACTCGAGGTTGGAGGCACTGTAGCATCGGTGTTCAACTGTGCTGGCTGTTCTGTCGGCGACGATGGTGGCCACCACACTTTCATTCGACTTGTGCCTCGCACCATAAAATTGCGGTCATGCATTAAAACACGTGATCTCTAAGCTCTCACCATGTGATTCATGGAAATTCACTGCGTTTTGTGGAAAATTTTGCGTACCTCTGTAGTTCTATTGGCACTGGCGGAGGCATGCTTGGTGAATTAAGTCCAAAAACCTTAAAAACTTGAACAAAGTTTGCTGGTTCGTATCATCCATGGGATCATGATGGCAAACCACATAGTTTCAATGGTTGCATGCGCCGCGTCACCGCAACAGTTGAACGTTGTGAGGCTGAGGGTGACAGTTTTGACGGAAGGATGATAGAGCGTATTCTTGCTTTCATAACCGACGTTTCAAAAGGTCTCATGATGACGGATGTGGCTACGGAGATTGCGTCAAACCTATTGGTTGCGCAACCAGCATCTTGGTATAGAACATCCGGCATAATTGGTTGTCCTTTTTCGGCCAATGTCAAGGCAAAATATCGCTCAACGAGTGAAAGTTTCATTACATTATTCAACTCAGAATGTCGCCAACTGGGAGGTGAGTATCAAATGAGGTTGTAACTGACGCCCGACGCAGCGCGCATATGTGCAATCATAGCGTTTCTCAAAATGCAATCAGGCGTATATGTGAAACGTCATTTAGAAGCCTGATATGAACAAGTTCTGGTTTTTGGACACTTACTGGCTGGCCCATTGTGACAACCGTAAACATAGCTTCTGGTGGGCATCATAAATGGCTCCCCATGTATATGAGGTTCCGATGGCAAAGCCTGAGGAGCAGGTGTGACAGCGACACGGACATCTGTCAACGTGTGTGCTGATGGGGAAATTAAAGTCGTCCTGGTGAGGAGAGAACCGCCGAGCCAAAATTAGCGGACTTTCAAATCCTTGTCTACTTTTTGAAGACGACTTGTTATCCTGGAATTCAAAGGCCGGTAACCTGCAACTAGATGTAGACGCTGGAAAGCGCTGGTCGTTGGACTGGCGCCTTCCTCTGAATGATGAAAGTGCGTCCGTATATCATCCGGAGGGACCTCACCTTTGCCGTGCGTGGTGAGAATGGGTCAGAAGACATCACAGGGATGGATGCCAAAATGGATTTGGGTATCTGGTTCTCTTAAAACATGTCCTTCTCACTGCACCATGATAAATCGGCCCGAAAGGCATTCTTCGTTCTACGGATAAGTCGGCGCGTCTTTTCCCGTATTGCCCGTAGGAACTTCCAAATACTCTATGGGGCTATGTCACACCGCCTCGTGAATATGCCAACCAAGTTGTTCACTCATTATGCAAGAAGGACATATCCCTCATTGAGCGTGTCCAACGAGCTGCTACAAAGATGGTTGCCGGCTTTACATCTGTGTATTATGAAACCCGTCCCGCAGTGCTTGACCTCTGTCCCCCTGGAATATCGCAGACTCCGAGGGGACCTAAAACTTATTTATGCCCTGTTTGAACAAAGTCTGGCTAACGGCTTTTCCACACGGCGGGGACATGGGAAGGAGATTTGCAAGCTTATTGCGCACACTTTCGTTGGGCAAAATTTTTCTAATTTCTGAAAGTTACTGCGTGGAATAAACCTCCTCCGACGGTTGTCCACGCTCCATCTAGTACTCTGTTCAAAGCAATATCAGACGCTTTTTATGCTAGTCCTCGCGCCATCAAGCCTATTTCCCCGCGCCGAGAACCTAAAGAGCAGCGCTACACCCTGTTTTCGCTTGTGCCTTTCAGGTGAACAGCAGCCACTGAACAACAAACAAAACAAAACCAACCCGAGAAACTTGGTTAAAAGCGTCGGTCCTCGCGCCCTCCAGTTTTCGGCCCCGAGGTGAGAACTTAAAGAGGGGTCGCACAATACTCTTGGCTGAAAAATCTTTGCGAGTTGAATGAAACTTTTTTACTCCAAAACGTTGCATTTTGTTGCATATGTTCTCGAACCAAAAGCCACCCTAATCAGCGTTCAAATTTTTGCATCTCACCAAATTTCATTGTCCACCTAAGCAATCATAGCTCTGGCGGAAAAATTGCGGTGGAATAATTTTCTAGCATCGCTGTGACCCATAGATGCCTGGGTGGGGCGTAAACGTATGGACTGGTACGCTGAATTCAATTGTCTTTTGGTTTTGGTTCGTCAGGGATACGTCGTAGCTTTCGAAATCTCAATTCCATTGTGCGAATACTGAACGCCTTTAAAGAGCAGTGCTACACCCTTTTTTCACTTGCGCCTTTCAGGTGAACGACAGCTGCTGAACGACAAGAACAAAACAGACCCGAGAAACTTGGGTGAAAGCCTTGAGCCTGTGTATAACTCCGTGAATCCCGTGTATCGACCCGTGAATCCGTGATTGGTCCACACCCGGACAAATTGGAGCATTCTTTCATTAGGTTCGTAGCCGGTTCGCCACACAAATCGGTGTGAAGTGTAGTATACGGTTTCTGCCAGTTTAATTGCTTTATATGTAAGTATTGATGATGTACAACCTTTCTTACTGGGCTTCGGCTCATGAGCTTTCTTTCTGTCTTCCATCCGGAGAATCACTGTCCCCTGGTGCTACCGCAGCGTGCATACTACATATTTGGCGACCACGCCAGGATGGTTACCACACACTTGTGGACCTACCACAAAGACCCTGGCTCTACACATTTGCATACAGGCCTCAGAGCTAACACGTTGCTCAATCACATACGACGGACGGAGTCCCAGGCACAGCAACCTCGGCACACGCTCACCAGCCTCACGCACCATACCACTAGCACCGGCCGGTTCACCTAGGCCATGGTACACCGGGGACGGTGTTCTTCAAAAAGGGGGCCAGTGTAGTATACGGTGTCTGCCAGTTTGATTGCTTTGTATGTAAGTATTGGTGATGTACAACCTTGCTTACTGGGTAGACCGCAACGGTTCAGTTATCAGTTAGTCAGAAGTACGGTTCAGATGGGATATTGTTTTACAGGTCATCCACATCTCGTTGCAGTTGTGCGCTAGATTCAGGAGGCGCAAGGTGGTCCAGGGAGATCGGCTGTGCGCACTCTCAGCAAATCGGTCCCAAACGTCCTGAGAAAATGGCTGACAACCACACTTCTCTTGAAATGACCCTCAGAGAGCGCATCAGCCATCGCCTTTTGGAGGTCGATCCGTTCATCCACACCGGGTCGGATAATTCCACAGAGATATGCTGCCATCTCCCCCTCGTCCTACGCAACTGCAAATTGTATCCCCTAGTTCATCAGGAGAATCAGTACAGTTCTTCCACTTTTTTGTCTGTTAGAATCCCACGGGTGTGGGCCAGATCATTTGGCGGCGTTTGAACTTTGAATTGTATCAAATATGTACATGTCTGATACGTACCAGATGTTGGATAAACTTTGGAAATGAACAGCAATCATGGGACTTCCGTATTGGGTCCACCATATGAGTTGTTTTTCGTGCTTTGTTAACGGGGTAGCGGCAGTACGAATGCAGTCAAGGACGTGTCGGACGCCCAAATAGAGTATTCGCCGGATGCAAATGGGTGTGAATTCAGGGAAGAATCCTTTACAACCTATGTCATCCTCGATTTCAGTACTCCTAGTATCCGGGATCGATTTCAGGCCGCAGATAATACTGTCCAGACCCTTCTGTATGGAGAACATGGAGTATAGATTAGGTTGTCATCAGTGTGTGTCAAAAGGTTCCTGATGATCAACAAACAGCATCGTTCAACTCCGTAGGTTACTTGGCGGCCTCTGCCTTTCAAACCATTGTGACAACCGAATGAGCGCAAATTGCAACGAAGGCGCGTCTGCAAGCTAAGTAGACTTCACTCACAACTTCAGGTTATTGACACATTACAGGCGCTCGATACGGACCGTCCAAGGGAGGTTATCAATGAAGATCTTCATTAGGTCGTGTCCCATTACGAAGCCTTGATGTACGATTCTTGTCGTAGCAACAGGAGGACAGAGAGTATCAATATTTATTAAAAGTCAAGGGCCCATCACGAATTTGTAAATCCAGGCCAGCAGATCGCCAGTACCCCCGTAACTCCGGATCCCGTCTATTTCCACCCTTAAAGAAAGGTTCCACAAGGCCTCCCCATCATCTGTTGGAATCACGCTGCCGAGCATTCTGGAGTCTAAGACCTTATGTTACAGTGGCTCTATTGTTATCAGAAAACTCGCACAATTCTCTTCGAATACGTGACATCCAAGCAACCCATTCTAAACGGTGTTCCGTAAATCAAGTACTGGACACTTACTGTTTTATTCACCAGCGGTGTACCATTACGTATCAGCTGCTGCAACCAATTCGTGATGTCGGCGGTCGCAACATCAGATGACACTTACAAACGAAACATATCACGGTCTACACCGACCCCATGTTGAATACATGATGTCTTCATCCCGAACGTAGGCAAAGATTGTTTTCTGATACCAAATACTGACGGAATCAGATCACTCCTGCTGAACATCGCTCCATCTTTCAGACTTCACTGGACACACAAGGCGTGAATTGGAGTTCTCTTACCATTACGGTCACCCAGATGTCGGCAATGCCTCTGTTCCCTCATTGCCTGTCATCTACGGAACCCCTAACGGAACCCCTCACAATCTTGGTGTTCCTTGACTTCAAGGGTGCGCTCAATTCTGTCGGTCGGTCAGTGCTGTTAACTACACTTGCTCAAAAGGGTATGTCCCACAAGTTTGTGAACATATTCTGATCCCCATATTCACATACTTCTGGGCGTGTGCATGTGTGATGAGCTCCCAGTCCCCCCCCCCTAAAAAAAGAAGTGGTGTCCGACAAGGATGCTCACTCTCTCGATTCTTGCTCAACCTCGTCATTAGTGAAATATTAAGGCGAAAGCTGGAAGGTCCGCAAAACAGCAGTGTTTAAATTGTTGCTGGTGAGAACCCTGTAGATCTGAAGTGTGCAGACGACATCGCCCTCATCTTTGAAGACCAAAGCAAAGCACAAGCCCTGTTGAGTAGACTGACCACCGTCATACCATCTTTCGGCATACGCATTGCACCTTCAAAGTACAAAGTCATGCTTCATCACTTACAGTCTCTGAACATACTTCTTACAATTCAAGGAGAATCACTAGAGGTTGTGGAAAGTTTTACATACCTCGGTAGTTGAATTGGCTCTGACTGAACCGTTTGATGAAGTCAGTGCAAGAATCTCAAAGACATCACTTGTGACGTCAAAAGGCATATCACTAGATCTTAAGGGTCGCGTGTACCAGGCTACAGTAAGGGTTGTGTTGTATGGGTGCGAGACGTGGCCTCTGTGGGACATATTATTTGAGGTGTCTTCAGGGTTTGGACCACCGATACCTCAGGCCGACTAGGGCTACTATTATCGTTTATTTTTGAAGAGCATGGTCAAAGACATATGTGTGGAAGGTTGTACAGGAGAATACTAGGTAACACGAGAAAAGCGCGCCATCAGCAATTCACGTCGGACAAGCATAATCCCAACACGCGTGTAAAGGCTACCGACTGCAGGAACGACAAACAATACTAAACGCTCTTCAAGGGGCGGTAAGCGTTAGCACAGTCAAGACTCGCACGTCGGGCAAACGGTGTCCATCATACTGTGTCAAGTGTGGAAGTTAGTGGCAAGAATGAACACTCAACACCATGTACCACGCATAAAAGTGTTGTAAGTACGCAGAGGGCCCCAAAAAGCGAGCAGACACAAGTCACTGGCTGTGACCTTAGGAAGCCCCAGTTCAATAACAACATTGTCCGATTGAGAAAAGTAGATTCCTATATATGAAATGATCATCGGTTGGTGGAGCAAAAACTGGGCATCACAATCGGTTGCACGTAAGGCTGAGGTGATGGCGATGAAACAATCATCAGCACCACACTTCCGCTTCTCATTTCACACAGGCACTTTATGCCCATCCGAGACCGTGCTTACGTCTATCACAGTTGATCGGCGCTCCCGAAAAGCGATTAGGTCACGGTTGATGAGACTTCGATGTAGATGCTTTCGACTTCTCGAAGACAGCGTACTCCAGGCGGAGTTGTGCGGCAGCGAACACTGATGTCATGCTGTCGATGATGATGATCAACACATCTAGCGTCGTGTGTGATCCAGCAGGACTGCAGGGTATGAACCAAGCTCTCCGGTTGACCAGTTTCCTCGACAAAAGATCATATGGCCACCATGAGCATGCTGGGTGCTTGGGGTGAGATGGCCCAAGTGGTTAGAGCGCGAATTTACTAACCGGAAGGTCCGCGGTTCGAATCCGACCGTTTGGGCAACTTGGCAGTATCCCAGCCCTCGTGCAACCTTCGGGTGGCATGGCAATTAGGCATCGAAAAGGTGCTACATCTGAACGATTTTTTTTGGGCGCTTCTAACTCGTCCTGAGCTAGCTACACCGGAGCTGGACATCTCGGATAAATATTCGAGGAAGCACTCTTTCTGGAAACACGAGCCATCGACTCGAGAGAGGCGAGGCGACTAAATCTTGTAAACCGCGACCGTCAACCCTGTTGTGCAAACTATCGCCCCCAAGTAGCCACCAGCTCTTAGTGTTTACGCATGCACCTTGGACCCGGTCAGAAGGCTTAGATCCCGAACAACCTTACCAAATGCGGAATCGCTGACTACGTTGCGTAATACTCGACATTGGGTAGATAGGAGATTTTCAATACGCGCTGTCCGCTGCATCTGGATGATTGCACTCATAATTGGGATACTAAGCCCCCCAGGGTCGCAGCCAGCTGCGAATAGACTACGTGATGTCCTACCTCTTGAGCAGGTCATGATGAACTTGTCCGAGCACGGGTGAATATGTCAGCCTCGGTATCAGTTAGTTCCCTGTGATCTCCACTCTTTGATGCGGCTTCAACGGGACACCCGTCCATTAAACAGTTTGAGCAGCCGCTGTCGGTTGTTGCAGACTCTTTTCCGCTTCAAAGTAAATGCGATGTTTAAATATGTTACGATGTCTGTTGAACCCAGAAGACTGATGAGTTCCTCGGCGAAGCAAAAAGGTTCGACTGAGACTGCGGTCGCTCGATGTTTTTTGTCCCCACAAATTATCACTGCTTTCGTCTTTCGGACGTTGATCGTCATACCACCTCTTCCAAAAAAATTAAAAAAAATCGTTCAGCTGTAGCACCCTTTCGGTGCCTAGCTGCCATGCCACCCGAAGGGAGCACGAGGGCTGGGATACTGCCAGGTTGCCCAAGCCTAGACAGGGGAAGTCGAGAGGCAGAGGCAGGGTTCGAACCACGGACCTTCCGGTCAGTACGCTTGCGCTCTAACCGCTGAGCTATCTCGCCCCCACCTCTTCCAAACTCGACCGCAGCAGCTTCAAGCTTCTCTTTAAGAGGAGAACCTCATCCATTGCCATGATGAACAATCATAGGGAGAGTGGATAACCCTGCTTTACACCTCTGTGGCAGGGGACCTCGGAAATGGTGAAAACCGCTGCATCATTTTCATCTGCAGACTCTGATAATTCTATCACCGAATTTATTTTTGACGCGGATGCAGATCGAACATTCGACTCTTAATTCAAAAGGTACCAAGACATATTCAAAGTTGATTTTGCCAAGCGAGATGACCCATGGAAGGTACGACTGTTACTTGGGAAACTTGGCACACGTGAACAGAACCGTTACACGAATTACATACTTCTTAAACAGCCGCGTGATCTCAGCCTCGACAGCACTGTCCAGACCCTTACGAAAATCTTTGGCGACAGCACTTCCTTGTTCAACATCCGATACCAAGGCTTTAAATTGGTCATGAAGAATGATGACTTTGTCGGTTTTACAACACTTGTCAATCGAGAATGCGAGCGTTTCAAGCTCAGCGATATGGACGAAAATCAATTTAAATGCCATATATTTATATCTGGCACCCACTCCTCTCGTCATGCAAACATTCGGACAAGATTGTTGCACCAGCTTGAACAAAACCCAAAGATAACCCTACAGGAGCTCAGTGCTGAATGACACCGCCTCATCCAACTGAACCAGGACAGTTCAGTGATTGGCCAAACATCATCTGGCTCACACGACATAGTGCACCATGTTTCCGGAAACCAGAATAAGGCTTTTCAGCGCAGCTCCCATGTCAAACACAAAAAACCTTCTACACCATGTTGGTCTTGTGATGACTGGCATTACGTTCGCTTTTGTCCCTTCAGGAAACACAAATGCCAGACGTATCGCCGTTTCGGTCATAAGGAAGGATTTTGTTTCCCACAGAGAGCAAAGCCGACGGATCACCGAAAGAGCGCACCTGAAAGGGCTCCCACATCTCAACGGATGCGATGTAGATCGAATTCTGTCTTTGTATCATTCTTCGCATCCTGCAGAAAATTTAGCACAATAATCATCCTGTCCGTCTTCATCTCGACACAGCCTCAGACGTCACACTGATTTCACGTTCCACTTGGAATGCAATTGGGAAGCCACCATTTTCTGCTACCAACCATTGTGCACAATCTGCTTCCGGCAATAACATACCGCTTACTGGTGAACTCACTTATGGTGTCTTTCAACAGTGTACGATTTAAAGGCACTTGTTACCTCACAGATTGTCCAGATCTGAATTTGCTTGATCTTGATTGGATAGCTCACTTAAATCTTTTTTGCGTTCCTCCACGGTCTGTATGTGACAGCGTGCATCTCACACATACTAGCATTTCCCAACAACTCACACGCGCAATCCAAGCGAAATTTTCTAATGTTTCTCAAGATGGTCTCGGACATTGTTCCAAAGCCCAAGCCACACTTCATTTGAAACCAAACAGTAAACCTGTCTTCAGAACGAAACGCCCTGTACCTTATGCGGCTCTTGCGTCTGTGGACACTGAACTCAATCGTCTCCAGACTTCAGGTGTTATTCAGCCTGTCAACTACTCTTCCTGGGCAGCTCCCATTGTTGTGGTCAAGAAGACGACTGGGAAGATCAGGATTTGTACTAGTTATTCCACAGGATTGAATGCTGCACTCGATTCACATCAGTATCCTCTCCCAGTTCACGAAGACCTGTTTACCAAACTCAATGGTGGCACCTGCTTCGTTAAAATCGATCTGGCTGATGCCTATTTACAAATCGAAGTTGCAAATGACTCCAAGGATCTTCTGCCCATTAACACGCATCGTGGTCTTTTTTAGTTCAGTCGTCTCCCTTTTGGAGTAAAAACGGCGCCAGCCATATTCCAGCAAATCATGGACGCTGTGCTTAATAGGTTGACAGGCGTCGTGGCGTACTTGGATGATATCATTGTGGCAGCCTCTGATCAGGAAGAATTCCTTCATCGCTTAACCTCAGTACTTGATCGAATCCAGGAATACAGCTTTCATCTCCGAGCAGAAAAATGTGCATTCTTTCTTACGTCTATCAAATATTTTGGTTTCATTTTCGCTAAATCTGGCCGTCATCCTGACCCGGACAACATTGATGCCATTTAGAAAATGCCACCACCGACGGATGTGCTTCCACTGCGATCTTTCCTCGGGTTGGTGAGCCATTACAGTGCTTTTCTGCCAGATATGCACCGTATTCGTGGTCCCCTCAACCATCTCTTAAAAAAGGATGTTCGTTGGAACTGGTCACCTCAGTGTCAATCAGCTTTCGACACAGTTAAATCACTTCTGTCATCAGACTTGCTGCTTACACATTACAATCACTCTATGGATATCATTCTAGCGTCAGATGCATCCAACTATGGGATCGGAGCAGTCATTTCGCACAGATTTCCTGATGGATCTGAAAAAGTCATTGCCCATGCAGCCCGATCTTTGATACCAGCCGAAGGCAGTTACAGTCAAATAGAAAAAGAAGCGCCGGCAATCGTATTTGCCGTCAAGAAATTCCACAAAATGATTTACGGTCGCCACTTCACACTCCTCACCGGTCACAAGCCGCTTGTCAGCACTTTCGGTCCGAAGGAAGGCGTTCCGGTATACACGGCAAATCGTCTCCAATGCTAGGCAACCATTCTCCTTGGCTATGATTTTTCAATCGAATACCAGTCTACAGATACCATTGGCCGGGCAGACGCCTTATCAAGACTGATGGATTCACAACGACAGCTTGTGGCTTCCATTTCTGTCGAGCCGGAAATTCGCACGGTACTGGCTGCATCCATTCGAGCCCTTCCAGTTACTTCGACAATGGTCCGGGACGAAAGCAGATGTGACCCCGTGCTCCAACAAGTATTACACTATCACCGAACACGCTGGCCATCGTCAGTGACAGGAGACATTCGGTCATTATTCCACAGACGATTTTCTCTATCCGAAGTTGATGGTTGCCTTCTCTTTGGTGAACGTGTCGTAATATCTACCAAACTGCAACCGCGGGTACTAAAACAGTTTCATTTTGGACACCCAGGCATCAACCGCATGAAAGCCTTGGCGCGCAGTTATGTATACTGGCCGGGTATGGACAAACAGCTAGAAGAACTTGTGCAGTCCTGTTCCAAATGTCAGTGTTCTGCAAACTCGTCACGGAAGACCGAGTTATCTTCTTGGCGTGCACCAACTAACCATTGGTTGCGTCTACACGTTGATTTTACTGAACCAATTAACAATCAGCATTATCTTATCATGGCTGACGCTTACAGTAAATGGCCGGGGATAATCTTGATGGATCACATCACTTCTCGCTCCACAATCTTACAGCTCACCCGAATCTTCAGTCGCTTCGGCACGCCAGAAATATTGGTTTCAGACAACGGTAGTGCATTTACCTCGGCGGAATTTGCCTTGTTTTTTTGCAAGCAATATGGCATTCACCACGCTAGATCACCGCCATTCCATCTTCAGTCTAACGGTCAAGTTGCTTTGTCGACGCTTTTAAAACAACGCTTCAGAAACTTAAAAGGGAGGGAACATCAGCGGAGATTATTGAAACCTTCTTGTTAAGCTACCGTGCGACACCCAACCCGAATGTGGAAAACAAAAATTCACCCGCGGAAGCACTTTTCGGGCGTAAAATCCGTTTACCCATAGATGTAGTACGCCCATCTCCCCCGCACCTACGAAATAGGAACACACAAATGGAGCGACAGTTCAACCGCCATCATGGTGCCGTTCACGCCGCCGATAAGCCGGGTGATTCGGTCTTGGCTAAGGACTATCGCAGCGGTGGAGAGAAATGTACTCATGGTTACATCAAGCGCCGCGTGGGTAACGTCATATACGAAGTTGACGTGCAGTCTACCACATGGGTCCGTCACGCGAACCGACTTCGCCCTGGATGCGCTGCACCGGCTACATCGGATAACTCAATTCCTCTTGACATATTGTTGGATACCTTTGAGTTACCATCTACACATGTGCCTCCTGTACAAACAGACAACCCCTCAGTCGAATCCATATGCACACCAAGACGGTGGTCCAGCCGTAACCCGAGACCATTTACACCAATGCAGGTGATTCCACATCTGAAAACCTACACACATTTTGAAAAGGGAGGTGTTAGGACGATCAGGTCCTAACGAACAATTCTACTCATTGTAATATTTCACTGAGATTTCATTTTCTCTCTGTAGTAGCCAACTGAGTTGCAGTGCTCTTTCTTCCATTGGTTCATCTGCAATATGGCTGGTCTTCATCTGGTGTCCTCTGTCTTCTTCCCTGAGTTTTTCCCACTCAGGTAACTAGACTATCAACGTGACAGAATAAATTGCATCAAACTCCTAAATCACTCAGCTAGTACTCAAAACACAACGTCTGCGACATATCGAACTAGGGATGACGGTGCTCCAAACGCCTCGGTAGATCTAATAACTGTGTCATGCAACACTGAATCCAACACTTCCGAGATATCAACAAACGCCAAACTGAGATTAGAAGCAGTCGTTGAAGAGTGACGAAGCGGGGCGTGTAACAGCGATATAGCTTCCAAATAATCATCTCGAGGCAGAAATGCAAACTGGAGTGAGGGCAATTGCAATCCACGGCTCCAGCGATCAGCAAGCATCTTATGAAGGCATCGAACAAGACTGGATGACATGGAGATCGGTCTTAGTTGGTCCGGTGAATTCGGACTCGGGACCAGCGGACACCGGGGTTCTTTACTCGGCCGAGCTTATCTGCATTATGCTGGGTGAGGTGTGCGTACAGGCGGTGTTGACTAGACCAATCTTGGTCGAAAAAAGGCGGGAACAATCGGCGCAGGTCAATTGGGCGACCACATTCATGCCAACATTGTCATGGACGTGAACATGATGGTGTGCTACCAAGCCAACTTTCAATTTACAGCACTTGTGACGTTCCTTACACGTGAGTCCCACGAGTCTCTCTTGTGTATTCGTTGGAATTGGTGTGGAGGCGCCAGATGATTTTTATCGTACATTGTAGAAAGCAACCAGTACATTGAAATCATACAGGGTGGTTAACCCTGTCTGGAGTTGCTGAACTCTTTGCTCATTCGAACCGACGTCCGGACTACTCAGTCGGCACCACGAGGAGGTGGTTCAGCGCGTCTGCATGTCCACACAGCTACTAGCTTGTTCTGAACAGACCTGAAAGGACTGTCCACTGGTCCACTGAAACGGATCCTCCTTCAGCTCTTTGGTGGGAACATCCAATTAGCAATCCAGAAGTGGGGCGTTTCAGGGGGTTTGGGTGATAAATCGACTGCTTATTAACTTGACTCGGTTACGCCTCCAATGTCGGATATTTGGTTACCTAACTGTTGTATACACCTAGGAACACTGTTGTTTCCACTCACTATTCGTAGCTTCCAACCCACTATTTTTCTCACCGGTTTTTCTTCTGGACGAATGATTCCCTTTTCTTCCTACACTATCCTGTGCACATAATCCGGAGACCCGGGACACAGTACACACGTAAATGGCTGTCAGACTGAACGGGACTGAACAGATATGTGGAAGATAAACTTCAAGACCATTTTGAAGATTTTCATCGGAATTTATCGGATGTAAAGCTAATGAATGGTTCCATTTTGAATTTCAGCTTATCCTGTGTTAGCTTTCCCCGGTTCTTCTTGTGCGACAAAATGTTCGGTGCGATTGTTGCTGGTCAACTGGTAAGTTCAGCTAAACCATAGTTGATTGTTATCCATACAGGTTCAGACGGAGTTTGTGCTGGTCTGCGAGAACAAATTCCTTCTCAAACTGGCACCTTTTGGTGATGTCAACCACCTTGTGGTTTTTCTAACCGGGACGACATTTTTCCCCGATGGAATGGGCGGTGGTGGTAATTGTGTTCCTTTGTTTTATTCATCCAGTTGTTAGTTTATCTTGGTCTTCCGGAGGATAACTTCGTTGCTTGGCACTTTTTGGGTACCTTAACCAATGACCGTCCAAGTGCAATCTACAAGATTGGCAACTTGCGTAAAGGTATGTACACGACTTTTGGTTGGGTATTATGAAGCTGTTGATGTATAGCTCACCTGGTGTTTGGATCTGCTTCTACCGTTCTTCCTTGAAATAAAACAAAATATCATTTGCTCGTGTCAATTAGTGTTGTAGGTAAAATGAAGTAAGGCACTACTAGAACTGCTGCATTTTTACAGTTTCCTGAGCACTCTGATGAAGACATTCGGTACAGTGATTAATAACTTCATTATTTCATCAAACGCTGAATTCGGGTGCAGCTAGGACGATTTCGCGGATCACACCAACCAACTCTGACTTTGTTATAACAGGCCAACATTCTCGTTTCTTCCGTTCTTTTTTGTTTTACTTCAGGCTCGCTTCAGACTGAAACCTACTCACTAGTGTTACCCATGCAGTTCGATCAACGCGGCTGAGTTTGCTAGTAATGGCTTTCCTACTTCGTTGTCTCGCTTCCACCCTTTGTGTGGTTGTTCGGAAAGAGCTCTTCGAGGAAATCGATCAACTGACATACGGAATACGTGACTAAGCCAGCGCAACCTATGGAATGTGTTCAGTTTATCTATCGTGGGCGAATCATTTCCTCCGAAAACTTTTCGGAATTACTGCTCCGGTATTCCCACCAGACTCGGGCAGTGCTGTGAGGATATCGATGTTCAACCAGCGACATTTTATTGACGTACTTAGCTCACAGAGGCCAGATTTCTAACCCAAATAGTAATATGGAACGTCACTATAAACTCGATCCTTATCGGATAAATTGATGTCACGTCTACACCACTTGTGATACAGGTTAACGAAAGCTGCTCTTTCCTTCACAATTCGGATGAAGGTATAATTTTTCGCTGGACCACCGGAAAAATTTGTCTACTTTCTCAACTGGCTCATCAGCAAGCATGAGGTTAGGGTTAGAACCCACCCAGTTCTTCGGCAGCGCTTTACACTTTGCAGGTGTGAAGCGCATGCCAAACCGTGAGGCAGAATTACTTAGATTATTTAATATTGTCTGCATTGCGATGGCGTCAGATGTCAGAATTGCTATGTTGTCTGTGTACGCGGTATCCGTGAGCAAATGCCCTAGGAGCATTTCTATCCCACAGGAATAAAGCTGGGAGCGAGCGTTCTTTACTCACATCAGTGACGAAGTTGAAAAGGGAAGGTGAAAGGAGACAGCTTTGCCTGACATGACTTGATGTGGTGAACTCAGGCAAGAGCTTCCCGTGGACCTTCACACGGCCGCGGAACTCAGGCGCGGTAGTAAAGCGCCTTAAGAAGGGTCAAGAATTTATGGGAGACACCTTGGCTCCATAGGCACTACCATAGTGCCTGACTGTCCACAGAGTGAAAGACAGCCTTCAACTCAAGGAAAATAACCATTGTCGATTGCTGGAAGCAGTGTCAAAATTGTCTCTCCTCTTTGGATGTTTACTGGACAGTAAAGTACGGTATACAGAGTTACGTATGTATAAAATTAAAGTTTTGGTCAAAAGGCGACAGTTTTGACCAAAGCTTTCTCGGATACCACCTAACGCTCAAAGTATTCGACAACATCAGGACCACCCTTTGTCCATATAGCCGCAATATTGCATATCATTCTATGTCGTAGAAGAAACATTCTGAATTGTCCCATGTGGTTCACATTTTCACGCCCGACCTTTAGTTGTCATCTCCTTTGCGGGCTAACTGTATTCCATTAAGTGTCTGTCGCGGTTAAGACGATTCCTGAATATTGGTTTAAAACGTTAACCATCTATAAAGCCCAATGTACGCCCCCATCCCACTTGACATGTACTAACGATTCCGGATGATTTTGCCGCACGCCCACCTCCGATTCTAAGCCAAACACGCTGACTGACAATTTGCTGGCAATTTTTACCACCACTCTTTTCTTGTAACATAACTAGGACCGTAACGCACTACTCATAAGTTTGCTGAAAACCTTCGAAAGCCCACGATTGGTTGATGCCCATCAGATAGGCATAGTTCACAAGTTTTCGTCAACCCTATTTTCTGCTTGAACCCAAATTGCACGAAACTCGACAAATACACTCATTTGTGTACCAGTTTGGTTTTCGCGGGAGACTTACCTGCATTCTAGCTGAATCTTTTGTTTATGGTGTTCCTCTTCAATTGAATGTGCTGCGCTAGGCCGATCATATATCAGTTGGTACGATATTCTAGGTATCGCAATACATTGTTTAGACGTAGCACACTACTGATAAGTTTGCTGAAAGCCCTTTGGTAGTCCATAACCCGTTTTGCTCTTCTTGAGGCTCACCATAAATGAGAGATTCAGCTGGGATTCAAGTGAGTCTCCCGTGAAAAACAAATCGGTATGCAAATGAGGGTTTGTGTTAGCCACTCAGTAGCGGGGAACCTATGAAAGTCGATCCCGAAATCGAGCCTACATGGTAGTTTTGTTGCTAGTTCTGTACAGTTTGTTGCCATCTTATAACTCCTAGGAGGCGTACGTGAAATATAAATGGGCTGCTCTGGGCCTCTTTACTACCTTCCGAACTGGGTGAGAGTCACTTTCCGTCCGCTTTTCAGGACTTCAACGCCAAAAATCCGAACATCCTTTTTCTGCCTCTTTTGGTCTATCCCCAACTAACGGAACCGTCGTCGAAGCCCAACTTGGTATTTCAGTCGAGCCTTTGGTCAGTTTGCCGCCGAAATCCGAGGGGTTGGAGTCACAGCTGACAAATGCAGATCACATGACGCGATTCACACGTTTTGCCGCGGAAAATTTATTCAACTATGTGGCCAGTTTTGCCCGTGATTCCCTTTCTCCCTCAGATCCCTTGGTTCCATTGTCAGCAATTAAAAGCTGGTTCGACACAATGCTTCACAAATTGGACCTAGATCCATCATTTTGGAAAAAATAAGTCTCCCTCCATAGAATCCATGCATACACTCTTAATTACTCGTGTTTCTACGTCCCATTGGCTTTTTACAGCTAGCCCTGATTTTTCATACCTTGAGCTTTCATATTGTTGTGGCCGCTTTTGTAAACTATTCGCTACGTTTTCAGCTAGTCTTCTTTCCTGATAACCTCGCTGTTTTTCTTTTAGAAAGTGGGTAAAACGGATGGGCTATTATAATCAATCAATCATTCAATTTATCAGCTATAAACCGTGTAACATAGACACATTGGTTCCAGCTGCTGCAGTTTCGATCACCGGAGAACGGGAATGTGGAACGTACAACCAAGCCTTGGAGGCGAAGGCATGTTCACTTTGTTCGGAAATTGGGTAGCTACGCATTGAAGGCGATAGATTTGATGCACTGACTGCGCAATTGGGCCATTTCTGCCAGTGTCATTAACCACTGGTGATTTGAGTCCCGGGGTCCCCATCCAGGGAGGCGGCAGTTGCCCACCCGCCTAAGTTTACTGGTTAACGTTTTCGTACTTCGTTGCCAGGTCATACACTGTTCACATCTCGGTCGTTTCCACTCAGGACAGGGCTGGGCTAAAAGAGCTCTGCAGGGCAGACGGTCTTCTGGCATGCGGAGTACATGTCCCAACCAGCGCAGCCTTATGAAGCGTGAGTAATTCATCTATCTCGGGAGATTTCCTTCTTCCTCAATCCATTTGGCCTACTGCAGCATTACTAATCCGATGTTCCCACCAGACCTGACCAATGCTGCTGAGACATCGATGATCAAACACTGACATCTTCCGTACGTCCTCTGCGCGTAGGGGCCACGTTTCTGATCCATAAAGCAGTATGGATCGCACCATCGCAGTGTAAACTCTTCCCTTGACAGACAAGCTCACGTCACGTCGGCGCCACAGGTGTCGGAGGTTGGCAAAAGCTGCCCTGGCCTTTCCGATTCGAGAAATGATCTCATCTCCAGCCAGTCCACCGGAACTTATACAGCTGCCCAGGTAAACAAATTTATCTACCACGTCGATTGGCTCACCTGCAAGCATGAGGTGCGGGTTTGATCCCACCCAGTCTTGTAGCAGCACTTTACACTTTGCGGGTGTGAAGCGCATGCCAAACCGTGCGGCAGAGTTAGTTAGGTTATTTAAGATCATTTGCATTTCGGAAGGGTCTGAACCAAGGAGAGCAATATCGTCCGCATACTCAATGTCTGCGAGGGAACGTCCCGGAAGCATTTCGACTCCCGAGGTTTCAGAGGCAGGCAGAGAAATTTCAAGCAGCATGTCAATAACAAAGTTGAAAAGGAAAGGGGAAAGAGGACAGCCTTGTCTTACACCACTGGACGTGGTGAACTCAGGCGAGAGCTTCCCGTATACTCGTACGCGCCCACAGGAGTTCGCATACACCTGAGGACGAGATTCTTCTCAGAAGACTTCAGGTATCCAGTGTCTCATCTAGGTGTTTACTCTTACCCAACTATGATACCTTAGCAATACCCTAACGCTCATGTTTCCTGCGGTTAGATGACGGCCCGCAACAACACAAAATTCTCAGACCGTCCTTGAGATAGTGATTTAGGGTACCAAATCGATGTCTGCCCACTCTGAACGAAACACCGTCCTGCTGTTCGACCTGAATAACCGTCTATCTCTGTTCCCACGTCATCTCTTTGCCTCAAGAACCTTTCGGCATTCAGTTGTTAGTTCTCACGAATGGAAGTTCCACCGGCCTCTAATGTTACCGTGAGGTATTGTTGGATGGGGACTGAACCACAAGGTGTAAGCGAAAAGATAGCCTCTTTGACGAGACTTCTCCCCCGGGGGCGTCGCGTTTGTGTACGAGGACTGTACCACCACAGATATTGCCTCACGTCTCACAGTGATGTCTCACACCTTTGTCTAATAGACTTCTGGTTGATGTTCGTCGATGTCATTGGTGATCCCTTTGTTTGCGGTGGTATCACATCCAGCGGTTTAGTCTTGTCGTTTGCACTATGTGTATCTCGACCCACACAAAGTTAGCCAAATCCTTGTCTTCCCTACACCTTTCAGGTAACTATGTAACATTACTACGAGCTTAGTTCTAAAAGCGTTGGCAGCTATGCCAGTGAACAGACGGATGCCGAACTGGTGTTTGTCGCATCTGTCTCGAGGATAAAAGAGCACTAAAGAGCGAAATCAATAAAGAAGCGGTTAGCCTTAATTTTCCCTGACACTACCAATAGTTCAGTAGCCTACTGGGTTAAATAAAGTCGTGACAGGTTTTACACCAAAGCTGGCTTCAACGCTGACATTTCATTTTGAGTAAGCTATATCAAGAGAATCACTTGAAGATCACCGCTTGATATCAAACGGTGGAGACCACCAACGGTTTCCCCGTGATTTCTGTTCGAGTTGTAATTTTCAAACTCTAATGTGAGCTAAAATTCAGCTCCGGCTTAAAACCCGCCATGGTTTACCTTAAGCAACGCATTATGCCCGTGTATTTTGAGGAACAGTAGGATACGAGTCTGGCGGCAGTTTTCCAATGAATATTAAAACCGACTGTCCGAAGGCGTCGACAGTACGCGTATTCGGGCACCGCCACAAAGCACACGATAGACAAGCATTCGTTTGCCTATTTGCCTGTCACGTGGGTTTATGTAGGTGGAACCTGTGAAAAATAATTGGTTTAGCGTGCTACTTGGGGCAAACTGGCTTTTTCAGTGCCGGAAGAGAGAATGAGACTGTGAAAAAGATGAAACATCACGAGAACAAAATATTACAACCCAGAGTGTGATTTGGGATGGACGGCGACTCGTTTTTCGAGATGTTGATATGGATTAAGGAAGTAGAGAGTGACAGAATTCTGAAGAAAATGAGGTGAAAAGATTTCATTTCTAAGTGCAACTGTAGAAGTATTTGAGTGCACAGTGATGATGACAGAATGGTATAGGTGGAGGGACGGGTTGGGCTGGCTCCTATTGTGATTTTCGTTGTACGAACGATGAATCGTTCAAAAGCCTCTATGTAAACCGTCAGTCAGGCAAGGAATATCACTGAGCTGTGCGGTTTCGCAATGCATCGGATCTTGGAAGGATGGGTGACAGGGCTTCACTGTAAATGGGATAGCCATATTCCAGTTTGGGCTGGACATGGGTGTTGTGAAGCATACTTCCGATTAGAGTGAAATATTTGCGTGCCACCTTTGCCAGCAATTTGCCGTGTGAGAAATGCACGTTGTTGGCACCTCTTGGTCCAACAAGTGTGCTCAAAGAGCGTTGATGTGGTGTGGTAGCTGGTCTAACAAGGAAGCTCAAGTCGGGGCTAGAATGACTGAAGAAGAATGCCACTGAAACACTTGGTTGAACGTTACTATGCTAACCCCCGGTGGCCGTTGATGGCACGGTTGATGTTTAGATGCACTCAAAATCGGAGTAAAACGGTGCGGCAGGGGAAAGAATGGTGCAGAGTATGCTTTTTCACAAACGCAAGTGGGTTACGATGGGGCAGTCGCTCATTTGCATAAAGCAGGGTCACGGAGAAACTTTGGTAAGTGAGATGGCCTGGCAACTGTTGCGAGTACGGGTTGGGGACTACGTTCTTGAGAATGAGAACAAGGTCGAACCGATCGGGTCACGGTCAGAAGCTTAGTTGTGGAATAAGGGCCACCATCTGCACCACGTTGTTCTACAATGAGCAGCAAGCAGTACTTGTGGTAATATTTGGCAGCCTGTTGAGTTGAAGCGAGCGGATAATTCGGTACGGAATTGGACGGGGAAACAAGTAAACTTCAAGCAGACGCCTCTGTTCCTTCAGTTGCGAGGAATTTGAGATCTCCATCCAGATGTGTCAAGTTCGGGGAGGAAATGAGTCTGTCGTTCACAGACATGTAAGTGTTGTTTGTGTCAAAGTCGCCAGAACAATGAAGTACCCGTGTAAAATGTTTTTTTGTGTTGCCCATCAGCATGCATGGTTAAATCATTCAGGGTAAGATTGATTCCAGGGTTTGGAAATGATGAACTAGTTCACCCGCTGAGAGAAAATAATCCCAAGTTTTTACTATCAAAAACCGAAAGATAATTTGAAAGAAAAGAACCCTATGGATGACACTTAAAAGCGGGCGTGTACCATTCTACTCAGTGTGAGTATCGTAGGATTATATTACGAGAAAACGGAATTGGAATTCAGAGCTAAAACAAATGAGAATAATCAGTAAGGAAACCGTCCGAAGAACCAAAAGGACGGAGGGCGTTATCTAGACAGGAAGTCAAGAGGAGGTAGGTGTGGTTCGCACTGCAGTTATGGCCAGGAATTTGGTTGGAAAGTTAGATAAACCAGGCAAAAGATTTGATGACTGAAAAGAACCCGATTTGAGGCCCTGGAAGAAGACGCTGTGGTCTTCGTGAATGTAGAATCTGGTGAAGCTAAAAAAACAAAGGAAGGAGCGCATTGTCGCCACTCAGTGATTGCAAAAATGGCAGAACAGTTTTTCTAACGGTTTACGGGGGATTATAGGACATCGGTGGTGCTAGTATGAGTAGGATTCCACTGGTGCAGAAAACCTAATCTCGTGTGCTCGCCAAAGAGAGAAACCCGTCAGCCGGGTTTAGTTATAAGCCAAACAAATAGGAATCGGAAGTACAGTAGTCTGTAGTAGAAAGCTGAGACAAGAAGTGGCTGGGTGGGAGCATCATCTACCTTGAAAACAGAAGTCATAGAAAAACGCAATTGGGAAATCTCTGATGGATGAGGCTACCAGATTTGGGAATTCAGACCGTGGCGACGAACAAAACACACACGATGGACTACGAGAAATGGTTGCATTACAGAAGTCTCACGAACGGGCAGGACAGATCATCTTGGTCTGTCGCTTGAAGAGCCGGCATCTTAACTCATATCCAAGTTTGAACAATCGACATAAGTTGGGCTGGCGACGGTGTGAGCCACCCCAAGATGGGTCAAAGTATGCTGAGTTGAACATCGGCTCGTTTGCATCCACACTCTGACTACAAAGTCCGATAAGAGGGGAGTGGACCGCTTCGTTTGGTTTATCGCTCAGGTCATGGGGACTAGTTGGTCTGAATCAGTCAACGTTTCTTGATTTCAGAGTAAATACGCAGTAGTGTTGAGCCGTTGTGACCTCACACGTACACCCTGGTAGTTGATCGGGTGGGGTTACTGATCTGAACAATATGACAACCACTTAATCAACTACAGATGAACGCACGAAGCTTACCAATACTCCAGCACATTGCCATCAAGTAGGCTGCGTTCGACAAGTAGCTGTTTTTGGTGGACTGTATCCCTACAGCCGTTCACGGCGCACTAAAAACTGTCTATTTTTAGCGAAGAAGCGGCACTGCCCACTTTCCAACGAAAATATCTCTTGATTAAAATAGCGGTACAAACGGACTGACTCATTTTCAGTTCTTAACTAAGGTCACTGTCATCTATGGAGGTTAATGTAACCCTGCTTCAGGGACAACCCTTTCAGAGACTACATCCATAGTCGGTGTATACGATCGAAAGAGTGACAGATGGGCTCAGTACCTAGATCAGGGCGTGCTGATGAAAGGAAGGCCTTCGCTGCGGAGTTGTTCATTGGAGAAACACCAACTTAACAGTTGCAAACTATTAGACAGGGGAGCAAAACTCTCATATGGATCTCGTTTACAAAACTGAACATCCATCTTCTCCTTGAACGCATCTTCCTGAACTTTCCCGGATATTCATTGACTATTACTCAAATGCAGGCAAATGCTACAAAGCGACTCCACCAATTCCGTAATAGATCTCACTTTTCAAGAGACGCGAAGCGGATTTACGAGAAAACGTACTACTCGCATGCCTCATCATTAGTGCCCACCGTTACCATAGAGTGACAAATGAGGTCGGTATCTAGCTCAGGGCATACTGATATCAAATTTTTGTCCACACTTCCATGCCCCACCCCCGGAACGAGCTTTGAAACTGCGTGCAGCTAACCGACTGTCACACAAAACGCCGCGATCGATGTTTACGCGGCGGTGGTGCGTGCTTGTTAGCGCGAGTGCACCGCTTCAAGGTTGGAGACCATACTAGACTAAACACTCAGCGTTTTTACGGCGAAAAGTCCTGAGCTTGGAGCCGTTCTTATGGGATAACAAAACATGTGTATTGTAACGAGACGGACACACCTATCAGAGGTTTATTGCGACCATTCAAATAGACAATCAACAAATCGGTTCACATATGGCGTAGCTCCCACCAAGGTAGCTTTCACTATTGATGCGCTTGTGATGTATAAGTTACGTTCGTTGGGTGTCACACTGGCCTCGAGGTACTACTGCTCACTGGAATACTGGGTCGTGGAGTTTACGTATATGTTCGCCTGCTCCCGACACCCCCCATTCATTGAGCCGCCACATGAGGCCGTTTCATGATGCGAATTTGTGGCGGAACCCCCAACTGACAGTTATGTGATTCCCATATTTCGACATGGATACTCCCCACGCGCTGTCTTCCTTGGGATAGCCCGATTTTCCTGCAGCACAAGTCAAACGCTTGCTCCTCAGGTGACGGCATCACGAGCGTATTATGATTTCTAGATCATGTATCCATCTGCTCGAGTGGCCCAACTTGAACAACCGTTCTCGTAGTGGTGTCCTTTGTAGAACTACGAAAACTGTCGCACAGTTCCCTGAAAGACCTCAAAGTACGTAGAAAGTGCCACCCACAGGACAGTGGAAAAGTGATGCCCCTGACGTTCGGCACGTCCAGTTTTGCGCATCCATCTGACCAAACAGTTGGCTAATAAGTAGAGTGGTTTCGTTCTAAATTTTCATGTGCATTTCGCTTCGTGATTTGTTTGTACGTGACTTTGTTGAAGTTCATAATCGTGCTCATGTTCTCCATGGCTTGAGGTGAATGATGGTTTCCAGCCGACGAACTACACATTCAAGCGGTCTGAGTAACCATTTAGAAACTTGAAAATGCGAGAAAGACATGCGTAAGTGAGCAGCAGGAAGCCGTTGTTTTATGACAAAACAGTTATTGTTGAGCCATACAATTCAGCAAATTTTCTCGGGAAGTCTCGGTAGTAGGCAAACATGAGTGTAAATTTCTAGCGAGTGGTGAAAGTTGAAGACGTTTTAAGTAAAAAAAAGGTTGAATGGGTTGTAGAATACCCAAAAGAAAGGCCATTCGGCATTATGGCCAAAAAGGTACCAAGTGAATAGGCCTGAATGGCCAGTATAAAGGATAGTTGTCTTTCTCGGGTAGCTCAAGGAATGCCGCTTTGGAGCAGCAGATCAAGATACGAAGTCAATCCTCAAGAGAAGGATTCTACTTTCCTGAGCCCACAAAAGGTCTTTGATGGAAGTGGACTCAAGATGAAGGGGCCATCACAGGTAATTTCAGATGGTTATTTCGTTACCTTACTGTGGGGCATCTTGGAGCACTGGCCTAATTAGGAGTGTGCGGTTGCTGTCTGAAACTACGGTGTGCATCGGTGAGACCACCCCATGAAAATATTCGGGTTCAGACAATCTTTTGGAGCGCCAAACCGACAACTTCATCAGCAGGCCCAGTGTGTGGAGGAATCGGGGTATGCAAGAACATAATATATAAATGATAGAAAGGTTGGGGGAAAGAGCTCCTT
The DNA here is from genome assembly GCA_003604175.2 of Clonorchis sinensis. Classification (NCBI taxonomy): domain Eukaryota; kingdom Metazoa; phylum Platyhelminthes; class Trematoda; order Opisthorchiida; family Opisthorchiidae; genus Clonorchis; species Clonorchis sinensis. Next base: position 214,437,016 of record CM030369.1, read on the forward strand.
TGGGGACACTTACATCTGTCGTAACTGATAAGGTGTACAAGCTAAGTAATGCTCCCACCGCTGAAGGTGTGATTTTGACTTCTGTCTTCCTGTTTACTAAGCGGCATGTCAGGCTCTTTCCAGAATAGCTATTTACAAGAAATGGAATGAAATATCCACGACCCCTTGTAGCAAAGTGGCTTTATATTTGTCCATTTCCAACTGGACGAATTTGTCCATCCAGTTTTGCTGGTACGAGTGACGGGAATATACCGGTGTGGCGACTCTAAAATTATACTGCTCAAATGATTGTTGAAGGTTACACGACAGCCTACGACAGGCTTTATCTCTCTCGAGGCTCATTTGATAGGCACAAACCACAGGTTTTCGTCAACTGCATGTTCAACTTGAATACCAAACTATACGTAAGTGATGAACTATACTCTTGGGAAGTACGCAGCTGAATTTCAGGTTTACGCTATTCGGAGTGGACGCCTGGCTGATGAGCCCCAATAAGGATGAAACCACTAGTGGGCTGTCACAGATTTTTCAGTGGGTAGCACGAAAATCTACAGCGACATCTCAGCTAACGTGCCAAGTGAAACATCAGACAACCTTTGTGAAGCATATTCAGTTAAAAGACCTGAGGACCATCAGTGCGATCCAACAAATCATCCTTATCCCCAATGTGATCTCATCATCATCATCGACAGCATGACATCAGTGTTTAACACGGATGCTTCGCTAGCTTAAAACCATAAATTATTTGGAAGTCTTATTCTGAAGAAAAAAATAAAGATGGACGGGGAGGGGACTTACTGCTGCCTTACTTCAATCATTCCGAGGTGCCTATACCTCCAGGCACTCATTCGAGCAATTTGGATAGAAAATGACAACAAAATCGCCACTGACTTGGTTGGCAGCCATATCTTGCAACGTCTCCAACCAGGCGCAGTGGGGATCACACAGTCCCCATCCTGGGAGACGAGTAGCACCGACAGCACCCAAACGTTTTGTGATCTCTTTCCCACCCCTCTGCCAGGTCAAAGGTTGGCCACCTCTTTGCTTACGCCACTCTGAATTGAGCATGGAAAACGGCACTCTCTTCGGCAAGCGATGACTAGGCATGCGCAACACATGTCCCAACCAACGCAGCTTCTGGTGCTGGACACATTCTTCAATGGAACTACCCGTTACACAACCGAAAACTCGCTTTCTAACTGCCTCGTTACGGATTCGCCGACACCAACCCACTTTCCGTCAACTGAAGGTTCGTTAGGCTGGTGAACTATTGTCAACTGAGACCGTAATGGATACAACAGTGAGGACTGTAATTAGCTTTTGGAATTGATGACTGTTCTATTAAGAACCGTAGCGGACATAAGCGAGTCTAGGTCCGCAAATGTAAAGAAGGTCTAATGGCTCAAAACTCACGTCTGGATACAGTGAACTCCACAGACCTTGTCTTTCGCTGGGCAACTGGGCGCACACTCAGGCGACAAATACCTATCTCTCAGCTGTAAGCTTGGCACAGAGGTGGTCTACCGGTGCCTAAATTCCCCAAGAGAGATCTTGATCCTATTTGTCTACAGTTACTTAGAGCAGCATGTCCAAGCACAATGCGGCAGCATCGGATACTATGTCGAACCGCAAGGATTCACTGACCAGAGGCACAACGGAACGTGAACATCCGACGCATATGGTCACCAGTATCCCACTATGCTTGGTGTGGCTATAGTAAGTCACAGAGAGTAGTTCCTTTTTTGATAACTCAAAAACTTGAACAAAAAAGGAGAGACGGGACAAACATGACAACCTACACTGTGTAAAGATCTTTCTGTTAGTTTTTTACACCCTAACCCGTCGGATACATTGAAACGCGAGGAGTGTTCAAGGACTTATTCTCTTTATGGTCAAGAATACTTATAGAAGTTAACCTATCCACGCAGGCGCTCGGTGGTCTAAGAGTACGGTTTGACAAAAATCCTGTTTAACTAGGTGGGTCGGATGTGCAACCTCTAAAGAGATTGGACCAAGGCTACAACGGACTGTCGTTCGAACATTCCACAGAACCCGGATGGTGGAATCCAGGCGCTTTCGTCACATTGTTGCTGGTGCAACACATCAGTAACCCGAATAGAAATAATTGGCTGAAACGCGCACACGAGAATCGACATGTGCTTCGAAACAGGTGAAGTATGCCTGGCGATATGTACCTACTTGTGAGTAGCATGGCATATAAATAATTTTGCAGCAGCCACCTGCGATAGGTCTGTCTGGTGAATTTCCATTTTTATCGCCTGTTAGCTGTGCGGCCTTCGAAGGGGATCGAACATTTTTCTGACAAGCTATTTTGTCTACTCACTAGCAATCATGTTAGCTAAAGGTGTTTGCCTAATTTTGGTGGGCATCCACTTAGAATGAGTTAGCATGAGTTTATCAAGTTTCCCGAAAAAATACCAGGCTCTGAACAGACCACAGATTCTTGATATCGGCGACCTCTGAGCAGCTCAGATTGAGGAATAATTTACATGACGAGTTGGACTTCCATATGAAAAGTCGTTATTCAAGAAGCCTATCAACATGTGGCTGTATGATAAGAATTCCTTGAGTGAAGGCTGAATGGTCCTGCCTGATTGCGAGTAAATCACACTACTGATCAGCCTCCCGTGGCCGAACGGTTTAGGCTTCAACTATTAGTCGAAACGTGGCAACTTCGTACCTCCCCTCAGGTTCGTGCGATGCGCACTGCTGATGATTTCCAGCAAGGATAAAACGGCTGCAGATTGGCTTCTCTTGAAGTAATAGATCTCTACTGAAGAACGCCAGGATTTCCTGCAGGTATTTCCTAAGTTTTCAGTGCTAAAACCGCCCGTATGTTCCGACCAAATGAGAAAACCTTCGCACCACGACAAATGTCAAACATGCCACAGAACAACGAAAAAACCAGGCAATAGGCAATAAGAACCTACTGCGACTGTCCCATTCGCAGGCTAATTCTTACAAGGACGCCTCCGTAAAATCTATCCTTGCAGATGGACTAACCCACCGTGGTTACGCAACTTCTATCCTTCGCCTTCTGTTGCGCACACACCCCCTACTGTGTTCCGAAATGCATGCTAGGTAGTGGCTGCGCACAGTGCGGTAAAGTGGGATCGTCGCACTGTATCCAAAAAACACAAGGCGAAGTCTTCTTCAAGGTTACGTCCCGTCAAGGTGAACGCAACGGGGCAAGTATCGAAATAAAAGAGCCTGAGTAAAATCGGTTGATATTCTGGTCAATCAGAGCACTGGTTCGGGGACCAAGCTGCAGGTTCGCCGTACAGTCAACCAATCGGCGTGAAGCTCGTTTACTCAGAGCTCATGAGAGTCTCATGAGAGTATTCGACCTCTATGCTAGTGGGAACCAAGATAAGTTTTAAACACGTAAGGCAATTTGGGGGAATTATGGGGTATCGCTGGATCGCAACAGATGTGTATATGGCACAGGATATGGTACGGACTGCCTCGATGAATAACTGGGTTCGGTGAGCAGCAGAACCGAGACGTCTCCAAGACTTTGACGACCGCTGTCTCAAAACTATGGTTACTCGGTTACTCGCAATGAGTCCCGCCAAATCAGCGTTTGGGTGTGCATCAGGGACATCAGTTGTAGCATCTACCTCGTAGTCAGAGCTGCGGTAGCTTAGTACTACGCATGCCGATTCATCATTTACTGTTGGTAATGGTTTACAGCTGATAAAAAGGACTGAACTGACCGGAAGGGACGCTGTTTTCCATGCTTTGTTTAGATTGGTGCAAGAAGAGAGGTAGACGACCCCTCTTCACTTTGCAAAAGGATGTGAAGGCAATTACGTAAGGTTTTGGTGCTACCGTGACGCCCCGCCTTCCAAGATGAGGTCCGCATGATTCTCCCTGTCCTCGGGTGAAGATGCCGCACGATGTACCTGCCAATGGATGTCAAAAGCGTTATAGTTGCCAGTTTATAGTCAAGTTGTTTGAATGGGTGTTCAGAGGCGTGGGTGCCTCGGAGCGCTTTGAGGAGACTAACACTTGGCTCCTTCCTTCTTCCCATTCATACTTTTTACAATGTGACTTTCAAGTAAATCATTTTGAATGCATTGAATTCCCGTTGTTAAACACTAAGGTTCCGCTGCCCACAATGCTGTCCTTGAATATGCCATGAATTTCTACGATAAGCTCAGGGGGGAGTAACAGCGGTATCCCTAGATTAAAGGCATCTAGTTGAAATGTAGTCGAATACGGTTAGTCATTGTTCAAACAGAAAAGCCAGCAAATGCGAGTTGAGGAATCGAACCCAAATACAGTTCCACCCAAGGAAAGTTCACACCAAAACCGCACAATGTTGGTTCCATTTTTACCGTCCTGTCGGAGCAGGTTTTGGGCTCGGAATTGAAGCAAACTGAGCATGCTTTTCGAGTAACCGATTCCATGTGGTTGGTGATCATCTCCAGACAGATGTAGGTATGTCACCTTCTGTACGCTCAATACACCTTGTAGATGAGTTTTTGCGGTGAGAGTTTTACTGTCTAACAAAATAACGCCGGACAAGGGGAAAACAACTGGAGTTAGATTGAAACCATATCACCGCTGTCGGTGCTTCCTCCCCAACCCATACGAATATGGGTGCCGGTTTGAGTGAAACACACTGACCCATGAACAGTGAAACAGAAGCAATTTACCGCCTTCAAACTTGTTCTAATCTAAAATGACGGGAGTACCGTTATAGTTTGATGTGGTGGTTCCAACCCCGTGCACATCTCAAACGTGTAGATACATTCTTCAGAGGAGAAGGGCAGAGCTTCGAGGTTAAACAGATTATTTCACCCCAGACGGACGGTCGCTCCGGAAGACCCCAAAATAAGCTGTCGTTTATTTTAAAATATTGAAAAAGGATTAACCTGAATGAGCACTAAATTACTTATTACTACTTTCTGACAACTTACTTTCCTCAGAGATGAGTCAGTTTCAACGACGCCCTAGATTCCGTGTTTCGGATGGGGCAAAGGCACGTGAAATCCGACAAAGTTCTGCGTCGATTGGCGATGAACCAGCACCATTCAAACACCTACTTAGTCGACGTCATATCAGCTACACCTGCCTGCCATTGCCGCATAAGGTTTTTGTTACACGTCTGACTCAGTGCGATGTCCGTCGATGTTGGTCTGGCACAATGGGTGTCCCTTATACACATGAGTTCTATTGCATCGGGTTTACCCGGGCAAGACTTTGGTGCTTCTCAATGCAGCTTATGACCGGCCGATTACTTTCAGATGAACCGTGGAAAGGCACAGTAAAGCCTCATCACTGTACCTTATCAATCGTCTAAAGTGTTTTCATAAGGTTTCACGTTTTAAAGGGCTTCTAATGTTGTACTAACAGTCTACCGATGGGAATCGGTGAGACGCTGACATTGCAATTGTTTCGTCCAAACGACGTCACACGTGTGAACAGTGTGTGTGTGTGTGATCACAGAGATCAGAGAGGAACCTTCAGGCCTAAATGGAATGATAACTGGGTACCCTGAGGGCAAAAAGATGTCGACTACTAGCATATACTGATTGAAGTCATGTTCGTGTATTGGTCTGTTGCAGCAAACCAAGGCAGCTTAGATCTCCCCCATCAGACGTTTAGTCACTCATGTGAGGTTACACTGTAGTCTTCAGTTGGAGAGACTGCCTTCAGTTTGGGTGGTGCCGACTGCATGGGAATTTGTGGCACTAAGCTCTAGGCAACTGAGGGAATTTCCCTATCGAATGCTGCTTGACCGATGTTCCGGGTGGTATCTGAAAGGTTAACCATAGCCATTTCTTCAGTTTTTGGCTAGTTCTGTGTGATTCCATCATCTTGGTGGTCACGAAGTGAAACCGACCAGTTTTCTAGGGTTGGCTTTCCTGTAGCAACAATGAATTTGGAATTCCAGTCCTCGGAATTTCATCGGACCAAGCGAACGAATGGTACGATCGTTGCATATACAGATAACGACTTAGAGCCATGTGGGGATGTTTTGGAAGCCAGGCAGGACGAACCAATGATGAATTGTTTAGCAATATTACTGGAACACTCTACTTTCTCCTACGATGAACTTCGTTTTTGACAGAACAATCCTCAGGATCATATGGGTTCCCAAAAAGGCCGTTTTATCCTCTCTTCAAGGAGAGGAAATTCGGCATCATTGACCCAGCCCCATCAATCAAACATCCCGAAACGGTTAACTACATTCGTGCCATTGGCAAGCTAAGCTGCGACACCAGCAGATCATTGGTCATTCGACTTGACCTGGTTGATGACTTAGTTTAAGTTCTTCGCAAGGCAACACATAGCACACGGTGGCGAAATGTATTGTGAACGTCCGGGAAACAGAAAGTAGGGTTGCAAACAGCCTCATTCATTTATATACGTAATGCACTACTCATAAGGTTGCTGAAAATTCTTCGACAGCCCACGACCGGTTTCGCCCTTCTTAGGGCTCATCAGGTAGGCGCAGTCCCCGAGTTTCCGTCAACCTTATGTTCTACTTAGGGTTTTGTTGTTCTAAGACAATTCGGAAGATGTGTATATACATGTATCGCGATATCTCGAATATCGTAGCAACTGGAACATGAGGCGGCCTGGTGCAGCACATTCAGTTGCCTGAGAACATCACAAACGGGAGATTCAGCTGGGTTCCAGGTGAGTCTCTCGCAAAAAAAAAACAAATTGATTTGCAAATGAGTGTATTTCTCGAGCCCCATTCATTTTTTTCTTCCGATATTCTTTCCACGGCAAGCCACTTTTATAGAGGAGAGCTGTAATTATATATTCTTAGTTGATGGATTTGGAGGTTGTTCTCCAGCCGATTAACATGCTCCGATTCCCTCAGCCGTGGCATACACCTAACAGGCAGTCGGAGATGAATCATATTCTGTCTTGAACTGTTATCCCCCACAGGAGCGCACAAAGTAGTGTACAAAATGAAACAATGGATTGGTGAAAACGTTTGGGAAGGAGAAAAAGTCTTATGAATCAGAGTTGGCACAAACAGCTGAACAGATTTCTTCCAACTCAGCCATCGCCCCTACACCATGCTCACCACACAAGAGTACCTTGCATGTTGGTGGGACACAAATCCAACCTAGTCGTTGAGTTAACCGATCGATTTGCTCCGCGGTGAACGGATGTTCCCACATACGTGTGTTCATGGACGGGGCGAAAAACACCCGTTTCTTCGTGCTGTTTTCCGACTGCTCCTGACCTGGAAACCACCAAGCTCTGGCAACAGTGGTTAACAAATTATCTGCAAATCCGTAGGCCAATTTAGCCATTGTATTGGCACTCAACGGGGCGAGCAGCAGTGTATCGGCCCAATTGCGCAGCTGCGCTGCAAATCGAAAACGTTATCAACATCAGCTTACTTCAATATGCAGGATAGGATCTCCTCGCTTTGACCATGTGGACCATTCTTCCAGATCTCGGAACACGCGAACGGACAGGTCGTTGGGATCGAAGAATTTCAGGGAATTTTCGGTTGCAATCACGCGGATCTCGAACCCGAGCTGTGTTAATTGTTCTACCAATAGTGGAGTCTTGATGGCCGCAACACTTGCAGTGACTCCCAAGAGCAGTCTGCGCGTTGATACGGAGGAGTCGGCCTGCGGGGAAGAACAGTGAAATTAAACTAGTGTGCAATGCAAAACGGAACTGCGCAAACGTCCCAGGCGAACAGATAGACAATACTGATCGAAGCAAGGAAGAATGCTCATAATTCCGGACTATCGATTTCAAACAGATTTGAGCAGGAAGTTAGGCTTAGCATAACTTGTAGTAAGGAAGCTACGTTGACTCTCAGTTAACACTGGAACAACATAGTCCTTATTCGGAAGGAAAAAATGGCCTCACACGTGCTCGAACTATAGCTTTTCCACCAAGCAACATCAGAATCAATGGCTTCAACTATTGCCATTTTCCTCTGTTCTTGCAGCTAAATCGCCTGCAACGCAGGAGTATTCCCCGACAAGTTAGACCTGCCCGTAGCCTTGTGGACATACGTATAATTCGTAGGACGGAGTAGACAATTTTCAGTAGATACTATAACATCCGACAGAGACTGGTTGGCCAAAAATGTGACTAGCTTCCAAGCAGACCAGGTTTCGGCAACAATGCTTCAATCACGCAATTCATGTAATGTGACCTGATATTGATCAACTGCTCGAATGATGACCTCTAAGATGGAAATTATGGGATTTTTTTCCTCATCTAGACACATTGCTCATGGTTTGTAGGTAGCGAAGAGATTTTGAGGTTGTAATCGTGGTTTCCTTGCGCAACTGAAACTTTTCTATGCTGAAAACCTGTGGAGCACCATGCAACAGTTTCGTCCTTAATGAGAATCATCAGCGGTGCGCATCACACTACTATAAAGGGGCATTCAGGACGACGACCTTCTGGCTGATAGAGGACAGGAAATGATTGGTAAGCAGTGTGATTAACCTTAGAGGGAGATTCAAACGTTGCGAACTGACGATATCGAGTCCGTAGAATTAGAGAGTTGGGGCAGAACGCCAGAAAGACTTGTGCGAGAGGCAGTCGCTTTTGGTCCCAATAAGGAACATCGTAATACAGACGGGAGAAGCAGTAAACGACTTCTATTCCCCCAGATGATCAAATTCCTCGTCACTCTTCACGTTGTTATATATACACACAAGTTGTTCATTTTGTTCTAGCATACATTCATTCAATCTTGACACCCGGTGAGAGGAAGTTTGGCTGCACCTTGTGAAATCTCCACGGATAAACGACGTGGCGGAAGTGGGTGGTCAAATAACAATGCCGAAATACATATCAATCAAGCGGAACTTACCTCAGAAGACACAATAACCGCATCAAATCGCAACTTTCACTACTCAAGAGCGAACATGTTTGTCGCTCTCCACGAGTGATAATTCAAGTGCGTCCAACATGCGTTGCTGGACACTGAAGTATGTGGGGAGAAAGAATTCTTATTTGTGATGTTCGCGGGTGTAAGCGAGCTGGGATACCATCAAAGTTCTAGTCAGGAAGACGATTAGGGTCATCATCCAAAGCCTTCCGCTCAAAAGCTTTAAAGCAAGGTAGAGGGTGCGCCGCCACACTACTACAGAAGCACAATTTTTTGGGGGCAAGCGCCATGCTTGTTCCAAATTTCAGGAGCATGTATTCGTCAGATCTCTATTCACTAACCAACCTGGTATGAGAAAATCTCCAGCACAGCTCAGTGAGTCATAAAGTTACACAAATCGCCATGTGATAAGGTGCGGAGGAAAGCTGCGAGCGCTTTAGCGCGAGAAAGACTCTAGTTGTAAGGCCCATTCAGTGTGTGGCCTCCAGGCGACCCGAAGAAAGCGCGAGGGCTGAGATCCTGCTGGGCTACCCAAGCCTAGACAGCAGCCGTCGGGTTGGGTTTGAACCACGGGCCTTCCGGTAAGTTCACGCCTTACATCGTTAGTGCGCACTGACGATGTCTCCTCGACTGGGGACGAGACGTTTGCAAGCCAATTGCCAAGCTCGGCGAACAGATCAACTGCCATCTGATCAACCACCAGTAAACACACCGAGCTACCTATATTTCGACAAATTCACGCCTTAAACATCAAGCAATCATGGTGCTGGAGTATTTGTATCACGCTCATCCAGCACACCAGACGTCAGAGGTTCGGTGTTAAACGGTGACGCCTCACTGGTGTACAATCCTAACCTATTTGAAAGCCTTATTGGGAAGGAAGGAATAGAAATACTAGTCTACCGCGACCATCCCGGGGTGCATACACCTCCAGGCAATCTGGATAAAAACGTACAACAAGAACGTCACCGACAGCAGTAGTGTACCTAACCAGACGCAGTGGAAATCACGCAGTTCCCATCCTGGAAGACTAGTGGAACTGACAGCATCCAGACATTTCGTAATCTCTTTCATAGCCCTCCACCAGCTCAAAGGTTGACCACTTCTCTGCTTCCGCCACCCTGAAATGGGCACTCTTTTCGGCAAAGTGCATGCCAAAAGACGGGATGACTTGGATCAGTTCACTCAGAAACACTTGTGCCTTCTCTTCGAAGGCGAGAACGATGTCATCTGCATATTCCAGATCGGCAAGGTTTTCGTCAAAAGCTGGGGGTGAGATGACTCAGTGGTAAGAGCGCGAATTTACTGGCCGGAGGGTCCGTGGTTCGAACCCGACCTGTGCATCTCGACTTCTCCTGTCTAAGCTTGGGCAACTTGGCAGTATCTCAGTGCCCGTGCTTCCTTGGGGTGGTATGGCAATTAGGCACCGAAAGGGTGCTACAGCTAACCGATTTTTCAGTGGTTCCGAAGGCCCCATTAACCTACTTGAACGATCCTACTAGCTACGTGAGGAATAGTACGATATGCACTTGACCGCTCAAGGGAAGATAGAGATAAGATAGCTTTGGCTGTTTCCGACTCAAAGACCAAGCTCCGGTCCAGACAAACCAATCCAACAACCCGAAATTTTCGTGTAGTTTTGATGTTCTGCTACCGCTACAGCCTTGAGGATCGAGGTAACATACTAACGACCACGAACATGGGGATGCCAACTAAGAAGACAAGTGAGTTGGCGTGACTTTTAGACGAACAATAACAAGATATCTTGGAGGTAGTGGAACCCTAGCTTTACCAAGATATATCTGAATCAGAGTAGGCTATCGGAACATACCAAACCGCTCTACTCGGCGTTAGTCTTTACGGCGACTTAGTGTTATACACAAGACACGACTGGGCTCGCATGTCGACGGTGGGTGATCACTCAAAGTCATGAAGGAACCACTCCGCCGTAAGCTCAGAACACTAAATTGCCTCGTTCTGATACCATGGCCCTAATAGAGCGGACAAAAAATTTATTCTGATGCTCAGTAACCTTGTCTCCACTCAAAGTTACATGACTGTGAGTTGCTTCACCCGCCGAGGAGTCGATTGGTCATCATATGCCTAACTTCCTTACCGTCCGGCAATGGTAACCACTGAATTCCAGGGTGATGCAGATCATGGTGTTGCCGACCCTTTTCGGTGGAAATAAGAGTCAGTCATTCCTTATCCTCACTCTGACAGGAACATCAGAGCTCGCTGACCTCGTCCTGTTGCAAAAAGTGACAAATTTTTTGACACCCCCGACGTACTAACCGTCATTTGATACCCAACACATGGATGCCTATCTTCGGCGAAATATGCCAGGCTGCATGTGCCGGACCATTACAAGTGAACTGGACCCCAACGAGGCCTGTAAAACTACCAACGGCAATTTTTGACGCACAATGTCCATATTTCAGTGAAAAAAACGACTGAAACACTACGTGGTCCGTGGGTAGGCAAAAAAATAAAACGATCCTAGAGGAAACGAAAAGAGATATAGCAACACCGTACCTATCCGTCTCCAGCTGTGTATGCCGGATGGAACGAAACGAGGCAATCACATTGAAGAAACGAGAGAGATCACACTACGGAATTCCGATCCTGGATACTCTAAAAACTACACCAGGTAGAGTGTATGCATATGTTAACCGGCGGCTGCAGAAACGAGACGAACTGCCTACACTTGTCATCCGTCGGTGGGTAGTCACCACTAAACATATTGCTGATTTCTTTGAGTTATGCCACTGCGACTCTGACATGGAACCAGCTGATTTCGAGCCATTAAGGTCTGAAATAGCCACAATTTCTTGAGCAGTGAAGAATGTTCGGATGTATACAAAGCCCCAGGATTGGATGGCTTTCATTCACTGGTTCTCAAAGAACTGGCAGTCAATTTTTGCACCCGTCACACGAGTTCTCCGGAGAGAACTGAACATCGTCACAATCTGAACGCAAAATAGGGCTTGTCACATCTTTTCACAAAACTGATGATTGCACACTTCTCGAGAACCCCTAGTATAGCGAAAACACTGGAGGTCGTAAAATAATAGTAATAATCTCTCAACTGTAACATCATGTTGGTATATAGCCACGCCACCTAAAAGGTGCACGAAAGGTGAGATACTGCCAGGTTGCCCAAGCCTAGACGGGAGCAGTCGAGATGCAGAGGTTAGGTTCGTACCAGGGACCTTCCAATCAGTAAATTCGCGCCCTAACCACTGAGTCATCTCGCTCCACAGACAACTATGAAGCATCCCAACCCTCGTTCGTTGTTCCAACGAGAGTAAATTGAAGGCGAATTCTAGATTAATCCTTCAAATAAAAAATGCTGCCAGGAACTAGGCGCTTGGTCACTTTTCGAGTGTGGTACATAAAGCTGTCGCTTATGAAAGATGGCTGTCATGAAACTTCAAGGGGATAGTCCCTCTTAGGAAGGGCTACTCTTGGGAGGTTGCTGAATTGACACGGCACATCGTTAGTGGTCACCTGGTGCTGCACTTCTTAACTTCGATAGTCACACTATTATTTGTTGAATTTAGGATACAAATGAGAATAAATGAAATGAAATCGTTCAGCTGTAGCACCTTTTCGGTGCCTAGCTGCCATGCCAACAAAAACCGCGAGGGCTGGGATACTGTCAGGTTGCCCAAGCCTAGACAGGAGAAGTCGGGATGCTGAGGTTGGGCTCGAACAACGGACCTTTCGGTCCGTAGGCTAGCGCCTTAACCACTGAGCTATCTCGTGAGAAGAAAGTCGTCTTGTTTATTGTCAAAGATTAGAGGATCGGTGTGGACTTTGTCCATCCACGCTGAATGAGTGAGAAAAGACGATGAAACGAGATGAAGAACGAGGGGGCACTTCGATAACATCCAGTGGTGACCAGTGTACTAATGTGGATCTACGGAAGAAATTTAAAGTGATGCACTAGGAAATGGAACATCCAACGTCATGTTGGACCATGGATGAGATTAGCTTACCAATAAGTTAAGTTTACTCATCCCTACGACGAAGTTAGCCGACGTCCGTACTCCGTATGAACCTTACGTGGCGTTTCTGCTGAGCAGCCGCTCGTGTCCAAACGGCCGTGTTCAACCACTGGTCGGAAGACCGCGCGTTCGAAACTCTCTACTCCAGTTTCGTGAGGTGCGCAGTGCTGGTGATTTCCAGCAAGAATGGAACAGCTGTACAATGCTACTCTGTAAAGATGGACTTCACAGACAGCACGAAATCTCCTTTGAATTCATTTTCTTTGGAAATGCGACGGGTTTTGTTGTGTCTTGGGTTGACAATCTGATTCCAATGGGCTCAGCGAACAAGAACAAAACAGCGCCGAGAAAAATAAGTGTATTTTGACTCGGTGTAGTAACGCCACGCAACCAAAGTGAAACGAACAAAGAGAGATCCAAAACGGTGTGGATGAAAGGCAGTGGGTAGTTAGTCCCGGGGTGTCGCAAGGGGGTGGAGAGGTACTAAAAATCAAAATCCTCCATGCTAAATTGCTTAGGTCCACCGGTGTTCCGAATGTATCGCCGGTACCGCTTTTGCTGACCGCTTTGAGCAGCAAGGATACGCATTTCTTCCGCTTTCGCTTGGGTATATGCCTAGAGAGAAAAAGTGATGGGACGTATTTGGAATGCTGTGTATGGAGTAAAAGCGGGATTTTAGAAATGCGGTCAACAAAGGACAATGAAACCCAACCATAAAGACACAGTGGTTCATAATGTACGCTTATCTCATTCAACAGTCAAAAACCCAAGAGATTCAAGTAGACTTATTTATGCCTTCCAGCTGAGAGGGGGGCTCACTGTAGAGCGGAGTGAAGCAATACGACGACTTCTAAATCCGTTAACCCAGCGTTAACTCTTTATTTGGCGTACCAACTTGATCTGCGGAACAATTCGATCAAGGTAAACTAAACCATTCAGCCCCACACACCCGTGGATAGTTGTCACACTGCCCCAAACGAGCACAGGACCAGAGATACAACCCGGTTTCACAAGCATAGTTTTGTTGAAACGAGTACTCTTGCGCCTTGGCTATGGGCCCATTTAAGCACTGTGGTTGATTCAGTCCGCTTAGCAGAAGCGGCTTCCTGCTTTCTAATATACTGACAGTCGGGACTTTGTCTCTAAACACGGTGGGTGGCATAGTTTTGAGGACGTTATTTCGGTAGATCTTGATTGTAATTGCATACATCTGAGCCCGTCGAAGGGTTCATCTTCACTGTCCAAGGTCCCCTCATAGGTCGGAAATCTGAGCGAACAGAACCACACAGCCAATCGGATTGTTTCTCAAGGTACCAGCCCAACAGTTTGGTTGGTTTGATACCGACGATCATTAGGTAAATGGCTTCTATTCGATTGCCTCGTGCGTGAAGGTAAGTCACAACTAAAAGAAGCGTAATAACCTAGCGAGTGAACGTAAAAAGACACTCACTTGGAAAGCAACCGAGTCCCACAGTTGCTTTTTCATGAATGCATCTCGTCGATCCTCGTCCAAGCCATCCCACTGAGCTTCACTCATTCCAAGACGTCGTCGGGTAAGAAACACTTTAGCCGCTTCATCGTACGGCTGGCGAAGTATCCAATAGAACCAAACCCATTTGAATGCCCAAAGTAGCCAGCAATAGCACGTATAGGGGAGCAACACCAACTGACAAATAAATAACCGTCGTAATGAAGGCTTTGCACAGTCTCCGCTGGAATAAGAACAAAGAAATAAAAATCTGAAGACCGGTACCAAAAACGCGTCCTTGGATTGAGTCAACCAAGACCGCGGACATTACAGAGTTCCAACAGGGAACGGGAAAGATTGGGGAATTATCACAACATGAACCCGAGCTAGAAAATAAAGGTGCAGTTGAATTCAGTCCAGTTTGACAACTATGAATTGCGTCTGCACGAATGATGGCAAACGATGGTTAGGCATACGCAACACATGTCCCAACCAACGCAGCTTCTGTGCTGGAAACATTCTTCAATTGAAGTGGCCGTTGAACAGACGAAAACTTTCTTTATAACTATCCTGCTAAGGATTCACCGACACCAACCCACACGAGCTATGGTTCTGAAACAACGGTCGTCTAACACCTGAAAATGTCTCAGTTCCGCTCCCCAAGTCTCATAGCCATACAATAAAACAGCCCGTACTGTAGCCTGATACACACGCCCTTTGAGATTCAGGGATGCACAACTTTGACGCCATAAATGAGTAAACACGACCGGAGTCTTGCAGACCCGTGAACTGACCTCACCTGTCACACTGCAATCGGAACTAATATAACTTCCAAGATAGGTAAAACGTTCCAGAACTTCGAGTGCGTGTGGTTAATGACTGCATGTCCACGAGCATGACCTTACAATTTGTGGGTACAAAGCTCACACCAAAGGACGGGATGACTTTGGTCAGTTCATCTAAAAACACCTGCGCTTCCTCCTCCTCTTCGAAGAGGAGAACGATGTCGTCTGCATATTCCAGACTGACAAAGTGGACACCCACTATCTTATCAGCCCTCCCCGGTACGCAGTGAGGACGACTGCCATTCACGTGAACTCAGAGATGGGCCACGGGTGGTGGAGTTTCAAGAACCTTAGAATGGAACTGGAGAACAACTTGTTCTACACAGGTTGTCCTATCAATTGCGGTAAACAAGTGCTGAACATTGCTTCTGGGCAAACAGTTCCCGAAGCGGAAGGTTTCGAATTTTAGGGGTACTGTTTACTCATAGGAGGAATAACATATGTCTACTTGATATAGGCGATAGAAATCACACTTGGTTTACGAAGTAGAAGCCATCTTATTGTAACAATCAGTCAGATTGCCGCATTCGGCATAAACACCTTTCAAATGTCTCATCGGAAAGTGCAAACTGACCGAAACTAATCGATTTGGAAACGTCTTACAATCGGTCGTATCACCACTTTGAGTATGTACAACTACCTGAAACGATTGCCTACATTCAAACAAATAATAATGGTTTAAAAAACGATACGTTGTTAACATTTGGGCGCAAAATCTTTGGAATCTCTAAATAACCATCCCGATTTTTCT
Organism: Clonorchis sinensis; assembly: GCA_003604175.2. Lineage (NCBI taxonomy): Eukaryota > Metazoa > Platyhelminthes > Trematoda > Opisthorchiida > Opisthorchiidae > Clonorchis > Clonorchis sinensis. Next base: position 214,452,947 of record CM030369.1, read on the forward strand.
TGATGAGATGAACAGTTTGACGAGAAGACAAAAAGGCAATAATTAGTCAAAACTCCGAAACTAAAAACGATCCAAGACCAACAGACTACAGAATAGTTCCGTAGACGCGACATCTGTTTGTACCGCGTAGGTCATAAGTCGTCAATATTTCATCATTTGGAGTCAGCAGAGGTCAAGCGTGAGTCACGGATTTATTGATTTTCCCTTAACCAACAAGCGACTGCACATTAGCCAAACCAGAGAGTCTAAACCAGGAAGTCCGTCGAGAACATCCGACAAACACATTAGTGTCCAGTGAATACTGTCGAACAGGGTAGAGAGAAAGGAACTGTTGCACGATATATCGCCCGTATTTCGCTGTATCCTTTCAGTTGTATCTTACAGGAAAACATCTGACAAACCAAAAAAACGCAGTTTTTACCACAACCGTTGACCGAGATAAGGCCAAGGATACGACGAATTCGGGTTACGCAGTTCTGGTTTCCATCTGCCAATGTTGAATGATTCAGTAAACTATACAACTTCGTCGTTCGGTGTTCTGCACACGGTATGAAATAGAGCTGACCGATCGAGACATATACTGGAAACTGGGCAACGTGTCGACCTGGTAGATGTGTTTCCGATCGTGTGTAGAACACTTGATAGCAGATACCGCAATCAATCGGCATCAGAAGATGCAGAATAGGACTATCTAAGTGGTTCTTTTCAAGGCTGTCACGAAAAAGTCCTGTTCCGGATAAATAATCTGTTACCGACCAACCATAAACTAGCTTAAGAATTAGGGATCAGAACGAATCCTGCCGGAAAACCTACCGGAGGTCAACAGTCCTACTTATGATATCACGAAGTATCGCTTCCTCTCGATCTTTCAGTTCTTCTCGTGTAAATCGCGCCCCGTTGTCTTTTCTCCGCACCGACAACAGACCGTCAGCGCTAGCGATTTCGCGTGCTTTGGCACGGTGCTTGGGATCTCGAGCCAGGTAAGTTAACGCGTGATTGTAACTTGTCCATTGCCCGATATACTGCATAAAAGTGGAAGGGGATGTGAACGTGGTGACATTAAATGGTCCACACTAAGTTGTGCCACATGCAGTAAGAAAACCCGATCGTTTCTAGAACATTTGGTTTGAGTAGATGCCAATCCTACGAACAGACTGCTCTGCAATCCAGATCCACAGAGTAGCAAAGAAGGCCAAACTGTTAAAGTGGTCGGTTCAGTAGTCAGTGTTCTATGGGATTTCCGTTTACCATCGGTACGAATAGGCAGTCCGGAAGACAAGAAGATCACGTGAGAGCTGGAAGTTTGCCGAGCTGGTCTGAAGTGAACATGCACCAGGAATGCAGGAGGATGAAGATGAAACAGGTTTGAAACAAGTCGCTATTTTTGCCCGTTTCTTGTTGGAATTATTTTTATCAGAGATGTTCTCATTAAACGTCGTCAGGTAAGATGAAATGGTAGAGCACAAAGTGGTGATTCCGAAAATTCTACTCATCTGAGGCACGCAACCCGTGTCCTCTCATTTTAGACGCACTAATTGATCAGCTAAAACAAATCACAGCGTAAAGTGTGGAATGATTTTCTGCACACACACAAGGCAAATATCAAGACTGATAGGTTTGGTGAACGGATAGCTGAAAGAAACGACATTTTACTCTTTCGCACTTTGAAATGTGGAATTTAAATCGTTAGGAAGAAGCAAGCTGATCGCATTGCAGCCTGTCAGTCCAATACAGCCTGCCGTTGGGGTCATAGAAAAGGCATACTGATTTGTAAATTGCCTATATTCATACCATGTCTTGATGGCTCATATCGATGGACATTCTCAAGTCTACAGGCTTATTAATAATGCCACGAGTGCTATTTGAAGTCACGTGAAGAGCTACACTAATCACAGCGGATTTGCGAAGTCTGTTGGTAGCGTGCAAAACACAAAGTTCCACATAAATTTCAGCCAGCTAGGTATCATAGGGTTATATAAGAGAAGCACTATTAGTGAGCGATCAATCGAGCCAAGTATGTGGACAACCAAAAGTCGAAGCAACTGAGTAAAAGTTTTGACCGCTTAGAAGTTGAAACTATTAAACACAAAACAAAGTGGAAAATGGGCCGATTACTTATCAGGATTCTCAGGTAGAACAACCATCACCGTGTATACTGATAACAAAGTTTGTCAAGATATTCACTAACGTTCCAATGCATCCTACAGGACACGGATAAAAGATGGCGGTCTTTCTCAAGCCCCTCGAGGAGTGCAGTAGGGGAGACAACAGCCAGTATTATCGTCGTGGGAATGTCAAACCACTAAACAACTATAAATGAAGATCTACTGAGAGAGAGACACAACCGTATTTTCAATTCCTGACACCGTCGTGCACAATGAATCTTGGTGATTGATTAGACGGCGGTTGATCTGCTCGCTGAGCTTGGCAATTGGCTTGCAAACGTTTCTTCGCCAATCGAGATGACATCATTACTGGGTGCTGATGATGTCACCTCACTGACGAAAAGCTACTTGCCAAGTTTCGCGTACGGTCACTTAGTCATCCACCAATGAATGAACCCGAGCTACAACTATTCCGGTACATTTCCTGTGGTGAATATTCTTGAGAGCTTCAGAAGTGTCAAGCCTACATTCTGTGAAGACTCCGAAATGTACTTGACGCAGCAAACGAAAGAGAAGAAATTGGATAGAAGACAAATTCGAAAACACTGGTGTGCGCTGGGAGTGATGGCTTGCTAGACCGACAAGTTGGGGTCCATCTAGACACCGCCTTCGTTCAGCTGCTGTAGCACCCTTTAGGTGCCTAACTGCCATGCCACCCGAAGGTTGCACGAGGGCTGGGATACTTTCAGGTTGCCCAAGCCTAGACAGGGGAGGTCGAGAGGCAGAGGTCGGGTTCGAACAGCGGACCTTCCGGTCAGTAAATTCGAGCTCTAACCAGTTGGGCCATCTCGCCCCCCACTGCCTTCAGGAAGAAAATGTAGGAAAACCCTCTGTTGACTTACTCGCAGTAAAGAAAGAAAACCAGCACCGTTTTATTTTTTCCAAAATTCGAGAGCGAACTCCATGTAGGAAGCTCCAGGTGACAGAGTTATACTTTCTCCATCTAAAAGTCGAACTTTTAGTATGAAACTTTCATGCACTGTCCGAGTTGAGCCTGCAGAAACGTACATGTTGCATTGGAATTCAAGCATGAAATCCCTTTTTCCAAGCAAAATGTTAGCTACACACGACACAACTGTGTCACAGTACCTATACAAATACTGGATTCGTTAGATCCCCAAGCAGCGGTGCTTATCTACCGACTTTCCAGCAACATCGCATTATATGTTGCGGCTAGAGGCTTTACGTCACGTAAGGTGGCTGTAACCACGTGCCAAGAAATAGCATACACAAGTGTTACAAAATGCATGGTCATCACGCTGATTCAGAGAATACTCACGAACGCCACGGCACTGAATTCTAACTGTAGCCTTTCCATATCTAAAGATGGGATTTTTACCTCTGTATTCCAATATGAGTACAATTCAGAACGGTTTTAAGGGTAAAGATTTAGAAGCAAAGCATCGAAACACCACTCAGGTATTGGCACCTTCCAGCAATCAGAAACCTCCCTACTGATGAAACATCGGTTTGATGGGCACACCAGTGCATGCTTTGGGCAACCGAATTTGCCGAATTACGATGCGGAAAACCGAAATTTTCAGCACGAGACAAGCTACTCTGTTGTGACTGGCTTCAGAAGAATTCGCATTGGATTCTGATTTCACATCGTTCGGATGTCGGTACAGAGTGAAAATGCAATACAAATTTTCCCCGTTTTCTGTAGACACTGTTCTTTACGCATATGGTGACAATGTAAACGATACTAATCAGCCGACAAAGAGTAGAATACAAAACAGCGCTTTCTGCGGGTTGGGTCAGGCCGCGGCCATGTTCTTATAGGATGCTGTTAGAGAGGCGAACACACCACCACAGGTAAATTGGAACAAATTGATGCAAGTTTAGAGTAGAGGCAAGTGAAATCCAATATGCTCTTCTTGTTCCAGTTGTTGCTAAGCCAAGCTTCTTTGGTGCAGAGTTGAGGGCAACTCCAACAGGTTGGTGCGTGAGTTAATTGAGAGTCATCCACTTCAAACGATCGGGAATAAGCAGTCCAGAGTGGAGTCTCCTGGCGAACTCATGGGACTCTACCAAAATTTCAACCAGAATACTTTCTCATAAGAATCCTATATCAAAAAGACCTATTCAGTCTCTGTGTAAGAGGAATGTAACTCAGTACGAACAAGTGGCTAATGAATGTCGGTGACCAAACTGCACAGAGGGGTTGAATTAGATGCAAGTTCAACGTACCCGAGTCTGAAATATCTAAGGACATCGATTCCAAAATAGCTCTGTGGCTATTGGTCAAGAATTCTGATTGAATTGTGCCTACCAGCCATCTTGGATGACTATCAGTCAGATGAAACGCTACCCGAAGGAAGCACGAGGGCTGGGATACTGCCAGGTTGCCCAGGCCTAGACAGGGGAAGTCGAGAGGCAGAGGTCGGATTCGAACCACGGACCTTCGGGTCAGTAAATTCGCGTTCTAACCACTTAGGCCATCTTGCCCCCGAGTTAGGGAGCTAAGCAATAGCACTGATGTGGGGACTCCATTGATTGCACGATGTAGCCACATTTGTCAGGATCAATAACCATCTTGGAAGAGGACAGTTAATAAGGCGACTGAGATGAACGAGTAAGGACTTTCATGATTGGTTGTCAAGTCATGGAGTGACTGTCTCTCAGTAGCCCCCATCTGACACAAAGCAAGAATGTAGAAAGGACAGCCTTCATCGCCAGACACTGCCACAGTTACTGACGATCCATGGAGTCAAAAACAGATCTGAGATCGAGAAAAACAATCATTGATGGTCGTCAGAAGGAGTGGAGGATCAAGTGAAGACATGATCGATGGAACTTCGGCCAGGGCTGAACCCAGCATCATTCTCGTGAATCTGACTCTCCCGATGATAGATCAGCCTGCGTAGCACAATACCAGAGAATACTAGACAGATGCCCCGGTGGTTTTCGCACCGTGTTTTTGTACCCTTTTTGAAAGCAAGTATCAATGTCGAGGCGCTCCCTTCTGTCGGTATTCTCCCCTCATTCTAGACATTTTGGAGTAAATTCATCAGGATAACCACGAGGAATTCACCACCTTCGTTAAAGGGTGCAGCATGGAAACCGTCTGGTCTAGGTGCTTCGCTGCGCTGAGGTAATGAAAGTATAAGCTGGATTTCCGTTGTGGATGGCGAACCGGCGACGAGGTTCCATTCAGGTTCATACGGTCCTTCCAGAGGTTAGGTTGTTGAAGGCTAGCTAAACTTCTCTTCGACATTTCCAGCGCACCAAACAAATGAACACTGAGCTAAACGCATACAGTTAAAAGACCGCTTTGGAGAGCAGCATAAGTAGGGTAACATTGAATGGGCCTACATTCCGATTTGCCAACACAAATTCAATAACTAGGTTCACAAATCCGTTGTAGTAAGCGAAAAAGCATGTGAGTTATGTCGACAAGGATGAACGTGTCTTTCATGGTGATAAGTTAACGGTTTTTTGGATGGTTTATACAAGAAACTCGAGTTCAGATAAACGCAAAAAGATTTGTCTGCTTGGGTGTCTTTGTGGCTCTCACGTCCGGAGAGCAACTGCCAGCCCGTAGATACGCCTAGGACCCAAATCGAGAAGAATCAGTACCGATCTTCATAGGCTCATAACCACAAGCAAAGAACAGCTATTTGTTCGACCATCTCCTCTGCTGGTGGTTCCATCTCAAAATTAACCAAATATCGAAGCGTTCATAACGAAAGGTGTATGAATCGCCGGTCACCATAATCCAAAAACGGGTTTGTTAGGGACAAAACTGCGAAGCAACCAGCTAGGCATTACAAACGAATATCATCAAAATTGCTATGCGTTTGGGTATTCTGTTATTCTCTGAAATGATGAAGCGGCGATTGGCTTTATTGCATCGAGGGGAGTAATTTGTGTCGTTACATGCGAGCTAAAGAAAAAAGCTAAAGAACAACGAGGAAACTCACCTGAATCACACATAAAACAGTCACGATGATTGCAATCACTATTCTGACATCAATTTTCGGCGAATATCGGTGTCGATAGTATCGGTAGTAGTGGAAGTAGGTCTCTTCTGGATGGTCAAGCATGTAATCGTAGTCATGCCGTTGTTCTTCATCCATCAAAATCTGATCGAAGAATTCAAATGTGTAACAAGCGAACAAACAAACGAAAACACTCACCTCATAGGCTATATTTAGCTTGCGTAGATGTAATTCCGCCTCTGCTTTGGCGCTGGGAGTTTGCTGTCTGTCCGGATGGTGCTCACGAGCCAACTTGCGATAGGATTTACGGATGAAAGCCCGGTCATCGTCTCGACTGACTTGGAGCACTGAAAAGAGGGGAACATGGTCGTGAGAAAAATGTTGGGACGAAGTGGCCGGACCCACATCGGCGCTTTTGTTCTCACTGGATGAGGCATGTGACCCTAATGTTAGGAGTTTCAGGCTCGTTCTCACAGGATCACGCAAGCAGCAGCTGGGCTATTCAGACAGGCATCTGACAGCTGGTGAATGGTCAGAAGGCTCTGCTTGAACAGCCACCAATCGTCACGCTGGACGTGACGATCATTAAGCCTTGGCTTGGATTTCCACCAGAAGTTTCAGCGGTATCATAATAATACTAATAATAATAATCGTTCAGTTGTAACATGCCTTCAGTGCCTAACTTGCATGCCTCTCCGAAGGAAGCATGAGGGCTAAGGTGCTACCTGGTTGTCCAAGAGGCAACCAATGTGCCGGGGATGGGTTCGAGCCATGGACCTTCCGGTCAGTAAGCTCGCGCCTTAACCACTGAGCTCTCTCAAGCCACGGTATTATAGTCTCCCTTCATATTCGCCTCGTGAGTCCCAATACGGAAGAAGGCAGCTGTATGGTTATTTTTTGGATCCGTTCACGTCTACAGTAGAAGGTCCAATGAAAACCCAAGCCAATGGCTTCATAATCACCGTGTCCTACGTGACGACCAAAAACTGCCCAGACTAGGTATTCTGATTATTCACAAGCAGAAATGCGATTATCTGAATGAGACTGGGGCTATCTGGAAACGAAGATTTGCACAGGAAGTTGCTTTATCCAGGTTGCAGATACTGCCAGAGGCTTTCAGCGAAAACAGTGGCATAATATTACGTTCAAGTGAAGTGCGAACTGCAACAACATACGGTGCCTTAATTCGTCTCAAATGCTAGAAAACGAAAAGAGGTCCCTAAGGGGAATAAATCAGGCACCTAGCGCGGCCGGCACGTGAAGCAACACCTCTGCCAATCAGTCATGTTTCTTTAATAGCCAACATCTATCCAGCTCTGACTCGGTCCGGTAACATATGACACAGGTCAAAGTAGAATCCCCCTTGTAGAACTTTGCCTCAAGCTTTCTCTCAAGCCGGCACAATCGATCAACACATTGAATTTACTTTCGAGTGGCCTATCAATCGCTAAACAAAGAACCACGTAGCTAAACCAGTGGGAAACGCTAGGATCTTGTTTACATATTCTGTGCTTAGTTTTGGGAGATCTCGTCCGACGGGGAAGAAACAAAAATCGTTCTGAAGCCAGTTACAACCGTTGTTATACAAGTTCGGATTTGTCGGTGCAACACAGCACGTGATGGGATGCCGTCGTGCGCACACCAAACCGGTTCATTAGCCAAACTTTAAGTCAAAAGCAGACAAATACGTAGGTGTAGAGCTCGTTATGCCACGTACGACGATCGTCTTTGGAACCACTAATGCTCTGTTCAGAGTAGGCAAAGAACGAGCCGAAAATGGGTAATCATCGAAGGGTGGGTGAAACGCGTCCCAACCGGAGTGTCTTTGTGCGCGTGACTTGTAAGCTACTTAGTTTTAAAGTGACCCGCCATGGCAGTTGGTCACTCTACGGGCGGCCCCCATATGAGTTGGATGGAAAGATGGAGCGCAGTGGAATTTTCAATATTTTTTTCAGCGCGCAACTTTGTGAATAGCGAGGAAAAGCTGACCGACTAGAAGATAACTGATGGAATTTCAAAGCTATTTAGCGAACAAATTATACATGGTGTTGAACTCCACACCAAAGGTATCCAAAGGGTGGCATTAGTCACCTTTGGCGAGGGCGTCCCAACCGAAGGAGGCATTTGAAAGTTCTGCAGCAGCTCAACGTTGCGAAGATATTGGAGTTTATCGTGGTACGACGGTTCGTTGACTTCAGCAACCGACTGAGCTTTAGTGGAGGGAGATAACGCGGTGTCCACAGAGTTTCTCCAACAAAACTGGAGATGGGTCGATGGACAGAGCTCTGGTCTCTAGGTATAGTGTTCGAGCATGTATGGCACCTTGTTTCTTAGAAGGCTAGACTGCCCCGGTTAGCTTACTCCGAACTCTGGTCAAGCTTTTGAGCCGAAGGTTTTGACTGAGGGTTTTAAAAACGCCACTGTCTACTTTTGGGCACTCCGACAGTATTGGATATTGGTCTGTTCGCCGAGCTTGGCAGTTGGATTGCACATGTCTTGGTACCAAGCGATTGATGATACCGTCCGTGCGAGGTAGCCTAAATTGCACTTATATTACATTTAAGTTATATGACATCAAATACCTGAACAGCTTTGCGTGCAACGCCGACCTACAATCGAGATTTTTCTTGAGGGACCTTTCAATCTTTAGATAGACAAAAAGGTGTGTCATCAAGATGGGTCAGTATACTCCACGATCTTCACTGTAACACCTATGGTCGTGTTAAGGTTTACAATGTACTGCCCATAGGTCTTCCGACAATCAATCAATGGAGAGCAGCCTATCACCCTTCACGTCCAGTTTCGTCTTTAATACAATACACACAATCTAAGAATGAAAGTACCAGCCACAGAAAGACAATTAGATTCGGATTATGGAACAGCATTCTGTTGTTCAACAACCACAAACGAGTAGAAGATAGGTGGTCTCTTGTTTCGGCATGCATTTAACACATTCAAAGTGTACGGTCTTGCTCCAGACTTTCCACTCTACTAGCAACCCTTCAGAGGTTCCCGGTAAACAGCTCGGGATTTTTGGCCGGCTTATGCAGCTTGGCAGCCGCATCGGCCACTAGTGCACTGCTGAGCAGTATTGGTCATTTTGCATCATTTATGGCGTCAACAGCATGCAGGGCAACAGTGACAGCCTCGCCTTATGGTTCAGAACTTCGGTCCCTCCGATCTGCAAACCCTGAGTGTCTCCAAAACTCGCACTACCGGGGCCTTCGTAGGATAGTTGCAGTTAGTTGGCTGCAACGTGTAGGTAACGAAGGGGTACGTTGTCGAGCTCTCAGTAACGAAGCACAATCACTGGGGTAGCAAGCAAAACTGGTCAGCCTAGGATAGCTGAGACATGCACTACGCACACCCAGCCGCCGACTACCAAAGAAAGCGCTGTTTCCCACTCCGAACGAATGCTGGCAAAAGACTCGGGGAAGACAAGTCATGAAATAGAGGAGTGAAATAGGGATGGCTACAACCGTCGGATTTCCACGCCTATTTGAATGAGGTCCATGTGATTTCCTCTATGCAATACTAAAAACCCTAGAAAACATGGCAGTTAACAGACCGCAATGGCCTTCACGCTGTCATTTTCTAGCCAGACGGTCTAGCTACAGTTTATCTGTCATGATGAATGAGGTTCACAAACGACATTGGGTAAATCGTAATGCTGGCGTCTTATTCCGACACAGTGTTCAACCTCGGTGAAGTTTGAAGGTGCAGGAACCTGTTATTGGTCGTTTACCCTAATAACATAGGGTTCAACCATTAAATACCTCTTTGTTTTCCCACTCCTTGCTATGGAATTCCTTCCCCATGATTGAACGGTAGCTAAGCACCAGTATCTACTCGCGGTGTTTTCCATTCGATGATGATGATGATGGCATACATTTCCTTATTTGACTGTTGCGAAAAGTACGCCTTACGTTGTCAATTAAAATACATGTGATAACAGTGAATCAGGTGAGTGAATGGTAGAAACCATGATACCGCTAAGGGTCTTTTTCATTTACAAGTGACTTGCCTATGGCATATTCTCCCCACAATTTTAAATAAACCCATTCTAATGGAAGAGTACATGTTCCTTAGGTGTAACGGGGGCAATAGGAGTGCAAGGTTAAAGGGGGATGTGGAGAGATCAAGGTAAGTAATTAAATAAATCGTCTAATACTTCAGTGCACTCAACAATAATACTGGATGGTTGCTGTTCTACGCCTGCGAGAAACAACTGCACCTAGACGGAAGCTAGCTCCCTTGAATAAGTAGTGTACCAAAAGAATATCCGATTACGATACCTTTGTTCTAGGACAAGAAAAAGGATTCTGTTTGTTTACCACCTCTACATCGCACTACATCCGCGAAAAATCCATGGTAACGTGGACTAAGGTATTGTCAGTTCACCTAGAACTAGATCGAGTCCTCGGAGTCTTCAGCTCAAATGCTTGATTAGAAGCCAAGCTATCCGGACTATTCGAGTAGAGAGAGCTCAATATACTGTCCATCTAGTCAACACTCATGTGCCAAATTCCAAACCGGAAACTGGGTGTGTCAGGAATAATATAAATAGCAAATGAGTATCAACTACCATACATAAAAGCGATACTCAGGTATGACTTTTCAAGTTACGATTTCGACCACCAAGATCTGAAATCAGCAGCGGGCGATGCCAAATTACAGCCGGTGTCCATTCTGAGAACATTTAAAAATGCTATTTCCGAAAAAAGCAGGAAAATAATGAGAGGAATGAAAAGAAACTATTTGAAATGTCGCAGACTATCATCTAAGATATGCATAAGATATGATACTAACGAGTATCATCTTGTCCTCCGACAACGACATCACTACGTGTTCCCGCAGTTTTAACTGTCGACAGCTTAGAGGGACAGTTTTTCGTTCCACAGCGCAACAATTTTTGGAATAGTAACCAACAGAAAGCACACAGCCCATTTCGCTGATCTCTTAGATAAGTGAAGGAATGACCATGAGGATCGGACAAACCAATCACCACTCAAATTGCAGACAACTGTATGGGTTCGGAAACGACACTTCAGGCGTGCTCAGCCTGCGCTGGTGGATTGGCAGCACGTTCGTCTCGTATGCCGAATGCACAGAGCTCACATCTCAGTAGGTTTAAGGACATGTACTGTCGATGAGCTCAAATAAGAGCGAAACCCGAGTCCAGCGATTTCACCCCGTCCCTGTGTGTGAACCAAACAGAATAATCGCGCCAGGAATGAAGAAGGACTGTATACACTTTGATCATCAATTTGACACGAAGTACTTCGCTGCCTGTCTTCTAACTAGATTGAGGATAGTATTATGAGTGCAACATATCAACCGTTTGGAACATTATGCTTTAGAGGTGTATCTTGGTAGGACTAATGGTGTGCCCCTTTAGAAAGTGACAGTCTCACAAGGATACTCAAAAATTCTAAACCAGAGATGATGGTATTTAAAGACACCATGATAGTAACAATAATGAAAAAACAGGCAAGTTATCGTCAAACTCACTCACAATCGTAGCAGTTGTCCTCGCCACAATAAATTTCTCCAATCCCCGCTAGCACCCATCCAAGACATAATGCCAGTAAAATAAGTCTGAACAGCCAGACGTCTGACAGCATCCCGTTGCGTTCTGTTATGTACGGTCACAGAATACCAGTCAGACAGATGTAGCACACAGTCCCCCGCAATAATCGATTTGTCACTGAAACAGAAAGAATATGCTGGGCTCACCAAGGAAGATGTGCTAGTACCTAAAGTGCAGTTTGCCTTTATTTTCATCCGCAAAAAGCCAGGAAAACAGCTACTACTGTCAAGCTGTGGTCGGGCTTGAGTGTTGTAATGATCCCGCGGGCTGCCCATTTGGATTTTTCGTCCTCAAATGTTCAGTTATTATTTGGGAAACGTACGCTCTGTCCGCTACCTCTGGCGCGCCGTTTCTTCTCGGAGACCTTAAAAACTTGCAATATGCGGACGACATTGCAATAAATAGTTGAGATTCCATCAAGATACAGAACACACGAAATAATATACATAATACTGCTATTCGTTATGGTATGTTTGGCACCTTCAGAGTGTAAAGTGCTAGTAAAAGAGTGGGTGAGTGCACTACTAAAGCAAGCCAAACTACTAGGAATAGTGGACAGATTTATTTATCTGGGTAGTTGCATCACGTCTGGCGGCAGTATTGCTGACAAAATGAATGCCGCAACCGCTAAAGTCCTTTCTGTTTTCTTTCAAACTAGACACCTTTAGAGGCAACGCGACATCAGCCTGTCAGTAAAAGACAAGCTTTGCAACGTGACAGTGCATCCCCTGTTGCTTTATGTTTGTGAGGCCTGGTCGCTGTGTGGTGAAGACAAGAAAGGACTGTTTATCTTCGACCATCGGTGCCTCCTACGGATTGCAGATACATCACGGGAACATCGAGTCAGCAGTTTTGAAGTGCGACGAATGGCTTTTGGAAACAACTGCTGGTTTAACTGAATTGATTCGGTTGCATCAGCTACAGTGGACTAACCAAATACTCCGCATGCCACCTGGTCTGTTGCCTTGCCGTGTCCGGTTTGCTGAGGCAGGTTGCAACTGGGAGATTTCACACGGCGGACAGCGCGTAAACTGGAGCATCAAAAACAGCAAAAGGTCTTGGCTGCACTGGTGAACGTCTCCTGCATGCTTTGGAGTATCGGAGAACCAAAGTCAATGGTAGGGGGACTTACCGGCATGGTGAAATCACGCAACCAGCAGTGGGTATGCACCTATTCGCTTGTTTTTTATCACTAACCCAATGCTCTTTTCCGTTTTGTTTTTTTAAATGTTTTTCTGCACCCTAACATACTCCACTCGACGCGAGCCACCGTACACATGTACGCTCAGTCACCAAACTGAACTGAAATGGGAGAGCCAGATCAACATAGCTCACCCGCCGTCATTTGCACCGCTAATGGTGAGGCTGTTTAATACCACGGGCTTCGGCGCAATACGGTTGGATTATCTGAAGCAACCAGTGCTTCGAAAAGAGAAAGAGGAAGAAAGGAATCGTCCAGAGGCCAAAACAAGTACACAAGCGAGTTATCCGTGGACGAACCGATAAAGAACCCCACTGACATCTGCTCGCATCAATGATGCAGCAGTCAAGCGTCGTAAGTGTAGCAGTGAACTGATCCTGGGAGAAGGATCGTGCCTCCATAAATGATGGGGGACAGCTGAGTGGTATCCGCGTGTTTCAATGGAGAATAGGTGGTGCGGCAGTTGGTATATGCTTCACACCCACAGAGTGCTGCTGAAAGACAAGGTGGACCACAGCCCGAACCTCCAGCGTGCACTGAGTCCATTGAGTAGTAGACACCTTTGTCTCTATGGGTAGCTATATCAGTCCCGGTGGTCCAACCAAAGATGTCGGATCAGTATTGCTGGGGTACCCGGTATTCAAAGGTTACTCGCTGCGATATATGAGCTAGTCAAAATCCACTGGTTGCGCTAGCTTGGTTACATGCTGCATCATCATCAGAGACACCAACATGAGTGTCGACACTGATGTTTAACTGCCGCATAATGAAAATAAGAGTGGGCGATGGAGTGGACCTAGTGCTGGCTTATCACAAGCATTCTGCGGAGCTTGCACCTTCAAGCGATCTTTCAAACAATCTGGAAAGAAGCTGACAACACGAACGCCATCGACACCGACCAGCCGCCATTTCTTGCAATGTCTCCAGCCAAGCGCAGGAGGGACCACAGGGACCGCGTCCTGGAAGACGTACTAAAAAATCCTTCAAGTGTGACACCGTTTCGGTGCCCAGCTGCCACGCCACCCGAAAGAAGCAGGAGGGCTGAGATACTGCCAGGTTGCCCAAGCCTAGGCAGGGGAAGTCGAGAGGCAGAGGTCGGGTTCGAACCATGGACCTTCCGAACAGTAACTTCGCGCTCTAACCACTGAGCCACTGAGACGTACTGCGCCAACAACACAAACTCTTTATAATCTCTTGCACACCCTTCTGCCAAGTCATACGTTGCCCACCTAGCAGTTTCCGCCATTCTGAAGGAAGTACGAAAAAACATTCATCTCGGTAGACGGTTTCGGCATGTGAAGCACATGGCCGAGCCAGCGCACTTGATGACACTGGATAATTTCCGCGACCGAAGTACCTGCTGCACAACCAAATACCCGTTTTCTAATCACGTTGTTATGAATTCGTTGACGTCATTCGACACCAGCTCGCGTTTTGTGTAGATCTGAAAAGCGCAATGAAAAGCAACAGTGCACAAGTGCATGGTCAGAGTCCAAGGTGGTATTCCAGAAGGAGCGACAGACAGTGACCGACCCTCGCCACCTATAACCGACAGCCACGTGTTCTATGGACTGCAATGCGGTTTATTTGGGTTTGAGGTGAATTCGTTGTTCAGGCGCTTTCTGCTGTTCCGGAAATCGATACTGGGAAGAAAGCCCGTGATCGGTACACATCTGAAGTAGACGATTTCCGTGGTCCGCGCGTCTCGTATCCAGCCCAAGACGGCCACCCAAAATGGGCCTCAGTAGCGCTTAGTCAACCTACCTGTAACTTCATGTCACCACCAACCACAAAGATATCTGAGCTCTTAGCCTGTTGTAAAATGGCACCTAGAGGGTCATAGAAACTGTCTTTGACAGATTCAGAGCTCCAGTCCATTGGGGCGTAAGAAGACACAACAAACAGGCTGTGATGGACCTCCTGTTCGAGATTCTCTCACAGACGCTGCCAAACGAACCGCGCAGAGGCGACTATCAACGGGCATCAAGTAGAGACGGTTCCCCTCAATTCAATACCCACCCCAATAGATCCAGCTGCAGCAGCCTCTGCATCACCAGAGGTGCACAGCCGGAAACCGGAAGAGAGAGGGGGCAGACAGCTCAATTACAGTACGTGCGTCCTGTATTCTTGTTTCTGACAGACAGCATACATCAATGCAGAGGGGATCCAGCATACGAGCAATAGCCATCTGGTGTCCTGCTTGCTTCGGTGTGGGAACATTAAAGGCAGCTAAGCTGACCAACTTTCGAGGTCCGAAAACAGATTTAGTAGTGTTAAGGGCTGTCACCGAATTAGAACGTAGAGTTTGCATCTGCCTCTGATGCACGGTGGACAGTGCGGTCAGTCCTAGTGCTGAGAGCTGTGTAAAGAGTACTCAGACTTGTGTAGAGTAGGATAGAAGAAAGAAAACGTGAGAGTGTAGGGAGGGAGGTATCGGCAGTAACATGGTCCCGCTTACCCGCCCTGCTGTATGCAGCAAGTAAGGCGACCCAGCTGATGGCACCACGCGACAGCCGGTGTGGCATGAGAGTATTGTTAGTTGTAAGTGTCCTGGTTGTACGTGGGCTGGGATACTACCAGTGCGCCAAGACCTAGACAGGAGGACGATTACGGTCCTAAGCCAAAACCATTAGCTCAAAAGCCTGACCGCAAGGCAGCGGCGCTTGGCGGAGGATGGAAGTGCATTAATATTGTTACAGAACAAATCGCCACACAGGTTCAAACCTTCAACCTGGAAGGCCAGAAGACTGTGTTGATCAGACCTATAACCACTGACCAACCTAATATGAGATATTGTGAGTGTCGAATGAACACCATCCAGTATAGCTCAATGGGTCACGAAGGCAAACAAAACGTTACACCATGGTAAAGTGCAGTCTCTTTGTGACGGTTGCGTATACCAGTCTACCAAATTCTCCGGACAGCCCCTTTCGCATAACCACGCAAAGGGTCAAAACGAATGAGGGAAGGTCAAAAACTGACTTGGCAGAGAATTATGAAAGTCATTACCAGCGAAATCGGTTGCGCTGTTTACTGCTCTCTCCTTGGATGGGGTCCCAGAGACGGGGACACATCAATCGCTTGAGGAACTAACAGACATGGTCTAATCGCGTGTTCACGGCGCGCATGCGTTCAAGCATTTGACTTCAGTACACAAGCTGCTCTCATGTCACTTCTGACTCATGCATCAACTATATCAGTTCTTCCCTTCAATGCATAGCTGTCCGACCCTATCGCCCAAGATCACCTATGGGTGAAACTGGCAGCTGTGACCATTGCACATATGCGAGTTTTATGGCGACAGTAAAAACGTGTTTGCGAGAAGATTGTCAACTAAAAGAAACTGTTCAGCTGTAACACCCTTTTGGGGCCTAGCTGCCATGCCACCCGAGGGATACTGTCAGGTTGCCCAAGCCTAGACAGAGGAAGTCGAGAGGCCGAGGATCGGGTTCGAACCATGGACCTTTCGGTCAGTGAATTCGCACTCTAACCACTTGAGCCATCTCACCCAAGATTGTGAACATCGCCCAGTTGAAGATTCTCCATATCGCCCAATAACCTACAATTGAGACATAACTAACCCGCCGATGTATCAGTACTTTCACTGAGATTCAACAAAACTGACACGACCTGGTCCAATTAGCTGCTTTTGCTGGACGTTTGAGAGTGAATTGTATCCATCATCTTTCTGAACGACCGCTGAGCCAGTCAGTTCACTTTTACCCTGTATACCCCTTTACAGCGGTTCCATCTGGCGAGATGGCTCAGTGGTTTGCGCGCGAATTTACTGACGGAAAGGTCCTTGCTTCGAACCCAACCGCTGCATGTCGTCTTCTCCTATCTAGGCTTTGGCAACCTGGCAGTACCCCAACCCTCGTGCTCCGGGTGGCATGGCAGCTAGGCACCGAACGGGTGTTACAGCTAAACGACCATATTTCATTTTCATTAGGAGAAGTCCCTCCTGATGAACGAATGCCAACGTTCGCGTAATCTTAAACAGATACCACAATGGCATAGCAGACACCACGACCTACTTCTTCCAGTGGTGTCATGGCATTGAAACGAACCACTGTTACCTATGAGAAGAACCGCCAACATAGTGTTGGTACTGTGGTGAGTGGCGTTATGCGTTTTCGTCCATTCAAGAAGCGCAAGTGCCACAGGTGTCATCGGTGAGACCACAAAGAAGGCTTCTACCGTACCCAAAACTCAGCCCAGATATGTGTTTCCAACATTACAAACTGTATTTTAATCCCGAAGAAAATACCTTAGTGTTCATCAACAACATCGGCAGCTCGACACAGCTTCAGATACTACGTTGATCTCATGTTCCGGATGGGAGTAATAGGAAAACCTGTTGTATCATTCGCGAATCACTAGGCCCAAATTGCATCCGACAATACCCCACTGCTGACTGGCAAGTTAGCCTGTAATGTATACTTCAACAATATACATTGCTCAGCGCGGTACGTTCGAAATTGGTTTCGTTTTTCCCTCGTGCTAATTCGTGAAAAAATTCTTTCACTATTCAAACTATTTACAGAGTTTATACGTGTTATTTGTTGAATTTTCTCACACCAACATAACATTTACGTTATAATCCCTGTTACTTTGCACCCAGTTTCTACTCTGCATCTAGTCACACTCATGTCACTAGTCAATGCAGGCTGCTCTCTGCAGTCATCGATGGTCCACAACAGATGTGGGCGAAATGGCTGTCCATCGAACGTGAGACGGGGTATGCAATGCCACACCTGCAAGGCCTGGTGGCACTTTAAATGCACGCGATTACAGGACGACCAGGTAAGCCAACCGGCTAACTCTCCTGACCCGTTTGTATGCGCCAGCTGCCTCCACATTAAGGTGCAATGCATTCCCAAACTAAGAAGAAAGCCATAAAAAACAAAGCCATAAAAAACAAAGCCATAAAAAACAAAGCCATAAAAAACAAAGCCATAAAAAACAAAGCCATAAAAAACAAAGCCATAAAAAACAAAGCCATAAAAAACAAAGCCATAAAAAACAAAGCCATAAAAAACAAAGCCATAAAAAACAAAGCCATAAAAAACAAAGCCATAAAAAACAAGACCAATTCCTCACTACCGAATCACAGACCAGTGTAAGTGCTCCTCGTTAATCGATGTACTCGCGACGAAACTCGAGCTTCTCTCTAAAGCTCTGACAGACGCAAACACTAAAAATGCAGCGATCTGGACGAAAGTTGACAAGGAACTTTCCTCGCTGAACGAGTACCTTGCACTATCCACCCCTGGTCTGCTGGCTGCGAAAAAGGTTATCCAGCTCTCCGATGCGGCAATAAAGACCGCCACGGCGTCTCTAGTGGACAGACGCGTAAGGGAGAGCAGACTGATAATCTGGGGGTCATTCTCTAGAAAAGTCACGCCAACGAAGCAGGCACAATCGCTCCTTGGCAGTGTCCTCTCAAAGCCTGACCACGAATCGCTTCACGCAGACTGGTTACGCCAGAAGGGAAGCAAGCGAACACTCGGGCTTCTCGTTACCCTTTCCTCGCCGTCGGCCGTACAGAAGGTTTTGGGTCGGGCTGTCAGCGTCCAAAAGGCAAATCCAACGATCAGGCGTCTATCTGAGGATCGCCCTCTAGACGCACGGAGCTAGGCCACAGCAGTTCTAGGGAAGAGATGCGGAAAAAGCTTCCGGATGGCGCCATTTCGGCCGATCCCAAACTTAAGGCCAAACCGATTGTAGTTATAGCCCCTTGTGCTCCTGAAAGCACGCCGAGGCAAACGACCGCGACTCCGGACAGCAGTTTCTACTCAACCACCGCGGACCCCTCGAATTCTATAGGCAGTGACGCTCTGGAGGAGGCAAGTCTCACGTGGACGGAGCGCCCAAAGTACGTACAGTTATCAGCACTTCTTTCCGTAACAGACGTCAAAGGTGCAACAGAGAACTCCGCACCCAAGCTACAACCGAGCTGGATTGGGTCAAACGAGCGGAGTCAAGTGGCGAAGCCTACCGGCAAACCAACCACATGCGCTGACGTCGACATCGGGGAATGCTGCGAGAACCGTACATCCACTGAGGCTGTGAAATTGCCAATCTCTAGCTCCACTCCGTCTAAAGTAGCCTCTTTGATTGTGGACACAACTCTTGCCCAGGACCATGACAATCAAAGCCACAAGCCTGACCACGGCGAGCCGAACAGTCCCTCATACACCCAGTTGGCCACGCTGATCGCGGGTGACTCGGATGACCACACAGGCGCGAAAGAAAGGCGACTGCGGCAAAACAAGCCATATACAACTCGCCAAATCAGAAAACTGCTGGCTGGCTTCAAGGTGCAGTCCTCTGAGAAAACCAGCCTCATGGGAGCACCACCAAAAAAACTACCCGGTGCTGCCACCCAGCGCTCAAAGCATCACAGAGGCACCTTTCCGACCAAATCGCGCCAAAATGCCCAAGAAACCAAACAGACGCGAGATCGCCCATTGAGCAACAGCGAACCTGGCCGTCCAGAAGAAGTTAAAGAAAGGGCTACAAGTAGCAATGGTCGAAATTTTCGCCCACGGGGAAAAAAACTTCGTCCACCAAAACTAATAGGCCCGCGCAAACCGGGCTCCCACAGGGCGAAAAAAACCCTGCAAATGAAAAGCAACCCACGAAACCACCAATCGAGGGAGCAGACAAATATGCCTCAGAGGTCCCCTCGGAGCCCTCGACTCAAACCCGACGTGCAGCTATTAAGCCTGCTAACCTCCCTGGTTACACAACTCTCGGCTCCTCACCTTCGGAGGCAGCAGAGACAGTGTTGAAATGCTTGTCCACAAACTGTCTTAGCCTCTTCAACAAACTTTGCGATATTAAACAGTCAATTTGTCTTGAACAGCCGTCCATTATCGCACTCACAGAGACCTGGCTCACACCAGATGTCTCTGACGCGGAGACTTCAATAGACGGCTACTCTATTTTTCGAGCTGACTCAAAACGAGGGAGAGCTGGTGGGGTTGCTTTATACTTACATGCGGCCCTGCCAATCCCGATTGTCCTCTCTGATACCACTCCTGCACCTTTTTGTGATGCACTGTGGCTTCAAGTCCCGCTGCGCGGGTCCGATTCTCTCCTTCTCGGTGTGGTCTACCGTAGCCCCTCGAGTCCTCCGGAAGATGACCACTTCCTCATACGAACCCTTGGGCAACTCTCCTCCAGCTACCACTTCACTCATCTCCTGCTGGTAGGTGACTTCAACGCTCCAAAGGCCCCCTGGACGGAGCTCCAGTGCGTCGGATCAAGTGGACCCTTTGCAGCGGCGTTGACCGAAGTCGTTCAACAGAGCGCTTGGACTCAACATGTCGTTGCACCCACCAGATACCGCGCGGGCCAACAACCGTCCCTCCTGGATCTGGTCATCACCAACGAAAGACATTTCGTTGATCAGGTGACAATTAACGCTCCACTGGGACATAGCGACCACTGTGTGCTCACCTTTGATTTCATCTGCTATTGGGCCAGAAATCCCGAACCCCAAACGTGGATTCGAAACTTCTGCCGTGCAGACTTTTCGGGAATGCGCATCTTTCTTAACCAAGTGAAACTGGGGCCAGCCTCAGTGGAAGACTTATATAGGACTATTGTCCAGAAAGTTCACGAGGCTGACGCGATGTTAGTCCCAAAAAAAACAGCACGCAGTCGGATGAGCCGTAAACTACCCAAAAGAATCCGGCGTCTTCTGGAAAAGAGGTCACAACTATTTCTCAAAAAGTTGACTACAGGAGACACAGAAGATGAGCTGGCATTTCGTAAAATGCGGAACCGCTGTAAATCGGAAATCCGCCAATGGAACATACGAAAACAAGCCACCATTCTAGACCTCGCCCGGAAGAACAGAAATGTGCTGTTCAAATACATGCGACATCGCCGAAGAAACAAGCCATCCGCGTTCTCCCTGAGGGACAGGAACGGGGAACCCACGAGTGACCCAATAGTGGTATCTGAGTTCTACAGAGATCACTATGCAGGTCTGTATTCAGTCCCAGCGTCCTCGTCACATCCAACGTTGTCAAGGCGTACCTACGAACGGCATCTAACCGACTTGGTATTCACGGTGGAGGACATTCGTCAACTCCTGCACAAGATCAACCCATTCTGCGCGTTGGGGCCCGACGAAGTCCACCCAAGGATCCTGAAGGAAACGTCGTACACACTGGCAACTCATTTCCATCTGCTGTTTCGTCAGTCGCTTGACGAAGGCCACCTTCCCTCTGTTTGGAAGGAAGCGATTGTCACGCCAATCTACAAAACTGGTGACCGACTATCGCCTGGCAGCTACAGGCCTATAAGCCTCACTAGCGTGCCATGCAAGGTGATGGAACGCATTCTGAAGCGAGCCATTCTAGATCACCTTACTTCCAACAACTTGATTTCTCAAGCTCAACACGGATTTCTCCCAAACCGTTCCTGCGTGACGAACATGCTCGTATTTATGGACAGCTTAACCCAAGCCAAGGACGAGGGACTCATATCGGATGCCATATTTTTCGACTTTTCAAAAGCATTTGATCGAGTCCCACACGTCCCTCTGCTCCACAAACTCGAGTCTTACGGGATTCAAGGGAAAATCCTACACTGGATCAAGGCATTCCTATCAGACAGATCATTCCGAGTGAAAGTAGGCTCGACCTACTCTTCTGCGGCGCCGGTCTCCATTGGAGTTCCTCAGGGCTCCGTTTTGGGACCTTTGCCGTTTCTGATATACGTCAATGACCTTCCAGATGTTATTTCAAGTCCATGTCTACTTTTTGCGGACGACTTGAAATCGTGGAGTTCCAATGCCAGTGCCCTCCAAATTGATGTAGACGCCGCAAAGCAGTGGTCGTTGGACTGGCACCTTCCTCTGAATGACGAAAAGTGCGTCCATATGTCATTTGGAGGAGACTCAGCGAACTCCTTTGTCATGCATGGTGAGAAAGGACCAGAAGACATCACGAGGATAGATGCCAAAAAAGATTTGGGTATCTGGCTCTCTCCAAACCTGTCCTTCTCACTGCACCTTGAGAAATCGGCTCAGAAGGCATTCGCTGTTCTACGGATGATTCGGCGTACCTTCTCTCGTATTACTCGCACGGACTTCCAAATACTCTATGGGGCCTATGTCAGACCGCTCCTTGAATATGCCAACCCGGTTGTCTACTCAGGACGCACGAAAGACGTAATCCTCATTGAGCGTGTCCAGCGAGCTGCTACGAAAATGGTTGCCGGTCTCAAGTCCATGGACCACGAAACGCGTCTCGCGGTACTCGACCTCTTTCCCTTGGAGTATCGTCGCCTCCGAGGGGACTTAATCCTTACTTACGCCCTGTTTGAACAAGGCTTGGCCAACAGGTTTTTCACCGTTGACCCAGCAAACACACGGCGGGGACACGGTAAGAAGATTTTTAAGCTCAGAGCGCACACCTTCATTAGGCAAACTTTTTTCTCATTTCGGGTAGTTGCTGCGTGGAATAACCTTCCTGAGACGGTTGTCCACGCTCCCTCTAGAACTCAGTTCAAAACACTATTAGACACTTATTTACGCGAGTCCTCGCGCTGGCAAACATACTGCCCCGCGCTGAGAACTTAAAGAGCAGTGCTACACCCTTTTTTCACTTGTGCCTTTCAGGTGAACGACAGCTGCTGAACGACAAGAACAAAACCGACCCGGGAAACTTGGGCGAAAGCCTCGCTCCTGTGTATCAATCCGTGAATCCGTGCTCAGGAACTTGTTATCTCACTGAATGCCCTAATTTGAACATTCTTGAACTTGAGTTGATTGAGAAACTTGATCATTTTGAAATTTGCACCCTTATCATGTATGTGCAGTGCTTTGCAATTTTCATCCTCCTCAGACATTGCAGAACTATTTACTAACACACTCAAGACAAAATTTGACATCCTCCGGGATGACCTTGAATGTCGAACCAAAGTCAAGGTAAGCCTCGAGCTCCAACAAGGTGTCAGACAAATGTTCAGACCGAAGCGTCCCGTACCATTCGCCGCTCTCGCAACTATGGAGAATGAACTTGTTCGTCTCCATCAATCCGGAGTTATCCAGCCAATAAGCTATTCATCATGGGCAGCTTCTGTTGTTGTCCGCAAAGAAGCAAATGGCAGGGTGCGCATACGTACTGATTGTTCGACTGGATTAAACGTCGTGATAGACCCTCACCAATATCCATTACCGGTACCAGAAGATCTGTTCACTAAGCTAGACGGTGGAAAATGTTTCACAAAGCTGGATCTCGCCTACGCTTACCTTCAAACTCAAGTCTCCTACCCCTAGCAGCTCAACTCGGTTATTAGTCGGTTATATGGCGGTTAAAGTCGGTTATTTGACGGTTATTCAACCGTTTAACTATCACCCAATCACCATAAGGCGTTGTTGCCACACTTATTCACATAAGTGTTTCTTATCATATAAAGTGTTGGCATAAAACAAAAATGCATTATTCCAATGGAGTTCCAGAAACCCGTTATGACGTTTTTTGTTTATCTGCATCCGTGTTTAAGTAAATGGCCGTAGCCGCCAAGCCCATCTGGATCGTCGCTGACCCACGTTGCTGCCGTCTCCGCGTGTTTACGAATTTCTATCTGGAGGAATGGTAAGTCATGACTACTGATACATGTATGACAACTGTAGTCTTCCAAACGTGGTTTGCTGATTTCCAGATAAACACTCAACCGCAAACTGAAGCGTGCCAGAGATTTAGCCTTGCAACAACCATCCAGTTCGATGAACGCACGCGACTTTCACCGTGCAGAACCCGAGATCGATTCACTGGCACACGGTAAAAACGCCATTAGATGACTCCAAAGAACCTTTGACAATTAATATACATCGCAACTTCTTTCAATTTACTCTTTTGCCATTTGGGGTAACAATCTGCACCAGCCAACTTTCAATAAGCAATGGATGCCATGCTTAACGGCTCATCAGAAGTTCCTACTTATTCGGATGATATCATTCTCACAGTATCTAGTCAAAAAGAACTTTTACATCATTTGCCTTTTGCACTCAAACGAATTCAACAATATGGTTTTCGTCTACATGCAGAAGAACGTGTATATTTCTCATATCCATCAAATATCTGGGTTTATTTTTAACATAAAGGGTCGGCATCCATACCCGGTAAGTGTTTCTGCCAGCACCGACGGATTTAGCAGCCTTTCGCTCCTTCCTCGGTTTTGTAAGCCATTACAGCTCATTTTTGCCAAACATATGCCAACACATAGTTACGTCCACTGGCGAAACATGGATGGGCAGTTGGATGAACTAGAACATGAGTGCTCAAAGTGTCAACTATCTGAAAAATCCCTTCAGAAAACAGAATTATGTTAAGAGCCTGTTCCAGAAACTCCAGGGTTACGAGTGTATGTTGACTTTGAGGGACCAATCAATGACCAATAATATCTGATCCTAATAGATACCTACAGAAAATGACCAGAAGTGCATAGAATGAACGGTGTGACTGCTTGTGCTACCATTTCTAAACTACATGCGCTTCGAACACCACTGTCGCTGACAACGGCGGTACGTTCACATTCGCTGAATTTTCTGCCTTCTGTCAACAAAACAACGTGCAACATGTGCGAGCACCACCGTTCTATCCACAATTAGATGGCCAAGTGGAAAGGTTTGTGGACACTTTGAAAAGCGCTTTGAAACACTGAAATACTGACAAAGCAAAGGGGAGGGTACCACACCGGAAATCATCGAGACATTTCTGCCGAGTTGCAGGGCGACATCAAACGTTAAGGCTGCAAACGGCAAATCGCCACCGAAGATACTTGTGAACTGCAAGATCCGTTGACCCGATTGCGTCATCCGTCCGACACCACATTCGCCAATTTGTAGAAACGCAAATATGGAAGTTCAGTTCAGCCGACATCAAGGTACTGTACATAACATATTTACATCCGGCTAAATTGTGCTGTCAAAAGTCTGTCGTGGTAGTATGGACAAATGGACCCAAGGTATAGTTGTGCACCGTGCTGGAAAAGTTGTCTATGAGGTAAACGTAGGCTCCTCTGTCTGGGTCCGCCATGCCAGTCAGCTATGCTGTTCCTCTCTTCCAGCGACACTTACATTCGCTTCTTGATTTTCATTTGACACTGTCCACAACACACTTGAATGGCCTCAAAAACCCGAAGCTCCCAAGCCAATGATTTGGCCAGAACTTTCAATATGTTGCACAACTAGAAGAAAAGCAGATTAAATACGTCATAGCATTGCAACTCAACCAATATCAGCAGCCATACGATCAAGTACTCCAAAGAATAGGTTTTAGCGGGACTGTCTCCTAACGAATAAATCTATTTTGTCTCAGCGGTTGTTCTAGGTTTCAGTTCAATTTGACCGGCTGGATGACGCCAACTCTGCTGTTTCACCAGATCTGATGTTCTGGCTCCTCATTTTCCTCACTTTACACTTATCTTGTCCTATATCAGGCAGGAAGCTCCATGTTTTGCCCTCCCTCGTTTTATTTTTGCCCGCCACCTTCAAATCCTAACGATCTGATCTTGCTCCAAAAAAGAGCTTCGATGCTCGTGAAGGTTTAGTGGTGACCACGTCTACATCGGATAAAGCCCGCCGCCTATGGCGCTGTACCTTGTCCCAAAACCCTCTGTGCGCACAGTCCCCACCGGTCGTGCCTTTATTCTGACTAACCTTACGATCTCGCCTGACGGCATGCCTCCGACAAGTTGGGAATAAACATTATTATGATTATTATCATTAACAATTTGTCTTGTACACCGAAACCTTATTTTCTATTTTCAGTCTTTCATTGATATCCTAAGGACTGTTAGCTCTATTTATATTACGGTCCAGTTAAATTCCATATCACGGAATGATTACCTTGTTTGCAGTACAACTTCCTCAAGGTCGTCTATCTTCTCGATTCCGGTGTACTGACGGGTCTGACTGATACGCCATCACAGATTGTAACAATGTGATCATACAGCACAGCCTCATTCGCTGAGGATAAGAAAAATATGGGAATGTTAGTTATGCATTGGAGTCGATGACCCAGTGAACTCAATGACAATGAATAGTTCTGTTTGTCCCGTATGGCAGTTGGTGAGGGAGGCACACATGCGGTAGACTTGATGTAGGATCGCAGCTGACTGCGCGATGTAGTCATATTTTTCAGGGCTAGTAACTACAAAGTTCCCACTCCAGGAGATGACACACAACACGACGGATTTGACTGGTAAGCGCTTTCAGGATTTGTTGCCAAGATATGTTAAGATGGGTGGTGAAGCTCTTAGTCAGCGCGTCCAATGTTTGCCCGCATTCGGGAAAAGGAGACTTCCAAGACAACTAGCGGGAATCGGTCGTAGTGCCCATTTTCAAAAAGAGGCGCGTAGTCAGTGCGGTAATCACAGGGCGTCAGCTTGAGTCCGGTTAGAACGAGACTTTAAAACCAGCCACGTGCCGTTCATCGACTCATGATGGCTCACGTAGCACACCGTCAAGGGCTGGAACAAGGCCACACGCACAAACGGCAAAGCTTTTAGTATTTGTGGATTTCCAAGGAGCATTTGACTCAGTTGACTGAACTGTTCTTCTTGAAATGCATGCCAATCAAGGAAGGCCCAGAATTTTGTGAATACAATAAGTTCTTCGTGTCCTCAGACTCCGGGACCCTTGATTGTGTACGGAGAGCTCTCCAAATACTGCTGTACACGAAGCAGTACCCGTCGGGGATACACACTCCCTCCAGCCCCGTTTAACTTCGCAATCGAGGATATCCTGATCCTCACAGTCCAGCGTTTTAAGCAGAAGAATGAACAAAAGCACACAAGGCGTATTAAACGCTCGAACTATGTCGAAAGAACCTGTATGGCGCGTCGCATTTAAAGTGTATGCAACAAAATCACGGGGATTCGGACACGACCTGGATGCGGCATTAGCAACCGGCACCCAGAATTTGAATGGCTTGTGTGCCCACATCTCCAACGGATCAAGGGTCGAGTTAATGCCTGAGCGCTAAGCGCCTCCCCCGATCTTTGATGGAATCACGGACCCCAGGAGTAATGCACAGGATCGAGGTTTTTACCCGTGCCACCTTGTTTGGGTCTGTTCAGCGGCTTTCGCACACTTTTATTAGGCAAAAATTCTACCCCATTTTGGGTAGCTGCTACGTGGAATAACCTTCATTCAACAATTGTCCACGTTCCATCCAGTACCTAGTTCAAAGCACTACTAGACGCTTTTTATGCTAGTGCTCGTGCCGATAAGCTTACTGCCCCGCGCTGAGAACCTAGAGAGTAGTGCTACAAGTTTTTATCGCCTGTGTCTTCCAGTTGAAGGGCAGTCACTGAACGACAAGAATAACCGACCCAGAAACCTTGGGCCATAGCCTCGATCTTGTGCATCAACCAACGAATCCGTGAATCCGTGAGGGCACAGGCAGAAAAAGAATGTAGCACTGCTTTTAGATCCTTCATGCGGGGCAGTAAGTTTGCCAGTGCGAGGATTCGCATAAAATAGGGTCCAAATAGTCCTTGAACTGGGGCGTGAAAAACCGTCGGAGGAAGGTCACTCCACACAGCAGCTACCTCAAATGAAAAGAATTGTTGGCTTATAGTGGTTTGCGCTCTGAGCTTTAAAATCTTACTGGTAGTTGAGTCACCGGTAGAAAACCTGTTGGCAGAACCGGATTCAAGCGGGGCGTGATCAAATACCAGGTCTTATCGTAGGTGACGAAATGGTCCACCTGATAAGAACTCCCTAATCCAGCGTAGAGTTTCCCATCGCGTCACACATGACTGGGGGTTTTGGAGCGGAGGGGCGCGTGCGACTCGATCGACTGCTTTTAACAAATAGGAAAATATGACATCTAATATCAACCCTTTGCTCTTGACCAGGCTATCCGTACGTATGAGAACGGTTTTAGAAAGTCATTTTTCTCCGGGCTTATTTATCCTGATGGACGTTGTGACGCATAATCACGGGCTACGATGCTGTTTTGGAGAATACTTCATCCTAGCCCTGGAGGCGGCCTTCCGTATGGAAGTGATTTAGTTCATCTCAACAGCTCCGGCTCTCGAGCGGCTGATTGGCATTCATAAAATCGGTTTGTCTCTGCCGGCTAATATATCTCCCGCTGCTGGGCCGAAATTGCTTTCCATTTACACAGTGTTATACTCTTTGGCTGTGGTGGGACTTTCCCTTCGGGCCATACAGTTTGACTCAAGTGACACCGTGCTTTCGAGGGCCGGGAAACCATACGTTTTGGAATCGGATAACAAATAATTCCTATTCAGATACTTTCGATTTCATGATAACGTGCTGGTATAACGCGTCTTCTCTATAGTGGATGGCATTTCTTTAAGTGCAGCACGGTGAATGCACAGGCCTCTGTTCAGCCATTCGCCAATTGCTTGTGCTATATGTTGTGCAACCGACGCGCAACTGTTTCTTGTTTCATAGCCATTGGTCTTTTGAACCGGCCCGATGCAGTATCCGTAGGACTTGGCCAGACCTCTTTGTCCATCCGGCGCATGCTTTCATATTATTCTCTGCTCCATTCTTGCCGGGGGGCATTTACCGAGGCTCTACAGAACGAAGTATGAACGTATATCCGCTAGTTGGCGGAAGCTAACATTAGACCAATCATTGTTTTCTTGCGTTGAAATCCTTCAGAAGTGCGCTGAGGCGCGCAAAATGTGAAAACCGACTTAACTGCGCATTAGGCTCATTGGAAATGGTTGACAAAGGGAGAGCCCACAGGACGAAGCCCTGAGGAAGTTCAGTGGAGGGCATTGCAGAAGGATAATGACTTCATATACCTTTGACACTGAACGTTCTGCTCAAAAATAATGACTTATTCAGCAAAGAAATCCACCTTTATTTGCATGAGCTTCAAGCCTGTGCGGGACTGGGACCGGTAAGACCAGATTGAGTGCTGTTTGGGAGTAGAAACTAGCACGCAACATGGTACTTTGTTGTAGTGGATAATTTCATGCTCAGGCCACAGCTGGTTGCTAGCGTTGCAGCACAGGCATCAGCTGGGATGCCTCCACCGTATCCAGTATGCGTCAACCACCTGGCAGCGAGCCCCGATATACCTTACTGTATGTGCGGCCTAATTAAAATACCCAGCAGCCCGTTAAACAAAGCCACACAGCACATCGCGGATAAGTTACCGTTGGGAGCCCCCCACAAAATTTTTGAGTGTGCGCACCTTTAACAGTTGGATTCTCGGTCCCGCGTGGTCTACTGTTCCAGCTTATTCTCCTCATGTCGTTTCGACTGGATTCCTAAACCACCGAACTGTAGTTGCTGTGACATTTGACCATCTGTCGTTTAGAATCTAGGTAGATCAGCGGCTGGTTGAACGGGTTGGAAAGCCCAGTGTCCAGACTGCCCCATATATCCTTCCTCCTAGTGGCATTCTCCGATCTAAACTAAATAATGTGTGCGGGCATGGAGCTGTAGCGGGGACGGCCGGCTCTAAGTGTGGGGTGTACCCTCTGACGATTTGTCGAGTCGTCTGCCTAACTTTGCTGCCCTCTCAGAGATACGAACCTAGAAAACCAATTCTGTTTTCATCAAACAATGAGAGTCAAGGACTGACCCCATCCAGCGATTCATGAAGGGGCCACAAAGGCACCAAAATCGCCCCCTGTCGAGTACCGAAGCCATTGCCATATTCTACAGACAACGGAGTGGCTTTCAAAACTAGAGCGCCAAGCCATCTAGGGGCAATAAATACCAAGAGATTAAAGCTACCGGGAAACTGTTTTCATGTTCTTAGGTTCTTTGTGCTTTTCCTTATTCGTGCTTGTGCCCAAATTTGCGAGTTTTGAACTTTTTAATATCCTGATTTTGCCTGCTGCTTTTTAGGTACCAGAAAGACTAGGGAGAAGCTGATGCAGATCTGGCAAACTCAGCCCCAAATATTTTGTCCATGTGTGTATCGTTGGATAGTTGAACCAAAGGCAGCCATTATGGCAGGGGAGTTTTGGCACTGCTCTGTCGTAGTTCGGAATACACTTCCTGTTTGTGTGACTTCCACTTCTGAGAGCCACCTTCCTCTTCTTGAATTACTTTTTTCGCCGACTCTTTTATTCCTTTCCGCCATCAATGCTGTTTTGATCAATAATCTATAGATTTAATCTCTTTCAGGCTTTGTTACCAGAGTGAAACATAGTCGCTTACCGTCATGCAACACAGAAGCCATAAGTTCCTTGTAACACTCCGAAGAATGAATGACAACGTTGAACAAAAGATTTGGTACATTATATTGTCACAGTCTCGTGGGACTACCGGAGCTTTCAAATGCAAAGAGTCGCATCTTAGTTGGCCTTTGCCTTTTTTCTCTTGTGTACAGAACGCATTGTATATCACAAACCGTAAGTTGGCAACGATCCGCGGAATATTGCCCTAACGACTTAAACCAGCCCAGAGATTGTCCGGCTGCATCCGGCGCCACTCTTTCCTCACACCAATAATTCCGCGTTCTGAATTTTGGTGCCAAGTCTGAGGGGACACACCAGAATGTGGTTTTGTGTATGCTATCAGCAAATAAAACTACTTGCGTTCCTAGCCTGTCTCAGGTCAATTGGAGACCAGTTAAAGCTCGTAATTAGAGGAAGGCAATTTGCAAGTTGTCTTCATTTTTGCAATACCGCAGTTTATTTTGTACTTATTGCAATGCCAAAACTTGCTTTTGCTGCCTTACTAAGTGAATTTTTTAATATAATCGCTGATTCGGCTTCATGAATTACGTAACCATCTGCGATGATGCCGGCGTGTGTTCTCAAGCAGAATTGATGGATCTACTAAATGGGAAGCATCAGCCATATCTTGTCAGATTTTAGACGGTTTTTTTACACACAAGGAGCCTCCTCCCGTTGTTTCGCTTCCCCAAGCACGCCTCACACCGTAGACACTGTCAGTTATTTGCCACCACTTGGATTCATCAATGAGCTGTTGCCGTAGCTTGGCCGTAGCCGGCCCGCAAATGATTTATGTAGCAAAAATTCCATCACTTCGCACACACAAACTTAACCGAAACACGCCCTCATTACAAAGTGTCGAAATGAACGCATCAGACGAAGAGTTCACGTAAGCACATTATTTTATCTGCGGCGTCTGCACCTCATAATACCAACTATTTGCGTATCTGTCCTCTTTTCACGCGATCCGCAGTATCTACACAACTCCGTAGTCATGTTTTATTCTATCCGTACGATTATGATAACGCCTGACATTATTCCACCCACCACCTAGGAGTAAACATTATTATTATTATCAAAAATATCTATAATCTCTGTATACCCCGCGATAGGATGCGGGCTGTAAATAAGCCTCCAATGTCCACCATCCGCTGAGATTTTCTAAGCCGGATGGAACTTATCTAGCCGCTCGAAAAATGGAGCACGCTAGAAATTGGTGCATAGGATCTGTATCTGTTTCGTTCAGTTTGAGACAAAATCAAATGACCAAGGGGCCGGGATATATGAACATGACTCGTAGATCATTCTTCGCCAGTTGAGGAGAAACCAGGCTACGCAATGCGTTGTATGAGATCAGGCTAGGCAAACCAATGAAGGCTTAAAAGACGTTGTAATCACCTTCTTTGACGCCTCTCCTGGTTTATGTCATCAACAGGCCATCACACAAAAAACACATTTTCCAAGCTTGTTATCTTAAATATTTACGGGAAATGGAGAACACTCCGTGAAATATCTATGGCGGAAACTACAATGAAAGTCCTAATGTTGCACAAGGACAGTTGATCAGACTTACTCGCCTATGCCAAACGAAAAGTAACGAACATCAACAAACTAATTTTGACATCTTTTGACATAATTCGGGCTACGCGATATTTTTATCGTCGCAGGAATCTTTAAGGTGCGAGACAAGTGTGTAATAAGTATGTTAGGCTAGTCAGGGTGTTAAGCATATATCGCAAGTATACAGTGCAAAATATATGTTGCAACTATAATCTCCAAGTGACTTTTCTCCACTATTTTTATGAAACAACTGGGGTTACTCAACCCAACACAGGTCTGTAAGGAAGCGGCTACGCGCCATAAACTTTATGCCAACTAAATATGACCTAACCGATGCACAAGGCCGGCGGCTAGCCACCAACGCAACAATACTCGATTCCACCAAGCTTTCGAATCTCCTCATCATACCTTTCCCTGCGTGAGCTTTGGTGTAATGAAAACGCAATAACTATCACAGACAAACAAAAACTTTTCGAGTGAATCGTTCTCCCAAGGGTGAAGCGGAAAAATGATTCTCGGAACCTGTGGCAGTGAGATGAGTTCTCCTATGGGGAACGGATATAGATCTGGTACTGTTTTTTGGCTATACAAAGGACCTCTTTGATTACCTCTAATGTCGGCTTGCTTTTTTGAATGTAAGGGAGGGTTAGAATGGTGTAGGCCCAGACAACTTACAATTTGTCGTCGGCAGCTTTGAACACTTATCGAGGGACGGAGACCCGCCAACCAACCATCTGGTATGAAGTGCGCTTGCGCGTTCTTTGGTGAGAGTGCAAACGTTTTTCGGAGTCACAAGGAAGGTATTTCAGCGCTTATTCCGAAGACAAAGGCGATAAGTGACTTGATCATTTGGCTTACGAGAAACGTTTCCTAAAGGCGACATAATTAATTTTCCGCGGGGAGAGCCTTTGAAATTCTACATCTGATCAAAATTCCTTTTAGGTGGACATGCCACATGATTCTTAGCCTCCTGATACTTATCAACCAATCAAATTGAGTGGTCCTACCAAGGCCGCTCCTTAGAAAGCAGACGCTCGTTGTTCCGAAGCCCTAATCTGCCGAATAAAAATTTTTGCTTAAAAGTGTGGCATTTTGCTCGATGCATGTTTACACCAAAAACCTTAGTTTTTTGAATTTGTTTTACTCAGTCTCATCCTCCTTATCAGCAGATGGCGCGCATTTCATTTCTGAAGTTGCAGTGCTATGGTTCCCGACGCGGCCTCAGATAAGTTTGTTGAGAAATATGCCGCTGCCGGGTCTTGATCACTTACGGCATTTGAGATATCGGTAAATGAATACATGAATTATAACTATACAGCATTCGTGCGTGTGGCATGTAGTCGAAGCAATGACGCTGTTCTGCCTTGTGAGTAGGTATACCACAAACGCACCGGGCGGCCGGCAGAACCAACGGACATTCGAAGGGTCCGAAGAAGTTAGTAAGTCGAGCGCATCTGCCAATTACAAACCATACACAGAGTACCGATTGTCCAGTTCGTTTTTGTCTGAGGAAACACAGGAACCATCTCGTAGTCACCTCTTATTACCTGGTATACCGTCAGAAGTTTATCAAGTTTTTGTGAAAGCGACCTTCGGAGAATTGACGGCTAGCTGACCGGGTGTTGAGCACCTGCATGACACTGTTTAAATGGAAAGCCTTCATGTGAAGTGCGGAAGTTTGTAACCGATGAATTCGACAACATCCTCGCCACTCAGGCTATATGCAGCTACCGCCGGAAGTGTCAACCACCTCTATCGAATAAGTTACAGATAGCTTGATTTTATTCT
Organism: Clonorchis sinensis; assembly: GCA_003604175.2. Classification (NCBI taxonomy): domain Eukaryota; kingdom Metazoa; phylum Platyhelminthes; class Trematoda; order Opisthorchiida; family Opisthorchiidae; genus Clonorchis; species Clonorchis sinensis. Next base: position 214,486,394 of record CM030369.1, read on the forward strand.
GGTAGATGATGTACCTTTGGTCCTGGAAAGGCTTGGTGTGCTTGTGTTGGAGTCGAAAGAAGTGCACTACAGCAACATGTGCTTCGCCAAATGGCAACGGGTAACGCTGCTTCGAGCAACCAATTTGGGTGAGTCTTGTTAAGGCAACGTACAACTGGCCCGTAGACACGATCTCTACACCCTCCTGATTACGGAAAATGTTATCAATATTATTTTCATAACATGCTTCCACACACACCGACGGTTGTCGTCTGACTACAACCTACCGGAACAAGGTATACCACTTAAACTTCTTCCCAAGCTACCGCCGTCAACTGTCGACTAGCTGTGTGAACAACCCAAATGATTAGTGGATAAACTTCAATGGTTGGAACTCAAGAGGGTCATAACCACCATTAACCAGTTGATCGTTCAGGGTCAACTCTTCTGCGCTAAGGGAAAAGAGACGACAATGAATTCGTGGCTAATGCAAGGCTCATCAGTTCCAGGCTGTTCGCCCGTCAATGAGACAATATGCAATTTAAGTGAGTCTCATAAATCCTGAGGCCAAATAGACAGTAGGTTCTAAGCTGCAAGAAATACCGCAGTAGGTATCAGCAGTTGAAGATAGCGTGGTATGAACAAGCTTGTCGACCTTTCCAAGCTGGTCGCTGCTTAAGTGCTCCTTTCATATAGTAAGCGTAAGATCCAGGCGGCCATGGATCTCACAAAACGATTGTGACTATTAGCTTATACGCTGTTCGTAGCCGGTAGCAAATAGGAGCAGACAGACGTGGGCAGCGGACGATGCATTGAAGACTGAGAGGAACTGGCTCTACAAACAACAGGTTAGTAACCATCGTAAATAAAGCGGACGTACAATCAATAATGATGCAATCAGCAGGAGCAGAAAATAGTCGACGAAGCGCCAGGAATTTCTAGAAGCAACAACAACTAAGCACTAAACGATGTACAACCATACATATACGGAGAGCCTGTTAGGGTGAGTTGGCCGTATAGAGTGATAACGGCGCACAAACAGTCAGCACGTTTGGGAGGTAAGGGTCAGCGGTGCAACGCGGTAGCTCGTGTCACATGACAAATCAGATTGCGCGGTTAGGGCTGTTTAAAACAAATCTCTCCACCAGCTATCTGGCAGGTGTAGTGTATAGGTAATACGAAAATAGGGATTTCACGGTGCCAAGTTGGTGTAGTGGGCAGTACGCCTGCCCGCCATCCGAGGATCTCTGAGTCCGATCCCCAGTCGTTCCGTTTTTCTGTTAGAGCTGCCGCCCGAGAATAGGTAGAACTGAGACGAACTTGCGACGAATGACGGACGAACAGAACTTATTAATAATAATAATACTAATGTTTATTCCCAAATTTTGGGTGACATACCGTCTGGCATGACCATACGTTGACAGTCAGAATAAAGCATGACTGGGGGATTTGCGGGTAGTGCGGATTGCGCGAAAAGAGGACAATGTCATAAACAGTGGGAAATATCCGATGAAATAATAATAGGTTGCTTTCCCAACTTATAGGGTACAATGGGCATGAGGTCCGACTAGTTCAAAGACAGCCGCATGGCATGAACTAAAACTGAAAACCATTGCTGGCCATGAGTGACCTTGGGCGCTTGGGCAAATGGCTGGAGTCACAACGGGCAAAAGTGGAGATGGAGGTAGAATAATTCGAATAGGGAGCACATGGCGAGTTTTGTCTCAAAAATGTGGCTTAATCTGAAATTAAGCAAACTCACTGTTGTAGGGAAGTCAGTTGCAGCAGATAGGTTGGATGGGGACGTGGTGTTAATGCATAGGGCGAACCAAACATCGTATACGGATTTGAACTTGTGGAAGAGGCAAGCCGAAATTGTGGCAGAAAATCAGGCTAGCCAAATTTGGGCGAAAATTCATCGGGTACGAAAGAACTCGTCCAAGAGACGGGGCCGGTTGAAAAATTTGCTCGAAGTTGCGACTACAGGCTCGATTGGGCGAGGGGTTGCGGTCGAGATTTTGAAGAGAATAGTTGCGGGAGTGCCATCACACTGGGTATGACAGTGCCATGCCATCATTGCACTGACATGCTTCGGTTTATGGACAGCCCCGTAACGGTCGTCAAGGGTGCCGCGATCGGAGAAGGGATACGCAGTTCTGTGGCAGCTGGATCTGGGTGAGACGGGGATTGACACAGAGAGTCAGACGGATGCAGGGTCACAGATAATTTCCCTTTCGTTGGAGGACCGTGTGAGTGTAGACCGGGGACCAGCCAGTTTGAATGAATAACAGTCCTACGGGGCGTTTGGGCAACTGCAGTAGAAGTTTGAAGCTTGGGAAGAGGGGCAACGAGGAAGAAGTAGAATGAAAGCAGTAGCATGTTGCGAGTGTCAGGAGGCATATGATACAACGGTGTCAACAGAAAAAAATCTAAAAGGGGATGACAGCAAGCTAAATGGACCCAGGAAAGGTGGATACGTTTGCTGATCTAGAAACCAAGTACTAGTTGGGCCAGAGTAGGTGCATAGTTTTAGGATAGTAAGAAATTTGTCGTCGAGGTAGCTAGCAGGGAGGCTAGACGTTGGACTAGTTGGAACGGGCGGCAGTTTTTAACTTACCAAAGAGTCATGACATAGGGTCTCCGTTGTGCAAAGACATCAGTTACTGAAGACTAAGCAGACATTGAATAGGACCGAATTAGGGGGGGAAGCAGCAGCAAGAAAACAAAAATGGCGTTATAATAAACGGGCGTAAGTCACGTTACTCGTAAGAACTCAGAACACAAGGAAAATTACCGCTGATCACCGTCGATTCACATTGTGGATCAACAGCATCACATTGATGCAATTGAAACTACGAGCCTGCTAATTGCCCGCCCACCTGCGTTCTTACAGGCGTGTCCGCGATGATGGTGGCCCACTTGTTCATGAAGATCCACCTGGTCCCTGACGCTGATAATTTGAAACAGGGTGCGAGTCTCCTTTGCGTGCACATGTTACTGAACCTCAATAATAATAATAATAATAATGTTTATTCCCAACTTGTGAGGGCATGCCGTCAGGCATGATCATAAGGTTACAGTCAGAATAAAGGTATGACTGGTGGGACTGTGAGTACAGGGGGTTTTGGGTGGGAAAAGAGGACAGCGCCACAGGCGAGCTGTATCCAATGTAAACGTGGTCGCCACTAAACCAGCACGAGCAGGGAAGCTCTTTTGTCGAAGAGAACATCAAGCAAGGTCAGATCGTTAGGATTTGAAGGTGGCGGGCAAAAGCAAAGCGAGGGAGGGCAAAACAAGAGGCTTCTTGCCTGACATATGACAAGAGAAATGTAAGCTGTGGAAAATCAGAAACCAGAACATCAGATCTGGTGAAGCAGCAAAGTTGGCATCATCCAGCCGATCAAATTGAACTGAAGCCAAAACAACCGCTGAGGCCTCGCGGCCTTGGACTATTGGGCTCGTGGCCAGGGTCACAAAAGCGTAAGTGGGGATGATGAAATGGAGGAACCAGCAAAGCGGGTAAATGGTAGCAGGGATCTCAGAAACATGGTATACAGTTAAACTGTAGTGACTCACTGGTGTCGCTGTTGTGGAGGCGGGCATAATAGTTCCTTTGGAAGAGAGAGATGGTGGCAACACACGAGCCGGAACGCGAACTGTATAGAAAGTTATTGGATTTGGTGGGAAGCAGTAACACAGAGATGGTTAAATTTCAACCAACAGTTCAGCAGGTTGGAATGAATGTGTCATGGAGTCAGCTGGGGTCGATTGGGGAGTTCGTCGTATTTGCAGTTAATGGAACGAGTGGGCGAGGGCACGGTCGAGAGAAGGAATGGAATAGTTGCGGGAGTGCTATCGAACTGGGTATGGCAGTGCCGTGCCATCATTGGCCTGACATGCTTCAGTTTTGGACAGCCCCGTAACGGACGTCACATTTTAAGGTGAGTGGGCTGGGGTGTGCAGCTCTTTGGGCAGCGGGATTCATTTCAGGCTGGCCGAGGAAACAAGGTCGAGCGAAGCCGATTATGGAATCGCAGGGTTTATTGGTCCGTTTGGGGATCCTGTGGTTGAAGATCACCGGCCAGGTGGAGTGGGTAACAGCCAACCAGGTCCTCCAAACCAGGCATTGCCGAAGTTCGAAGCATGCACTAATATACACGGCAGAGAACCGTATAGGTGACGACGTCATCAGCCCCTGTGACTTCATTTCCAGACGCATCAAGCGTAATCCAAAACCCCTGAATTTTGCGACAACCAGTCATCTATCGCTAGAGGAATGACGGCAAAATCCTAGCACCTAGGCTGCAGTTGACTTTTTCAGCCTATTTTCAGTTGTGCTACAAGACCACCTAGATGATCGTTCTTCTATATTTGTAGGAATAAACCTGACGGGCACTAGAACAGAAGTTTTGCGTTGGTGCGGTTTTAGTTTACAAGATGCACCAGCGCACAAACCGTGGGATATAATGACAGAACGGAACAACTCCCAGTTTCTACCAAGAATGTGGTCTCTGAATCATCGCGAGTGTGAGGATCCACTGCCAACTGGCGCCTATAAAGCGACGCATCAGTATGCAGCAGATTTCTCGCAATTATTGTGTCTCAGGTGCCGCATTTGTAGGGAACCCATTACAACGAAGGGATCAGTCTGTCACTGTCTCAGGATACAAATAGGTAGGATAGAAAGCTTGTCCACATGCAGGCTTGCAAGCGGTTTGTGGCCAGCCTAGCAGGGGCTTCATTGCACAGTTGAGCGGGTATTCTATCCGCTCTGATCCTTTTTAAAACAGTACACAATAGCTCCAAATAATGTCGGTCCCTTTGTATCTTCCGCGCAATTACTCTGGCTAAAGTGGAACCCGATTTGCGCCGCGGCAAGATTCCCTTGCATCTGGTTGGTCTGTTGAAAAGATTTATTTCGTTCGTGTTGTTTGTTGTACTCCCTGCCTCGTTGTTTGATGTTTCACGACAAGGTAGGTTCATAAGATAACCTACTTTGAATAGATTAGAGCGATGGACATCGCTAAGCAAGTAAGAACTAGCAACGTAGTTCTAATTCAGGGGAGTTTGCTGCTATTTCGCCATAAAAGAGAATTGACTGAGTCAATGACCATGTACTTGTTGATTGATTGCTGTTGAAAAACAGGCATAGGAAATCCCATGCTCCCCTCGTCCCAAATGAGAAATTATCCGCACAATGTGGCAGTTAAACCAATTTTCTTCATCGTCATCGTTGGAACGGACAATGTCCGGTAGTTTCTTTGTCTTGAAGCGTTTGTTATTTTATTTCCGCGACTCAGTTTCTTTGAGCCAGCATAACCCAGTGTTTGTTGCAGTAGTTACAGTGCCGTTTGTACATCCCCGGCGTTCTCTTTATACTATTGATTTTATCTGTGCAAAAACAGATAAATAACCCGGCAAAGCATCAGAGCTACGCATATTCCGCAACATGTGTCATCTGCTGACGTCCAACAGACCAAACGCACCGCGGGTGAAACTGTCGCATGCTGAATGTTTCCAATCTTCAGCAACTTCTCTTTCTTCATGATCGTTTGCGACTAACTGCGTTACCGTTCAGCGCATCCCGCCGGTCAACACCTTAGGCATGTTGACCTGCCAGGAAAACTACAGTCGCATGATTAGGCTGATCATCACGGATTTCGACGACAGATTAACGAAATAATACAGGATCTTCAGCATTCAAGGAAACTGCTGCGTAGGAAAAGTCGGGCCCGTTCACTAGGGTCACAGACCGCAACCTGCAGGGTACGACTGAAAAGAATCTATGGTCTTTCGGACGCCAATTCACTAGGACAATTAAGCTAACCAAACTTCAACAGCGAAATATTGATCAGTAGAAAGTCAGTAACAGCGAGGTCTACGGTCTGTTTCAATCTGAAGGCAACCTGAAGACTAAAATTTTGGGCCACAAATAAAAATGCTTTAAATTCAGTGGCCTCAAATTGGAGGTTCTGTAAACAATACGCCAAAACCTTTGCCTCAGCCAGCATTCCAATCAGCAGGTATGTTATTTTAAGTAATGAAGTGAACAATATACAATTTTGAAGGAAACAAGAACTTTGCCATACTGCAGGACAACAAAACGGAATCCATCGCTAAGTTTAACCACCTACCTAGGGGAAAAAGTGTACTTCCGACTTTGGATCGGCAACAAGGTGTTTCGGTATTTCATTCATCTCTAGGCGAACAAAACCGTTAGACCCAGAATACTTCTCACCGAGTGTTGATTCTTTTCTTTTCTTCTTATTTTGTACAGTCATTCCCTATTTTTTATTTTGGTTTAGCGCCTATAACACCTTTCTTGTTTACGACCTGAACATGAAACGATCGTTGATCTTTCATCGCACGTGTCATTTAACTCAACACTTGTTTTCGTTATCTTGTAAACACGTGGCTTTGTGTAGGTTTGAACTTTGGATCCGTTAGGAATTAGCAAATCATAAACCGGTGTGTAGAAGCCGACTTAGTCTCACGATTTGAGGTCTGTATAGTTTTGTTACTTTACTATTGTATTAATAGTATCGGATTTGTAGATAAACCTCCATTTGAGCGATTTGGCTTTTGAGGTTTTGCGCGTAACTCAGCGTGGTCCAACAGAGTGCTAGAAGTAATATATGCCGAGCCAAACAGTTCGGAAATAAGACCAAGTGATTATCAGAACACCAGCCGACTCAAAGGCCTAATGATTCCAAAAGAAATTACCCACTCAATTCCATCTGCATTCTAAACAGTCAAACCAGAGACCTAGCCGTTTTTTCTATGAAACATGCGTCCACCTGGATGCATTGCCGTTTCTAGCTCTGCATGATGTTTTTAGGCGTGCGATCAACCGTTGGTCTACGTTTTTCAGCGAGCCAGATGGCGGTGATATAAGTCAGGCTAAAAATGTGAGACTCTCCAAAAGCACAACGATAAAAAACACAGAGTTTCGTGCAAAATATGTTTCCCCAAGCCACCGGGTGTCCATCTATAAAAACGGAACTTGGGTAAAAATCCCCCTTGCGGGTATGAGAATCCATCCATTCCAGGGTAAACTCACCTTCAATTCAGTTTGAAATGGGCAGGGATGCCGACAAAATCAAAGGTTCTTGTCCCCACTGGACACTTAATTCCTTTTTGCGATGTTAAATGCGACCTCAAAACGGCACGGCCTGATTTTGCCTAAATTTGTATGTTCCCTACATGCTGGGAAGCAGGGTTTCTGGCTAATTTCCATCATCCCCAATGTCTACAACGTTTGGATCGTGACGACCACGTTTACATTGGATACAGCTCACCGCCTATGGCGCCGTCCTCTTTTCCCACCCAAAACCCCCTGTACTCACAGTCCCACCAGTCATACCTTTATTCTGACTGTAACCTTATGATCATGCCTGACGGCATGCCCCCACAAGTTGGGAACAAACATTATTATTATTATTATTATATTGGCAGGGCTCCATCTGTTACGTATAAACCCCTCGCTTCCGCTGATTACTAGACACTCGCAACTAGCATCGGTCATGCCCTTATTCTGTACATGCAAGTATGACCACGCCTGACGGTATGGCAAGCACCAGTTGGGAAGAAAAACTATTATTTTTATTATCGGAGGATTATAAAAAATCAAATTTGACAACAGGGACGCGTCATTTGAAACTTTGACGTATGGAAAGCTAAGGGCAGAGGGCGTAATAGTAAACATGGCCGCGCCTTGGATGCACAATGCATTTTCCTGCAAAACCGTTGCGACAGAAATAAAACTTTTTACGTCAAAATCTTGCACTTCTTTGCATATGTGCTCAGGCCAAAAATCACCCTCATCTGTGGTCATTTTTCTGCGATTTGTTTTAATTAATCTCCTTTCGAACTTTTTGGCGCACATTCGACTTTGAACTTGTTGTACAGTGGCTTGGAAGTGGCTGCATGGGCGTTTGCTGAGAAATTTGAGGCTGTATCTTTTTCACCTTTCACGGAATTTGAGAATCAGTACATGGAGGAGAACTATGTGGCATTGGTGCGATCATCCAGTAGTCGAAGCACCAACGCTGTTTTGCGTTACGAATGGGTGTGCCACAAATGCACCAGGCGTGTGCGTCAGCTAGGTTCGTTCAGCTGTCCGCTATGATCGACGGAGTTTCATGCGGCTAGTTGAATAAGTTTCGTGGACTACTAGCCGCAGGTTAGTTCCATCTGGCTTATTGATCAACGTCGTGGTCTTCCTAGCATAATTCGCAGGCTAGAACGGAAGACTCTGATGTTTAACAATGAAATTGCACGATTTTTCGCCAATAATGAAAGCAGCTACGCAATTTTAACTTGTAACAGCAATTATCGAGCAAAAATTGTTTATGGGAATGGCCTCACCGCATATTTTGCATCCACAAGGACCATGCACACTCTAGAGTGTGCAGAGAATTATTTCAGCTGCAAAACTAACTGAAGCTTCCGTGCACTGTGAGTGAACTTTTTGTGCAATTCGCGATTTCTTATTACCTTAGGCAGCATATTCACAGTCGGTGGTGTTTACTGACCTTGAAGATTCGCTTACTTAAACAAATCACCAATGTAGAGAACTTGCAATAATACACGACCATATACAATATAAATAGACATTTTGCACTATGAAGTGGAACCCTGAAAATGTCGTAGCTTTCGAGAAATCAATTCCTTTGGGCAAATACTGAACGGCGTAAACATGCATTGTTCTTGTAGACAGCCTCCTCTTTTTACCTTGGATGCGTCAAGATTCATGAGAGTAAGCCTCGCCGACCAAAGAACAGTGGACAACTTACTCCATCTGTCGTCCGCAAACAGAATGTTGTTCCGATGCAAGATCATATTACAAACTTAGAAAAATTAGAATGCCTGATGCGCATATTCTCACTGCAGACAAACATTCGATTACAATGACAAATCTGCATATTTCAAAGCGTGCGGAACACCCAAAGCATGAAGCCATGATTGATTAGGGCCAGCCGACCTCGTTGCTGGGGCGTTCCTGCACAACTAACTCCCTTGCACATGGTACACCACTTGGGAAAATCAATTTTCATAGCAAAAAATCCCCAAACTGTGGACACCTGGTTCTCACTCAGGCTTCAGACTGAGGTCCCGTTTACCCAACGGTGCAGTCGAAAGGGGCGCTAGTGCCAACCCTTATTAGTCGCGGTCATTTATCGAGCAGCATAACTGAGACGTCTTCAGGTGTTCGACAATCATTGTCTCAGGACCACACTTCGTGTAGTTTGGCGTCAAAAAATCCGTAATGAATTAGTTGAAAATCGCGTTTTTGGTTGCGCAACAGGAACTTTCATTGAAAAGTGTGTCCAGCGCCAAAAGCTGCGTTGGTCAGGCCATGTATTGCGTATGCCGAACCATCGATTGCCGAAGAGTACTGTTCTCCATGCACGATTCAATGTGAAGGAAGTAGAGACTTGACAAACCCTTTATCTGAAAGTGAGGTGTAGAGAGACCACGAAACGTTTGTGCGTTGTCGGTGCTACTCAGCTTCCAGGATGGAGACCGCGTGATACTCACTGAGCCTGGTTGGAGACGTTGAAAGATATGGCTGCCAACCGATGTCAATGGCGTTCCAATCATCAGTTTCCATCCAGACTACTTGAATGAATGTCTGGAGGTTAGGCACTTCGGATTGATTGTAGTTAGCTAGTTTTAAGTCCCTCCACTGTCCGCATTTATTTTTTCTCCACAATGGGGCTCTCAAATATACCACGGTTGTACGGCCTCTAAGCATCGGTGTTGAACTCCGATGTCATGCTGTCCATGATGATGATCATGATGGTGTTTTACCCTCGCTAGTATCCTGACCATCGTCGGCAAAAGGGGATCACAAATAAGCTAAAGATTTAACGGATCCAATAAACTCCGTTAAACACATGACCCGTTGTGTAACGTTGTCAAATGCAAATCCGTTAATGTGTTGCAGCTCAAGTTTTCTAAATACTGCAAAGCATTTTCTTCTTCCACTTTGACAACCACTTTGGCCCACATTCCGAGAATATACAAGCCACCAATTGTGGTTGAAAGTCGCAAAAACAGTAGTGCATACTTCAGAGACCCTTATAAACCCCATTTTGTGGGGAGCTCTACTGCCTCATTCACTGAACACCACTTAACTGGTTGAGGGCAGTTTGTGAAACTGATTGATGCCGGTCGCCTCCAGGCAGTCACTGCTGAGCTCGGTGCCATAAGCCACGCGTGCATTCCTCAAACTACTGTTTTACCAGCTACCATTATAGCTGATCCGACATTTCGTTCTGCAGCGATCCGGGAACTGCTGCCTGGACTCTCGACCTTGAACAGAACGCTGGCTACTGGTTGGTACAATGCGTAGACTAATCTGGTTGGTGCACGGTACCAATCTTGTTGCTTTCTTGAAAATAAATTTTTCAGAGTTTCACCGTGTTCTCAGTTGTTTTTAGAAAAAAATCCTCGTTTTTAGAAACGTTCAAGTATTTGAAATATCCGTCTGAGTGAAAGCGTTCTTGCACTTGCGTGGAACACGACACGCTCCCGATGAGTCTTCCCGTCGACTGTGTTCACACTCTACATATTGTAGTATGTACGCCGTGGAAGCATTAGGGGACAGTGATTCTCCGAAGGCGGGTGTTCACGACGACTTCTGTGGATGGAAAACAAAAAGAAAGCTCATGAGCCGAAGCCCAGTAGGCAAGGTTGCACATCGCCGATACTTACATATAAATCAATCAAACTGGCAGACGCCGTATACTGCACTGGCCGACTTTTTGAATAGCACCGTCCCCGATGTACCATCGCCTACGTGAACCGGCCGGTGCTAGTGGTGTGATGCATGAGGCTGGTGAACGTGTGCAGAGTTGGATATGTCCGGGGCTGCGTCCACCGTGAGTGATTGATCAACTTGTTAGCTCTGAGGCCTGTGTGCACATGTGTAGAACGAAGTTCGTTGTGGTAGGTCTGTAACGTGGGTAAGTCGACGTAGTACGGTGGAATGCAACAGATACACAGAATTAACTCAGAATCAGCGGCGCGCGGAGACGACAGGTACGATGCACAGATAGGAAGGTAGAACGCCCGCGGTGAAGAAACCCGTGTATTCAACCGCCGAAACCGAAACCGAAAGTGTGTAAAGGTAAAACAAGATGAAATGGAATCAGTGAATTCGGTCAATGGGTTTGGTCGGGTCTTCCAAAAGTGGATTGAGATGCCTCGGACCTGCAACATAAGATAAAACAGAAATATACCACTGAAGCTATGTACAATTTTAGTGGCGTTACAGGTCCACCAGTGTGTGGCAACCATCCTGGCATAGACGCCAGATATGTACTATGCACGCTGTGGAAGCACAGTTTTTCTCCGAAGGTAGGTGTTCACGGCGATTTCTGTGGATGGGAAACGGAAAGAAAGCTTATGAGCCGAAGCCCAGTTAGCAAGGTTGTACATCACCAATACTTACATATAACTCAATCAGACTGGCAGACACCGTATACTGCAATACAACGAGTTGTGGAAATACCGTAAGAGTAATCCCGCGAAGTTAGGGGTTGGCACCAATTTCTGTGGATAAAAAACAAAGAAACCTCGAGCCGAAGCCCAGTAAGTTAGCTTGTACATTACCAAAACTGATATATAAATCAACTAGAGACGGTACATGCTGTATTCTAAGCTACATATGCAGTCGTATTTCCACGTGCGACGATTGTTCCGGCTAGTACCGTGAACAATTCGCTGGCTTCTCCACAGAGCGACATTTTGATTCCTCGGTGCATGGTTTACAACACTAATATCTGTCCTCTACCGCCACTCCCTACCCCACCCCAGCCCCTTCTGACGCAGAGACCACGGCCCATCCGGATGTCAACTGGTTGGCTTAACTGTCCCATCCTTGTTGGGAGTGCATGAAGGTGCCTGCCTGTCACTTCCAGAATAGCACTCCACTACAATGCGATTTCTCTGCTTCCACCGACCTAGACAAGTTCCTCCCAGGTTGACGCCTCCCTATTATCCATCATCATGAAATCTGTCTTAGAGGAGAAGTTCACTTCCAAGAAAGCTGATGGCATTGCAGTCATCACCCACTGAGTCACTGCTTGAGGACGCGCGTACCTCACTGCTTGCAGGCCATACAACAGACCAGGATGATTTTGCAGCACTACATTAAAATAGCCGCACTGGTGGGGGCTAATGCTTCGGTCCAGATGAAACGTGTAACTGTGCGAGGTCCCCCCTTCACCTCAGAGAACAGCCAATAGCCATGAACTTCACCTCCACTTATAGTGTATAGACAGGGAGGGGGGACCTAGGGCTAGCTTACCATAAACGTCCGAGCTGCCTGCACTTAAAACTCCCAGTCAGACAGTCTGGATAGAAACTGTCAACAAGAGCTCCACTGATATCGGTTAGCCGCCATATCGTCCAGTACTTCCAACAAAACCCAGGTCGGATCACATGGACCCCATCCTGGAAGACCAACAACACGCAGACTTTTTGTGACACCGTTCAGTTTCTTCAGCCATGTCAACTTCCGTCCATCTCTAAGTTTCTACCACTCCTGATTGGACACGGAAGACAGCGGTCGCCTCGACGGTGTTAACTCAACCTGCGTAGCACATGGCGCAGTCACCTTAGCTTACAGTCCTGGATGCATTTTTTGAGGGTTAAGATAGTTCCTCTGTGATTGCCGCTTACCTCGAGCGCCTTTTAAGGAAAATGGACACCCTTATCGACTCAGCCACTTATCTGGGACGGTCTCTTTCTTCCAGATGGAGGTAAATAGGTTAGAGCAGCACCGACGAGGATCCTCCCTTGACCTTTGGACAAATCGGGTTGGGGTTCTTCAGGACCAGCAGCTCAGTTGCGCTGTAAGGACAAACGCATTCGCTTGTTTCTGAAGCTGTCGGGGTCTCCACTTTCACTGTCCAGAGCTGCGTTGCCCGTCGGAAATCCGGATGAGTAACTTCCGGTGACGAGTTGAATTGATCTCGTACAGTTCAGGCGCTCTTCCTTTTTCCGGCTTAGCGAGTCGTTGTCATTGCTTGTTTTGCTCACCGGTGGTCTCTTCGTGCCCGTTATGCATATCAACTGGAACAGCTTGCACACATTCCAACAGCCTCTCCCCTCCTCAGTCTCTTCAGCTTCCTTTGCCCACCAAGCTTCTTGATAAGCGCAAATGCTCTTTTTCATCTGAAGTCTGTCGGTTCGTCAATTTCTGTTGTACAATCGATTAGGAGAAGTGCATGTCCGAGATTCGAGAAGATTCAAAGTGTTGCTCGAGATCTTGTCCCTTGGTCTAGTTGGTTTAATCATCCTGCAGGTGGAGCCCCCAGCATATTGTAGCGTTGCGGACCGTAATTTCCAGTTAGGGTTAACGTCCGAACACTTCTTGTCCGAAAGGGATTTAAGTTGGTGGTTCTGGTTGACTTGTTTCACCTCAGGATCCGAAAGCTTCTCAGAGGCCAGGCGAAGTGTGCGCATCTTACACGTCCATGAGAAGCGCAACGAGTAACAGCAACGAACAAGTGCGTGGTCCGAATCTACATAGGTGTTTCAGAGCAATCGACAATCAGTAGTCGACTCACATCACTTATAGCTAATGGCGATGTGGTGTGTTGGAGGTTAGCTCGCATGCGGGTTGGACCATGCGGTCAAGCGGCTTCGGTTGTTTCGGCAGTTAGTATTCGACAACGGACGCGTGTATCAGACTACAGTACGGGTTGTATTGTTTTACGGCTACAAGTCTTGAAAACTTCGGGCTGCGAGTGTCTTATACCACCGGTATCTTTTTAGTGTAGCCGGAATGAGGTGATCAGGAGACTGTTTTTTTGTGAAACAGAATGTACTTCCCTCAGAGAATGCATCCAACATTGCAGGCTAAGTTGTCTGGGTCATGTGTTACGGATGTAGAGTTGCTGCATGCCGAGACGAGCAGTCAGTGGCGCTCGTGCGTCAAAGCTATCGCCTTCACTGCGTAGCTATCCCGTTCCCGAACTAACCAAATATGCCGTACCCTCCAAGGCTTGGCTGTTTGTTCCACACTCCTACTTTCCGGTTATCGAAGCTGTAACGGGTGGAGCCAATGTTTCCATGGTACAATTTGGGTTTCACTGTGGCCAAAGCTGTATCGATCATATCTTCGCTTTGTGGCAAGCGCTGGAACCGCACCATTCCTTCCGGCGATCAACAGTGATAGTCTTTGTCGATCTCAGATGTTCTTTTGACTCCTCAGAAACTTGCAGTGTCTGGCAACGGAGGGTGTTCCTTCGAAATTCTTTCCTTGTACCGGATGGAGGTCACTGAGAGGTGGTCAGTCCATGACTTGGCAACGAATCACGAAGGTCCTCACCAGTCAACTTACTCGTGTTGGCAGCTGCTGTCTCCGCTACTGGACGAGACAAACCACTGGTTAGTGCCCCTGATAGATATAGCTGTGCCACGCATCCAGTGGTGGTCTTCCATCAACCGTATCGCCTTCACGCCGTAGCCGTCATGGTTTGGAAGCTGAAAAACTGAAGCAGGGACTAAATCAAGGCCGTCCATCTCCATCAAAGAGTCAAAAGGGCTTTTTGGTCCTTAATGTGCTACCCGTTCAGTGCTCGTCACGTGTCCTCAGTGTTCGCATTGAGGTTTCTACATCTTGCTGAGTAAACTCGAAAGCACTCCTTCCAGAGCAGCTGCTCTCCAACTGTTTGCTGATCTTCCCACTTCAGCTTCATCAGCTTGTTCGGCTCCACGGAATTCCCCAATTGAATGTCAACTAGAGGTACACGCCCCGTCTCCGATCAAAAGCCGCCATGGCGGTCGGGCTTCAGTGCCGCAACGATCCACCGGCTACACTGGCTAGAACTTCGTTCCACAAGGTGCAACCATGTCAGAAAGTCGAAAGGGGAGAAGGCAATCAAAAAAGCAACGAGTTCCCGTTAAAGATACAGTCGTACGGTGTTCTGCCCTGTGAGTGTGAAGACAGTAAGGCGCTTTATCTAGGTGGTCAGCATACTCATATCTAGAGAAGCCGCGATGTTGCCTTCTGCTGAGGGCTTAAAATAGGTTGGCCCCAAAATTCGCAGACATCCCCCATCGCCCGAAGGTTGGTCATGACCGCCGGCTAATTATGCAATGCAGTCGAATTACAGTTAAAACCTACCAATAGCCTGATGTGGCTGCAATCTCGCTGTGTGCAGTAGCGTCATGATTGAGACATGTATGTCTTATTCCATGAGCTCCGGGACCAAGCCTACCCCACGGCAGCGAAGCATCAGTGTTGAACACTGATGTCTTGCTGTCGATGATGATGATGATGACGCGGAGCGAAGCGGGTCAGATTATTGAGTCACTGGCTCCGGACGGGGACCTCAAGTAAACCCAACTATCCACGGCCTAGTTGGTCAGATTTTTAAACCAAGCCCAAGGGAGAGGTATCCAAAACATCCACCTTCCTCGGCCTTGGCAACCAGGAGTACCATTTCGCCCTTCCAGCTCATCTTTCACCGGCCCTCGCCCACACCCCGCCCTCAACCCCAGGGCTGAATGTGTTTCACTGAGATGGATTCCAGTGTACAACCGTCTTTTGGCTCTGCAGTGCTCTGACCCAATTAAGATCAATGTGGATCGATTCAGCGGACAGCGTCTACTTGTCGTATCAGCATACACTCCGACAGACTACATGACAGATGGGTCTTATCAAGATCTGTGACGACGAATTTGGTCGGTAAGAAAATCGGATATTTTCATCCTGGCGGGCGATATGATCACCCACATTGAACGACTAAGCCCGGAAGAAGCGTGGTCGGATGGTAGATTCAGAGTCGGTGCTCACCGTCGATAATGGGAACCACCATTTCAACAGTGTGCTGAATGTCGTGTGTTTCTGCCCCCCAGCACAGGTTCTCACACCGAGTTACTTGAAGATCATCAACCACAATCCAGTCGTGGACTTAGTTGGATCATGTGACTATCAGCAAGCGAAAGCCTCACTTGAATATTACTGTTCTTTATGGGTTGCGCAACTCGACGCCTATCATGTCCTTGTGATTTCCAGGACGTATCTGATGTGTTTGACCGGTCTGTCCTCTTTAGCTGCTTGCTCGGGTATTTGTGAACATAAAAAGTTACATTCTCACTCGTGGGCATGCGAGATGACACGGAGAGCTCTCTAAAGACTTCCGTACACAAGTGATGTCCGACAAAGATGCCAACTTTTTCCATCTCATCCCACCGGCGAAGTGTAAGGTCATGCTCCCGAACATGCAGTCATCAATCACACCACTTACAATCCAAGAAGATGCACTTGAGTCTGTCGACCTTTTTATCGTCTTGAAAGTCGTGTAGGTTCTGAAAGTAGTGTGACATGCGAAAGTCTAAGGCTTAGATTGAGCGTGCTAGTTTGCGATGCCTTTGGCAGCAAGGTGGCATAACCGTAAATTCCAAGGAACGTGTGCATCAGGTTACAGCGCGCACTGTTTTGTATGGCTGTGAGAAGTGGCCTCTGTGATCAGCGGAAGTGACACATCTTTATGTTTTCGAAAATGTTTCCTAGAAGCATAGCTCTTGTAAGCGCGCATCCTAAATCGCCAAGAATGAACCCAGTTCACACATTTCACCCTCCATTTGTCCGGTGATCCAGAAGCGACCACTGGTGGAATATATTGCGTGGGAGTTGCACTCAACCTCAGAGCTTAATGCGCTTTTCTGGATTGAATTCCAATGAACAGTCGTTTTTGCGCTGTCCGGTTATCCAACTCAATCAAGCTGAATGCCACTCAAAAAAATGGTGCCTGCCTGTAATGTCGGCGTCTGCCGGCACTGAGAAGGGTACTTTCTACTGAGAGTTATCCGGGCTCATTTGTCAAACAGGAAGCAGTGACATTGTCATCCTTGTGGGCGATGTGAATGCCAAATTATGTCGTTTGGGCTCCTTGGAATCACATCTGGACGGTCGAATCGGAGTCGATTCTCGTCGCACAGACAACGTCGACCGACTCCTCCAGTTGTGTGCTGATCAGTACGGACTTTCAGAATAAACTGGTGGCCACAGGGTGCATCTCAACCGTGGACCCAATTGGATCACGTGGCCATCAGCCACCAGTGAGGAACCACAGTTCAAGACTGCCGTTTCTCCTTGGGCGCATAACATGATTCCGATCACGCCTTGGTATGAGCGTGCCGTCCTTCAGGACCTCAAGTCAGCAAGAAACACGCCAATTCACCATAATCGAAGATCTACCGTAGCTCAGCAGTATCTATCTGAGCTAGCTCAGCTACTGTCTGCAGTGAACGGACACTATACTGGTAAGGATTACGTGGACGAGCCACGACAGAATATGAAATAAGCTATGTTAGTGGTGTTCAGTGCTTTCTGTCCGACTTCCTCGATACGATCAAATAACCGCTGGATATTGTCCCGATCGCTAGCCACGGTTGATGCCGGGGAATCCATATCAATAGGCAAAAGTTACGGCGGTGGAGGCAAATCCCTCAAACTTCAAACAATGGAGAGAATACAAATAGGGGAAGTGGTCGACAGGCGGCGGACAAAAGTGCTTAGCTTGTTCGTGATTCCTATGTGTGTACTATGGAGCCGCATTATCGATACCGATAAAGACGAGCTTCATTGTACATTTTTGCTTACTTCCCAACCTACGCTTACGTTCAGTTCAAGGTAGCTCAGTAGTTAAAGCGCGAACTTATTGACCGTAAATTTCAACATGGGGCTCACGCGTGCTGCAGACAATCTTGATGTCGTTTGTTGGACAGGGATGTGGTGACCCATTGTGGGTGCAAGTACACATGGGATACTTCTGCGATAGTTCAGGTGGTAGGCTTAAAGCAAAAAGCTTGATTTTTGT
This sequence comes from Clonorchis sinensis, assembly GCA_003604175.2. Classification (NCBI taxonomy): domain Eukaryota; kingdom Metazoa; phylum Platyhelminthes; class Trematoda; order Opisthorchiida; family Opisthorchiidae; genus Clonorchis; species Clonorchis sinensis. The sequence continues at coordinate 214,504,216 of CM030369.1, forward strand.
CCCTGTTATCCGTCTTTTTTGGTGGTTATGTGTATACTTGCGTGCCTATTCAGAATCACTCGTTTATTGTTATCCACGTCACTGTTGTTTTTGCGCAACCATATATAGCGCGTCATGCACTTGTATTCAATTTTACAGGGAGAACCAAGCATACTACTCAGAGCACGTGTACGTGCTAGAGATGGACTTGACCACTACACAAACCACAAGTAGTGAACAGAGTGAACATTCTGCTGAACCGACATCCGAATGTTCGACGTTACAGGCTTCTACTTCATCCTCGCATTCGGATTCGGTTAACGCTGATCTCCCAGCTGCAGACGACGATACTGTTGCCCAACATGCTCATGCCGTTTTGTCGCCTCCTTCTGTTGAACCTGCCACTGCATCTACCTCTCTCTGTACTGACGTGAATGCATCACAATACTCCTCGCTGCCGATACCAGTTTCCCAGCCGAAGCCACCAGCGACCAGTGCTTCAGAACAGATAAAGACACCCACAAGACCGTCAGTCTTCAGTTCCCCCAATGATTTCATCTACCATATCAAATGGATTAGCTTTCAGGGAACTTCTCGACCCATTATAACCCAGAACGAGAACGGACCATGTCCAATCATAGCCATCGGAAATGTACTGCTTCTCCGCGGGACGATGAGTCTTCCTACTGGCACAGAGGTGCTCACCGGTCAGCGCTTGGTGAATTTACTCAGTGATATTTTACTCTCACATCCTGTCACGGTTAGCTTCTGTTTTTTACTTCAGCTGTATGATTTACTTTAGGACTTGGATGATGGCCAATTGTTGAACTATGAAACTACGGTGGCCGATGCTTTCAACCTGTTTCCAAGTCTTCAAACGGGTCTTGATATCAACGTTCGGTTTACAGGGTAATTCTTATTCAGTTATCTCTCCCACTTACCTCTTTCCATACATTAGGCATTATACTTCTCCGCATATAATGTTTCGGATCGCACACGGCTAGCTCACTGTGTTCACTTTTAGAAGAAGACGGGCTAGGGGTTTTGTTTCCGAGTAAATACGTACCTATATTTAAATCTCCTCCTTTTCTAAGTCACTGTGCGTGGGTCATAGATGGATGCTGAGTCCAGATAAAATTTTGTGGATTTGTTCACTGAGGATGCTGAACTATTAGCACACTTGTCGCCGAGTGGTTGTGCTCACAAAAGCAACACTTTAAATTACTAACTGCTTAGCAAAATCTGAGCTGTGCTCGAGATAACTCAGTGGTTAAGGCGCAAACTTACTGTGATTTGAACCCAATCCCGACTGCTTCTGTCTAGGCTTGGGCAGTGTAACAATATCTCAGCCTTCGTGCTTCCTTCAGTTGGCATGGTAGCTAGATGCCGAAAGCGTGTTACAGCTGTAACATTTTAGCTAAGTGTGACTGTTTTTCCATGCATTCAATAAAAGACATCCTAAATGTTCCATACTAGGGTCATTTGTGCTGTCATTTGGGACCACGGGCTATATCTTTGACGCCATGTAACTGGAATCGAAAATGCTGCGTGACTGTTCATCCTTATTCTTGGTGGTCTTGAGGGTTCACTGCGGTCGATGCTGATGGTAAAACGATTCCGCACTGGACCAGGAAATATGTAGGACTTGGGAACGTATCAAGAAATTTGATAGGTATTGAACTAGGAAGTTCAGCTGCATGCAACTTGAGTGAAAAGACACCTGAAGACGGAGTTGAACCGCCGACATCCCGCTTCCCGGTCCGTTATAGAAGTCACACAAGCCGTTGGATAGTAGCAGTGACAGATCTCATCTGTTATTCCATTGGGCAGAGATGCTGCGCATCAGCTGTGAAGTCCAGGTGTATATGCGTGACGGAGAGCGAGAGGTCAGTCAATAGAACATCCGTCTGGCAAGCGACTGTCCGAGTCCGCCTCCAGGAGAGTCGTTTCGTTCATGCTACGTGTACTGCTCATTTCGAAGCTTCGAATTTACCACACTCGGTGCATTTTTGAACAGCGAACTTCCGGCTCTTTCAAAATATTAAAACTGTTTTCGGGATCACCTGACAATCTTGTTTTCGATCCATATTTGTCGGCTTATTGACTCGCTTTCACCTGGCTACTTACCGGCCCTTGCAATTAAAAATACGGAATAAAGGAAAATGAGGGGAATCCAGTGATATCAAGTTATTTGTCATGTATATCAGCAGCCAGCTGGTGACAAGGTTTTTGTCTAACTATCAGGTTCGAAACATGGACGATAAGTGTGACGGGTGAAGCAACGATCAATCAATTCTTGTTTTCATTTTCAAGGCCCCAATGCTTTTTCGGGTGCTCTGGCACATACAGACAATAGCTGCAACTAGTCCTCGGGGTAACAGCCTCATGAACAGACAGATGATAGGTATGGTAAGAGCAGTATTACACGGTTTCGTGACTGTCGTCTTCGCGATGTAACCGAACGAGAAATTAGGACATACCGTACGCATTGTGTTGTGTTAGATTGGCCTGGGGGTCGCGGGTTCGAAACTCTGAATTTCGTGCGATGCGCACTGTTGATGATTCCCAACAGGACAGCTGTACAGTGCTTTTCGGCACTGACAGGATGAAATCTGTGTTGAGTATTATCAAATCTTGACTCACCATGAATATGCATTAATGCAAGTAGTTTTTTCGGTCTCTGGGTCACAGTGTGCTTCAGAAGTATGGTGTGTGCTTTGCGACATGTTCAGTGACTTCATGTATGCGCAACTAACTTAAATTGATGGTGATGTCAATTTCCCTTGTGTGTTGGACCTTGATTTTACGCATACAGTTCCCAACTTTAAAACCACATTAGGTTTGAAGCAGAATCGGCCGCAACCTGTCCTGCAATACACCCTGCCTGCTTCTCGTGGTCAACTGTACAGATTAGCCTGTATTCGACGCCTAGTGGTCCTATCTATCTACCGACCAGGGGTATTGGGTAACTAGGCGTTGTTCGATTCCCCACATTTTTATGAATTCATTGCATGTTGACCCAGTTCTTTTCCCATAACTTCATCGAAACACCGGCCTGGGATAATTTCGATAGAGGCTGCCACAAGCAGGTCTTCCCTTACATGTTTTCCATGCATAGAACTTCATTTAGTTTTTTATAAGAGGTTAGATTATTATTATGATTAGATTATTAGGATTGGTAAATTTTGTCCCTGTTATAGTGCTCATTAAACCGAATGTTTGGTCCCACTAGATACCCCAAATATTTTCGCCCTCCCGCCATCTCCCCAGAAGTACATCCAGACAGCCAACGAACCAACAGCATTTACTGTAATTCTGACCACGGTAGCCATCTATGGTTCGCATTTGGTGCTCTTTATGTTTTGTTGAGTGATGGCCCTAAAATACAAAAAAATCGTTCAGCTGTGACACCCTTCCGGTGCCTAGCTGCCATGCGGCCCGAAGGAGGCACGAGGGCTGAGATACTGCCAGGCTGCCCAGGCCTAGACAGGGCAAGTCGAGGAGCAGAGGTCGGGTTCGAACCACGGACCTTTCGGTCAGTAAATTCGCGCTCTAACCACTTGAGCCACCTCGCCCCGATGGCCCTAAAATGCCACGTATCAAAGTATGGGCCACCTAATCAGCGTGCTTCTCGGTTAAATTCCTAGGGCGGAACCCATCCTTTGTTCATCACGCCAAAAACCCCATTAAAGTGGTGTAACTTGTGGCCTCCAGTAAGCTGTTGTGCTCTTCTGTTTTTCTGCCATAGGTAGTCATCATCACGGAGAACCATGAGAAACAGTTGACAACGATGCCGTCATTGAGCACCTAGAAGGTTCTAGCTATACGTTGCTGTTTTCCTTAGCTAAAAGGGAAGTAGTCGCCTTGCCTTGTATTAGCGACCCCCCCCCTCCAGAATCCTCTTCTCCGTCAATATCGCTCCATGTTAGGCCGATCTGATAATCAAACTGACCAGAATGGAACTTCTTGTCTCCCTACCAGAGTGTCCGCGTTCGAATTCACTCCGGCTCTGAGTGTGTTTGATTTGTTTCGAATCACACTGTACCACGGCTGGTTGGTGGATCCGGCAAATGCAGAACTTATTTCGGTTGTTTCGGATCGAAGCTACAATCAGCTGGTTGAGCGAGTGATAGAACTCAAAGCATCAGCTGATCCAGATAAAGCAGCTCAAGGTGAGCCACTTTAATTTATTTCTACTTGTCACATGTAAGTTATGAAATCGTACTGGTGTGGAGGCGATTGGTCAGGTTAGAGTGGTTACGCAGAGTTAAGGGCCAAGTAAGCTGAACTCGTGAATGAGGGTGCAAACACATCTTTTCAGTTCCTACACACGAAGCATGTGCATAGGAACTGAACAGATGAACTGTATCAGTTGGATAAATGTTTTTTTTGTCATACGGCCTCTTTACACCACCAATAGTCTTCGAGCATTTTGGAGGCACTAAATCGTTTCCAATGTACTCTTTTCGAAGAAAAACAGCTTTCCTGCTGGAGGCATCCCCAGGTTGACCAAATTGCAACGTACAGACCCGCAAGCCCCGGTGTATCTCGTCCGTTTTTGACGCCTGAAAGTAAATCTATGGTTTTGCGACATTTAAGAAACACTGAACTCACAACTGCTACTCCCATAGAAAGTTTATCAAATTCGCTTCTGATGATCACTTATGTCTCTTTCTGTGTCTCTCGAGGAGTAGTCAGGCCACAGCATAGCGTTCGTAAACGTACGGCTGACAAAAATTTCGGTCTAGGCGATAACGCTCACAGTTCATCGAAAGAACACCGGCTGGACAATGCATAAAATTTTCTACCTTTGCCCATGGAGCTTATAAATGAGGAATAACGAACTAGAATATTCGTGTGCGATTGACAGTTTTATCGGAGCAGATTCCGGAAGCCCAACAGGGCTGGCTGGAAGTTGACTGATTTAATACAGTCTGGTGAGGTAACTGAACCCTATCCGCCAGGGTCATCAACCTTTGATTGGTCAAGTGCCAGATTCCTCATCTAGGTGACAGCACTAATCAGGCCGATTGAGTTTTGCGGACTAGGGCTTTCATCACCCGTCTTTCGGTCATTTCCATTAGGACTGGGTAGAAGGGTTTCTGCCTTGTATAGACATTTCTGCTGTATGCGAAGTACATATCGTGACCAGCGTAACCTGTAAATCATGAACAGGGTTATTCCCAAAACCATTTGGTGTCTTCCAGCACTGCTGATCTGATGTTCTCATCGAGGATACCGGTATTCAGGTACCGAAATTTCTCGTACATCTACACATGGAGCCCACATCTCTTGTTGATGTCTCAGCGACTGGGACCTAAGCGACCAATGCTGCAGTTTCACAGACTCATAAATTCGCCATTCGGTGAAGAATTGCTGAGTTTTGTTTCTATATTCGTATCGTCGGAAATCGTCATTTCCACCGGATTTAGGTGATCTGGTTTAATCACCGTTGTCTGGGTTCTGTTTGAGCACAACTGAAGTTGAGTGAAAGATTTTGTTGACGGTTTGATTCACGGTAAAGTTCACCTGAATAGGTTTGTGATTATTGCGGAGTAAGCCGAATAACGGGTCGTCCTGATATTCCATGATATCCCTTCGCTTTATTGGAAATGCACCCATACCTGTGAAGCTTTTGAAAAGGAACACTTGTTCCAAAATCAGTAAGTGACGCGGTGACATACAATACCCTGGGAAGGAGTCGAGAATGAGGAGATTCGAGCAGAATTTCTACATTACAGCAGCAAGTAATGTCATGCAACACGTGAAAATGTCCCCACCTGTTTTGGTCTGACAGGTCACGTTAGAGATTGAAAGATTTGACGCAAATGAGCAACAACCGAAGATTGAATAAAAAAACTCTGGATACGTTTTCATTGTAGAGGTTGTTGGCAAACAGTTTCTCCGGATTTATTCATGGTTCAGCAAGCCCCGATTCATGTGCAGAACTTGACTGAGATGTGTACTTTTACCCAGTTGAGTTTTTGGCGTTACTCATAGTGGACATTTTCATCTTCACTAGACTCGGTTGCTCAGTAGGTGAGCACTGTACGTGTTCTGTGTGTAGGACATATGAATAGGTCCTGTACTTACCGTACAGAAACAAATCGTAGTAGAACGTGATTTGAAGGCTTGTTTGCGTGTAGATTTCGTCATCTGGCTTGCACATATGTTGTTTAGCTTTTATTTTGAACAGCACAGTGTGAGTGAAGATAACCTCGTCGATATCGCTCAAGACACAAAGGACCGTTTAAATCGATCAAAGTCGGTTTTAGTACATCAGGCCGACAGTTTGTTCACTGATCTTGACAAGTTCTTTGGACAGTTTTACCGTCATCTGTATCACCATCAGGTGACATACTCGGTGCTGCTCTCTCTTTGTATTGTGGTGTCCTTTGTAGGCATCTCTTGTTTAAACTTGCGTTTTTCTCCTGTTAACACATTGTCAACTGATTTTGGACTAGTGCAAAGAATGCGCAAAATCAAATCCATTCTGTTGTTCGACATATTAACCGAAATAACCAAATGGCTTTATTGTCAATGAGGAGCGCCATCGGGTTTTAACTTCAATTCTCGGCAGAATCCACTCACCGCATTCAGGCGGTTCTTATCCAGAATATTGGCGAAAACACCGTTCCTTCTTGTCTCATTTACTAGGCCTTGTGTTCGGCGACGCACCTGTAACCCTTTTTCCATCTGCATGTGATCTAAAAAAACTGGCTGGATCGTTAAGCAGAATATCTAGACTAGCTTTTGGACACGACTTAGTCTTTTCCTTCCGATTGCCGTACATCGTTTTCGCTCTTGAGACCTACCAGAATTTATAGTCTCCAGTATTCCTACTCGGCTTAATCCTCCTTTTTAATTGGTGTGTCGGGGATTGACAAACACGCACTGGGACCTGAAATGGTTGGGCAGTTACCATTTAACGGCACAATATAGGTCCGGGATTGAAGTGAAAGCTATCCAAATCACCCTGTCGCAACCGGGTGGCTTCATGTCGACTGCTGTAGCATAGAGCTTTAGCAAATGTTCATAACCAAAACCCCATACATTTGATGCTCTTATTGAAATCGCTTCAGTGTTACCTACCTCACTCCAAGAAAACTAACGTCGGTTATCAAATAATCTATGGTTTCCGAGCTTTATATAGATACATTTTCGTCTGTGCAAAACCGTAGGTTCATTATAGGCGAGCGATCGCAATGTCTCTCCCAGATCGGCCTACAAGTGACGCGTGTGTTGTCCGTTTCTATTCAGAATATCAGACCAAGTATTCGTACCGTGTGTGGCGAAATTCCCCACTTCCTCTTTTGGCATTTGTTGTACTGTCTCATTTGAAACAGATTTAACACTTCTACTACCATGATTAGGTCTCACATCGATCCCACTTTGTTTGTCCAACTCAAATAGGTTTGTTAGCAGAAGACTTTCTCGCTCAAACGGCTTCACAACTCACGTATCATGGGCTTTGTGAGTTGTATTCGGCAGTTTCCGATGGACAGTTGGCTGTTTTCTTCCGCAACAACCACTACAATACCATCTACAAGACTGGGGTAAGTGGATCGATTGAGATTGCGGTTGATGGGGAACTCTGGCACCGAAGTCTTGTTATCTGATCTCATTCTCTCATCTCGATACTGTCAGGTTTCGTCATCTCCCTTGGGTCCTTTGGTTATGTTGCACCTTTTGGTGGGTTGTCTTCCGTTCATCCATAACTAATATCATTTTAATTGCGTACTCAATACTCGGTAATCAGTTTGATGATTGGACTGGTTCCACTCACCCTCGACCCACACAGAACAACGTGGTCCTTCGTGTTCACTTAGCGAACCGTTTAGATATCACGAGGTCGAAAATTAATGCAGAATCTCTGGTACGTAAACCAACCGCTGAACCCCTTTGGCCTACCGGATATTTCGCGTTTTCTTCACTGGCGATTCGGTCTTCATGCCCAAAAATCGCTAGAACAGTCAATCGGCTTCAGTAAGCGACGCTTATTATTGTCTTGGAGATTTTTCACCGCGCTTTCTGATGGACGCCGGTCTCTTCTGTCCGTATTGATGGCCGAGTGAGCGGACTGACGACGACAGTTACGTTGCAAGAACTACACTCGCACTGTTGCAGAAGGATTCTTGTGACAGCCTGAATCAGGTTGATTTACACAGCACTGTAGGACTCTTCCCGATTGGGACTCATCAGGACTAGAAGGAAAGCGTGGAACAGTTGCTAGTAGCTAATCTGTTTGTGGCATACTCGAGTTTTGATACATCTTCGGCGGTTGTGTACAATAACGGTTACCTCATCAAGTCGTCGACGTTGCCTGCAATGCACACTCTGTCAACCCTAAAGGATGGGCTAGACCATTTAATCGAGTGATTCTTAACCCCGTCCTTATTCATTAGGTTTTTAGTGAGTATAACTGCAGCGACTGGAATCGACATTTTCGTTGTACACGGCGTATGTTTGAATAGCAGAACTCAAGTGAACAGCAATCTATGGACCAAAACGCAAGCATGAAGAAGCTACACTCAACAGCGCACTGAAGATGCTTCCTGGAATGGTGGCGAAACGTTTGCAAGTCAGTAGCCAAGCTCGGCGAACAGATCAACAGTCACCTGATCAGTTACGGAGTAATGCATTCGAGCTACCGATGTTCCAACACTACTAATCCATGGTCATTTGTAGGCGCTGTTCGATCACACGAAATGGCGATAACATGAACCTACGATATCCGTTTCGTTATCGTAATGATAGTCGACTCTACCCCAGCCACTGGAGTTTGACGGGCTACGAATAAGGCTTATGGAAATTCTGGGACTCATGTGCTGGAGCGGAATAGGAAAAAAATAAAATTGTTCAGGTGTATCATCCTTTCGGTGCCTAACTGTTATGCCACCCGAAGGAATCACGAGGACCGAGATACTTCCAGGTTGCCCAAGCCTAGAGAGGAGAGGTTGGGATACAAATGTCGGGTTGGAACCATGGACCTTTCGTTCAATAAATTCGCGCTTTGACAACTGAGCCTTCTCGCTCCGTCCCTTTGTACATCTCGAGCCAGGACCAAGTGAGTCGTGAGGGTAGGCGGTTTTAATCCTGGAAACGATTAACATCAAATCTACCTAGACTTAATTTCTTTCATACCATTCCACCAGCTCTCATGTGTTGACAGATTTGAGCACGGAAAACCATATTCTTTTTAGCAAAATTTGGCTGGACGTTCTACAACACGAACAGCTTTTCGTGTCGGATAGAGACTTCCGTTGAAGCAGCTACTGAATTACTAGCAACCGTTTCCTGTTCCCTTTGTAAACACCAACATTTGCTCACGAAAGACTGAAGTGCATCAGGCCATTTGTCTCTGTTGGCCCTGCCCATCCTCAATGCAATAGAACCATCCCCACTCTTGTCTCATGATGGTGACTATTTTGACATATGACACGAATAGAAGAGTATACTTTCGGCATTCAACACTTATACATTGATATTTACATTCGCCCTTGGTTGAATGGTCTATTCCTGTCCTGGTACGTTCATCATCATCATCATTATCATCATCATCATCATCATCATTGTCAGCTGTAAGAAACTGTGTACTTGTCGTACAGTGGTTGTAGCTGCCACAGTTTCGTTCACCGGTGATTTGGGGAGGTGAGGTAGGTAGCTGCGCATTGGAGGCGTGAGCTGCGTAAATACACTGCTGTCAATGGACTGTTAAGTGGGAGGTTAGGAAGGGAGCTATGCATTGAAGTCAATAGCTTGGATGCACGAGCGCCATTGAGGGCGCGATTGGGCCATGTCTGACAATGTCTCTAACCATTGATGTGGCCCGTCTCGGGGTCCCCATCCAGGAAGGCGGCAGTGACCAGCGCAGCTGAGTTTGCTGGTAATGGCTTTTATACTTCGCTGCCAAGTCATTGTTTGACCGCCTCTGACTCGTCTCCACCCTTCACGTGGTTGTGCGAAAAGAACCTTTCGAGGAAGTCGGTCGACTGGCATACGGAGCACGTGGCCAAGCCAGCACAACCTATGCAGTGTGATCAGTTCATCTATCGAGGGTGAGTTATTTCTCCCGAATACCATTCGACATACTTCAGCATTGCTGATCCGGTGTTCCCACCGAATTCGGGCAATGCTCCGAAGACTTCGGTGGTGAAACACTGAAAGTCGTTTGACGTCCTTGGCGCGCAGCGGCCAGGTTTCTGATCCGTATAGTAATACGGAGCGCACCGCAGCATTGTAAACTCGACCCTTGACAGATAAGCTGAATACACGCCTACGCCACAGGTGACGCAGGTTCACAAAAGCTGCTCGGGCCTTCCCAATTCGGATGGAAATATCATCTTTCGCGAGATCACTGGGGCTGATACAGCTGCCCACGTAAATAAATTTGTCTACTACCTCTATCGGTTCACCCGCAAGCGTATCTGGATTATCCCGTCTGAACAAACGAAAGTGTCCACGTTTGTGCAATGTAACTGATTCTCCCGACGTCACCATAAAAGTCAATAGATACTTTTCCTCATATAGTTAAGGTCAGTGTCCCCGCTCACGTTAGATCACTCAACTATAATCAGTTCACTTTGTGTCCGTGATTCATTACAAAATGGCTTCTGCTATTATCACACTATCCAGATCAGATTGCTTCTTACTAGTAGTTTGAAATGATCTAAAATTGTGATGTGGCCACTCCGTCAGTTTTCCCTCGAACGCATGACAGTCATTGACTCTTACTATCTAAACTATAAAGCGTCTTTCTTTTCTTATTTTTCCGGCCAGGGCCGTATTCTAGTTCTTGTAACCGACCACGTTCTCTCTAACGAACCCAATATCGTATGGGAGGTTTTGAACGATGTGGACGGAAACACCCAGTTTGTGGATGAAGCATTTCAACTGCACTCGCCCGTATCAAGTGTATCAGAGAACAATTCGGTCTCGAACAATCCGATTCATGAGACAGAAACTGCTGTGGAGCTGGTGAGTGCGCCTGGCATCAAGTCGCCTGAGGCAGTCACAAGAGGGAAAATCCGTATAAGCAGCTCGTCGTACGATGTAGCTGAATCCGGGAAAAGACGCACAACTTCAGTCGAGGAGTTGGCTCAAGCTTGTACAGAGTGAGTTTTTGTTGCCTGTACAAGCATATCCCCCTTTAGCGATGACATGACAGTTTGCTTTATTTTTCACCTAAGGGAGATCATCTTGTGAACACCCAACCTTTCTGGTGGTCATGATCGACGACGCCAAAAGCAATCACACGGCAACCTAGCCGAGAGCAATTGACATCTCTTATAGTATTCATCCAAGGAATTACAATAGACTGAAGTGAATTGAATAACATTCTGTCGGCGGAACATACTACTCATAGAGCTGCTGAAAACCCTTTGACAGCCCATCACCAGTTTCACCCTTCTTGGGGCTCATCAAGTAGTGTTCCGTCAAGAAACCATACCGTAATATCTCTAATATCGTCCCAACTGAAGTACGAGTCGGCCTTTATGTAGCTTATCCAGCTGAATTATGTCATGAACGAGAGATTCAGCTTGGATTCAATTGAGTCTCCGGTTAACGTCAACTTAACAGCATAGTGTTTTTCTCCACCGGCACCTGTATTTTCTTTGCAAACGCGGTGAAAAGGCCTTAAACTCCATTTTGGGGTACCCAAGTACCCGGCATATCTGAGTAAAATAAACTCGATGGTCGCAACACACTCACTAACTGCCACACCGCGCACGGTCTTCACTAGGTCCGATGAGATCGACGAGTCTTAACTCCAGGACCTCAGTCGTAGGACGATTGTCAACAAAAATGCTTTCAAGGAACCGAACTAAACATTTTCGCTGTCGATTGTCCATTCATCACCCAAACCGTCCTATCAGGCACATGAAACTGGAATCCACCAACGCGAACAAAATGGATAGTGATCTCAGCCTGGCTGTTCAACTTCAGCTGGAGGAATTGAAATCTTCCAATAGCATAGGCGGTATCAGTGAGAAAAAGGTCGCTCAGGTCGTTGATCGCACTACCGAACCCGCCAATGGTATACGAGAATCGAACAGCATCCTTTCGTCAGACAATCTGCCCAAGATATGTTCTGGGTAAGAACAATAATCTTCTGGTTATGTTTCCCTTTTATCACTTCACCCAGCTTCGGTAGATTTGGTTGTTTGTGTTAACTTTGTGTCTGATTGTGATGCGAAACAGCGATCGGACCTAGTGACCACACGGTGGACCCATTTTCCCCGAATACTGCCTTGTAAGTGACACCATCATTCAGGGTCTTTATCATCTGTTATTCTCTTCATTGTGGTATGCATGATGTGTCGTACCTATTGTCCTCATTTCGATCATGGTTCTAGTGAGACAGAATTTTTCTTCAGGGGTAGCTGAGTAGGATAACCTGCATAGTGAAGAGTTTGGAAGCGGGCATTAGGTGGTCAGAAGTTCACATCTGGTTGGTGTCGTCCTTTGTCTTGCCCGCCTGACTATCAGATTCCCAGCTCAACGTCCGTACTGTCTGAGTCAGGCGTGGGCACTTGCTCTGTCCCTTGGAGCTCTCTGTTGCATTGTTTTGTGATACTCTCAGCTTCCGGTATTGGTCGCCATCGGGTTGTCTGTTTCTTGCGCCTTGTCGTTCTACCGTAGATGGTTACTCTTCGTATTCATTAGAATTTGTTGGGACCCGGAGTTCAACTTCCAAATACGAACATGAAAATAGCCAGGTAAATAGGACGAGAGTTATTAGGAATTCGTACACAATGGCGATCTACTTAGTACCAGGTTCCTATTGTGATAAAACCTTATGCTTGCGGACTCTGCTGTTAGTTGAACAATCCTTATCTGCAGGAGATCATGCCATTTTTTGGCCGCTTACTTCGTTCTCTCGCCGAAGTTATTTATATGGGCTACCAGAGAGCGAACATTGTCAACTGACTCGGCTCTTAAAAGTGCCGTTTTCCTCTCGGTGTTAATACACCGGAAGAAAGTGTGTGGTTCTCTCTTGCTTCTTGTTCTCGGAGGAGGTTCTACATGAGATCTCGGCTTCGTTTTAAAAGGTTTAGCTCCTGAGTTTAACTCCAACTATGTCAAAATGTTCTTCTCCAACCACGTGATAGTGTTGTTATTTAGTCACTGAGAAGAAATACGTCTGCATAAACGAATGGTTTTGACTTTTAGCTTTTACGAAATATTGTTAATTGTGCATGTGCTTATAGCCTGGGTTTTCCCATTCGGACTTTTTCAACCAATTGCTCAAAAGCATGGATCACCTGACCTTCATGCTATCGTCACCCACACCGTTTACAAGTTTCCGACTCACTCACTCACTGTCCCATTTAACCAACCGTCTTTTTAGGAAAGTTCTTGCACTCGCAAAAGAAGAACTCGGAAGCGGTTCCGATTTGGATGTGGCGTTGAGACTTCAGTGGGAGGAAGTCACTCGCAATGAACGGAATCGATCCGAACACCCATCTGCACCCGCACGCAGCACAGCAGATCCCGTTGATCAGCGACGACGGCATAGTGCTACAGCTCGCCATACGGGAGCGCCTCCTCGTCCTCACACAAATTCCAGACCTCCTACACTTAGAGTTTCCCAGCGATCCACTTCTACAGACAGTCGGGTAGGTAGATTATTTCCTTCTTTTTTGGTTTTTCCTAACCTTCGACAAACAGTTTCCACTTGCTTGAACCTTGTTTTTGAACTAATCATTTTATTCGCCATTTTGTATATGACTGGCTGTTTGACAACAATAGAATATCGTACTCTGCTTGACAATTTTTCAGGATAACTGTACCATTCTTTGACGAAACCCGTGTACAGGAAGGCAGTTCAAGACAACCACTGATTGCTTCGTGCCGCTCATCACCCAGACGTAACTGACCACGTGGTATTGTACACCTTTCGTCGTTTTACTACCTGGCACCTCGTGAACTGTGATAATCCTTCCAGCTGTTGATTACACCCAGCTGCATTGTTGTTAGTCCCGGATCGTTCGGGCTCGTCTCACCCATCCACTGATCCGATACTACCTGCGAAGGTCTCTCTCTTGCTCACCGCAATGCCTGTGCTTCTGTCCAGCTCCTATTTTTTGTCAGATTGCTCACCTGTGTATTTTGAGGTTGTATTATTTTTTTCTTATCCCTGATCTCTCACTGTGTTCTGATCGATTGATTTCACGTTGTTTTATCTTATCTCTGCCCCGTTCATTACCAGTGGGATTTTGGTCGTTCCTTGGACGTTCATTCATTAGAATTCTATTTTCATACATTGTATTTCAGCTCCCGGAGTATGCCAGGCTGCTGGTTTGACATGACCCGTTCCATTTGTCCCCGTTTATGAGCATTTTCTTCCAGTCTGTACCATCGTTCTTTCGTTCTGCTCTCACCATTGAGGACTACATGCATCTAAGTCTTTTTCCATTTCTGGCCTTCCACACTTTACTCCAGAATTATCCGTCCTTCGCGACTGTGCCACGTCCATCTTTGGAAAATATAACCAACCTGTTACGCTATGGTGTGCGTTTTTGCTCTGTTACGATTGCCGCTCTCACCTTCATTTTTGAATCATTAGGACTACACTTGAGTACAGTGATCTTGGTCACTGCATACCATTGTCCCCGTCATCAGTTTCTCAAGTGTGGAATATGTTGGCTAGTTGTGATGCCGTCGTCCTGTATGAGCACTACTGATGGTGAGAAGAAGAACCTCGGTCCTAAAAAAGGAGAACTGTTGGAAGATAGCGACCAACCGAGGTCTAAGAACAGAGCACAGGATATGATACAGGCTCGTTATTGCTTTTGTTATGTTGCCCTGTCGAAGCTGACCGGCACCGAGAGTCCTTAACCCGGTAGGTGAAGGTTCGCCAAGTTTACTTGGCAGTGTGGTTAGGACTTTTATAGTCCAAGACGATATCCTCGGTTGACCGCCTCTTATTTGGTCCCAATCCGGTTGGCACTGCGAGCAACACTGCGCTCGAGTCGCTCGCTCCATTCGAATAACGTGACCCAGCTGGACAAACGAGTATACGTATTTGAGTAGTAGGGCGAGATTGCTCAGTGGTTAGAGCGCGAATTTACTGACCGGAAGGTCCGTGGTTCGAACCCGACCTCTGCCTCTCGACTTACTCTGTTTATGCTTGGGCAACCGGGCAATATCCCAGCCCTCGTGCTTCCTTCTGGTGGTATGGCAGCTAGGCACTGAAAGGGTGCTACAACTGAACAATTATCTTTTTATTTATTATATTATTTGACCAGTAACCAGGTCTGCATCAATAGACCGTTCCACTGGTCATCTGTTCAGTTGGCTTAATAAGACCCGACTGGTGAAGACCGCATTAATCAAACTTTAGGAGGCCTCAATTGCCTCCCGATCTCAGATTCAGAGAGATCTGTCTCGTTGATATGTAGTAATATAGCATTGCAAACAGTTGTCGGTCCTTCAGCAGTCCAGCACTACAGAAACACTACGGGAAGGCAAAAACGTGTATTCACTTGGCTTTTCCATATTTGTTTAGTTTTCAAAACAATTGCAACAAATACTTTCGTAAATGCAATTGGGAACATCCTCAACCATGTAGACTTTGATGGTTATCGGAAGAAAAGCAACGGAAGACTGGGTTACTTACGCATGTCGCGTATTGGACTTTTGGACGATCAAATTTTCGGTAGTCGCACCCTCACGGTGCCCAGTTACAATGCAGATGGACGGAAACACTATGGCTTATATCCTTCTGGGTTGTCAAGTGTTGGCGACTTCTAGTGACCGACTTTTCGGTCAGGGGATACCGTTATGATGATGGAGCTGACTTGAACCTTGAACGGTAGTCTTGTTAAAGATGACGATGCAGAACTTCGGCTGGTAGCCGAGTGTTTTCCATACGTTCATTCGGTTCTGTTTACCCTGAACCACGTAAATATGTGGCGTGAGCTCAGCTCAAAAGCTGTTCAGCTGTAAAACTCGTTGGGTGCCTAGCTGCCATGCCACCCGAGGGAAGCACGAGGGCTGGGATACTGCCAGGTTGCCCAAGCCTAGACAGGGGAAGTCGAGAGGCAGAGGTCGGGTTCGAACCACGGACCTTTCGGTCAGTAAATTCGCGCTCTAACCACTTGAGCCATCATACAAACAAAGACGGAGTGCTTGTCAGTCAACACGAGATCACGTGTCATGATCCTCACGTTTGAAGGCTGAACAACACTGATCAGGAACCAGAGTTCAAATTCCTGTCCGGAATGCTGCGTGTATTGAGTTTTCCACGATGTCCGTTGCTGTTGTTGCCCGGTTGTTACCCAGCGCTTTTGTGCCCTTCAGCTTAGACTGGCTTTGCGTTGGGAAAAACGTTCATAATTAGTACTTCAGAATCACAAATTTCAGATGTTCTACTCTGCAAAAAAGAATCGTTCCACTTACAGAGATTTGTTTGAGAAATCCTCACAACAGGAGCTAGCCAGCACGAGAACCTGTGACACAAATTAAAAGGCTGAATGATGCGTGGCGCCACATTCTAGCTAAATGCGAGCTGAGCACTGCTGCTCGGCCACACGTCGCTGAATGGTTGTGTTCCTAGAGTTCATAAGTTTGCTATCGGAAAACGGGTGTGACAAAACAATGGTACTGAAGTTTTCCGGTGAATAGAATACTACAACCTACCAGAGAGGAAGCCTCTGTTGCCTAACTCACATTTTCATGGACCGGACTGATAATTTCTTCGCACTTGGCAGTACCCAGATCAATTTCTAGTGTGGCTATCTTTCTAAACACAGGTATGCCTAAGTCTCAGTTAAGATATTTACTATTGCAGAGGACGGAAGACCGCATACACACGTGAGACTTGACAAACCACAACAGTGTACTAGAACTCCAGCTATGGCGGGCGTTGCACCTACCACGTGAAAAGTAATCTCTTGGTTACTGTGAAGTACTGTTTGCAACCGGTAGTTCACGTGCTTTCATTCGTTGTTATCTGACAGTGGATGCCTACCACCACCGTAGCACGTCACAAAATGCATCTTAGCTTATTAGCAAGTTTATCTGATGGTAACTAAGTGAATTGACTGAACTGACGTGCTAGAAACAGACACGTTTTAAGTGATGTCCTCCACTTACGGTTTCTGTGCAAAACTTCTAATGTCTGACGATCGAGTGGATATTGATGAGCGGTCGTAGTACTTTCTGATTTTTTTTCATATTACTCTCGTTTGGCTAGCCCCCTCATGCATGCTTCGTTGTTTAGCCCATCAATAACGCGATCCTGAAATAAACTTGGATTCGGATTCTTGCCATCTGACCTGTGAGGTGCTTTGCTTATCATTAGTGAAAGCCAGACGCACCTAAATTACAACACATTAGTGTTTGCGTGGATGCGAACTGAACAAGTTTGTTTCTATTTTTAGGAACCGACACTGCTTAGTATATCTATTGTTGGGAAGTTAGGACTTTGTTCTGGCTACGGCAGGTTTTGTGCTACAGTACAGAGGCTGCCTTAGCACGCATGGGTCTTTGGGTTGCTGTCAGAGACTACAGATACTCATGGAGGAAAGAGGTAGCGAACAAAGCTTGTATTTTTGTGATCACAAATTTACATAAAATTGGATAGAAGTTACTTGCATGGTTGGATGCATTCACTGGTACAAACGTCAAAAAGAAGGAAAGGGTCAGAGTCGAATGGTTACGTCATCGTCAAACCAAGTCTTGGAAACAGAGTGGCTCGTAGGGCAGCAAAGGTTTCAAGGTCGCTCGAGCCTTTGCACATGGAGTTCTGGATTACATGATCGGATTCCAACGGACTCTGTGAACATTTTTAATCGTGGCGAGTTTGGTTGTGTAGCTTAGAAGACAAGCTACGTGTCTGTGACGAGCGGTTTTGGCCAAATATGACGCAACTTTAGTCGAACGGGACTTCTTCCACTTGCCGTCTACTGGAACTTGATTATGTTCGTGTATCCTGTCGGTCAACCACATTTTCGTACGACCAACCAGGGATGCTTGATGCCAGCATGAAAATGAGTAGTACATCACGAAGCTGGTGGTAGAGTTGGATTTCTTATCCTAATAACGGGGCTGGACTTGAACCTCAGGCACATGTTAGCCTCCACAAACGTCAAATCAATGCAGTATTACCATTTATTTTTCAGGAGCATGGTCACAAACATAAAAAGTAAATCCGAGCCTTAGACGTGGAAGGAGAATATTAGATAAATCGAAGGAAGCCTCTCATTCGAAATCCTTCCCAAACAGTACATAAGTACATAGAGCGCCCGAAATGGCGAGCAAACACAAGTCACTGAATGTGACCTTAGGAGGTCGCAGTTCAATAACAGCTTTGGCGGATTGAGGAAAACAGATCCCTCAATAAGTTGGTGGACCAAAACAATCGTCAGCACCATACTTCTGCTTCTTCTCATTCCACACAGTCACTCCGCGCCCATCCGAGACTATGCTTACATCTAAGTAACTCCGTGCTCCCGAAAAGCGATTAGGTCACGGTTGGTGAACGACGTCGACGTAGGTGCTCTCAACTCCTCGAAGACGGCGTATCCCAGGCAACGGAGACGTTTCGCAATTTCCTCGCAACCCGATTATGACGAGCACATCCAGCCTCGTGCGTGATCCAGCAGGGCTGCAGAATATGAACTAAAATCTTCCTCGACAGAATATCGTGTGGCCACCATTACCAAGCTGGGTGTTTCTAACTCTCGTCCTAAGCAGGTTGCACCGGAGCTGGGCATCTCGGATAAATATATGAGACACCTCTGTGACAGTAAACCTCGGAATTGGGGAAAACTGCTACAGCATTCTCAGTGCAATGTATTGAACTAGGGGTGACGGTGCTCCAAACGCCTCAGCAGATCCGACAATTATTTCATGCGAAACCGAATCAAACACTTTCGGGCTATCAACAAACGCCAAGCTGAGGTTAGAAGCAGCCGCTGAGGAGTGATGGAGCAGGGTGTAACAGCGATGTAGCTTCCAGATAGCTATATCGAGGTAGAAATGCAAACTGGAGTGAGGGCAATTGCAATCCACGGCTCCATCGATGAGCAAGCACCTTTTGAAGCCACCAAACAAGAATAGGGGATACGGAGATCGTCCTCAGTTGGTCCGGTCAAGTCGGATTTGGGACGGGCGGACACCAGGGTTCTTCATGTAACCTGCTTTTGATGCTGATAGCTGATTGATCAGGGAACTATTGCTCCAATCTCACGAACAGCGCAGTTTGCGGGTCACAAGACGGGTATAGGTTGTTAGCCAGACGGAAGAGGTATTTTGACTCTTGTTCGGACCAGCTGACACCGGATTTCTTCACTCGGCCAAGCTTACCTTAATTAAGCTGGATGTGGTGTGCGTGCCGGCGTTGTTGACTCAGGGCAATCTTCGTCGTAAAATGGCTGGAACAGTCTGTGCATACGAAACAATTTCATGGACGTGAACCCCACGATGAGCTACCAAGCCAGCTTTCGATTTGCAGCACTTGCCACACTACTCACATGTGAGTCCCACGAGTCTCTCCCGTGTACTGGTTGGAACTGGTGCGGAGGCGTCAGATGATTTGTAATGTAGACTGTCGGAAGTATCCAGCACAATGAAATCAAAGAGGTTGGTTAACCCTGTCTGGAGTTGCTGACTCTTAGCTCACCCAGACACATGTCCGGACTACCCAGTTGGAACCAGGAAGAGGCGTTTTTCCTGCCAATTCGTTCTGCAGTCGAATCCTCTTTGAATGGTCACCCTTTTTCTGGACAATGTGCCTTGGAGCTCTGTTTTGTAGACAGCTCTGGCTCTGAGTGTGAATCGTTCAAGTTAGTCGTTTCACGAAAGTGGATGCCCTGAAAATTTAGGGTTTTTCTTAGATAGAACCTCGAGGACACATCTTCATTGCTACTTTAGTGAGGCGTGCGCTTTAGTCTTCACCGTACAAAACCGTCAACGTTAACATGCTGATCACAACTCAGTTCGTTTTCTGTGGAATTTTCGCTGCACTGGCTTTCTTCAGATTGCCAGCACATGGAAAATTCTCCTGACTGTTATGTTAAAGTTTATGAGTATATTTTAAATCAGCTTGAATTGTGTGAGGTTTGTTCAAGATGTCAATCGGACTGATATTATCGTTTAGCTGTACAATCATGTGGTCCACGAGCGTACGGTACAAAGTGCCCGGTGAACTCGCTTAGCCGTTGACTTTCAGCGTTACTCACAGGTATATCTGCCAAAAAGTGACAAGAAATTGATCTCATTGCAACCTGATCTTTTGCCAATGGAATTCGCCACTAAAACTTGACTGAACGCTGTACGTTCAATGAACCATAGTTTTGTTCAGCTTCGATATAGGAGTGCCAGTATGTTTACCGCTGCACTCTATCATCGTAGTCTATTATCTCCGAGCCGTGAGTTACTAAACAACGACGAGGCACCAGGATTAGGCATGTGACGAATCGAAATGTCTTTGAGTTTGTACGGTGGCACTTCTTGTGACGGATTCTGGCAGGCTGACAAACCATTTGACCAAAACATAGTGTGGAACATTTCCAAGCAGAGGTCCAGACACGTTGACCTCGGTCATTTTGATTAAATTGGGTTCTGCTCGAGTTTGAGGGCGAAAAGTTTGTACCGTGGTTCTTATTACTAACGGTCCAGATACGTAGGAGCGACCGTGATTGAAATTCATCGGACGAACTCCACCTGATTAAAGACAGGTTGAAACCGATGGCATGCTTCAAGACTGTTTTCACTTATTTCCTAACACTTTTGGAAGCACTTGAAAGTAGGGAGTCACTTAAAATCAGGGTTCGTTTAATTCGACAATGGTTCCTTGTTCAGGTTGGCATTGAAATGGGATAGGTCTAAGTGGTTGGGTCTGTCAGTGTTTCGTTTGGGACTGAACTTGACTGGAACGGTCAGTAAAAACTTGGTTTGAATACATGGGGGCGAAAAAAGTACCCGAAATTTCACAATCGCCCTGTTTTTTCGGTTTTCGGTTCGTTTGTGAACGAACTTTGGTTGTTTGACGACTGTTTTTAACGAACCGGTGTGGTGTGATTCGTAACACGTGATGTCCAACGACCCCTTTTTCGCCCATAGTGGAATTGTTACTTGGCGCTGGTTAGACTCACTGTTCTTGGCTTTTCTAACCCCATTTAAATAGCCCGTCAAACAAAACTAAGCATCCAAGACTCCCAGTACGATTGTATTTTCTCGTCCACTCTATAGAACTCCATTAAGATGTCTATAAATAGAGCTGTCACATTGTATAAACTTAATACATTACTCATAGTGTTGCTGAAAACTCTTCGACAGCCCATGTCTGGTTCCGCCCTTCTTGGGGCTCATCAGGTAGGCACAGTCTCCTGGTTTCCGTTAACCTCATGTTTTCCGTGAACCCAAATTGGACAGATGTCGACAAATACACTCATTTACATATGAACTGGGTTTTTACGGGAGACTCTATTCAATCTCTCGTTTATGATATTCTTCAACTGAATGTGCTGCACGAACGCCGTCTCATGTTTCAGTTGGTTTGATATTCGACATATCGCAATGCATTGTATTGACTTAATACATTACTCACAAGGTTGTTGAAAACTCTCCGACCGGTCGCATTTCTCCTGAAGCAACTTGGGGAAATTTGTCTCGGGAGGCATTGATAGATTTTCTCATAGTCCCCAGTCCATTCTGCGCCCTTAAGATTGCCGAACATTTTGTGTTTCAGGGCACAATTTGGTGTTTAGGTGGAACTTTAGGGTGACGGAAACTCGGGGGGCTGCGCCCATCTGTTGAGCTCCAAGAAGCGCGAAGCCGAGCGTTGGCTGTTGGTGAGTTTTCAGCAAGTTTATGAGTAATGTGTTCCGTCGAGAAAAGCGCGTAAACCATCTTTACAACTATATTTGCGATTTTGTTGATAGTATGGAAATTTAGGAATACCAGTCGAGATTTCCTCCTGTGGCCGAAGTTAAGTTATGGCGAAAAGTCTAAAGCCGTTATATGGCTGCTTCATCCTCGCTGGGAATCATCACAAGTGCGCAATTCACGAATCCCCAGGTTGATTCGAACCAGCAACCTTCCATGCTAATAGTTGAAGGCTTAACCGTTCGGTCACGAGCCGATGGTCAGTAGTACGCTTGACTCCCGCTTGAGCGCCACGCATCCTCCAACCACGGCTCCTCGGGGGACGGTTTCTTAGGCGGAATGTCTGAGCAACTCGTGAATTATTCCCCTTTTCCTAGTCACTTATAATCTATTGATAGTATGAGGCAATTTAAGAATTCCAGTCGAGATTTCGTCCCGCAACGGAAGCTAATCGATTTCGGCTTTTTCGCGCAGTTTGACTTCACTTAAAAGACGGAAAATCGACTGAACTTAGCATTTTCTCTGTTTGTTCCAACCCAAAGCGTTTTCGAAACCGTTAACACACCCCGCCTGTCTCACATTATCGAATAGACTTTCACTATCTCCAATTTGTTCTTTCGTGGGCTGAACATCCATAGTGTGACAGCGCAGTGCCATGTGCCAGATATTAATCTGTGCAAAACTGATATCGGAGTGTCGTACATGATTGGATTACATGGTTGCTGTGTAGGATAGGTTTGACCGAAATTCGGTCTAATTGCTTATGACGTGTGACCAGCTGCTCTAGATAATCAGCCTGCTTTTAGCCGGAAATGTAGAAAACAGGTGCATCTAATCGGGCTTTCGACAATCTGATTTCATTGTACATAGGGACAAACATGTACGCTGTGACGTGCTGCCCTCATCCTCCCTGACTCGTTTAGCACTGTTCTTCAGCAACGTTCCACCCAGCGAAGGGCATTCGAACTTTGAACGATGTTCATTTTAGCCAATGTAGCTAAGATTCGTGCGTCAGAGCCACTGTGTGATTCCGAACATAAGCTGATGGACATTAGTGTTTTCGCGATCACTTCTTCTGGTCACTATAGATCGAGGGATTACAAAAATAAAAGCGATCGATCGATACAAGTCAAACAAGAGTAGAGTGGAGTCTGTGGGTGAAGACTGTTTGTGCCATGATCGATTGGCCTGAGTAAGCTGACAGTGGAAGACTCATTGCGCGTACACAGACTGGTCAAGTGGCCGAACCGCTATGGTCAGAGACTGATATTGAACGGATCTTTTTAGGTAGATAGGTGCTTGGTACAGTGTTCGGGAAGCGGTGTTAGAATTAGTCACATGAATCGTATCAGCCAAGTGATGGAGTGCGCTAGCAGTAGACCTCATCGTTGTTAGCCAAAATGAGTTGTCCTCCTTTATTCTCTTGAATAACTGGCCTGTCGCGCGCGCTGTTTATTCTGCTGTATAACTGCCCTGCTTTGAGTGTGGACCGGCAGCTTATTTTTGAGACGTAAGAACATCAGCTGTGAACCACAGTCTTAGTGGAGCGGCGACGAAGGTCCGTGGCTAAATCCCCTTTTAAAGGAGACTGATGAGGATAGTTTTCTTTTCGGTTGCAACAGGTTTGGTTTTCCTAGTTGAGATGAACCAGATGTCCAGATAATCACTTTCCCGAAGCATTCTAGCTAGCGACTGAAGTTCGCTTTAAGTTGGGATTTTTCAGGCGAGATCAACTGACTCTAACCCATGATTTCGGCCCTGTCGGCCATTTGTTTCAACGGTGCCTGCCTTATGGGATAGTAAACCAACTAATGGACAACCATGAACTGTATCTCTCAGATTATGTTGTTGTGGGAAACCGTGACAGGTAGACAACATCCTTGCAACAGGACGCGTGAACTCTTACCAGTACTAACTAGATTTGTTCAGTCGCCTAGTACGTTGCATAGGCTCTCTGCCAAAAATGCCTGTAGTTTAAGAATGAACGTTCGTACGCTGATATTCATTGATATTTGGCTGTGGATTTTATTTGGCCATAGGGGTGCTACACCCTTATCACGTCTGGTAAAATATGGATTCAACCGACGGCTCTCGAGCCATGCTGGCACTGTATTTCAGTCGGTCTTGCAGTGCCGGATTATTGCGTGTTTTTCTTGTCGTATCGCCCAGCTACTCTTCTCCATTTGTATTCAAACCGCAGCAGTGCATTAAATTCGCACGGCGTGACACAAAGTCTGGCCCCATGAGTAGTCCAATAGCATTCATCGCTCCACCGGACATTTTGGTAGAATGAACCAGAAAGGCAAACAACTGAGGCGATAAGTCTTGTTTCCGCCCTCTAGATAGATAGTGCTCATTTTGGGGGTTAAAAAATCGTTCATTTGTTGCACCCTTTCAGTGCCTAGCTGTAATACCACCAGAAGGAAGCACGAGGGCTGAAATACTTCTCGGTTGCCCAAGCATAAACAGGGTAAGTCGAGAGACAGAGTTCGGGTTCGAACCACGGACCTTCCGGTCAGTAAATTCGCGCTCTAACCACTAAGCCATCTCTCATCTTGGAGGTTGCCTGACCAAGGTCTTAAGTTTCCATGTTACTGAGACAATTAACTTTCCATTCATTCTGGTAATTTCATCCACACAAGACTTCCCACTCTTCTGTTTTCTGCTCTCAAATAACCGTCCCCTTCCCGCAGGTCCGTAAAACACCGACACCTCGGTGCCAAACTGCAGTTGGTAACGTTTTAATATACCTAGACGCGTTGCAAGTGTCTGGAAAAATACTTACAAGCGTTTTTCCCAAGGGTAATGAGCTTTAAACCGTAAATTGGCTACTTTTCTCTGCGCAGCAATAGTGGACACCAGCCTAAGTGTTCGAAGTAGGAAATATTAGTTGTGAGCCAATGATTTTGCATTGAGAGTTACCGACTGTATATCCATCAGGCAGAGGTGTGTCGAATCCCTTCTAAAGTTCGGGTGTTTTAGCATGATAGAGAGCAGGCGTTCCAGGTAGCTCACTGTGAGTAGACTACCTGTCCGGTTAGTGGAGGTTCGGTGGTTCGGGCCCTTCCGTAACTACATCTTTTCGTCCTTGCTGCATGTACTTGAGTTTCTCATTTTATGAGGTCCCATTGTGCCTTCTAAAAATGTACTCGAAAGAGACAGGTTAGAACTGTGGAAGACTTTCAACATAGTCTGTCAATCGTTATTCAGTTGTGAGTTCTCGGGCACAAGCCGCCGACCATATCTCAGGGCAGCTCGTACTGTCTTCCACTACTAAGTAGTTGGTTGTGGACTCTGAAAAATGCCTACCAGAAGACGTTTTCCTCTAGGCCAATACTCGTTAGAATAGAACAGAAGATCTCATAATCGTAAGCACCCCGCGTGAACCATCATCCGAAAAGTCAGTGTAATGTGTTCATGAAGGAAACTACTCACAAGGTTGCTGAAAACTCTTCGAGAGCCCACGACTGGTTTCGCCCTTCTTGGGGCTCATCAGGTAGGCGCAGTCCCCGAGTTTTCTCCAACCTTATATTTTACTTGAAACGAAAGATTCACTTGAGTCTCCAGTGCAAATGAGTGTAGTTCTTGAAATCAGTCTAATTCGGGTTCAAGTAGAACATAAGGTTGGAGGAAACTCGGGGACTGCGCCTACCTGATGAGCCCCAAGAAGGGCGAAACCAGTCGTGGGCTGTCGAGGAGTTTTCAGCAACCTTGTGAGTAGTTTCCTTCATGAAAATATGCTGCGATATCTCGAATATCGTACTAACTGAAACATGAGGCGGCCTGTGTGCAGCACATTCAGCTGAAGAACGTCATAAATGAGAGATTCACTTGAGTCTCCAGTGAAAGCCAGTGTAAAGTGATTTCCTTAGAACAGAAACGAAAGCTCATCTGTAGTTTGGGCATTATCTGGAAGGTCAGATTCTTGAAAATAATCCCAAAATGCCCGAAGTTTATTGAGACCCTCAAACTCCACCAAAATCGCAGCAGGGAAGCCCTCGGGCATTCGGGTCAGGAAGGCCAGCTTCCGACTGAACGCCCAAACAATCATTCAGTTTAGCAGTGATGAGTGTGACAGGAGCAACGGCCGACGATGATGAGTGTTCCGACATACCACAGTACGCCTACCAATCACCCAGCGCCGATCGGACAGCGTAGATTCAAGTTCAAATCTACGCTTTACATAATCCGATGCTCCTTGTCATTGTTGAACTCGGTTGTTCGCAATAAAGCCGTTGTGTTCTTTTTGGTGAGTCTTTTTCAACACTAAGGCACTGGAGTGGGGACAACAGTTAGTTACCACGGCCATGTAAATCATTACTAACTATCCCCGAGATTTTTTAAGTGCTGGATGGCCACTCTGTGTCCGCCGATTTTATTGAGCGGGCGAGGTGGCCCAAATGGTTAGAGCGCGAATTTACTGACCGGAAGGTCCGTGGTTCGAACCCTACCTCTGCCTCTTGACTCCCCCTGTCTAGGCTTGGGCAACCTGGCAATATCCCAGCCACCGTCCTTCCTACGGGTGGCATGGTAGCTAGGCACCGAAAGGGTGCTATGGCTGAACGATTTCTACGATTTTATGGAGAGGACGATTCTCGAATCCGCCTAAAAGTTGCACACTAGTTCAGTGGCTTTTTGTGTCACGCATGAATCAGTTTATTCAAATTGTCACCACAAATTGATGCACTCTATCTCTGAAACATTTCAGATCTAGTCCTTGGAGCACGGATATTTATGTTCCGTTCATTCAACCTCTCATGCTTCTACTCTTTGAAGCCTTGTCCGCGGTACTTACAAAAGTCCGACAAACTCTCTGTCCACAGCCAACTACGAAATCCGCCGCATACCTCAACTTGCGCTTCCAGATTCTTCAGATCTATTTCCGATGACTTCTGTGTTCCCAACAATATTAAGGAACTCAAAGAAAGACTGTTTGCAGGCGACCGCCGAAGTTTGGCGCAATCAATTACGTTACTCGAGTCTAGAAACCCTGATCGCCGAAGAGAAGGTCAGTATATTTTATCGGAGGCTATGAACTATCTTGCGGAACGAGAGACACGAACTGGAACCTACACTTTTCGGGTTGGTAAGTTACCTAGGCTGGAACTGCTGTGAGGCTGAGGCCGATCGCGATAGAATCAGGCGGTCTCTTTCTCTATTACATTTCAACATTGTTATACTCATGACCTCCAACAGTTTCACGATATAACCTGTATATATAATATTGATTTTAGGTTTGTCGGGACCACCTGGTGCAGGAAAGAGCACATTCATAGAGGCGCTGGGTACTCGTCTTATCGGTCTGGTCCCATGGGTTTCTGAACTTCGTGAAGAGTCGCGAAAGGGTCCGTACGGAAAACGTAGCTCCAAAGAAGCAGTATCTATTCCAACCGAAAACCATCGCGTGGCTGTTCTGGCTGTTGACCCATCTTCTGTAACTACCGGAGGCAGTTTGCTGGCGGACAAAACGCGAATGTATGAACTATCGCGTCATGAGAATGCGTATGTGCGTCCATCCCCAAGTGGCGGAAATCTGGGAGGTGTGGCGCGGTCCACGAATGAAACTGTGCTCATTTGTGAGGCGGCAGGTTTCGATGTGGTTCTAGTCGAAACTGTTGGTGAGTCCAGCTGGATCGTTAACTTCTTGTGTTGTGTCGTTCTTGTAGTCTGTTCTATAAATTCCATGTCTTGGTGCTATTTGGGGAATTAGTGCTTTGTTAATCGATCGGATTTAGCGTTGGTAGGTTGCCAACGCCAGCGAGTTCCTTAAGTCGTCGGTTGTGCTGATAGATTTGTGGTTTTCAGGGTTTCGGCAAAACTTAAGTAGGCTATCTCCTTACAGCACTTCACTTCACTTCACTTTTTGACACTCATTGACTTCTGGCCAAGTGTCTGTCCAAGTGAATCATTCTTAGGTATCATGGATAAGACAGGCTGGTGAGTTTGGCTGAGTCTGTTCACTCGCATGCCGATTTACTCTTTCTGTCCGTTTAGTAGATGTACAATTCGATGATCTTATGGCCTTATTGGATAGAGAGAAACGTTGGAAGTCTCACTTCGAGAAAGTTGGTTTCACTCGGTTGGGATTGATATACTCCAGTTGCAAAAATTAGATTGCTACGGAGTCGACCTTGGTGCCACCACGGTTATACTACCAGCCATGTAGGGCCATCTTAGTGCGGAAAATTTACATAGGTTCAGGTCATTCGCTATCAACTCTCTCTTAATTCAGTGTAAATCACGAGTTCTGTCGAATTTACGCCCCCTTAATTTGCTCATATTCACTAGTCAACTAGCGCTTCAAATTCAGATCTCAAAGTGTACTTTCCCAACGCACCTTGCCTCCAAAGGGCTGTTTTCTTCACTACTGATTCGAACATAACCTTTATTCACAAGAGATCACTGCTCGTAAAGTTTGGCCAATGCCTGTCGGTGCTACCTCTCAAAATTTATGGCCGTTTTGTTCACACGGTTCATCCGGGACAGTACACACGAGGATATAGTTGTGTCCTCGTCTAAACCCTTTCCTGTTCTTTGAATAGCGACGGATTGCCCTTACTTCTGTTTTCATGTCCATTTTGGCGTTTGACAACGCGTTGCTGGATCTGTTGCCCTTAGGCCCGAGTTTTTGCTTTCCACCTCTTAAGGCCCACCAACTTAGAATCGAATCTCAATTTAACCAAACCAAGCAGCTTGTACCGGCGTCCAGGGATGCGTGTCGGTTGTACAAATCAGAATTGGTCCATAGCTGCTGTTAATACAGAGAGAGTGCCAGGTTTGGTAAGTACTCATTGAAACCAAAAGATAGCCAAAACCTTGTAGAGCCCCCATAAAAGACAGGATATTACCCTTAGTCGACTGGACAAGGGACCATCCTCCCCACGTACTGTCCGACTAAACTAAATTTACAAAAATGAGCAAAGAAAGATTGGCCCGTAGTCGAATGCCTGTCTGAAGCCCCCAAAGAACGACGGTTATATCAATAAAGCACAGTACGACTGTCTAGGGTCAACAGGTACGCGCACTCTTCGCGTGCACGGTCTCCTTGAGGTTCGTGAACCTGGTTACTCTGTGGACCCTATGCTCATGTTAGTTAACATCAGCGGTCTTCCTCACTCAACTGAGTGACTACATTTTGAGTGTCTCTGAGGTCTCTGTTTGATTCGGTAAACAGTGACTACATTTTGAGTGTCTCTGAGGTCCTTCGGTTGAAAACTGTTCCGCAATGATAACGAGAAATTATATGTGTACAGGGCAGTTACAGTATAACTGTTTTCTTGTTTGATTCGGTAAATGGAATGTACTTCCGACTGGTTCCTTTTTCTGGTCAATTCTCTCAGTCCGACTTGTTTCTGCTGTGTTGAACTGGCAATGCACAATCGATGAGTTCAGTTGGACATTTTGCAAATCGATCGGCTTCATTGTTCTGTTTCTGGTTATCACAGGTGTCGGTCAGTCCGAAATTGCTGTCGCTGATATGGTCGACCTATTTATACTCCTAATTCCACCTGCTGGGGGTGACGAACTGCAAGGAATTAAGCGAGGTATTGTGGAATATGCAGATATCGTGGTTGTGAACAAGGCGGATGGAGACCTCGTAGCCCCGGCTCGTCGAATCGCAGCAGAGTACTCCAATGCAATGAAGTACCAGCGAATGAGGAGACCCAACTGGCGTCCACAGGTAGGTGCATGGAGTTTCACAATGTGACAACTTAGTCTGTAAAACGGCCTTCCTTATCTAAAAAATATCCTGTCAGCGTAGGATGGAAGAATCATTTTAAGAATAGTAGATCAAGTGAGACTCCGGGACTCCCTGTTTTTGACACACAGCCTGGTGGCTAGATATTGACTGTATGTTCCAACCCTGACTGTATAGAGTGAAACATCATCAGGCTTCTGTTTAAATGCGTTTGTCCGCATATCCATGTGCTACTCCTGGTTGGAACGTAATGTGATGTTCCAAAATCCAACGTAGCATGAAGATCTCGTCCACGTCACTGCGTAGTCCAGGCGGAACCCATCCTGACTTGGTATGGTTTGGGGCTTCCTCTCTCGATCGTTTGAGTTGGTGTGGGAGTGAGTTAGGGCTGCGGTCTCCCGTACGTATCTATTGTTTTTCTTTAGGACCAAAGTGACCTTCTTTGATGGTTGTCCGAGAAAGTTACAGACAGACATCAAGACATGTTGTGTAAGCAGGAAAGCCATTATCCGCTCAAATGGTTTGAGGACAGTGCCGTCTGACCATGAATCCGGTTTAAGACAGATTTGCTGACTGTCGCTAATGATGTCCAGTCTCTTTATTGACTGGACAATGTAGCATGCAATCCAACCCTGTACATTTATTTAACAGAGTCATGTATGGCGACGGTGTTGTTCCGAGCAACAGCCCAACGGTATTGCGAGCCGTCTTTCGCCTTATCAATCAAGCTACGTCACCTGTCCTATTGGGAAGAATAATTCAGTAAAAACACAGTTCTTCAGCACTTAAATACACCAGCCAAATCAGTATATGTCAAAGGGGACAGATTCATCCGAATAAATTCCTTTTAAGCAGCTGGGACCCGTGATCTTATCAGATTGTCCGGCTAACATATCAAAGGCTTCATAGAAATGCATCTTTTGAACTCAGAAATCCGACGAAATATCGTACATACAATCAGTCAATGCTAACGGTGATTAAGGGCTGGTTTCCATCTTTGCAGGCTCAAAGCAGTCACCTGTATGTTTAACACACAGTGCGGATCAAGTGAACAGAAGGTGCGTTCAACGCGATGCCTTCCATTTGCACAGCATTCTCCATTCTTCCGAATTCGTTCAATGGCGACATCTGCAGTGGTTCATGCATGCTCAGACAATCCATAATCGTCTGTGTAGGATGATGTCACCGGAATATCAGTGCAGAATACTAATCACCAAGGCAAATTACACATTTGGAACTATGCACTCTCCCTGAAACCTCACTTGACCGACAATACACTGATATTTTGTGTAGGTGGTCAACCGTGTCCATTAGTGCGGATTGTTTCGTTTGCGCTTACAACTGCCTGATAAAGTCTATAGAAATCATGTGTTCGAAACCTCCTCGTTCAAAGAAAGAAACCGAACACTTGACAAAGAGAACTGACGCCAGCCGATCACCAGTTTTGCTGAGTTTTCCGCTTCCAGACAGCTAGAAACCGACGAGAATTATTGCATTGGTATTGATTGACGTTTTCAGCTAGGCGTGGTGGTGTCACGAGGATCCTGCTTTTACGCGATTTATCTCACTGTCCCACTACGATCCAATCCAGGCACGACACATGACAACCAAGTGCATTGTCGTCTATCGGAGATTCATGTTTATTTTCGCTGTTAGCCTTGTGCTTCGACTGGCAGGCTACTGTGGACCAGATTAGATTTTTGTAGGTTTACCACAAAAGTAGCTCAGAATTAAATGGCTAAAACTTGAACGATAGTTTCGACTGAATTGACCAGATGGTTGAAGCAAATCACCTTGAGTTTCGCGAAGTAGCACAGCGTTCTGCCCTATTCGTTTGATTTCCGTATTCATTTGAACCACTTTTAGACCTTCGTGTTGTGTTTCTAATATTACACAATGTTAAAAAAACATGATATTTGACGTCGCACGTAAATGAGTGCACTGTCTTGATTCTCGTGGTTACCCACAAATCAACGAAGACTTGTCTGTGAGGACGGTCCAACCACAAGCGTTTGGTTGGACTTTCTCTTACCCGCAAGAAGGACCAGGGTCGGGGTTTTACCGAGTGTACATCTTTCAGGCGATTGAGTTGGTAGTTTACCTATTGCGGCCTCCTTCCAATGTTTTCTCCACTGATCCCTTCGTAAGTGTCGTACTTATTCGACGGTTCACCATGTGCCGCGCTCAGGATGGAACAGCGGGTTGCTCTGCGTAACAACCAATTGATCAATATTTTGAACTCAGGCCATATTGTACCCGCAATATTAGTTTGTCAACGTACGAATGGAGTCCAGAAAATCCACATCAGCCCCTTTTCTTTGACGGAAACTTCCGACTCAAGCACAACAGGATTTTGGGGAAGTAACTAAGTCAGTAAGAGCGGTGAGCTTGCTACCACTCTTTTACCCATGCATCCTGGGTACAACTAAATTGTCACGTCTGAAGAGGCGAAGATGTGTGTGCCATGTTACTGATTGGCCCAACGACTCGAAAGACTACCCAGTAACTGTCTTGGTTATTTTGGGTATTTTTTGACGTTATCGGTTAGTCTGTAGCTGAACATGTCCTACACGCCAACCCCGTAGAAGTCACCCGTCCATCTACAAGCATGGACCTGAAATTAACAAAACTCTCGTGTCATAGACTCCTGCTTCACTCATGGGACCACATCGGAACTCGAATAATCTGTGTTTGCGCCTAATTACTGAGAATACCTGCGTCGCAACTTGCTTTGCTCGCCAAACTGCGTTACCCACAGCGCTTCGGACGCTTCGTTGTCAGGCGTTGCTAATATTCTTTGAGAAGTCGGTTTTCTGTGGCTGTTCGGCAGAACATAGCTTACTGCAGTTAAACAGGACATCTTGGCTCCCATTCCATCTCTGCTTGAATTTCACCACAAAATTATCAGGCTATTACATTTCCGTTCTTATATCCGGTAGTGGCTAGTCATAATTCGCCGATTTCCCTGTTGTATGCCCGGTTAGAGCATAAACCTTTAGTATGCCGACAATACTGAGATGAATCTCTCGATCTCTCCTCCAAAAGGTCATGCTTGCGTCCAGCTACACAGGTGCTGGAATTGTGGAATTCTGGAACCGCGTCCTTGAATTCAAAGAAATGCAACTTGCCTCCAAGGAACTTCAGTCTGTGCGCAAGAAACAAATGAAGGTGAGTTTTCCCATGTTCCCATTGTTAAAAAGCAACCATAGGGAACATTGGTACATTCCAAAAACGAACGATTTATCAAATAGGACATTTGTTTCAGTAGAACCCGCAGAATGCCACAAAATGCTACTTTTTGTTATTTTTTTTACGCAGGTTAGGCTGGATTCGTTCGATGTAGGCAGACAGACATAGGTAATCAGGACAATCATCGCCACGGGTGATACAACGGGAACAAAAGTACAGTGTCTCCCCCGTAGACAGAAAGAGAAGTAGCCCGTTAGAGCTGGTCATATTTGTTACTTTTTTGAAGGAATTGATGATCTCCCTGGTACGCTCAGATTCCTCATCAACGACATCTAAGGGGACTGACGGCAGACAGTTTACCAATAGAGGACATGATGTGCTCTTGAGGTCGTTTGTTTGTCCGCCGAGCTGGGAAGTTTGATTGCAAACATTTCGTTACCAACGCCATTAGAGAACGGAATGGTTGGGGCGAGATGGCTCAGTGGTTAGAGGGTGAATTCACTGACCGAAAGGTCCGTGGTTTGAACCTGACCTTTGCATTTAGACTCCTCCTGTCTAGGCTGGCACTATCCCAGCCCTCGTACTTCCTTCGGGTGGCATGATGGAACGGAATGGAGCGTAGGTAAGCGAACAAAACAATGACCAGAGGACATGATTTTCAGCAGGATGCATGCGCAACAGACATGCCACTGCTGTCAGATGAGCCATGGATAAATTGTCCTCATTTAGGTTCCAAAAAGGTTCAATACAGCGTGCTCGACTAAATTCCTTTTCTCTCGCATATACATTATTACTTCGGGGGGGCGGGAGAGTGTCTTCTTGATGAGCAAGAAATACTCAGGACTTTAGGCACCTTGTGTACCTGGCCAAGGAGAATTCCTTTGAGTTTTTCAGCTACAGACGACGGAATGTGGTGAACTTAGTGACTTCAACCTTCGGTACACGGGGCTCAGACATGCTGGTGCATAGGCCTGCATACTTGTCGGAGTCTGTCAACTGGTCTGAGGGAATAATTCTTCCACAAACTTTCTGAATTTGAATATACACCAAGGACAAAGATAATTTTGTACTCCGACACTACAATAATAATAATAATAATGTTAATACTGGTACGGGGGCAAGATTGCTCAAGTGGTTAGAGCGCGAATCTACTGACCGGAAGGTCCGTGGTTCGAACCCGACCTCTGCCTCTCGACTTCCCCTGTCTAAGCTTGGGTAACCTGGCAGTATCCTGGCCCTCGTGCTTCCTTCTGGTGGCATGGCAGTTAGGCACCGAAAGGGTGCTACAGCCGAACGATTTCTTTTTACTACTGGTACTAACCGTTCAACTGGAACACCCTTTCGGTGTGTAGGTTCCATGCCACCCGAAGGAAGTACTAGGGCTGAGACACCGCCAACTTGTTCCAGCCTAGAAAGGAGCAGTTGATATGCCGGGACTGGGTTCGAACCTCGGACCTTGAGGTCAGTGGGTCCGCGACCTAACCACTGAACTATCTCGAGCCCCATTGTGGCATTTCCTTCTAGGTGGTCAGTTCGTCAAATCTGGAACCAGCGAGTGTTTTTTGTCACATTATTTCAATGCGATTAGGAAAATATGTTGGTATTTTGCTGTTGGCTACACTTCTCTCATAGTTTCCCGAGAGAAACATGAACGCTAACTTCGTATGACCTTTTTGGTAGAATCTGATGGTTTTTCACATCTCTGACATTTTGCTCTCCCTTTGCTGTTCGCCGTAGTTGAATATAACAAGTGGAATCATTGTGACATGCTTCGCCAGCTTCACTACCTCCATTGTTCACTTAGTGTCCTGTTTTTTACGGCAATGAACTGTGTAACGTGTGACAGGTCACCTGGTTTAACTGTGGTAATTTTCTCTGCTCTTTTGCGCCTACGTCAATCGGTTGTCACATTCGTCTCAACACTAGGCGTACCAATTCTACGAACGGAACAGAAAAGTGAAACTGCTATAGGTCAAGTACTTCACTTCTGCCGAACGTCTTCGATGGCACATCGGGATGTGGTTGTTTGTCACGCTGCACTGTCCCATCTGTGATTCATCGACCGGCCGATGCAATGCAGTTGTATAAGTAGCTGGAGTGGAACTATCTATGTTTCACTGTTGTAGCAGCAACGATATGGACCGTTAGGAGAACCAGCTTCGAACGTAACTGGACCACACACAACCGTTTTCTTTGAGACAGATTTAATTGGTTGTTCTTCACTTGTCCTTGACAGCTGAGTTCTATTTTTAGTATCACTTTTTGGCCAGCCTAGAGCTTTCCACGTGGGCTTTATGGACAGCCCGTTTTCGGCTGCACATGGCACGGCTGTACGCGTCAGTGCTCGACAGATCAGCTGACTCGCATGTTCATTGGCTTTCTGATTTGGCTAAGCGCATCAAGCTATCAAGCGGCTATCCAGACTGACTCGGGTTCACGGAAAACTGTGGTCCACAATAGGGACTGGAGGTGCAGCGCGATTCGGTTGAATTTTGAAAACACGGTTTATCCTCCTACTCTAGTGAAAAAATAACTATCACAACTTAGGTCGCAACACCGGATGTGGGGCTTGTATATTTGTCTCGGATAGGCGTCAGATAGCCACCCCGAACTATCGCTGCTTTTGTTTACGCCACTAGCGGGCAAATAGTAGCCATGTTACAGTTGCGCGTTCTAACAGACCTAGTCACACGTTAACACGCTCGATCAGCGGGTGAACAACTGAACTAGGTGCACCTGCGTCGAAAAGGATAACTCACCTATCGAAGCTCACATGTTGTACCACCATCCAGATGAGCGTTAGGGCACGTGTTCTGGCTTGTACCGTTTGACTGTGGCGTCGGCAGTTCAGTAAGCTAACCTGTATTGGTCAATGAAAAGTGTACTGTCACCGTGTTCCATTCTCGTTATGATGTATCCTCACTCACTGCCCTGTTTGTGGTGCACAGAATCCCACCCGAGTCCTCGGAGGAGCACTCACAAGCCAAACCGACCGACGTAGCATCTGACTCTTCATCCTTACCTCGCGATTCAACATGCGAGCCGGATGGCAGTCACCTTAACAGTAGTTTGCTGACGGTTAAATATTTTATGTTCCGCTCTCACTATAGACCGGTCACACTATTCTGTTTGGAGATCGAGCTATCACGGACAGAGGGTCAGGTCCAACTTGGAATTAGACCGCAATTATAATAAAGCAAATAATCTTGTATAATTTACAAACCAATAACTAGTTATATAAAGATATGCCTAACCAAAAAATGAGCACAATCATGGGTGTGTCCAGGTTTTTGTATTAGGTGTACAATCAATCTCGGTCAGTTCAGAACCGCATGAGAGCCAAAAGGAAGCCGACTCCCCACGACTGAAGTCTAGAAACTGCTTCAAACAGGTTAGACTCGTATATTTGTAGTGCACTAATCATAAGGTTGCTGAAAATTCGTCGACAACCACGACCGGTTTCGTCCCTCTTGGGGCTCATCAGGTAGGCGCAGTACCTGAGTTCTACTTGAAACCAAATTGCACGAAGTTAGCGAAATACACTCATTTGCAAACAGATTTGGTTTTGCAAGAGACTCATCTGGAATCAAGCCGAATCTCTCGTTCGTAATGGTTCCAGGTTAGACTCGTGTTCAAGCAATAAGCTCACTTCTACCACATTGACAATAACCAGCGGACTCGTTGACGTCAGGTAATGTAGTCACACACACACACACACACACACCAGATGAATGCAATGCGATTCCCTAACTAGGACAGGTGAAATAAACGGCCACGACGCATTCCTTCAGGATGTTGTTTACGTCACGTCCAGTCCCCCTATGAATCTAGCCAAACTTCACTCCCGAACGTTCCCGACCTCTTCTAGGGGGAGCTGGCCAATCCAGCGCAGTGCCAAAGTCCGTAGGATCTAGAAGGCTGGTCCAATTAGGGGGTTCATATGTAGCGAGCAGAAATTAAATGCTGCGTCTCCGGATTACTTGATTTTGGCATGCGTGGTTGTTTCTTTCAGTCCCGCCCATCTGCTTCGTTCGAATGGTAATTCACATTAGAGAAATAAATACGAATTTGTTGTGGAAAACTACCTCAGTTTTTCATTATTGTATGAGATAAACTGTCGATTTTCGTGCTTTCCAAATATGGACGGGCAAACATACCTGAGTTTGTAACCAGTATTCAACCAGGGACATCTTTGGAAATGTATTGCAACAGTTTTAATTGATCAACTTGTAACATGCAGTGGGAAAAAATGGAGTAAGCAGCCAAGTGACATGGACCTCGATCCAACGAACCGATGAACAATCAATAATGTGGACACGACATGAAAAGTCACTGGAGTTCGAGGCACACTGAATTTGGTGTAAGTTGTGAATCTACACCAAATCGGGGTGTGGACTTGGATGCATAGCG
The DNA here is from genome assembly GCA_003604175.2 of Clonorchis sinensis. Lineage (NCBI taxonomy): Eukaryota > Metazoa > Platyhelminthes > Trematoda > Opisthorchiida > Opisthorchiidae > Clonorchis > Clonorchis sinensis. Next base: position 214,541,330 of record CM030369.1, read on the forward strand.
GTGGAACGATGGAATCAGGCTTATGGAATATGTTCTTGGTCACGGTACTGCCAGGCTCAGGTTTGCTTAGGGACATTCGATAGCCAGTTTCTGCCCGGTGCCTGGTTGACGAGTGGCAAATTGGAATAAGTCTTGTGTGCCGGTGCAGTCTGGTGCATCAATAATGTTTCACGATGGCGGCTTTCGGAACGCCATTGGTCGATCTTCACTCTGATCACATCGTGTCCCATTTATCGATCGCCCACATCTTCGTTGCTGATTGGTTACCCTGTTTTCAGTGCCCGTTCTGTATTGAATCCATTGGCAGTAGAAAGTCGAATAAGATGTCGTGAAACTACACGAGCTACAGTAATTCCATCAAAACGTTTTTTCTTGGTAACTGGTTCAAATTCGTGGATGCTTAGTAATGTAGCGGGATGGCCGTCCGTTCGATCTGTGCTGTGCTCGTTCGACCTCAGTTGTTTTTAAAATAGCTCCAGAACAGGCCATTATGAGTTATCAAACTAAAGATTGTAGTCCTTCAAGTGCAATCCCTGTTGTGGGACCTTTGTGACGGAAAGAGACGCCCACCAGGAACACGACAGCTTTATCAGGAACAAGACGGTGCAACCATACAGGAAATTCTCCCCTGTCTAGGCTTGGGTAACCTGCCAGTATCCCAGCCCTCCTGCTTCCTTCGGATTGCATGGCAGCTAGGCATCGAAAGGGTGCTACAGCTGAACGATCTTTTTTACTATTATTTTCTACTTTTTGTTGCACAGACTTTTTGTTTTCTTTTGAACATGATAATACTTGACGAATATTGTGATGGAAGCGCCAACTGTATAAATGATTATCACTATTTTAGTTACCTCGTTAGTGAACTCTTGTCGGAACTCCCAGGACCGGACGCTGACTTGTAGCACATTCATTGATCTTGTCGCTTTGGTGAGCAGTTAGTTAACAATAACATGTCAAAGTTCGATCGAATACCAAATGAAATATTTTCGCCAGCGCCCGTTCGCACATGATCGCTAAAGATGTCATCATTGTAAAGGTCATTACTATGCTACAAGTCAATCAATCGGTCTTGGCACCGACAACTCCGTTGTGAATTCAGTTTTAAGGACGCTTCTCCACCGGTTTGTTGGCGTTTCCCATACTAACCTCATCTAGTACGGTTGTACAGGCGATCGTCAGGCTATTTGTAGCTCTCTACTGCGGTCACCTCTAATACAACCGAGTTTGCGTCTTTCGAATCAATCGGTGTTTAGGGAAGCTTCATTATATCGAATAACCGAATCTTCGTCGGAAATACCAGCAACAACAGCGTTACTGTCCATCTGACGTCGATTTTGCATTGATGCCAAACGATGTGTTCCTCTTGAAAAATTGCTCCTGCTTCGCTGTACTTCCTCATTTACTGGATGCTTACTCTTCTGTCGTGATACCTTGCCAGTAGCACTCTGAGCCATGTAGCGTAAACATGGAGGGTTTCACTATACCGTGATCACTGAACGTCTCTCATGTGGCAGGCGCAGAGAGTGTACGATTCAGTGTACTCCGTGAACACTAGCTGAATTCTTATCGGCGAGTTTTCAGCAACCTTACGGCTAGTGCTCCTTCGAGGGGGGTATACTGCAATAGCTTTCGAATATCGTACCAACTGAGATATGAGACGTCCCTGGTGCAGCACGTCTAGTTGAGTAATAGCATAAATGAGAGATTCAGCTGAGATTCATTCGAGGCTCCCGTTAAAACCCAGGTGGTGTGAAAATGAGTGCATTTCGCGAGATTCTAACTCCGTTCATTCCGAGTATCGTGCCACGATGACATGCACTTTTCCGAGTTGCAACGCAAAATCTGCAAGCCTGCATGTTATTGAGGTCAAGGTCGGGTTTGTTCTGAAATCCTGTCAGCTACCGTGATGACAAATCAATACGTTCGCAATGAAGTCACGTGGTTTGCTCGTTTTGCATATTTCACCCCAAAACAATAGCGAATTTTTAAATGCTACGACTGGGGCTTAAACACTTTCGGCAATATGATAGCAACCAGGGCCAAGTAAGATGAAATTTGAGAACCTACGAATGAACACCATTGGCGGCAGTGTTAGGACCCAGTAGATATTCATAGGACGGTAACGAATAATGCCACAATTTAGAGGGGCATGTCTCCCTCATGAACACTGCTCGTACTGGGCAGTATAACACAACACAAGACCTACAGCTCGGTGTTTTCAGTGCCAAGGTGCCGCGTGCGCATTACCACTGACGTGTTTTTTCTGTAATCGCATTTCACGTGAATACAGCGCACTTCATGACAGTTTCACGGTTTCCTGCTTTTGTTCCGAGCAATCCTCTTGTGGTCGGTAACTTTCTTAGATGAAGCCGACTCCTTTCTAGGTTGGGGATCGTGAGTTAAATGGTTTCGGCTATGTGAAAAGAACGCCTAGCCATAAGCACTGCCCGTCCTGTAAAAATGTTAACCTTTGGCTCTTTCTAATGAGGATAAACCTGACATCCTATGCCTTTTGCGGTTAAATTTTTTGTGGTTCAGTTTGTTTATTGTACAAGTTACAGCGGAAGGCAGAAGAGGCCCTTAAATTTAGCAATCAAACTTTGGTCGTGTCAGTGAGTTGCACGAATATGACGACATTCAGACGAATAAGTTACGAGATAAGCTTGTGGTCAAGAGAATCTTTTTGTCTTTAAGGTGCATGGAATCCATAGAATAATCGAGTCGGTTCACGTTTTCCAGTAAAGAGCAGCGTGCAGTGCTTGAATTCAAAGTTTGATCAGCAATGACCCATTCACAAGATAACTGAGATCATGTTCCTCTTCACTTTTCCTATCAGATGCAGTTGGCAACAGTTCACAAACTTTGGTGGTTGATCAGCTGGCCGCTGTTCCGATCTTGGGAATTGGCTTGCGTACGTTTGATCACCAATCGAGGTGACAAAGCCTTTGCAAGCTATTAATTTCCACCGGCCACCTGACCAACCATCAATGAGCTACAGTTATTCCGATGCATTTTCAGTCCACAATCCAAAATGCGAGCGCTTGCTGATTCCCAACTTGCCTATCGTGCAATTCTTCAATAAAGCGACTCCCAGTTATGTCATTTTATGGCCTGTAGGCTCGACCTAACGTCCGTTTGAACCGGCACATTTGTTCACGCATCTGGTGGTATGGAGCAGTCACCGAAACGCAAGTACCGTCGGTTATGCGGCCATGTGTAAATGGTCCTATGATTGAAAGAGCGGACGAGCAAGGGCAGCAGTGTTTGTTGAACTGATTGCATCCACACAGAATACTCCCAACTGACCGAAAGTGAGCTTAAGTAAGTGCTTTGTTCAGGTAGGGGAGCTGGATATACTGACGGCTTCTCTTGTTCGGAGTTTTCATCTCATTCGGAAGTTTCGCTCTCGTAAATCATTTATGTACGGAACATGTGTCTTGCCGAGATTCTCTTTTCTGGATTCTTATGGGAAAAGGGCAAATGGACTCAACTGTATGCAGTTGTATCCACGAGTACTATTTCCGTCATGCGGAAAGTGAGACTCATTGCTTTGTTCATTACGATTTTATTTGTATTTATTTTGTATTCACCTATTATAGGTGTGGATGTGGAACTATATCAAAGAGGGCATATGGGACCACTTCCGAATGCATCCAGTGGTCCGTCATCAGCTGTCATCCATTGAACGCAAGGTCGAGGCGGGAGAACTGGCTCCCGGACCAGCTGCTGAATTGCTGATCAATATTTTCATCCAGGGATCTTAGGCAGAACTGATTGTTTTCCTATGCTATTTTCCTACCTTTCTCACTGATTTTTTCACTTCCGTTTTTAACTTTAGGTATGATGAAATTGCACTCCAGCCTACTATTGTGGTGCTGGACTTATAGGTTCGAAAACAAGCAAATGATTTCCACATGTTGTTTTATGGATTTCACTTTAGTTTGGCTGGTGGATTTCACCTCCTCAAAGCAGTGTCGCCGACGTGAATCATCCCTCAGGAAACATTTGTGCACCATTTATCTGCACACCCACGTTTTGATGTGTTGGTGCTTTTATGCTGTCGCTGACAGTAAGTGGTATTCAGCTACATTTCTATTAAGTTTGTCAGCTCTGATCACCTACTAACCATGGCTGTCCCGCAGTTGATAGCTGTGGTCGATGGCTAACAGGTTCAGAGCCGGATAGACGGAAGAATAGCCAATGTCACGATAGCAACGCGCTGGTACGGATGGTTGCTGTTCTAGGGTATGGATACTGAGGAGAGGACGGACAAATCTATGGAAAGACTTTCAGCTCTTCGGTTTCATAAGTCCAGATCGCCGTTAGGACGGGTTTGGTTTGTCTCTGAAAGGCTGCTCAGGAATCGGCTTTAGGATTTAGGGTTCACAAGAATAACAGGCGCTGCTCTTGGTTACTTACTGGGGACGTCGGCTGATGGTCATCAGGTGCATGCACCACATATCTACTGCGGCGAGTCGTCCAAATTTCAGCCGTATCAATTTTTCATCTAGTCATTACCCAGAATTATTCTGGTGTTTCTTTGTCCCGCAGCCTCTGAACTGAACGCTGCTTGGACAAACATTGGATATTCGGTTTGCGTAATGTGAACTCGTCGTTAATCGAAACGTTGCTAATCAAAAGGATTCTGCTGCCAGGTTTCAAAGTATCCATACACAAAAATAATTGTAAATACAAATAGAGAAATCTGCAGCATCGTGCTGATTGGCATGTTGAGCTTGGAAGATAACAATGCTTGTCTTCAAAAACTTATCACTGAACCGAGTGGATCGAAGTGTAGCTGAAAACAAAAACGGTGGTGGTGCTCTGATCTGCACAAATCGTCGTTGGCGCTCAAACTGCAAGGCCGGTTCGTCAAACACAAGCCGCTTGCCAGACCTATGTGCAATAAGACCTATCCTTGCGCACGTTTCCGCAAGTAGTGAGGAGAGAGATTGTATATTTCCTCGTTTTGTGCTGACATAAACAATCATGGGGCTTCCATAGCAGTACCTGAAATGGCAAACATCATAAACGTTATAACTAGAGGCTGAGCTTGTCTTATGTGCCTGTAGATGTGCCGCGCATTGCTTATGTATGCCCACTGAATCCTCCGAGTTTTACTCAAAGTCAGTTCCATACCGATCTCCAACAATAAACCAAGTTCAGCAACGTCAAATCCGAAGGCGCCTTCTGACTCTGCACACCCCTGACCATGTGGCTCTGAGGCCACGGGCCTTACCGTCTGTACAATGCGATGCGCTGTCTTGTTATCTGAAGTTCTGTCCGGATTTGTGGTGTCCGTGGGGAACTATGTGAGCCCGGAACATTTTAGCTCAGCTGCTCTCAAGAAACTCAGGCTAGGTATAAAATATCCTGTGGACTTGACGATAAGGCCAAGACGAAGGTGTGTTGCACTTAAAACTGCCAGAAGTTGTGGTGCGAACCGTTCGAACACACACCAATAGAGAGGCAAAATACTCAACCGTAAACGTTTATCATGATTTGACGAAAATCCGCCAAAAGAACAAGGCCTGCCGACCTGACAGTACACTCCCATTGAAGTGCGCTTAACCTGAAGGATTTCTGTCACTTGGACCTTAGAAAGAGTCTATATCACCGATGGATGGAGAATTATTAAAGTAACTCGTGTACCCAAGGCTTGTAGAAATCCCGTTCAATTCCACACGTTTTTATTTTGTCACGCGACTACTGCTTGGAATCAATCATAAAGCCTTCAATGAACTTCCCCAGTTTTGTACATCAATTCACGTACAAGACACGTAGATCTACCACGAACAAAGTAATCTGTCTGTCAGATTTTAGCGTCGCCTTCGCTTCAGTTGATCGAATTTCTTGGGAAAGACATCGAAACATCTCTCCCGTCTCTCTTGGACAACGAACTTCACGACCGAAAGTGATAAGTTCAGATCTATGGAGAGTTATCGAAGACAGGGAGACGAACGTGGGGGGAGCCGTTTTGTCACTGTTTCTATCGGTTTTCCAAACAAACTCTGAAAATTGGCAATGGGCATTTCGCGCCACAGCTAAACCCACCCAGACAGATGGGCACTATGTTTACACTGATGTTGGGTCGGCATACTGGGACTGTTTCGTCTAGTTCGGCTTCAAAAACTATCAACGATCGTTCAGTAACCCCCAAGCTAATTGTGTAAAATATGTTGGCCTTATGGTATCCTGTGACAGGACATAGAATGATGAACATGTTTACAAGGCCTGCCCTGAAATCCTTCGGCTAATTTATTCCACACAACTTCCTTCCGGAATTCTACAACTGCAATCGTGTTGTTCAGCGGGTTGCTTAAAGAAAGGAATATATTAGTTTCAAACGGTGCGCTTGGCTTCTGGTAACTTGATCTTTACTTTGCCGGGTAGACATATTCATCGGGAGACAGAAAAATGCCTATATGACTTACTTTTGCCGCGTAACAGTTCCATTGGAAAGACAACTGCATTAACCCTACCTATTGGGCAAATATCAGCCCACCGATAACTCATAAATGTGAGGAACAACAGCGATACATACTCGCAAATCTAAACGCTTGGGTAGGGTTAGAGACCTAAGTTCTACTGGCCACCAACAAACGTCCAAATAATTTATACGGACATAGACACAACGGACACCAAACGTTCACAATGTGCAAAAGATTGGAATCTTTGAGAGTTGGAAGACTGCAGTACGACTGACGAACATGGCGGTTGGTGTTTGGCACTGGAAGACAAGCCGAACAGATATATGTTTGTCGAGAAGCAAAATGCTACCCCAAACCCCAAGCATTATGTTTAGAAAACAACTACCACTTATACCTCAGCAGGCTATGAGGTGAATTACTGAAGTGGTGGCCTTGATTGAAACTCGCTGATTGCTTACTTCGGTATCGTGAATATTAGTCCGACTAAATGAAAAACCATTTTTCAGGCTGCTGATTCGTTCACGGTCTACCGTCATCCGAACCTTTCGTTGATAATAAACAGTTCGTTCAATGCGGAAACCGAGCTATATTGCGAAATTTTTCGGTTGAAGACGATTACAGAGAAGAACCAAACTGCCCTAGGAAAGTTTTGTAGACTAGCCCCGTAGGTTGAGTTCATCTAGCAAGGACTATTGATCACAAAAACAGCCGCGATAAGCTACTGATTGGTATTGCAACAATGCGATGCTAATTGCATTTCCCGTAGGATAGTGCGGACGCTACAGAAAAGTTGCTGCAGTTCAGTAGACGCCAGGCTTTCTAATCCCATTTGGCGTTGGACGTGCCACTTCCTACTGTTCTGTTGGTTTTCAACATTTACCAGCGTCCCCTTCAATATGCACCACTTTTACTGTACCACTTGGGCAGGTATTCTCATCCTCAGAACATGGCCTCGTGTGAGACAGCCCATTTCTCAAATGATTGATTTGGCCAAAGTAAATTTATCTGACTCGCGTTTGATTGAGTTTCCTCTTGTAAAACCGGGGCTAATCTTGCCCCTAGACGCATTTCTGCACGTACAGCGGGCCAGCTGATCTGTTCCCGTTGATTAACTGAATTGCTTTCTGTAGGTTTTTATTCACCATTGATCCGCATAATTATAGAAAGCAGAGAGTGAAAATAACTGCCCACTTGTACCTTAGTACGCGGGTCCATAAATCTTCATAGGAATTCCGTAGGCCATGAGCGACTGTCTTGTAGACCAACAAGACAGGGTTGTATAAAGTATCATTTGTTCAGGTTTGAAAGGGATTCGTAAGTCTGAGAGAGGACTTTCGGTGCTGGTTGAATGCGAAATGCCAAAAGTGCGAGCTATTTCTCGCCGAGGAGTTGGAATGTTCCTTCACATAGCGTCTATTCATCTCCATAAGACTTTGGCTTTTGGTTGACTTGCCCATAAAAATTGCATCTTGTGACTGTAGATGCGTACTAGCCACGGCTTTTCTGCATAAAGGGACCACTCTTCATGTACACTAGGAAGTATCGATTGAAATCGTAATGAACTTGCTATCTTAAAATGAGAAACAACCAGCAATAGTCCACGGTGAGGCCCTTCAGAAGGGACGAGATGCTGCAGATGGGTTGAAGATACACAGGTCTCGACACGTTAAGAAAATAGCAGGAGTGAACCTCCTTGCTGGTCGAGGTTCGCCAACAGCCCGATACCGGTCTCCGTAGTCACGGTCCCCTAATTTTAAACGACGCCTAAATATTTACATGGTAAATGAGGTAGGTAACTTGGTATATGTTCAAATGAATTTCCGGGTTGTAATGTGGTTCATCTGAACATGCAGCGCGCAGGCTGTTCAGGGATTCAGTTCCGTAAGTATTCGATATTCCGTGATTTCAAGTATCTACCCAGCTGAATCCCGAGGCAGGCCTTGGTTGGAGAACATCATAAACAAGGGATGAACTGGAAGCAAGTTTGAATCTCGCATTTACACCATGTTCCCATGCAAGGATCTCTTTTACAGTTAGTTACCGCGGTCAGTGTGTACTATATAGACTCTTTCATTGTGAAAGCCAGCATCCAAACAGCTCGAGGTAACCATAGGCCCAGATCCGTGCTTGTCACTATCCTAATCTCTGCAAGAAAACTATGGGTCGAGTTTTTCAAAGATAGTATCAACAAAATATCACTGAGAAAGTATCATGTTGCTGATGATGGTGCTGACTGAACACGCCAGACTATGTCATGAGTTCGAAATTGATTGGCGAATGTTTTCATCCGCATCGGTCTGTATGAGCACAGCTCGGGAAAATGCAGGAACCGTAGTTGCCCAAAATCCGCGTGCTTGCATTCGTCGTACAGCCTGCTGGAACAGATCGGCAGAATTCTGATTTGATTCGTTCGTGATAGCGAAGACACATCCACCGCAGCCTGCACCCGTGATCTTCGCTGCTAAACCCAAACTGTTGAGCTCACTGACAATAGTGTCCAGTGCTGGACAAGAAACGCCAAGATCTACAAGCAACTGATGATTCTTTGAAACCAGTGGGCCAAGCATCGAAGTCGGTTGACTACCAGAAAACACCTTCAAAGCCGTCTGGACAACATCGCCAATGTTGCTGATTATCTGGTCTACTCGGTCGGCCTCGAATGCACGAGTTTCTGCCATGGAGCGAGCGATCGCCGCAGTCGATCGACTAACCTTACTGTTGACTATCAATAAATGTAGCATAAATCCAGGTGGAGCAAACACCTCCGTGATAGTAGATGAGTCTCCGCTGCGAGTGAAACAGATTCCTCCGCCCTGAACGCAAATAGCTGTATCGATTCCGGAAGGTGTGCCGTGAACAATAGATTCCGCTTCGTGCGCCAATGACTTGACCAATTCCTGTTCATTGTTCGTTAACACCCGAGTAGATCCAAAAGGAAGCAGACCACATAGAGAAAGCAGTGTTACGGTGGCACACACACAGAAGGCTGCCGAGGAACCCAAACCAGCTTGAACGGGGATGTCAGAATTCACATCGATTTGCACAGTGTGATTAGAGATAAGCAATGGTCCTGGACAGTTTGTTGTTCGTTGTAAAATGCGTAACATCAAATAGTGAAAGACACATGCACTAGATGCCATTGGAGATGTCGCGGCAGAGGAGAGCTCCGATTCCCCTGGGACACTGGACGCCATGTTCCAAGCTTTGTGCATCAGTTGTTTGGAAGTGAGTTCTGGTGAAGGGACGTACTGAACTGGATTGTTCATTACCACCGGAATGTTTGACAAGTTGCGAAATTTTATCTCTACGGACGGTACACGCGACTCACACTTTACAATCGTGGTGGAGAAGTGACAACGAAGGTCGATGGAGACTGCAATAGCTGGATAACCATAAAGAACCGCGTGTTCTCCGAATAGTATGACTTTTCCGGGAGCGGATACGATGAATGTAGAACCTGGAAGGAGAGAGCGCGAAAGTCACGTTGACTGGTGCACTTCATTTAGGGGTGGGGTACGAATAATCCAAAACGGACTCACTTGTCTGGTTTAGGGCTTCAGTTTCGGTGGAACAGGACCACATTCTGAGTGCTTCGAACGGCTAGTTTTCCGTCTGAAAATTTTCAACCCGGCGAGACAGCCGATCAGAAAACTGGCACCTACAGAGGGAAAATGTTTCATTCTGTAACATAATTTGACACTTTCGCAGAAATGAATCAAAACCAAAAACTCTTGATATAACTTAGCAGGTGCGGATAGACATTGCAGGCAAAAAAAAAACCAGGCATCCCACACTCGTGGAACTGGTCGCTCGAACACGAAGCAAAAACCACTGTGTGGAATAAAATGATGAACACATTGCCACAGCACACCATTGGTGACGTATAAGTTTAGAAAAAGGAAAACACTCGCCTACGGTCATTGAAAAGGTCTCTTGCGAAAAATCTATGGCACTGATCGAGACTTGATTCCAGTCGAAACCGGAATTTTAACATCCAACTTTTTTTCAGAATGCCTAACAAACAAGACAAGCGCATGCGCGACAACCAGGCTCGTCTCTGTGCACACCATGGTTGTGTTGAAAAAATACCGGGCATCTTTCAGAACATCGTCAAGTTTATTGTAGTTCAACAGTGATCCCGGATATCCGGGATCATTCGATTCTGTATCAGATTGTTTAGGAGACATTTAGAAGAGGTGGTACCGGAGACATATAGGCACTACACCATTAAACTGCAAAAGCTAAACCAAACCAGTGGTTATCAAGCTGTTTCGAATCGCGCAGCTTTGTACTTCATGGCCAAACCCTAAACAGGATGTTGCGAATTAAATGTAAACTACTCATAAGTAATATATGGAAATAACGATTTCTTACCAACGCACAAGCCGTCTTGAAGGACAGACCAACAACTGGACGACCACGTGGTTACTTTTGACCTGGGTTCAACGTTGTTTCAACGTTCAACGCTGTTTCGCGGATACGCAGAAAATTTAATAAATTTCCTTCCGGGTCTGTTACTTTTCCTGACAGAAGTTTCTGCGCGTACACCTTATCGATTGGTTCCAGCATAGATTTGCAAGACCTACTCTATTGCAACCGCGGTACTACAGCGATAACTTTCTAAGGACGTGCACAAAAATGACACCGTTTTAAGTCAAATGGTGGCGCCTGATGGCATCGACTCTCATGGAACAAGCCAAAAAAGAAGCCGTGTCCTTGATTTGTCTAAGGATTTATGTTTTCAGTTGAATGTGATCAGTTAACTGTAAGAGTCCCCAATTGACCTGCATGCTACGAGGCAGTGGTTTAAACGCGTTTCGTGAACCTCCCTTAGTATCCTGTGGCTTGGGTCTAGTCCATCTCACATCTGTACTAAATGTGTTAGTTTGACCTCGGACAAGTTCCCTTTGACAGAACCCCAGAGAAGGAAGTCGAGCAGGTTGAGGACGGGCGAACGCCGTCCGTTTCCGCCCGACCTGATCCACTGTGCAGGGAAGTGTTCCCCCCACTACGTGTGGGAGCGCCAGGCGTTGGAACCAATTAACCTTTGTACAACCAATGGCAAGCTACTGAACTCTTGAGAATATGTGCTCTCGTAGAAGGACGGTTAATATTTTCTAACTGGTAAGAGTTCCGACAAAAATATCGACCAATTAGCTACTTGCTCAGCATTCCAACCCACATAAGTAAACTGGGACTGTGGGGTGTCTTGCTCGCATCGATCCGATTTGGATTCACGTGCGCAAAAATACGTGAGGAAGGTGCCCGTACGCTGAAAAATATCGACTCATTGGTAAACAGAACCTCTCAAGTGTTTGGCACAGTTTACTTCTTGAAATTGTTAGGCTACATGCTGGTTAAAATTGTGCCTCCTCATTACCATTTTCGCTAACTAGAATAAAACTTCAGACTAGCTTGCCCAATACCGAATACTCGCGTACCGCACACTATGAAAGCCGTATACTACATAGCGAATCATCTTCAGTACTGATCCTGTATTTTCCAGAGTACATTCCGTTTTCGAGAAGCTTCGTGTCGCGATACTTTCTAACAAACGTCTGGACACTTCTGTGCAAATAGAAAACCTATCAGCAAGTCTAATACTTGAAAGTTTCGTTGTTTTTTTAGCATCTCGGTTGCTCATGAAAGAAAGTTCCAAGTGTCCGTGCTTGTCCTCCAAACTCACCCATAGGTATGGAGTTTGAGATAAGCCTACAAGTACCATCAGTAGACAGTACGATAGACCCGAGACACACAAGATACCGGATGAACAAAACCTCGTAACATACAGGTCGACAAAGAGTTGTTGTGAAATTGGTGACGGGTTACAAACAGGTACCTTCTATGTGCTGGCACGTACAATGCACTACTGCCGGTAAACACCAGGACGCCGCTGAAATGTGTAGCATTCGCGTCATGCTATCAATGGAAACAGACCAAACTAAGGGGTAGTGCAAATTGGCTTCAACCCAACGCGGCTCCTGAGTGACAACCGATCTGTTTCGGGAAAAACGCTGTCGGAGGACGTGGTATAATGTGGTGACAACAGCTGGTCGGTTTTGGGATTCGCGTACGGAAGGCCGTGGCAAAGGTCAATTCTGTACCCACTAAGGACGTAGCGGGGATGTCCAAATGTTCAGTTGCAATTTTTTTAGAGGTTGTAAGTTAGCAGACCAAGTTTCCCATGTCCTTTTCAGTTTGCTAATGTGCGACCTCACTTCAAGCCGAAACAGTTGCATTGTTTGACTCCCCCTTGATGAGCCGTTTTCCAACCTACTTTACGGCACGGCGACTTTCTCATATAGAGTGATGAGTCAGCTCCCAGAATATCCAGAACAACTGTTGACCACGGAGGACGAGCGGCAACATAATTGAGACGAAATCATGCTGCGGCACGCAAATGCACCTATGAGTGACGTCCCCAGCGTCACCGGGCTTCTGTTCGGCAACGTACCACTAAAAGCGCGGACTTCAGAGTAACAGAGAGGATGGGAAGTTCGAAAGGCCGTCGAATTTCGAGTCAATGCCATTCGTCTAACCCGTCGAGTCTCGCGCGTTCTAGTTCGCTTCTCTAGCCGTCGCACATTCACACTGAGGCCAAAGAGCAGCACAGTCCCATGGTTATCACTGACCCTCTTACGGTAACGGTGAGTACTGGCCAGTATGTGTGCTGTATGTCGAACTCCTCCATAATGGCGTAACGGTAGCCACATCGTGAATCGACCCATGTGGCATTTTGTGACGGGCTCGGCTGCCAGGACTTAAAGTCATCAACACCAGAGCCCAGTTAACCCCTGTTCAAAAGTTTTTATATCATTTTAACACCATCAAAAAGGAGATCGGCTCTAATTACGCTTCACTACGCCATCAATCCCGAACACTCAACTTTCAACTTTATGATACGAAGTCCCGTGTAGCTGCGATAGCAAACGCGGAGTTCCCTGTTCCATCACGAAACGTACGACAAGAGTAGGATGGACATACTGTAGTGCGGAGCGCCTCACTATCATGATCAAACACAACGTCTGAAGCGCTGTCTGTGCATACAAATATCCCACAGTAATGCAGAACTCATTGTTAAATAAGTTTATCGATACATACGACGACAGGAGGATAATAGTTCCACTTTGACAATCCAATTCCATAGGACTTACACGAATAAAGTTGTGAAAACATGGTTAGTATTCACTAGATGGAAGCCGGTAGTATGAACTGAGATTGATGGTCAATTAGCTGCTGTGCTGCTCCAGAAGAGTGGTCATTATCAACAGAGAAACTTTATGGGTAGTGAAAAAACTCGGAGAATTGAAAATGGTCTTATAGAGAGTTGGCCTTCACATGCGTGTGACATTAGAGAAAGAAGAAGACCTTAGAACTCAAGATGGCTCAGTGGTAAAGGCGCGAACTTACTGACCAGAAGGCCCGTAGTTCGAATCTGACCTTTGCATATCGACTGCTCATGCCTAAGTTCGGGCAATGTGGCAATACCTCGGCCCTTCGGGTAGCATGACAGCTAGGCACCGAAAGGGTGCTACAGCTGGACCATTTGGAGAAAGGGATAACGCGCTCCAGTGGTACTTTCTAAAGCGAGTTACAGTGCCCCTCCCCCCACCAAGGACCATAGTTCAACAGGCCACTTCGAAATACCAACTGCAATAAAAGAACGCTTATAGAAACCATGTTCCATTGTAATATATATATTTGCATCCTAAAAAGCTTTGTTTGTGTACCCGAGGTCACAAAATTGCCGATCATACATCAGAAGAATAGACCACAAATGCCCGTCCCGGGTTTACAAAAATTAGTTCAAGTGTGAAATAAGGACGGAAAACACTGCAAAGTATGCAAAAATCTGAATGAACATGAGATAATAGGAATAAATAACAAGCCCAATGTAAATTTGGTTCTGGCGGACACATCGACCGAAAAGGACGGATCGGAATGCGTTACACAGGCGCTGGATTAAAGACCACCCAACCGGCGTCCAATTCCGGGAAATCGTGGTCCTGGAGTAGTCAAACTATTTGGAGCAGGTGCATTTGAGCGTCTGCAATTTTGTGGTCTGACTGTAACCGTGGCGACTGAACTAATTCGACGTTGTGAAGACACACCGGGTCTGGGATTCGAACTCCCATGGCTGGGGACTGTGGAATGCACGTTCGAAGTGGTCAATCTCGGAGCGCCTAGGGTGTTTAGTGAAGTCCGACGCTGACGAATTAGGGGATCTCGTAACGGTGGTAATTCATATTTCGGTCGACTAGGAGGACCATTCGAAGTTTGAGGAATGGGACGCGAATGTGTAACTTTGTTTACGGAACTTGATCGCTTGGATATTATCAGGTTCGTCGAAGGCGCTGCGTCCAGTGGAGCTGGGTAAATAGAAGCGGAGCACACGAACAGTTGTAGATAGCCACCTCAAACAGATAGTACCCATAAAATGCCAAATAACAGACGCAACCTAATCAGCTCCGCATTCCAGCTCACTGTGGCTTGTCGGGTAAGTGATGCTTTCAGTGAAAAACGATTATTTGGGTAAAAAGCCACTTGACTACGCATGGTCGTTGTCTATAAGTGAATCCAGGGCAAACATACAGAGAGCTGTTTTTATTGAAGCTGATACAAAGATGAAATTTTAGGACAGGTTTGTTCCTCGTGTGGAGTGAAGAAGGGGGAGTAGGGAAAGATGACGGGAACTTGATGTTTGACAGCCCAAGAAAACGCAACAATTCAAACATATGAATCCAATAATAAAAAAATAATAATGAGATTGCATTCAGTAAAACCTTCGGAAGTGTGCATTTCATTGGCGAATCAGACTTGTGTATAGAGAAACCTTCAGTGACCACCATTAACAGTAATACAACGATAAAACATGGTCAATTAACTGCCATAAAACATGACGAAAGAACAAGGAAGAGAGACTTAGTGCAAAAAATCTCTACATCCTTAAGGCAAGCTATCAAGATACTCTTCAAAAACTGTATAAACACAGCTAGGCACGGAGGAGGTACCCACTCAACTCCGCACTGACGATGTCTCCTCGACTGCGGACGAAATGTTTGCAAGCCAATTGCCAAGCTCGGCGAACAGATAAACTGCCATCTGATTAACCAGCAGTAAGAGCCATCCAGCAACCCAATGGAATAAGAGGCATACAGACCACAACGCAGCAAAAATCACGATCGGTCCAATAATGGTACAACAAAAGGTATATACCAATTGGCTAATCATACGACAGGATACTAGATACTCTTCAAAAACTATATAAACACAGATAGGCACGGAGGAGGCACCCACTCAACTGCGCACTGACTATGTCTCCTCGACTGGGGACGAAACGTTTGCAAGCCAGTTGCCAAGCTCGGCGAACAGGTCAACTGCCATCTGATCAAACACCAGAGTAACGCACTCACGTCCTAAAACAGCGTTCAAATAAACACACCAGAGCATAATTTCGAATAAAGCCGGATTCAGTGAGATTGGCTCAATGGTCTTCGCAAACCTCACCCAACATGAACCCAGCGCACAAGGACGGCTGAAACTTAGCTGGGCAGTTCGGATAGCAAGCGACAGCAGTGCCCCTATGTCCTGCAAGGTTTTCAACAACATGTAAGAAGGGTTAGGCGTGAGCCAGTTGGGATCCCACAGTAATCAGTTGGACTATGGTCTCCTCCATTGCACGTTGTCATCGTCATAACCTGTCCTCTACGAGCCACTCGCCAACGACCGCTTGGAACAGAAATAGACGTTTTTGCCTGAGTAGACGGGGGTTGGGGGACACGTAATACCTAGAGAATTCTATGTGTTGTTCTAACGATTCGGATTGGTTACCATCCACGCGCTTATGTACCCCTTCGTTGTCCACTCGCTGCAGTCCCCTTCGATTGAAAAAGCCACTTTTGACAGCCTATTTCAAGAGACACCACCAGAAAAGAAAGTTGTACGTAAATGACGGAAAACACGTGCAGACGCATTATCTAACGAACCGGGTGACTTCCGTACGATTTTATGCGTAAGAAGTAGACCATGAATCTGATTCGTCAGTTTGCCTGATTTACTGAACTGCTTGACACCAACCTTCGTCACATTATGCACAATAGCCATGTTGGTTCATCACAGAGGAGGGACTTGACATCACATCAAGTGATTCAAGAAGTTGTTACCATCGATGCTGAGTCAGCTGATGTTGGCTGCACGACAGTCCACGTCGTGATAGGACTGAAATGAGGAGATTGTGCTCTGCTTCGGTTAGCAAATCAACGAAAACATGCTGATTTGAAATATGACATTTTGTTAACCGACTGCTGAGCAAACGCCGGGTCCAAAGGACGGCATCTTCTAAAACCCTGCCACATCTATCCTGAAAACCGGTTGGCTTTGTCCAGTAGGTCTACTGATTTAGTGAAGCTGACCTTTATTGGGTGTCTGACCTCAACACCTGAGTTAGCTCCACCAATCAGGACGGCACACACTGGACACCACTGAGCTGAGCTCTGCGCAGTTTAAACTTTTACGACCTAGCATCCTGAGAAAGTAGTTCGCTGGACAACTTAGATGAGTCAGTGCCAAAGTGGAACGCAGCAGATTTCAGTTTTACACAGCCGTCGTTTCCGCTAAACTTTGAACATTACGATGAGGCCTTAACTCAAATGTTCCCTAATTTGAAATCAGTTAAGGATGAAGCGGCATGCCTCCATGATTTGTTGGGCCTACATGACGGTGTTTTCGCCCCTCCCGAAACAGGCTTTGGGAGCAAGATTACTTCAGTTATTTCCTTCCTCGTAAACCTTTCTTGAGTGTGTACGCATCAGAATGCACTGTACATGTTATCTTTTCGTTAGCTGCGTACTTCCGGAACAATAAAGGCCTTCCGAGCGGAATACCTATATTAATTTCCTGATCAAAGAACGATTGGTTGAAATGCCCGTATTTACGTGATCAAAATGGGAAAGTTTACGACGACAATTGTACGCATTTCATGAACTAATCTTGGGAATCTACCATCAGTTAGACTCAAATGAACTGTGAATTTATAAAGGGGCTTCGGTAATTGCGAAGCAAACGACAAATACAAACTTTTGGTCATGACTGGCGTTGCTACAGCAGCCTGGGATTCTCAAGGTCGTGCATAGGAAGCACTCGACCAAGCGACTGAGAGAGGTTAAAACAACATGTCTTCGACTTTGTTTACAGGCATACAAGCTGGAACAATATGTGTACGGTATTCACTGTGGTCATTCGACGAAGTATACTAATCGATCAGCACCGATAACCACGTCATACCAACATGCTGTATAAACACTTTTTAATCAGACAACGGGCAACCGACAATGCACAGAAAAAATGATAATTCGAAGTCGAATCTCATCAATAAACAACGCTATACATTAGTTGCCGACGGTCACCTAGTCCACTGACATATTGTTGTTCAGAATTGCTTGTAATAAAAAAATTGCAACCTGATGGGTATCGCCTTCAACGTAAGTTGACACTGAACCAGAATCTTTATGAAGCCTACTAGCTCGAAATAGCTCAGTCGTTAAGGTGTTGAATCTACTGGACGGAAGATCGAACACAACCCCGGTATCTCGAATGCTTCCATCCGAACTTGGAAAACATGGCAATATCTCAACCCCGGTGCAAAGGCACTGAATGAGTGTTATAGCTGAACGACACAGTGTTACGTCGAATCGAACTGCTCAACTTAACCAGCGACCTCGCTAGAATCTGTTAATGCACATATCCTCTCTTAGTTCGGTATCGTTTCTCAGGGCATCATTATCAGCAAACCACAGCAACGTCAGTGTTGCCAGTGATGCTTTACTGCCGTACAAACATAAGGTTCGTCTAATTATATTTAAAACCCTAGAGTGAAAAGAAGAGAAAAAGACTGGGTTAGGGAGGGGACCTAGTGCTGGCCCATGTCAAGCATTCTGAGATGCCTACACCTCCAAGCGCTCAATAAGACAACCTGGAAAGAAACTGACAGCACGAATGCCACCGACATCGATCAGCCGCCATTTCGTGCAATGCCTCCAGCCAAGCACAGACGGGGTCACGGGTTCCCCGTTCTGGAAGGCGTACAACACTAACAAAACCCAAACTCTTCGTGATCTCTTTCACGCCCTTCTACCAAGTCATACGTTGTCATCTAGCTAGTTGCGCCATTCTGAAGGGGGAACGGAGAACAACATTCGTCTCTGTAAGAAACAGTAAACGGTCAATTGTGACACCGTTTTGATGCATAGTTGCCATTGGACTCAGATACTGTCGGGTCGCTTGAATCTAGGTAAGATCAATCGAGAAGCCAGGGTCAGGCTAGAACGGCGGACCTTCAGCTCAGCAGCTTCGCGCCCTAACAACTGAGTTATCTCGAGTTCCAGTGTGTGTGGGAATTTTAATCTTGATTGTTTCTTCTAAGAAAATCGGACGTATTCACAGTAACACCTTCTTCACTTCCGTATTTACCAGGGAGCTCTTTACTCATTGTTGCACGGCAGTGAAGCGTCAGTACTAATCACTGGTATGTTGCTGTTTCCTGGCATACAATACGCCGTTCGTTCCAAACAACAAGTTGTACGTAAACGCTATACGATAGCCAATAACAGCACAATGTGCTAATGTTCAAATCGATTAACCAAGGCATTGTAGCATTGTGAAAGATGTTCTTTGCAGTGTAAGGACAAGCATAAGTTCGACCAGTAACTGCAGAATACTGGATGTGAACCCTTTCAAGCCCGTTCAACCAGATTCTGGACAGTTTAGAAGCCACCGATGAGTCGGTTTGCGTTTCCAACTAGTGTGGTTAAGACTTGTCATCAGGCCCCCCGAACCACGTGGTCACTTGCTGTAGTTTCCTATACATCATGGGATAAAACAGAGTAAAACCGCCCCCCCCCAGATAGAAAAATGATAGAATCCTTAAACCTGTTTGTAGTAGCTGCTTGGATGTGTCAGAGAGTTTGCGCGTGTGTGTGTTCGTTCGTCAACCCCGTCCCCGTCGCCAGTATTGTAGGTTCAAATCAAATCTGAAAAACACGTAAGGACACGGGTGTATTGTGTACATGCGGCCAAACAGGTCCACCTTCTAACGGGTAAGCAAACAAGTCCGGTGACACATCCAAGCGCCTACTACAAACAGGTCATGCAGAGACCTCTCCGTAGACAGGGGCCTCTCTTCGGAGGTTGTCCTCGGAAGGTCATCGTATAATACAGAATAGATTACTACGTCGAAACAACTATCGTTGGGACATGTACGCCCCGGTGGTGCTAGAACTTTTAGTCACCGCCACAGTGAGGACTGCGTTGGTGTACGGTTGCAAGACACGGGCTTTTTGAGCAAATGATCCAAGGATTCTAGATTCACTAATCAACGATGCCCCATAATCATGGCTGGTGTAGATGCGCAGCGACGTCATTTTTAGCATTTCGCTTGGGATTGCTTCCAGTAACACAAGGTCCGGTCACGTGCTACGCGTGTGGAGAGATTTGTTTATCATGCCGAATTCGGGTCAGGGAGGGGGACGAAAATCGAGCCTCTTGCAACGCAGAAGAGAGCGAGACAGATTGGAAGTGTGGATCTATGGGTGCGAATTGCCTTCCTTGCTTCAAGACTCTCTCGGCGCTTGGCACCTTTACACCTAAGGATTCTGTTCAAGTTATTCTGGAAGACTGTCTGACATGGAGCATTGGGGTTCGACAAATACTGCTGGTTATAGTGATTGAACACAGCATGTACTGCAAGTATATTGCTAGCAATGATGTCGATTATTACCATCCTTTGATGCCTGAATAGGACACTGAAGTCTAATTGTTCTCGACAAATATGGTCTAAGTTGAGTTTGAGCTAGCTCAGTGGTTAAGGCGCAAACATACTGGCCGGAAGGTTCGTGGTACGAACCCAGCATTTCGACTTCCCCTGTCTAGGCTTGGGAAACCTGGAGTAACCCATCCTTCGTGCTCCCTTCGAATGGCAGGGAAGCGATGCACGGGAAGGGTGTTAGAGCTGAACGATTATTATGACTATTAGTAAGTTAACAAAAAGACTGATTTCAAGCAGAGGGACTTCAAAACTCTAACAAATGACTTTGTCCTTACCAAGGAAACACCAGAGTCCTTTCTGAATCCAATGTTTCGTTGCCATGTATTTACTCGCCGCTGTTCTTATCCGGTGTTTACTTTGATAAAAGCCACAGTAGACATGTATAAGAAACACTGGTCTTAGTCTAAGCACAGCAGATGAAAATAGTCCTCCCGAATAAATCGTTTCTAATTTGTTCTAGCCACTCTTTGCAACCGGCAGTAGTAAATCTCCGCAAACCTCTCAACTGAGGAGATTGAACAGCAGTTTCTGGGAGAATAACGTCCGTCACCTGTAATTCTTGTCGCAACACACTTTAGTGGGTTTGGTTTGAAAGGGGAGCATTTGGTCGCTGGACTTATCTATGAACAGGACACGAGTTAAAAGACCTATGTGATTCAACTTCTCCGGTTTCAAGTGCCTTGTTTTCGAAGTTTATGGGGGGGGGGTTCTTGCTGGGAGGGCTCAGCATTTGAATCACAAAATACCGACAAAGTTTAGTAAACATTAATGGCTAGAGCTAAATGATGACGTCATAAAATGATGTTTTAATAAATCGAATTTTGTGAACAAAAACAGATTTTGGCTGCTCGTGATCAGATGAAATTCAACTCAGCAGCCATAACGGAGAGCGCCTAATTCCGATCGATATGCCAATAGGAATTAGCGATGTACCAAACAAACAGAGATACTGAGAGTTCGAACGTACAGATCGATTCTCCGAAACGGACATTCTACCACGTTAAAGGGAGCTAAGGGATTTTTAGTAAGAGTTTAATTGAAAACAAACCCTTGCGCAAAAACTCATCAAAATGAATACATTTACATGGTTGAGTGAAAAAGAGGCAACTCGTATCCTCTAGAAAGAGATTGAACTTGGGTAGGAAAAGTTTGTGTTTTTATTCGTCACAACTATACTTGAGGGTTATAGACAGCGAGTGATCGCGGTGATATACTCGTAAAATGGTACCTCGAGAAGAAAACTCCTTAAGAAAACTCCTTCGTCATGGAAGGGAGGTGAGGAAATTTACCCATTCCGATTCCATTTAGGGAAGAAAACTATGCTACCATCAGAACCTTTGTAGTCCCCTTGATGCGGAATCCACTTCATAGTATACGGGACAATAATTGCTAGTACAGTGTTCGTTTACAGAAACACTTGATAGGTAAGCTCTGCATCCGTGGAGACGGGAGAGAGTTCACCAAACGCAGCCTACCTAGCTGCTTTCTTCTCAAGGCCATTGTGCATGCAAAGTCAATTAGGGCCCGCAACAATCTTCACTGTTAAATTAGGATCCCCAAACATGGAATCAATCTGCCTACACCCAAGCAGTTGATGAAAACATACGAACCATTGAGAGTGAATGCACGAATCCGTAGGACCAAGGCGATTTTGTGTGCTCAGCAGTTTCTCGTAGGAGAAACACAAGGGCACATTTGGTGTACAGCGAGTTTCAAGGTCATGTCCATTCTGTTATCGACCAAAAGCAAAATCAGCTGGCCAGACGCGCTCTCGATGCAAGCTAATCATTACCTCATTTGGATCCGTTAAAGAATGGTACGTGGTTAATTACTCTTGCAATTAGGACAAGAAAAATAATGGTAGACGAAGGCATGAGAGTAGGGTGAACGGACTGTGACCAAAATGATTAAGATGAAAAACGACGGCCAATCTACTCATTTGCACACCAATTTGGTTCTCACGGAAAACTCACCCGAATCCCAACTGAATCTCTTGTTAATGACATTCTTCAACTGAATGTGCTGCAGAAAGGCCGTCTCATGTTTCAGTTGGTAGGATATTCGAGATATTGCTGCATATTTTCATGAAGGAAACTGCTCACAAGGACGCTGAAAACTCCCCAACAGCTCACGACCGGCTCCGTCCTTTTTGCGGTTCATCAGGTAGGCCTTTGTACGGCACAATCTGTTGAAGAATATCACGAACGAGAGATTGAGCTTATCAGGAGGGTCAGATTCCTGAAAGCAACCACCGAATGCCCGAAATCTACTGAGACCCTCAACTCTGCTAGATGTTGACCAGACAGATAACGCCCCCTCAATATACAGCGCTTCACAGCCTTGTATGAAACCCAGGCAGCGCGAGTCAGCGTTGATCAAGGTCAGACAACGCCCCCGCAATACGCAGCGCGTCGCAGCCTTGTACCTAGGCCAGACCGCTTGCGTCAGCATTGGACCAAGTTAGACAGTGTTCCTCCAATAACCAGCTTGAGACTGTTGTATTCTCGCACTCGCTTGATCGGAATATAGCTGTTGTGTTCCCTTCTGTGAGTCTTTTTTCCGGCATTAGGAACTGAACCGGGTCAGCAGTCAGATAAGTCAGGTTGGCGAATCAGCAGACATAACACAGCTGGATTCTGTTAAGTCTTCCGTCAAAACCAAATTAGTATGCAAATGAGCGTATTTGTAGGATTTCATCCAATCTGCGTCCAAGCAGAACATAAGGTTGACGAGGAAGGAAATTCGAGGACTGCGTCTACCTGACGAGCCCTTCTTGGGGGTTATCAGATAGTGGGCTGTTGAAGAGTTTTCGGCAACCTTATGAGTAGTCTCTTTCAATAAGGCCCAAATATTTCTTGCCAGTTCACCAAGAAACTTCTTCGGAAGAACACAGTGGACCACGAGGAAGATGTCTGGACGAGTGAAGCGGAGATGCATACCATCGTCGGTAGTCCAGTCCGCTTAACCACCGTTCACCAAAGAGAGTGCTGTTTCCCATGCCCAATTCGGAGTAGCGGAAGCAGAGGGGTGACCAACCCTTGACCTGGCAGAGGGGTATGAAAGAGATTACGAAACGCCTGGGTGCTGTCGGTGCTACTCGCCTTCCAGGATGGGGACCGCGTGATTCCCACTGCGCCTGGTTAGAGACACTACAAGATATGGCTGCCAACCGATGTCAGTGGCGATCTTGTTGTCAGTTTCTATCCAGATTGCCTGAATGAGTGTTTGGAGGTGTAGGCACCTCGGAATGATTGTAGTAAGCTAGCACTAAATCCATTCCCTGTCCACCTTTATTCTTTTCTTTACAATAAGGCTTTCAAATAAATCATGGTTATGCGGCAGTGAAGCATCGGTGTGGAACACTGATGTCATGCTGTCGATGATGATGTTGATCCAGGCCACATGTCGAAACTGCGTAGCCTGACTTCCAGTTACATATCGATTATTCGTTCAATATATTTCCCGCATCCATCGTCTGACTACTGATCACACACGTGACGTCACCAACAAGCGAAACCATGTAGTCAGTAGACAACAAAAGCAACCAGAACGGAAATTGTGAAGATGGGTGGAAAATGACAAAAGCATCAGATGAATCGGACCATAAAACAGTACTTCAACACTCGGAGTTTTCAAAGTCCTCCTCCCTGTACTTTTAGACTGTACCCAATGCACATACACACACACAAAGAAACATACAAACAAAAACCGCCTCCGCTGACCTAGCATGATTTGTAGACTCCCATTATACTGTTCCCAACAGTCTTGTATTCGACCATTGTGACATAACTGAGTGGATCGTTCAACTGTCCATTATGTATGACGTTGGTAGATAGCCCAAAAGCTAAGAATTTGGGAAGTCAACAAGACCATCTCAAAATACACCCGCAGACATTTCGACCTCTTCATTACCACGAGTATTTTTTCAGTGTGGAAGCAATGGCAGGATGGGGCGAGATGGCTCAAGTGGTTAGAGGGCGAATTTACTGACCGGAAGGTCCGTAGTTCGAACCCCACCTCTGCATCTCGACTTCCCCTGTCTAGGCTTGGGCACCCTGACAGTATCCCAGCCCTCTGCAACCTTCGGGTGGCATGGCAGTAAGGCACCGAAAGCGTGCTACACTGAACGCTAATGCAGGATAAGTCAGAATAGACATTAGCTTACCACCACAGGGCTTAGTCACGGGAACTTTCGGATTCTTCGCGGACAGCTCTTTGTAATTGGACGAGACTTCGCTGAGGTTCGCAGTGACTGACACGGGTGGACTTGCAGTCTCCTCGGAGTGGAAGTTCGTGAGGCCAGAGGACGGGTTTTCTGGGCAAGAGAACTGAAGTAGAGATGGATGAACGACTCATATTAGGACACTAGGTGCACGAAATTCAAATAAAACTAGGTGTTCTTTCAGGTTTTGACAGATGACAGAATTTCGTAAACCAATGAATGAATCCTACATTGGATAGATATTTAGTTTTGGACTACGGCTCAATCAATCCAATCTATCACAACCAGTGCGACCATGGGATACAGAATTCCACCAGATGAGAATAGGTGATCAGGATAACTGACTGGTGAACAAACACATTGCCATTTAATTTCTATAACTGAACTATATCTCGAGCACATTTTTTTACTAGATTTCGCGCCAGTCCAACTTACGATTTGCCCGCTTCCCGGAGAGTCATATATCGTGATTCATGTAGCGTTTGAAATCCATAAGTCTCCGAATAAAACCCGGCATTTCGGATTGTTTCCAAACCTACTTCGCGAGTGGATCAATCGATGGCTTGAGGTGACAATATAACAGCAAGCATCCGATGAGCTGGGTTGTGTGCGGCACTGCACTGTCATGTGAACTATAAGTTCACCCCCAGGATCACAATTCAAGCGTAGACAATATAAACTAGTTTATGTCACCATGACATTCTTCAGAGACGACATAAATCTTCAGTTTTCGCAAACTCTCTAAATAATAGATAAGTTTACAGTAATTAAATATAAGCGTTTCTCTAGAAGTTTAGGGTGATGTGGTTCGCACGTATTGAATCTAATTTGACCTGATGATAATTCCCCCATTCCTTTGCTTACTCCGCCTATGTACTTTTGACCTCCACTTGCTTTGCTTATCTGCACCCGCCACCTACCTTGCCGTAAAATTCATCGTGTCCGACACTTGTGTATTAACATGTACGCCTGTGCGTGAATTTGCGCGGCCCACATACTCACCCATGCGCGCTCGTATCCCGCTTGTTGAGTCTACCTTGACCTGTTCTCCCATGAGTTCCGCGTGATCACACCGCCAATGAGACACCGTCAGCAGACTGTCGTCGGAACGGCCGGCCGCAACCCACACCACTGAGCTAACATCTCGCTCACCGTAGTTTGGTGTGCGGACGTTGGCCTCGCACAGTACTGGTCAGGGACAGTCTTGTGGACTTGCTGACGCTAAGACTGAGATTTGCTGTATAAATTTTCTTACCCTTGTGTAAATAATACCGTAGAGTTTCGAACCCAATTGTTCCTTTTGCTATTCGGGATTGTCGAACCTAAGCGTCACTCAGAGTTGCGAATCGGGAACCTCAACAACAAGTCTATTCGCTGTTTCTTAGACATGATCTGTTAGGAAGGTCAGATTCATGGAAATAATCCCAGAATGCCCGAAACTTACTCACACCCTCAAATTCCACCAAAATCGCGGTAGGGAAGCCACCACCAAGTATCCAAACCGTACATCTGAAGAAGGGCGCAATTTTCAAAGTCATCTCATGAAATGCAACCCAAGGCCACTTCAGGCAAAAAAGTAGGATTCGGTTCAGGTCATCACTTACGTACATGAAATGTGATGTCTCATCAGACATAGTCCTAGTTATGTATGAACATCCTCCAATGTTAGTTACATGAGCTGGATGACCTCCGTACGGCAAGTCCTAATCTAGAGTGTGCCGTTGCATCGAGGATTGGTCTAACTCCCATAATGCGGGCAAAATTGGGCCCGAGCCGATTCACTGTCTTCCTGGAAACATATTGTCTCCAAGGTCATCCTTCTGGTACATACGCTAGTGCAATAGTTAGTGGCTGATCAGATGAAAGGAAGAAACTTGGAGGAATCGAACTGTAGTGACATTAGAATGACGACCATTCGGCGTTGGCTGTCAAGGACCTATTCACAATTACCCTTTATGTTTATGATTCTATGATATTTCGCACAGAATCTCAGTAAAATATTTTTTCCAGCAAGCTCGGCGAACAGATCAACTGCCATCTGATCAACCACCAGTAAACACACCCGAGCTAACTAGATTTCGACAAATAGTGAAATACTTATTTTGGCAGGCTAAAACGGGTGAGAATAATCGGAATCAGTAGCATTTCGGGCATGGTTTCAACCATCACAACTGTTTGCTCCAAGTACACTTCACAATTATGAAGGATATACAATCTAAACGAGAGCAAGTTCGAAGGCAAACAGATAAGTACTTTTAGTGTAGAATATATAACGGACGAATGTGATGCGGTTACCTGATGTGCCATAAAGCCATCCACCGTATAAAGTTCGGAACAAAATTCACACGGAACAAACTGTGGTTCATTGAGTTCAGTGAAGCAATTACTGGAACAGAATGATGAAAATTGGATCCAAGGTTTTTCCAATGGTTCGCACAGGTGTGTAACGAAAGTTGCGTGTTACACTAGCTTCAATAAATTGCTACAAAGTTACCGCAGTAAATTTGTCACTGAAAAGAGCCAGTTCGATCTCAACCAAGCAAAAGATACACAGACGGGTCCGTCATAAGATTAGGGAACGGGTGCTCACCGTGCAGGAGTTCTCCAAGCTCCGGGTCAAACTCCCACATATTTCGTCTAAATATTGTGATTTATGATAACCTGTACATGGTTTTCGACCCATCAACAACGGACCGAATCCCCACCTCTGTCCGATAGTCAACCAGAAGATTCGAGTAGCCCGTAATACAGCGAAAAGACGTGCGCACAAACGCGCGAAGGTACCGTAAAGGACTGAAGTCAACTGATTAGACTTTCAACAGACAGGGTTGCTGCTGCCGTTCAGTTTAGCATCGAAATGCCTAATACATACTCACTGCTTTCTCAAATGTTGAATGTTGTATAAAAAGACTGCATAGTTGCGAACCAGGAAAGTGTCAAACAACGATGCAGGGATCCCATTAATTTTGTGAGATCTCACTGATCAAAAGATCAAACATGCAAACGGGTGCTGGTCATTCCGGGAGCAATAGCTTGCCGAGAACTACAGTTTACGGTTCCCGAGAGACCGACCAAAAACCTGGTCAACTCTGAAAGGTGTTTTTCTGGGAGAGCGACTTAATTGTTGAAAGAAGTTGTTCCCTCGCAGAAAATCTGAAAAGACCAACCCAGAGAGCCTTCTTCCTCGAGACGGTTTTCCTGGGGAAGACCAACTAAAAGCGATCAAAT
Organism: Clonorchis sinensis; assembly: GCA_003604175.2. Lineage (NCBI taxonomy): Eukaryota > Metazoa > Platyhelminthes > Trematoda > Opisthorchiida > Opisthorchiidae > Clonorchis > Clonorchis sinensis. The sequence goes on from CM030369.1 coordinate 214,569,033, forward strand.
TGGAAAGTCATCTTTCCTCAGGTGGTTCCTCCGGATCTGGCAAAGGCTAAAACATTCCCCTCAGGAGAGGGTAGCTTCATTTTGGACCCCAAGACAATTCCTCTAGAGCGGAACAAATAAATCTTCACTGAGCCAATCAGAAGTGGTAGTGGAGGTTACTTTTGTTATGTTCTTTCTGGAGAGCAGGATCCTGGAAAAAAGTCACTCCAAAATCCTAGAAACTGCCGCAACTCAGAGGTGTGCAGAAGGTGGTGGGTCGGTTGGATGATGTCATTTAGTACGTACTCTCCAGATACAGTTGGTTATATACAGATGTCCATCTGAAGAGACTGCTTGTCAAAAGCGACTAGTACTGGTTGGTCTCTCAAAGCATGTACAGATATTTCGGGGCCCCCAGGGGGGAGACCAGTTTCACGAAAGTGAAGTTATGAATCTCCGGAAACCTCCGAAATACAACTGCAGTGCAGTCAGTCAGATGCGTACCTGAGACTATAAGAGAGGGAAAGCAATTGCAGGAGTTTCGCATCCGGGCCCTTAGCAAGAGGAAAATTCGCGTCTAGAGAGGAAGTAGGGAGCTCTTTATCAAAAGTCTGGGATAGTTTCTCAAAGGCCATCAACCCCAAGCCAAATGTCACTGGACGGAACCAAGGAGATCATGGATAGGGAGATGATCTCTTGGGGGGGACTAGTGTAATTACGAAAGAAGTCTAAGTTTTTTAGGATTGGAAAGGTATAGCGTTGAAATTTCAGTGAATCCCGCGAATCCACAGGTTATCTTTAAAAGTAGTGGCAGAAAAAAAACTAACTGCACAATGGAGGGCACACAAAAAATCTCCCAGAGACATAAACAATGGACCGAATGTGAATAACCGGGTTCCACACCGGAGAATATGAACTACAATTGAGATTCTACGTTTTTAGAGTCGGCGTTTACGCTGGTGTTTCCCACACATTGTCTAGAATGCAAAAGCCAGCGTCATTGCGGGGTTGAGTGGGACCCACTCAATCCCGCACTGACGATGTCATCTCGATTGGTGATGAAATGTTTGCAATCCAACTGCCAACCTAGGGAACAGACCAACAATCAATCAGCGCACCCGAGCTACCTATATTCCACAACATTTCCAGCCACTGATATATAACTAAGAAAAACCGAGGAAGTATGAGCGTCACTTTAGGGGTATGGAGGGAAAGTTCACCAACAGCCATTTTGCTTTTTTTTAAAAAAAATCCAGCAATTCAAACATTTGCAAACGAAATCAGCTGTTTTCTGAAGCATTTGCAGAGCTCAGCGGATTGTTTACAGGGGGTCTGGCTGGTCACCGATATCCTTCAGCAGTTGCATCCGCAACTTCGTGAAAGCAGCGAAAAATTCATTTTCCAAAGTGTTCACGGTATGGTTGAAGTCTTAGAGAGATATCACGTGTTTGAGGCGGGTACGTTTATCACCAGCCAGAAACGTTGCCCAGATGCCAGTGACATTCCTGACCGAGCCACGGATTATTACTAATCATCGAATGCGAGAGATAGTCATCACCTAACGGCTTGACTCCTAGCATTTCGCTGTGTAATTTACACCTCACCCTATCTTAAAATGATTGACTGACAAACACAGCATCAAGGTGTGTGAAGCGATCAATGGTTTTCAGTTTAAGTCTGCTCCGTACATCACCAGTCACTTTATTTCGGAAAAGATCAACAGCGAGGCGTTTTCTTCGTTGATTCATCCACTGAATGGTCTCTGTCACAGATGATTCTGTGATGTGGGGCGCTGTCTACTATCCCGTTGAGCTGAACGAGACTTTTGCATACGTTGTTTACAAGTGGCCGATAAGAAGCCAACATGTATTTACCTCAGATCAGAATGCCCATTTAACTACGTTGGTATGTATCACTTAGGTTTTTTCCTCTTATAGAGTTCCAAGGCTTCTGTGAGCGGTCATGCGCACCTCATCTGTCCACGCAAAGTGGTCGTCAACTGAGATGTGGTAATCCTAATGTTTACCCTCGTACAGCTGTCTAAGCACTGGCAAGATACCGTGTGAGGTGAGTGGACTGATGGTCCGAGTACCGGTAGAGTCGCACTCCGAACACAGCATTTTGTATGCCCGAGAAGCCCGATCCCCCAATCGGCGCGTAGATGTATCTCACGGATGTGTGCCGTATGCACTGAGCCCTCCATCGCATGGGGAGCCAGCGCTGTTAAACTCTCCTCGGGAAAGTGGGCGCTACACACAGACCCAAGCCAGGAGCTGTGCACCGGAGCCAACCGGTCAGACTATCCACGGTGCAATGCGCATCGGCCTGCTTCAATAACGTGATGCTGACAGACCACATGGGCTGAGAAAAAAATGGCCTGCAGATGTGGCGACGAGTGCGGACGGACAGACGCAAGTGAAGGACTCTACCCAGTTTCGTCGACCGGGTAATCGATAGCCTACGGCGGACTGCGCGTACGGTCAGAACAACAGAACGGACAGTCGGCTGCCCGATGACACTAGAGGGGGGCACTCTGTTCAAGCTGCAGATGCCGTCGGCAGCATGGATGAGACAATTCCTCCGATCGCACAGCCTCAGAGTGGACTGTCACTTCGCAGCACACGGTAGCACTAAGCATAGACGTTTTGTCCAGCTAAATGGGTTTTGGATAGAGGAATTTTAGGCTCTTTTTGGAGTGCAGTCTACTAGCCCTCAGAAATAATCCATTACCATCGCTGAAAGTGGACAAGGTCCAAATTTTCCAACAGAAATTCGACGAAATGTTGATTCCTTTCACTGAATGATGAAACCATCTTTGTAATGCGATGTATTAAATAACGCGCACTGTGAGGGACCTAGCGACACCTGTTAATATTCGTTTTCAACCATGAGATGCTGTGGCACCAACAGACCCAGAACACGGGCCAAAAATAGATGAAATTTGCGGTTGGCTGACTGCAGTCATACTCATTCAATCCTCTGGCGCGGCTTCTCAGTTTGGTGCATCAACACTGGTTGCTGGCTTGACCTTGGCAATGAGCGACAGTAAGGAACGGATGAAACCACGACGAAGCCTTCCAGGACCTGTTTTCATTTGAAAAACAGGATTCGAGAAAGGGCCTGGTCTAAACTCTTGAGATTATCAGCGAACATAAATCCTACGGACATGTTTGTCTTTCACAATCAAACTAGCCAGATGATGGACCTCCAAATAGCCTCTGTATGTCTCTGTAGCAATCGAATTGGTGGAACTGCTTAAAGTCAACAACTTTTTTCCAAGTATCAGACTTAAAGTCGCACACAGTTGGGGCCACTCCGTGGACAAATTCAAATCGACGATTTCACCCCGGATTGTTATATCTATGAGTATTGCGTCATAACAAGAGAAATCCACCAACTTGGGTTAAGAGAAACTGCTACGTTGCAATAAAGTTCACCGTAACATTCAGTCATCACCATCACTTTGTTGACTACACCCTTCTAGAATTAACAGTACATAAGAGAGTGACAACTCCAATTGGATGCCATAAAATGCACTTTTTGCGATCATCTTTAAGTAGGTTTGACACTTATGGCGTACTCCCAGTCCAAGATAGCCCGTCCTGTATAAATGCAACATAGGGGGGGGGGCACAACATCTTCCCATCCAGTTTGAAAGGACGCTTTCTGGTGCATAACATCTTCACCATGACAAGCAAGCACTGTATCCCAGGGTGGAGAGCGCGGTAAACAAATATGTGTATTCCATGAACACCAAACTATTTGCGAGGCTGTTCAGACATCTGCCGATGTCGTAGCCACAAAGTTGTGCGATCCTCCCGCTGTACTTAGCATCCGGATGTGCTGTAACAGTAAGTTTTCCATTTTTGACGTAGGACCTGTAAGTATGGCCTCCTAGGCGTTCACACCAGCTTCCACCCATCTGGTATAGGAAGGTAAAAACCAACAGGAACTGAAATTTAGCGGCTGAACGGCAGAGTTTTCAGTTCCCGACGGGTTCAAGCATTCAATACCCTGTCTGACCATTGATGGTGTGACTGCTTGGGTCACCGCAATTACCCCTATGAAGAGTAGCAGTGACCAGTGAGCGATACTCCGCTTGTTGTAGTTTAGTTACTTCCCCCCGAGGATTCTACCGATCGCAATGCGGCAAGAAGAGCAGCAAACGACGGATAGGATAAAGCAATCAGTTGAGCAAGTCTCTCTCAGCGCATACACCGAACTAAATTGGACCAAATGCTGTCCGTTGCGGTATGCTGGTGATGGTACACTGGTGGTACGTGGACTCCAATGGCATGGAAACCAAAGTGGTCCAGAAGTGGTAATCCTGGAGCAGTGGAACAATGCACTGGTGTTTAATGCGGTCAAAAACGGTCGAATTCCATGTGGATAGTAGCGATATGAAACCTGGAGTGCACAACTCCCGTTCATGCCATCAAAACGTTGGTCGTACAGAGAGAATGTCGGTGGTATCTACGAACCAATTACCTACTGCTGGTGTAATTTCGGTTCCTGTCTTTCACACAACACTGCGACTTCCGGTGTGCTCGGCTGTTATAAAGAAGTAATAATCAGAAAATTGCTATATGCAGCCCAGATAAAAAACGATGGATGTCATAGGCCCAACTGGCCAGCAAAACCGAAAGACATACGATCAAGTTATAAGGTAGCAAACATGGCGAAAACACAGGGTTACGTGGCCTTACGTGTAGGATTTGCGAGGCAGTTCATGGTTCATTGAAGCCTGCCCAGTTTTACCCAACTTCGAGACGGCCTGGTTCAGTTCCATGTATTGAAGACGGGTGGCTAGTTCCAGGTCACTAGTGAGCTACAACAACGTGAATTTAGACACTGCTGATTTACATCAGGGTCTCCTGTAGGTTCGGGCTCTGTAAGATTACAAAATTCAATGAAAAAGCCTTACTTTTGTTCCCATTTTCGAAGGGATACGACAATACACAGGCATGAGTTTGTAGGTCGCGCAGCATTACGAACTTTCCGCATCCGGAGCAGAGCTCGGTTCGAGAACTACATCGATCGACATGCTCTTCATAGCTGTTAGCAGGAAACTCCAGTTCACAGTAATGACAAGCAATGGGCCGAGCAGGACAAGTGCCCTACACAATAATCATCAGACACAGTGCACAGAAAAAACAAAGGAAGGAACTGAGGGTGATAATCACCTGGTGGTTGGCCATTTTGAACCTGGGAACTCGCATTTTGCACACTTCACATCGCATTAGAGCGTGTTCTTGTACAGAGTGCTCTTCAAAATTGACTTTCGGCACTACGCTGTTGCAAGTAGGACACTTCACTAAATTTCGAACACAGAAGGCTTCGTGCACTGTAAAATTTCCAAGACTTATGAAAACACCACTGACGGCTATGAGTTATCTGGTGGGGGGACTAACCAGTTAAGGCATTCTTTTTCCGCTTTTTCGCATTCCATATTCAGAAATTTAGAAACGAATGCGCAGGATCGAAGCGTCTGTTCCCCAGGGTTGGTTCTGTTATTCGAGTGTTCAGTGGGCTTTGGTTCACCTGAAAAGCACCAGAAAAACTGTAGATAGCATCGCTTTTAACGTTTCTGCATTGGATTTTGCAAGGCGGAAAACAAACATCTACAAGTGCTCGGATCCACGAACAGCTATATCGTCCACGTACCGAAAAGGTGCGACCGTTTGAACAGCGCAGGCGTTAGTGAGTGAGAGTGAGTCTTTCATCATCACCATCAACATTAGATACTGCTGCGTTAAAACTTGAAGTGAAAAAAAGAAAAGTGAGTGGATGAGGGACGGAACTCATGCTCATCTACTGCAAGCATTCCGAGATGCCTAGACCTCCTAGACAAGCTGGAAAGAAACTGACAGCATGAATGCTACAAACGTCGATTAGACGTCCAGCTTCAAGGGGTTACTGGAACCCCATCCAAGAAGGCGGACCTCACTACCAACACCCAAACTCTTGGTAATCTCTCTCACATCCTACTCTCACCTCCGTTTGCGCCATTCTGAAAGAGATACAAGAGACAAAACTCGTCTTGGTAAACAGGTCTCGGCATTTGTAGCACATAACCGAGCCACCGCAGCCGGATGTTCTGCGCCAAACGACATCCGTAATCAGGACTGATAACTCTGGGTAATGCGGGCGGGGCCGAAGGTAAACTTTAGTCACCATTACTGGGTCATTCATATGTTTCCCATCTTAATATTTCCAGGTAGTTATTCTCCCGGCAATGTTGTGGAATATAGGTAGCTCGGGTGTGCTGATTGATTGTTGGTCTGTTCGCCGAGCTTGACAGTTGGATTGCAAACGTTTCATCACTAATCAGGGTGACATCATCAGTGCGGGGTTGAGTGGGACCCACTTAAAAAAAGTAAAACGGTTGTTAGGTTTTGGTGCGAGAAAGCGTGGACTCAAAGTAGCTCAGTGGTTAGAGAGCAAACTTACTAACCTGAAGGTCCGCGGTTCGAACCCAACTCAGGTATCTCGACTGCTCCTGGTTAAGTTTGAGCAATCTGGCAGTATCTCAGCCCTCGGCAGCTAAGCGAAATAAGAATTTTCCGGTAGGAAGACGCTATTATCGGCAGGTTTGGAAGACAACTGTACAAGAGGCCCAGAAAAAATCAGTACCGTAGAGTGAATCTGCAAACAGGGTGCAGGAGTTTTACCTAAGAAGCTTGTTGGAGTATCCAGGGTTTGTCTGCAGACCATCCCACTGGGGAAAACCGGTAATGGTGCAAAAATGGGCAAAAGTGAATGTAGTAATCCAGTGGTGACGAGACTTTTGACGTCAATAGTCCTTCGTCGCCTTATGGTGGCCCCTGAAGATTCCGGCCTGATAGGAGTTGTATTGAGCAAATCTTCACACTCCGTCAGGTACTAGAACAACGTCATACGTATGAACGATTCATAGTTTCATAAAGGAAACTGCTCCTTCACACTCCGTCAGGTACTAGAACAACGTGATACGTATGAACGATTCATAGTTTTCATAAAGGAAACTGCTCACAGGTTTGCTGGAAACTTTTCAACCCATAGTTTTATTCTTCCTAGATTTACAAGTTGTATTCGACTGAGTTGACCGGTCTGTTCTCTTTAACATGCAGGGAATGTCCCAGACGTTTACCAGTATAATCTGCCCTTTGTGTTCTCAGACTTGCGGGCGCGTGAGAGTATTCGGGAAGCTCTCCAAAGGCTTCCGTGCATAAAGTGGTATCTGACAATGATGTACAACCTCACCATTTCTATCAACTTCGTGACCGGCGAGATAATGAGACGAACGCTGAAAGGTCTTCAAAACCCTAGTGTTCAAACAGCTGCCGACGAAAACCTTGTCGATCTGGAATGTGCAGACATCACTCTTGGCTTTGAAGGGAAAAAGCTATAGATGGTTTTGTATGTTGCCAAGTTATTCGGTCCTTCGGCATGGGCTGTGCGTCCATAGGGTGCAAAATGGTGTTCCTGAACAAACGGTCGCTTAACACAAGGACGGTTACTCGAGGTTGTGGAGCGTTCTACGTATCTTGGAAGTTGTATAAGTTCCAATTATAGTGAGGCACATGAAGTTGATACACGGATCTCTCAGGCTTCACGTGGGTTAGCTAGTTCAAGACACGGTGTCGGAGAGGTATATTCTTGAATCTCGACCCGGGCTTATATCTGCATAAGCAATTCGCAAATAGTACCACATTCGGCGCAAAAAGTCTGCGGTTTAAGTGCTATGAGCAGGCATCCAATGGATCAATCACCATTCGTTTCGGATGCCAGCAAACCAAATATGCCATTATATGAATCACCGACTGGTCTCACTCACTTGCCTACTTGTTGTAGAGAGAATTGTGTGAACAGAGATGAATCAATTGTATGATCTTAGGTCAAAGCGAAGTGCAAGTACACCCCCCCATGAGTCCAGTCAAACCAACATTCCATCGAGCGGCTACGAAGCTAGGGCATCCAGCGTGAACCGTAATCACCATACGGTACAACTACATTACGACACTTTTTAGGGAAAACCACACCAATGAGTTTAAACCATGGAAGATGAAATAGGGATAGACGTGGTGCCAGTATGCCCCAGAAACATCGGGTGCCTACAAATCCAACATTAAGTTAGACGATCTGCATAGAAACTGTAAACGTGAACGTCGCTGACAGAGAGCCTCCACTACAATGAACACTTATGGGATCACACGGAAAGTGCCGTGAAACGATGAGGAAAAGGCTTTTAAAAAAAAAGACTATCAGAAGACTTCGATTATACGGCAGCGAAGCACTAATGTGGAGAAATACCGTGTTGCCGACGATGAAGAGCGATTCTGAATACTTTTATTCTTGGAATAACTGCCCATTGATTGTTCTAGTCGAGTGACATCGTATCGTTTGGAAAGACGCCTTATTAAGGTATTTGGCAGAGGGTAACTTTGGGATGCTGGTTACTGGTAACCTGAAAACAATCGCAGATTCGAAGAAGGCCTGTGTAGTCAAGACGACGTGGGGCAGTCATCACTCACTCGACCAGACACCGGACAATCTTAACATTCACGATTAGCTGAAAGACATTATTTTGATCAGGGTGTAAAGCCGACAAAAGTCCACGTCATAGCAACTTCCAGTAAACTATCCTAGGTAGACAGACGAGTATATACTCAGATTTCATCTTCCTGAGGGATCCCGAATTTCAGAACCATATCCAGAAATTACTCACACTGGGGTCAATGTGCAAGCCGCTTTAAATGAACGTCCTAACAGATGAACTTCTATGTGACGAGACGAGGTTTGATCCAATGTATTGGATCTCAAATGATCACACCGACGTCGAGGTTGACTGAGCCCACAGCAGCGTGACCTGCATCTGCGAACGAAAACATCCCTATTTCATCCGTGAAACCCCAAATATCAACAAACTATTCACTAAGGCTCATGAAAGAATGTTTATGACAATTAAGCCAGCTGGCACGCTACGAGAAATGATGTAATGGCACTTAAGTGTAAACAGAAAGATTATGAACGAAAACTAAGGATGACTGTTCGGGTAGCATTGCACAAAACCTTCGGTACAAACATAAACAATGGCGACACTGCTTTCTTGGCTGACAAAACTGGGTGTCAACACTGACAGTGGCTGTGCTGAACTACTAGCAAACTGCTTCGTTTATTTTGTATGCCCGCCAACCAACAACAAAAGCTATACAATATGTAAGTCACCACGGACAATCCGCAGCGGAATGGCTTGCTCATCTGAAATGACTAAACCGTGCTACAAACCCCAGGTGGCTACAAGGCCTCTGAAGATCATGGTTTTCAACCGTTTGTGCCCCAGGAGTTGGCCCAGGTCAGACATCTAATGGTCACGGCTCTCTTTGAGCTCCCACCGAATGCCGGAAGGCTACCACAATAACTGAAGTACGGAATCAAATTCCTTCAAAGAAGTCGCATGCTTAGCTGCTAATGCATCGCATGAAGTACGGAATCAAATTCCTTCAAAGAAATCGCATGCTTAGCTGCTAATGCATCGCTAATGCACCACTTTGTAGGATATTGGAAAAACTTCGAACAGGAGCCAAAGAAGCATGGAAAAGTCAACGGTGATCAGAGAGAATTTTACTTATTACCCAGGAGTAGCATGCAGATGACCATGAATCTAGAGTGCCCAGACGTAGCCTTTAACTTCCAAGGGCTTACGGTCGCTTGAACCATAAAGTAACCGGTTAAACATCCAAGTATTTTGGAGTACAAGAAAGCATTTGGATCTGGACTAAATACTATGAGCGACACAATATCCAGATGGCACGGGTGGTATATATGGGCCTGCCTCCTTGCCTTTAGCCTATACGTCAACGGCCTTAACAGCAACATTTAGTTGAACGTGCCACTGTTCGCTGTCGACATTAATACGCGGCGAACTATCCCTACAGACGACAAAAACCCCTACCTGCTGACATAAGCTACTTCACAATAAAAGCGACCGTTATGTCTGAAGATCGAAGCCAGCAACACCTCACACAGACAGCGGTCCTATCTTAGCCGGATGGTATCATCTGAACATGTACCTACTAAAGAATGAAATGACGATTACGAATCACGCAGCATGGCTCTTGTCGACCTAAGGACAAAAAACACTGGAAAAACTCAAGAAACAGCATTATGCCTCCTGTCGGCTCTACACTGCAGCTTACTAAAGCACTGCTAATCCTCCTAGTCAAACCTGTCAACACAAATCAAAATCTACTTGTACACCAAACGGAGAAACACCATTGAGCCCGGTGTTTCTTCAGGATCTGAAGTGCACCAATTACGGGTACCGATGAAAGGTCATAGACACATTTAGCTTGGTCTATTTAGGAGTCCGCGGTGGCCTAATTCGAGATTTCTGGGCACCAGGAGTTGACAGCATTAGTCGATGTAGTTGGGTCTTCACCACTCCCCGATCAGTCTCAACCTTCGATAAGTATGTGGAGATACTCAGAAGGACAGCGATCCAGTCCAGGTATTTCGGAACAGCGTGAAACCGGAAAACCAATTTTTCCACATTTGTTTGAGGTTATGGGGGGAAGGTTTTCACAACCGGGTTATTATTCTAGGCGATGCGTGAAGGATCAATACCCACAATCTTCAAAACATTCAACTTCCGTTTTCGCAATATGCACTTTCACAACACCTTCAAACTCAACTCTACCGCTGGTACGCCCAACTCTCATCCCCCTCCCAGTGCACCCCTAAGCTGCATCCATCCCCATACAGGTTGTGAAAAAACACCAGGTTAGTTCCCTAGTAATATTGTCGGACACGACCGTGTTCACCAGAGAATTCCTCAGAAATGAACATCCACCCTTGCGCTTTTAAACTTCACTCTCCTATCCACTTCAGTTACCTCGGACAAACCTGCCTTGTATTGGAGAAAGGAAACTATACATCTCAGTTGGAAGGCTTGGAACCGGCATAACCCAAACCACACAAGACTAATTTCATATCCATTCCCCATGAACACACACAAGATCGTCAACCATAGGTGTCGGAAGGTGGAAAAAGCTGCTCTGGCCTTAACGATTCGAGAAGTAATCTCATATTCAGTCAGTCTCCTAAAACTTATACGACTGCCCAGATGAACAAGTTTATCTATCGTGTCGATTAACTCGTATGCAACTTCGACTGGTATGCTGTTTTCGTTCCATATCTTCTGCAGTATGGTTTTCAGATTAGTCCCAGGACGTCGCCAGTTTCTTTGAAGAGTGCGAGGTGCAGACCATCCGGTCCAAGTGCCTTGTCGCGCTTGAGAATTGATATCTCACGCTGGATTTCTGTAGGTGATGCCAGGCTGGTGTCCATGTTCCATTCACGCCCGCTGGGTTCTTCCAGATGAATTGTGATTTGAGGTGTTCAGCCCATTGCTCTAGACGATTATTTTACAAGTGAATAGCCATTCCGTCATTTTCGCATATGGTTCCGCTGACAGTTGTCTAATTTCGACCGGTTGATTGAACCAGCTGAAATAGGGTGCGGCGAAAGCCTTCTCCATCTCCTGGACTTTCGAAATCCACCAGCGCTCTCTATTATTCTTCAAGCTCCTGATTATCCGGTGTTTGAGGAACCTGTTTGCGCCATCACCGTCACCAGTTGCTGGTATGGCCCTTCTGATAGCAGTAAGATCTAGGGATCTTGACAATTTCCAGTATTAATTCAGGCTTGGAGAAACAGTTCTGAAAGCTGAGAGCATTAATTTTTTTAACCCGCTCCCATTCAACCTCCAAGAAACTTTCGTCATCCGCATGACTGTGCGTTTCCAGTAGCTTTCTAATCAGGTCAGGAAGATACTCTTGAGCTACTGAAACTTTTCGAAGTTAAAGAATGCGACCGGTGTGCTTTGGCACGCGTCATGCCGACGGAAAGCGAAATGATAACCAAGCTCGCAGAATAACGTGATCAGAGCCAAGTTGTGTAATACAGAAGGAACGACAACCTCTAATTGAGGCTCTTTATCGGCAACCGATAGTCTCAAGGCCCAAATGAGTCCATGACTATCTTGCGGCTGGTGGTTTCCAAGTAACTCACTGCGAGCGTTTGTGTTAAAAGTTCGTGCTTGCCATGAACAGACGGTGATCAGCACACAACTAAAGCAGTCACAGCCCAGTATCTGTACGCTGAGCATAGACTCTTAATATACCACCTAACCGCGTTTCTTCTGGAATTAGTCGTCCAACTTAGGCATTGGTAGCACCCACCAGGATAACTATATCCGTCCCTCTTGCCGACCAAAGCAGTGGTGACAGATCTTGATAAAACTCATCCTTCTCTGTCTCAGAACTGCAGCCTGTCGGAGTGTGGGACGCTTAGAATGTGTCCGAGAACGAGTTGGAAGAGAGTCCTGGTTATCCAGAATAGACAACGTTTTACTTGTTTAAGAACAAACGTGGATGAGCTGCAATGTACATACAAAGATTCAGTACGAGTGTGTAGATTAAGTATTGTGATGAGCAGACAAAAATCGTCACATTCACCCCGACATTGTTTGAATGGGTACATATGTACTGAGGTAGATAGAGGATGATGTACTGAGTCAGGCTTTTCTGTTCCTCAAACTGTAAGGATGAACGCGTCGTTGCTTTCCTAGGACTTCAAGATAACTCTATTGGTCATCGGAGGACAGAAGAGCGTTCAGATGCTTGAGAGAGCTATCGTGCTGACGTCCGGCTGTTTCAGTCATATCTGGGTGTTCGGTGTCCCTATTGGATTCAGACAGATTGGAAACGTCGTCAGTTGCATTCTGAACTCCTGGGGCTAGACGGCGAAGGGACATGGTTTCGACTCTTCCGTCTCGATGAGCAATGTGTGCATAATGTGGGCTGCAGGTCGACTTCTACTATCAGTTAATAGTTGGATGACCTATTACCTCGCTGCAGCAGAACTGGACCAGGAGTGGTCAACCAAGATGGTAATGATATTCCAGATGTTGAGCGACTTGCGTATTGAAACAAACGTTCGTGGGGAGCGCAGCTAGTGGCCGTAAATAACAGTGATCGGAGGCCGTGTGGAACATCAGGGAGTGCCGGTTCCTCATGAGAAGGCGAAAGATTGTGAGGTTTCAACGCCAAGCTTGTTTTCTCCGGAGGGTACCGTTGAGACGCTCCCTGACCGTTACACTGTGAATTATAGGTCGATGTACGAGTCATAGCAACATTCTTCTCCAGAAGAAAGCAATTGTTCTCAGACGACATGAACGATGAGCCTCTGTCGGAATGTATATAGGCTGGCATTCCGAACAAACAGAAGATTTGTGGGACAGTCAATCACAGTTGCTGAGGTTATATCCGCACATGCTAATGCAAGGGGGAATCTAAAGAACTCCTCAATTATCGTATGTAGCGGTTGTGTGCATTAGATGACAGGGAGCCTTTCAAATCCAAACTCAGGCGCCCAAAAGGTTGTGTTGCTTTAAAGACCCTACCAGAGGATTTCCAGAATCTGAGCTTCAGTTCGGCACACACCTTGCAGGGAGAAATAACGCGACTGACATAGTCGACGGAGTAGAGGAAATTCTTGCAACGCACAAAATGAAACAAACGGGCAATGCCTGGATGAAAGAGGGAGTTATGGAGCTCTCTAATTTGATCGTTGCTCCCCATGGAAGCACATATGTTGCGCGACGGCACTTAATTGTCTTTGCTAGGTCGGTAGATTACATCATACATGTACTCGGATAACTCAACCCTCCAGCGTTGTATTTTGTCGTTTTTCACTCTACCCTTTTGTCCACCGTCGTACATCACTGTGACCGAGCGCTAATCGGTGGTCCATTTGAAGGGTCTCCCGGATGGATTCAACGATAGCGTAGCCCTCCTTCTCGACGACAGAATGATTTTTCCCGCTCGAATTGAGTGTGCTCGAGAAAAAGGCCACCGGTCGGTGGTTTTGGCCGAGGGATGCAACATCGGAAGCATCCGTTTCAACAACTAAAGCTCGCTATAATTTAGTGTAATTGGCGTAGCATTTCTAGCTCGTTTACTAGGTTCTCGATGGCTTGTTCTTAGACGAGTAAATTGAGACGTTTAGAATGCGTCCGAGAACGAGTTAGAAGAGAGTCCTGGTTATAGAGGATAAAAAACGTTTGACTTGTCTAATATCAAGCGTCGATGAACTGAAATTTACCTACGAAGATTCATTACAAGTATACGGGGTAAGTATAATAACACGCAAACAAAAAACCATGACAGACCATATGCTCATACGACAAATAAACATCCTATACTACGTAGGCCTGCATTGATCTTAAATGAGCCGGAAAACCGTACAAGGCAAAGAAGACTGCTTACTGGCATCCAGTCCAGCAAGGCATTTTCAGCCTTGTGCTGAGTGCAAATCCCACACCGTAGATGCCCCACAAGCCATTACTTTAGGACCACCAGATACCGGAAGAGTGGAATGTAGACCATCTGAGCTAGTCCTAAGCAGCTTGAGGTGAACTACCGAAGTGGGGTCTTGTATGCGTGTTCCGGAAACACAACAGACATCGGCAGATAGAGAAAGCGAGGTTTGTAGCGCTTGTATGCTGCTATTTTTCCTTCTGAATATCACCTTTCTCCCTGTCAATATTAGTCACCTTATTGTACAAAGTTCGTTCTAATAAAATACACAACAAGCCCCCGTTTTCTGGGTTCCACGAGACTCTACGCCCCCTTTGCTGAGTTACTGTTGTGACTGGCTATCACTAATTGTCAACGTGAACAAAAATTTTAGCTGAAAATACTGGACCCATCCTTTCATATCAGTGGATTAATATTTCGCCTATCGGAGGTTTGGAAGACCAGGAAAGTAGAATATTCTCTTCTTGGTGTGGTGGTTCAACGGAATACGGACCTTCGGAATTTCCTCTTATGAACTGTGAGTCAAGATTTCTTTGCGTTGTTTTCCTTGTCAGATTATATTTGGCTTACATTAATAGTTGTTTTCTGTTCACTGGAGATACCCACTACAGGTTTCTGCGAGATGCCTGTTGCCCAGTTTGATATAGAGTACAGACAGGAATGGTTGTAATATGGATCAGATTTCTTGAGGTTATCAAGTGTATATTTTGGTTTGTTTTCCGGGCGATCGTTTAGACATGAAACATTGGCTACGGGATTGGCAGACGGGTCGATCGCACAGCATCCTTTGGTGAGTGAGGAGGGGTGCAAGGGAAGGTCGGTGAGAGAAGAGCTGCAAGGGCAAATGATACTCCGCGGTCGCCCGGACTTTTGATTCAAAAGTCTGACCCGCAGGCAGCAGTTTTATTAGGGGACCCCACGGGGAGCCAATGGCTCAATAGTCAGACTCGCTTGGTTGCAGGGGGTCAGCCTGGCCCGAGGACACAGAGAGTAAGGCATTACTGTCTTGCTCCCAATGCAGTTGCAGCTGCCTTTTGAGCAGCACGACTCTTTGGTTCTAAAAGTACTTCGACCGTATTAAATAATGTGCCGGCGGTCACGGTCAACCTTCGGGCGATCAGAGTGTGCAGTTTTTAGGGCCGACCTCTGGAGAAGGGAGATGCTGGTCCGCTAGGGGAAACGCCTTGCTGAAGAGGACAGTACGACGTTAACTCCAAACTATCTTGTAGTACGATTACTCGCAGTACGAGGACTTGCTGTTCTTCGTCGGGCTGCTCCCTGTTGGCCTTCATGGCATGGTTGAACCTTTAGGAAATTTTATCCAGTACAACCCGCAGGATCATTCCAGGACACAAGCCTAACCATCACGATAAGGCGACAACTTTAGGTCGGGATGAAGTAATGAGGTGAAACCTCGAAAATCTGTCTTCAGATCTCTCTGAGCGAGAATCCTGTCGATCTGGAATATGCAGATCACATTGCGTCTATTTTTTTCAAAAAGAGAAGGAAGGGGATACGTCAGTAGAAAAAGTGACCAGTCACCCATTGCTTCGACATGTGCTTCGCACCACAAAGTGCGAAGTCAAGCTGCAGGACGTACGGTCCTTGGATATGCCTCTACGAATTCGGGGAGTGATACTGGAAGCTGTAGAACGCCATACATAACTTGGAAGTTGGGTTAGCTTTGAGGGACGCGTTACAGAGGAACTGAGCGCACAAATCTCAAAGGCCGAATTTGCTTTTGCCAATTTGCGCCACTCGTGTCATCAGAAAGGCACATCATTGGGTTTCAAAGGGAACGTATGTCAGATCGCACTACTGGTCATATTGGTGTACGGCCGCGACAGTTGGCCATTTTGGGGACCGGAAATGAGGCATTTTCAAGTCTTTGACTACCTGTGTCTCAGAACTATAGATGGGATCCGTTGGAACTAGCAAATTCGGAATGATACAATCGGGAGATGAGATTCTGTTGAAGAGGACGGTGCTTCACTTATAGAATGTATCTGTTGTATCGTGGGGTGGCCGTCTAGTGGTTACGCCTGCACTGAGCCTGCCAGACTACGCGATAAGAAGACAGAGAACTCGGGACACGGCTGTATTGTGAGGAAAAACATACAAAGCTTCTTCGCAAATATATAGGGTGACTAAGTGACCAGTTATGGTCGTTCACTTGTTCGTTCTGGACAGCCAATGGCGGTGTTCCGTTCGTGAACAGTTTCATCCCCACTCCGCTGGTCACATGTTGCTAAGCCATGTTAGGTGAGCTCCGCCAACGCACCTGCTATCCGAAAACGTGTGATACCGCTGCTGACCTTGGGAATGCGTCATTCTCTGCACATGCGCTTTTTTATGTCTGGGCGCGTCCTGACAGTATCCACCACCGCAGGCTAAGGTGGCTTGGTAATGCGTTACGCATGCCTATTTACCGCCTGTTCTCTGTGCCTAATTCGGAGTAGCGAAATCCTGAAGGTGGACAGAATTTGACATGGCAAGAGGGACTGAGGGATTTAAAGAAAAATTCGGGTGTTGATCACCTTCCAGGTTGGGGTCCACGTGACCGTCTCTGTGCTTGACTGGAGACGCTGAACGATATGGGGGTTAACCGACGTCAGCGGCTTCGATGCTGTCAGTTTCTATCCAGCTTGTCTAAATGTTGGAAGTGTAGCCGCCACGGATGTGTTTTAGGTTAGCCCCGAGCTCCTTTCCTTGGTCCGCTTCTTCCTTCTTTCCACTATACGGCCTTACTCAAATAAATTGACATGGTTGTATGGCAATGAAACATAAGTATTCCCATCTGATGCTGTTACAGGTGATGACCTGGTCGAATCCCGTACGGCTCACCCCCTAACCTGCGGGATGCTCCCAACGGGCATTGTGGTTCCTCGGAACCAGTAAACACCGGTTTTATGGGAAGACGGTAAGTTAGGCAACTTCCGGGAGAATCCGTAATCTTAGGAATGCTTTCAGAGTCATACGGTTTTCACAAAGATTGAGGGTCGATGATTTAACGAAATAGGAGACCACTGGCAGGCCGCTGAAGGGAAAATGGGTGGCTTGATTCTGGGAAGTTGGAAATAGCATTAGGCAATGATTCCTGGGTGGCCTGGCTTGGTCATAATTGGTGGCCGTCGTACCTGCACTAGGTTATAGTCAGTACTTGTCAGGAGCTCAATGGTTACTGACCGGAAAAGTCCGTGGTTCGAACCCAACTTTAGAACCTCCACACACGAAAGCCTGCAGATGCAAATGTCCGAGATATCGGAATACATGACCAGATCAACTTCAGTCACATCCCCGACTTCTTGCACAGTACTGTTTCTCCCCTAGAGTTGGACGCCTTCATGCGACGTTTGCGTCCGTTTACCATGATTCGATCGGCGTTATCTGCCCGTCGGCGGGGAAAGCCTCAAGCCTTCCTTCAAGAGTCGAATTTCGAACAGAACGCGATCAAGGTCAGCGGGACAGGCGATTGGCAAAAGTCGAGCGGTAATACACGTTGTTTCACTGGTTGCTATTTCTTGAGAACCCCGAATTTACAAATTTATGTTTCATCGAGCCTCGAACAGCGTACAACGTCCAAGGAGACGAAATTGTGGGAAATACTCTCGCATCTTGCTAAGCTATGTGTCTTGTTTTGTGAGCTAAACCACTCAGTCGATCCAAAAGCAAGCAAACGGGAGCGGGTTGAACCGGAACAGGTGGTCATTGGCGTGCAAACACACGATCAAGAAAAGAAAACCGAGTTCGAAATCCCCTCAGACGCTGTCGCGTAAGATTGAGTTATTTAAACAAAATTAGACTCATATTCGGAATGAGCAATGGGTGTCGTGGTTGCACGAATTTCTATTAAACCGCGAGGTGGACACTTGTGAGCTGTACCGGAATGGGGTGGTTTCGATGCTGTGTCAGGTTCTTTTACAGGAAGCTGTGAAACTCGTGCTACCTAAAGGTGTGCGAAATGTTTTGAATGTTCTCTGATCCACCACAGTCGTTCGTGTGTTTGTCCTTGTGATTTGATTTTAGTTTCTGTCGTATCATCTACCTTGGGATCGGATTTACTGGTGTCCATGGGCTGTGCCTTAGATGCACACCCAAAATTTCGTCGAAAACTTAGTTCGGAGGAAGAAACATTTGCATAAAGTTTCAGCATTTGATGATATTTATTCGGTCCCTTTAGATCCCTCCATGCGGCCTCAGCTGGGTTAAAGGTTGTTTAAACGTACTCGAGGTCCACCATGGGCGCGGAATTCGTATTTTAATGGCTGCCAATTGCTTCGCGTGATGTCTCCCTGGTGGCGGTGGGAAATTTGCGGTTTCTTCGCGTGTTTTCTTTTGTATTGTATTTGAAAATAATGCCGAAACGACAAGAACAATAATTGCACTCTCTATGTCTGCACAAACTCAAAATTGAGCAGCCTTTCACGACGCGTATATGAAAAATTCTCCTATCGTTGTGGCAGTGGTCCTGCCGATCCAAGCCAAGGGATTTGTCACAGCTAGTAAGTTCTTTGTTTATTTATGATTGTCAGCACACGCTGTATCGGGCACAAGGCTATACTGAACCATCGAGAGTGATGTTGGGAGAATTAGTGTGTTTATGTTCAGAACAAGCAGACAGCACAATAAGGTGGCCGGTGCTTTCAAGTCCTGGCACAAATTTAACGGATTGAGGCGGTCTTGTGTATGACGCAACACACTCATCCGCCAAATATTATGGATATGGTGAACTACGGGCAAGTCGTCAGTATGGTATGGTGGTACCGTCACCGCGACGCCGTACTTGGGTTCGTGGACAGCCCGTACGTGAACATCTTCGAGTCGTTTAGGATTGACTTTGTAGTTAGGATTCGCCTAGGAATAGCATTAAGACCAGCATGGATCAAGGATATTCTTGGGTCCATTGTGGGCGTTTCATTACTGTCATTCACAAGGAAATAAGACAGGCGTGCCTACAGTGGGGACTCAAAATAGGAAGATCAGGCAGGCAGGATCACGGATTCACGGATTGATACACAGGAGCGAGGCTTTGCCCAAGTTTCCCGGGTCGGTTTTTTCTTGTCGTTCAGCAGCTGTCGTTCACCTGAAAGGCACAAGTGAAAAAGGGTGTAGCACTGCTCTTTAAGCTCAGCATGGGGCAGTATGTTTGCAGCGAGGACTCGCGTAAATAAGTGTCTAATAGTGTTTTGAACTGAGTTCTAGAGGGAGCGTGGACAACCGTCTCAGGAAGGTTATTCCACGCAGCAACTACCCGAAATGAGAAAAAGTTTGCCTAAGGAAGGTGTGCGCTCTGAGCTTAAAAATCTTCTTACCGTGTCCCCGCCGTGTGTTTGCTGGGTCAACAGTGAAAAACCTGTTGGCCAAGCCTTGTTCAAACAGGGCGTAAGTAAGAATTAAGTCCCCTCGGAGGCGACGATACCCCAAGGGAAAGAGGTCGAGCACCACGAGACGCGTTTCGTAGTCCATGGACTTGAGACCGGCAACCGTTTTCGTAGCGGCTCGCTGGACACGCTCAATGAGGACGTCTTTCGTGCGTCCTGAATAGACAACCGGGTTGGCATATTCAAGGAGCGGTCTGACATAGGCCCCATAGAGTATTTGGAAGTCCGTGCGAGTAATACGAGAGAAGGTACGCCGAATCATCCGTAGAACAGCGAATGCCTTCTGAGCCGATTTCTCAAGGTGCAGTGAGAAGGACAGGTTTGGAGAGAGCCAGATACCCAAATCCTTTTGGCATCTATCCTCGTGATGTCTTCTGGTCCTTTCTCACCATGCATGACAAAGGAGTTCGCTGAGTCTCCTCCAAATGACATATGGACGCACTTTTCGTCATTCAGAGGAAGGTGCCAGTCCAACGACCACTGCTTTGCGGCGTCTACATCAATTTGGAGGGCACTGGCATTGGAACTCCACGATTTCAAGTCGTCCGCAAAAGTAGACATGGACTTGAAAGAACATCTGGAAGGTCATTGACGTATATCAGAAACAGCAAAGGTCCCAAAACGGAGCCCTGAGGAACTCCAATGGAGACCGGCGCCGCAGAAGAGTAGGTCGAGCCTACTTTCACTCGGAATGATCTGTCTGATAGGAATGCCTTGATCCAGTGTAGGATTTTCCCTTGAATCCCGTAAGACTCGAGTTTGTGGAGCAGAGGGACGTGTGGGACTCGATCAAATGCTTTTGAAAAGTCGAAAAATATGGCATCCGATATGAGTCCCTCGTCCTTGGCTTGGGTTAAGCTGTCCATAAATACGAGCATGTTCGTCACGCAGGAACGGTTTGGGAGAAATCCGTGTTGAGCTTGAGAAATCAAGTTGTTGGAAGTAAGGTGATCTAGAATGGCTCGCTTCAGAATGCGTTCCATCACCTTGCATGGCACGCTAGTGAGGCTTATAGGCCTGTAGCTGCCAGGCGATAGTCGGTCACCAGTTTTGTAGATTGGCGTGACAATCGCTTCCTTCCAAACAGAGGGAAGGTGGCCTTCGTCAAGCGACTGACGAAACAGCAGATGGAAATGAGTTGCCAGTGTGTACGACGTTTCCTTCAGGATCCTTGGGTGGACTTCGTCGGGCCCCAACGCGCAGAATGGGTTGATCTTGTGCAGGAGTTGACGAATGTCCTCCACCGTGAATACCAAGTCGGTTAGAGGCCGGTCGTAGGTACGCCTTGACAAGGTTGGATGTGACGAGGACGCTGGGACTGAATACAGACCTGCATAGTGATCTCTGTAGAACTCAGATACCACTATTGGGTCACTCGTGGGTTTCCCGTTCCTGTCCCTCAGGAGAACGCGGATGGTTTGTTTCTTCGGCGATGCCGCATGTATTTGAACAGCACATTTCTGTTCTTCCGGGCGAGGTCTAGAATGGTGGCTTGTTTTCGTATGTTCCATTGGCGGATTTCCGATTTACAGCGGTTCCGCATTTTACGAAATGCCAGCTCATCTTCTGTGTCTCCTGTAGTCAACTTTTTGAGAAATAGTTGTGACCTCTTTCCAGAAGACGCCGGATTCTTTTGGGTAGTTTACGGCTCGTCCGACTGCGTGCTGGTTTTTTTTGGGACGCATCGCGTCAGCCTCGTGAACTTTCTGGACAATAGTCCTATATAAGTCTTCCACTGAGGCTGGTCCCAGTTTAACTTGGTTAAGAAAGATGCGCATTCCCGAAGTCTGCACGGCAGAAGTTTCGAATCCACGTTTGGGGTTCGGGATTTCTGGCCCAATAGCAGATGAAATCAAAGGTGAGCACACAGTGGTCGCTATGTCCCAGTGGAGCGTTAATTGTCACCTGATCAACGAAATGTCTTTCGTTGGTGATGACCAGATCCAGGAGGGACGGTTGTTGGCCCGCGCGGTATCTGGTGGGTGCAACGACATGTTGAGTCCAAGCGCTCTGTTGAACGACTTCGGTCAACGCCGCTGCAAAGGGTCCACTTGATCCGACGCACTGGAGCTCCGTCCAGGGGGCTTTGGAGCGTTGAAGTCACCTACCAGCAGGAGATGAGTGAAGTGGTAGCTGGAGGAGAGTTGCCCGGGTTCGTATGAGGAAGTGGTCATCTTCCGGAGGACTCGAGGGGCTACGGTAGACCACACCGAGAAGGAGAGAATCGGACCCGCGCAGCGGACTTGAAGCCACAGTGCATCACAAAAAGGTGCAGGAGTGGTATCAGAGAGGACAATCGGGATTGGCAGTGCATGTAAGAAAGCAACCCCACCAGCTCTCCCTCGTTTTGAGCTCAGAGTAGCCGTCTATTGAGATCTCCGCGTCAGAGACATCTGGTGTGAGCCAGGTCTCTGTGAGTGCGATAATGGACGGCTGTTCAAGACAAACTGACTGTTTAATATCACAAAGTTTGTTGAAGAGGCTAAGACAGTTTGTGGACAAGCATTTCAACACTGTCTCTGCTGCCTCCGAAGGTGAGGAGCCGAGAGTTGTGTAACCAGGGAGGTTAGCAGGCTTAATAGCTGCACGTCGGGTTTGAGTCGAGGGCTCCGAAGGGACCTCTGAGGCATATTTGTCTGCTCCCTCGATTGGTGGTTTCGTGGGTTGCTTTTCATTTGCAGGGTTTTTTCGCCCTGTGGAGCCCGGTTTGCGCGGGCCTATTAGTTTGGTGGACGAAGTTTTTTTCCCGTGGGCGAAAATTTCGACCATTGCTACTTGTAGCCCTTTCTTTAACTTCTTCTGGACGGCCAGGTTTGCTGTTGCTCAATGGGCGATCTCGCGTCTGTTTGGCTTCTTGGGCATTTTGGCGCGATTTGGTCGGAAAAGGTGCCTGATGCTTTGAGCGCTGGGTGGCAGCACCGGTAGTTCTTTTGGTGGTGCCCATGAGGCTGGTTTTCTCAGAGGACTGCACCTTGAAGCCAGCCAGCAGTTTTCTGATTTGGCGAGTTGTATATGGCTTGTTTGGCCGCAGTCGCCTTTCTTTCGCGCCTGTGTGGTCATCCGAGTCACCCGCGATTAGCGGCCAACTGGGTGTATGAGGGACTGTTCTGCTCGCCGTGGTCAGGCTTGTGGCTTTGATTATCATGGTCCTGGGCAACAGTTGTGTCCACAATCAAAGAGGCTACTTTAGAGGAGGAGCTAGAGATTGGCAATTTCACAGCCTCAGTGGATGTACGGTTCTCGCAGCATTCCCCGATGTCGACGTCAGCGCATGTGGTTGGTTTGCCGGTAGGCTTCACCACTTGACTCCGCTCGTTTGACCCAATCCAGCTCGGCTGTAGCGGGTGGAGTTCTCTGTTGCACCTTCGACGTCTGTTACGGAAAGAAATAGTACGTACTTTGGGCGCTCCGTCCACGTGAGACTTGCCTCCTCCAGAGCGTCACGGCCTATAGAATTCGAGGGGTCCGCGGTGGTTGAGTAGAAACTGCTGTCCGGAGTCGCGGTCGTTTGCCTCGGCGTGCTTTCAGGAGCACAAGGGGCTATAACTACAATCGGTTTGGCCTTAAGTTTGGGATTGGCCGAAATGGCGCCATCATAAAATTACATTCGGGATAGACCATGAGTTTGTTCGTAGTTGCAGGTAATGGACCGAGTGGGCGAGAGGGTACAGTTTCAGAGAGGAGAAAGATTATTGTGGTAAAACTGGTAGGCAGTGCCGTGCCATCATTGCACTGATGTACTTGATTTCTGGACAACCCCGTGACGGGCGTCATGTGCACCTGTGAGAGCAGATTTTGAGTTGGCCAAGGAATTCGCAGAGGTAGGACGGACAATGTAAGATCTGAGATATTTTTCTGGTCCGTTTGGGGATCTCTGGGGATGTAAATCACTGACCGGGTACAGTGGATAGCGCCAAAACCAGGTATTGCTGAAGTTCGAAGCTTCATATTACGAGGGAATAAGATGAGGTCAGTAAAGCCCGGTGAGTAATGAGATATCTGACAGGATAAAGTGCATGATTACAGAGAAAACTGAACGTTTACCACAATCAGGGTGGTACAACAAGGGGGCACGTTTGATGACACGAGGTCCTTGGATCCTAGGGCTCAAGTCTATACCACTTGGTCTTACGACTGACAACTGTACGTCCCGCTATGGAATAATCGATGTACACATGGTTCCCTCATTATCGCCAATGGGACTAACTGAGCAAGTAATGAGTTTATCTTTATAACAGTAAAACTCCAGCTTCAGCGTGACACACATTTGGAATTGTGGACAAAGGGATTTATTAAGCACTTAGTGAGTGAGCCACTAAAACTTTGTTTAATTACGTGTTTTAAATGATATCGCGAAAGATGTTTACGAGTCATACTTTGACTACATTCATTTTGAGAAATCCAGTCGATTAAAAACGGATTTCGAAACTGAGAACAGGATTCATCACACATTACGTTTGTACCGATGCAACCAATAAATAGAAACATGATTTGTTAAAGGTGGTTGGGCTTTAAGCATGGGGTTGGCAGGGTGATGTATGGATATGGTGGTCCGCCGTTCGTCGTCAGATTAGTCTATTATACATAGTTGAGGCATTAGGCAGTTACGAGCATGTGTATGGGCTTCTTACTGTGAGCAGCTACGGCAGGCAATACCGAGCGCGGTTGGAGCGTAACGGGCCGTCGTTGGCCATCGGGCTAGGCTTCTGATCTCAGTTGAGGTCTCATATTCAGCGTTGCACGTAGACACAGGCCTAGAAATTACAATAAGCAGTCAAGGTAGACGATATTGACTACAGTTATGAGTATGACGGACCCACTTTGGTCGTCAGGTTAGGATACCATGCATATTTGAGGCTTCATTTTTATCGGCCCGCATAAATACTGGCCTGATGTTTACTATAGGCAGAAGCAACCGACAGCGCACGCACTTACGTGTATGATGGGCCGTCGTTGGCCGTTAGATTAGGGAAGCATAAATGAGGTCGAATAATAAGCGTCGCATATAGGCACTGGCCTAGCGGTTACAAATGAAGTTAAGGTAGGCGATTACGTACGGTTATGAGTATGACGCCCGTCGTTCGCCGTTAGATCAGGTCTGTTTGGGTAGCTGGAGCCTAGTATTCATCGGTTCGCATAAATACTGGCCTGGTGTTTGTTTTAAGTAGCAGAGATGCGACAAAGCGTACAGTTATGAGTATAGTGGATTAGGTTACCACGCCTAATCAATGCTTCTTAATCAACGCCGCACATGGATACGGGCAGAGCAGGTACGATAAATGGGCAGGGTATGCGACATCAAGTACAGTTATGAGTAGGACAAGCGAGATGGACAAGTGTTTAGAGTGCGAATTTACGACCGGAAGATCCGTGGTTTGAACCCTACCTCTGCCTCTCGAATTCCCTGTCTGGGCTAGGCAAACTGGCAGTATCCTAGCCCTCGTGCTTCCTTCTGGCATGGCAGCTAGCCCCAAAAGGATGTTACATTATCACGTTAGTGGGGGCCTTATTTTCAGCGGCCCGCATAGATATTGGCCTGGTGTTTACTATAGGTGGCAAAGATAAGCGGCATCGGTGCAGGTATGCATATGAGACAGTCGTTGGTCATTGGATTAGGTACTGTATAGCTGAGGCCTCATAAGCAGTACCGCACATAGACGCGGGCCTAGCAGTTAATAAGCATTCGAGATGATTGAAAACGCGCAGAGTTATGAGAATGAAAGGCCGTCGTTGGCCACTGAATTAGGTTCCGTGTATAGGCGAGGCTTCATAATCAGCGTCACATATAGACATGGGTCTAGCCACGTTAAGTAGTCGAGGTGAGTGACACTTCCGTTATCATTATGACAGCTTTATGGCGTATTCCACCAATGGTGAGTCATATCCCTAATAGAAATGATACCAGTATTTCGGTAATTTGCCTTAGGTTACCTCCTGACGCTGTATTGTCCACAGGTAAGTTATGCATAGCTGGGAAAAGCAACCATCCACCGAGATGACCCTCGCATCTCCACTGTACAATGCATGTTTTCTGGCAATACTGCCTAATGAAAGCTCAGCTCCATAAGAAAATGTTGTGACGAAGTTCGCCGAATAAAACTATCTCTTTTGTTAAATCTGGGGAGAGCAAACAAACGTGAATGACCGATTTTCCTGGTGGAATTTGCATTGAATCCTGTAGATGTTATTTTCATTCTTAAAGAAAGCCAAAATATGGTAATGTGCGATTTCGTGCTTTATCCCTCGTAAAACGGTAATAAAACGCGAATCGGTGATGGTCCGTGACGTTGACATTTCGCTCACCTAAACAAAATGCCTTGAGCAACATATCACCTACAAGTGCGAATGGATTAGACTAACTCCCCGTAAAAGTCACAACTTCGAAAGCCCTATAATTCCGGCGAACATAATTTGGGTGTGTTTCTAGTGAGCGGCAACACAGACGTCACTGCGTGCCATGCTAAGCCGGACTTGTAGCATTCACTTGTAAAACATAATAAGTAAAGAACGTTTCCATATCCACTGAAAGAAATTAATATGCTCTGTGGTTTTCAGGGATGAATTTGTGTAGCCAGGCCACCTACAAGTATCCACAGGATACCTACCAGCCAATGAAGAGTTTGAACTCGGTTCATCAGTCAGGGCAGAAACTAGCTAAATCAGGGTCAATAGCCGAGCGCTTTGTACCGTCAAGAATACTTGCTTTATAAATTGCAAGTTTGTGCCGCTCTTATGTCGCCCGATACTGCTGCTGCGGGTCGGGAGGGACAATGGCATACTTTAAAAATAATCGGCGATAGGCTACTGCAAATGTCTTGTGTACATCACGACAATAACTATTCGTCTAAATGTTTTTGAACTGCCGCCTTGTGAGAAACAATGCATGGTTTTTGCGGGCCGGTTGTAGACCTTAACTCAGCCTGGCCAACAGTTGGGTTGTGGCCGCTTTTTGGCATTCCCGGACTGCAGTGAGAATGACGCCCACACGAAACGTGATAGCGCGGATTCACTAAAGAAAATAATTTGAATGTCCGAACCGCCGTTCCTGTTCCTTAGACATATTCCCTAAATTCCTCTGAAACCGTAGTTTGAACGAGGGAAGCTTTAACTTAAGTCCTAGCATTCGACGGTGCGTTTTTGAACCCTTAAAACCTCCACACGCGGCGATACTTTTGTAGAAAGTTGTTTAAACGTTCTGCTGGCCCACGGTGGGCGTGGGATCCACATTCCAATAGCTGTCAATGGCTTAGCATGGTATCTTCAGGAAGACGGCGGGAAATTTTGTGGAAGATTTTGTTTCTTCATCTGCTTCCTTCTGTAGAGCGTTTGGAAATGAGCTGAAGATTAAGTGAACAATAACTACGCCGCTTTTGTCGGTGCAAACTCAAAATGGAGCTGCCATTCGCGACCTGTATAGGAACAATTTTTCTACCGTTGTAGGAGGCCTCCCGTTGTACGATGCTAAGGAATTCTTTATATCTAGTATTTTTTAATGGTGGATACCACACACTGTATTGCGTGCGCGGCGAGGTTTTTTTCTTAAAAATATACTGACTCTTTGACAGGGCTATAAGAAGAATTAGTGGATTTTGGGGGCAGAAGCAACAAGCAGCACAAGACGGTGGCCGGTGATTTGGAGTTCTGGCACAAATTCCACGGATTGAGACGTTCTTGTGGGCGCACGTATCAGACGCGGTCGGGAAACTGTAGGGGTATGTTGAACAGCGAGCAATCAGTCGTGGTACCTTCGGCAGTACGTCACATCTGGGTTCGTGAACAGT